>OY735248.1:6561949-7181949 GCA_963457695.1 Neria commutata
AGTTGCATGACAGCAGCAGCAGCCTCATCTGCTGCAGACGCATTTTGAAAATGCTTAGCCGTGTTGTTGTTATTGATGCTGCGCTTGCGCTTGTCTCGTCCGGTCCGTCTGCCTGTCGAATATGTTGCACATGTCTGCGCCGCAGTTGCGGAATTTAATAATAGCCGCTGCCGCATTTGCAACAGACCAAAAATGCAAATATGGCAGGCAACGCAAAAATACATATTCACCCCTTCTACGGCGCGCTACCCCTGGCACATTCACATGTACAAGCACTTTATGCCCACTGCAAGTCAACATTTCTCTTAATTTTTTTCTCATAAATAGACTTGCAGCTTGTAGCAAGTAGCTGCGCTGCATCATAGGCAGCCGCAAGTGTGCCAGTCACACTCCCCCCATGCCGGGCCAGCAGCAGTTGCTGCGCCGGTGTGGCACGTTTGCCGTGTGGCACTTGTTCTTGACTGCAGCGCCATGGTTGCAGTTAGACATTACTCAGTCTGTTGTTGTTGCTGCATCTGGTTGCCGATTGTGCTGTTGGTGTAGGCCATCATTTTTGTTGCGCTGTTAGTGCGTGTATTAATATTTTGACTATGCATATCGTAGTTGTTATCATTTCGTAAAGAATTTGAAATAATTGCATACAAAAAATTTACACACTTCATGAGCGTATTGATTATACTTATTAAATCGAGTTAGGCCGTTATGGTTTGTGGCCACTAATATATTTAAGATGCATAAAAGGAGTTGAAGATATAATGTAAAAAAAACTTCAATTGTCTACTCGTCTAGTAATCGATAGGAAGATGGAAAGGGACTGATCATCTAACGATCGCAATTAGACAGAAAATACAGTCCTTTTTCTATCACGCAGATTTCTTTTACAAAAGCTCTTTCAATTGACTGATCGTCGAATGATCGCGAGATAAACAAAAGAGGAGCCTTTTTACAAATTCCAATAGTCAGCAAAATTTCTAAACCACATTTAAATTTCTTAAGCTAATTATCGTAGCATAACGAATATACTTATGTATATATTGAGCCAAAGTAATTAAAAATTTGATTCAATATTTGAGAAGCGATATTCTTACTGTCCATAGCTCAAAATGCCGAGTTTTAATTGTGACTGATAATGCCGATTTTTGATGGTGATCAATAAAAAATGTATACATATACCAATTTATGCTCGGGCATTTTTCTTTTCTGAAAGTCGATTTTTTAGGCAATAGAGAAAAATCGGAAAGAGATCAGTACAGTCTTTCTTATACTGAAAGTGTTCTTTTGTTCTTTTGAAGAAATTGTTGACAACAACAACATCAATAATAAATATGTATAAAGAATTCGTAAAATTTTTTTTATTTTTATCCAATCTGTAGGCTTCAGAATAAACAAATATTTGCAGCTAATGTTTAACATTGTGTGCAGGTGGCATCACTGCATACAGAAATGTGTATATTACAGCACTCTCTTTGCACACAAAAAAACAAGCAAATCAATAACAAAAACAAAGAGATTCGTATTTTTAGTATACTACACGCCATTTACCTTCTTTTTCGACAAGTGCCACCGTCGCGTAATCGCCGAACAAAAAGCAGCTTGGCTCAGACGAGCGGATTTTTGCAAACTCGTTCATACAATGTAGGCCAAAAAGGAACAAAACAAATGCAATAAACAAACAAACAACCAATGTGGTATCAAAAAAGAAACACTTATTTCGGCAAGTTAGAAATTGTAATCGGTCGTACTGACTATTAACAATCCGCTACGTTAATATAAATAACAAATAACGAATATTAGAATAATATTCGGTATTGTGTCGAATTTTCTACTTACTATGTAGAGTATACATATGGTTTTCTGCACGTAAGCAATTTTTTATGTAGAAAACATTTGAAACTCTGATATATAGAATATATAGACTTTGGCAGATTTTCGAAATTAGCAATGGGCAATTTTAAATGACAATATTGTTGTAAATAATCTTGTCTTAACTTATGACAAGCGAGTATTAAAGTATAATAAATTCAATTGTTTGCGATAAAGGAAATTTCACTCATTTACATATGTACAAATATCGTGAAAAAGATTTTAATAAAAAAATTTTTCCGAAATTTAAAAGATTTTTAATAAGCATAGAAGTTATAAAAAACATGGAATAACCTTCGAATAAAACGAACTCAGAGAAGTACTAAAAACATTTTCGCATAAACCGAAGCTGATAGAAACTAATATGAGGTTCGTTGCAGTACTAGTCAGATTTAGTCAGAATTTATAGAAAAGCGTTACTCTACTCGAAAAAACTATGAATACAATGCAAGTGAAAGATTAACTAAATATTTCCGAAAAAGTTCTGCTGGAAAATTATGAAAAGTTCAAAATTATCAGTAATTGCAAAGTATACGAACTGACAGACTGACAGTTTAATAGACGGACTGATATTGCTAAATAGATGAAGTTGCTGTCGCTGTCCATTTCTATATAAGTGCATACACTATATACGTGTTTATGCTACAAATATCTGCCCAGATCCGATTGACCTTCACATGGTGTAGCGCTTGAGAAGAATTAGCGTGTCTGCGCTGTCGCCAGACCGTAACGTCCATTTCTCCCACAATATCCCCATTCACCGCCCCTTTTAAAAATTATTTGTGTTTGTAGGCGTTCATTTGTTTGTGTAGATGTGCTTCACGAATTTCGCTTTGATGGCGCTTTTACCGTCTCTTGCTTTCGTTTCATTTCGTCTCACTCTCTCGTAACTCGTTTCTCTTATCGCATCGCTGTCGCGGCAGGGGAGGAAGTTCAACGACTGAAATTTTCGTTTGGAGCTGCACACAAACACAGGCAAACAACCGGCAACTGGCACAGCCGGCAGCAAGTTCAGGCAGACTGTACCTTGGCTTGTTGCGTCGTTGAGTTTCAGATTTTGCTTGTTCGCCTGCTGCTGCTGCTCTTGCCTACCGCTTCCCTAGGAATGCAGAATGTGTTTTGTGGCAGTGTTGTTACTTTAAAAATTTTAAATACATACTACATGCATTCGACGGGCGATATGTATCTACATATGTAGTATATCAATGAGGTTAGAAGTTGCTCATTTGATTTCAATACTCCCAGAACTTCACTCCCGTCCTCGATACTTTCCATTTCGATGATTAATTTTTTATCGTTTCTGATATATGTATAATCTAATAGTATGTAAATATTCTCTATTAGTCCCAGGAACAAAATTTTAATATCTTTCAATTCCGGAACTAATAATGGTCCAGCATTCCGAAATTGTTATTCTATATTGTATGTATTTGGACTATATATTTTTTATAGCTAAAATTAAGATCTGCTTGTAAATTTAACAATTTAAAAACTTTATCAAATGTTGATATTTTTGCTTACCTGCCTTATCTACTAGATCTATGTACTATAATCTATAGCACTAAAGTGCCAACACTGGTGGGGTGTACGGGTAGACGCGTGTGTATGCAGCAGTTACCGCTCCTCGCCATTGACGACGAAGCTCTCGTTTCATTTCGTCACAACGATACGAAAGAAGAGAAAGAGCGCGATTTAGTAGCGCGAAAAATGCCAGACGAGATGGACGTACAGCGTCTGATGACCGAAGTGAAAAAGCGTCCCACCCTCTGGGACGTGCGTTTCGCCGAGTACAAAGATAGAACCAACACGCCGCAGCTATGGCAGGAAATCGCCGAAATACTCGGCACCGATGGTAAGTTCGCATGGCTATGAGTGGGTAGGAGCGGTGACGGTGGGTGGGCACCGGTGGGTGCCGCAGCCGACTCAGGCAAAGCAATGGTGAATTAAATTAGCAGCCGGTTTTTATGACAGCCGCACGTGTTTCAGTTGTTGTTGCTGTTTTGTGTGTTCCTATTTCGAGTCTCATTTATTATGTCTTTTCTGATTTCTCTTCTCTTTCTCCGTTGTGGTTACAGTTGAGCACTGCAAGCGCAAATGGAAGAATTTGCGTGACGCTTATCGTGCCGAGGTGCGTCGCACCGAGCGCCGTCTGGAGCGCATGAAGGCGACGGGCCAGTTTGACCCAAAAATAAACATCGCGAGCAAGTGGGTCTACTTCGAGCCGATGAGCTTCATCAACGAGAGCAAGCGTGCGCGGCACAGTATGTGCAGTGGCATTGTCGCTGGCGGCGACCCGGCTGACCCAGAGAGCTCGGCCTACGAGCCGCGTTTCCACAGCTTCTGCGACATCAAAATGGAGCCGCATCACACCACCGACGAGGACGACGACGACGAGAACGACTTGCTCTTCGAGGAGTTCAAATCGGTGGCAACACCACAAGCCGTGCGCCGCCTTTCCGACTCCATTGCCACTGCCGCAGAAGAGGAAACTGCGGCGGTGGATCCAGCTGCCGGTCCCAGCTGCAAATGCACCAAGCGCGCCGACGACCAGGTGCACTTCCTCGAGAACCTCGGGCGCGAGGAGCAGAAACTGATGCAGTCCACGCGCCAGGATATGACGCGATCCAACAGCCTGTCGCACGTCGGCGATTCCGATTACAATTTCCTCGTCAGCTTTCTGCCGCAAATGAAGAAAATGTGCGAGCTGCAGAATCTGCAGTTTCGCGCCAAAATGAGCGAGCTGGTGCTGAATATAATGATGCCGCCGGGCATGCAGCCACCCAGCGTAACGTTTCAGCAGCTACCAATGCATGTGACGCAGGCGCCCACGAGCAGCAACGGCCAGAATCTGATGACAATTTCCACCACCACACCCATGCATGATGTGGGTGGGGGCCTGACGGCGTGTCTGACGGCACAACCACAGCAGCTACAGCGCGAACAAGCACAGCAACAACAGCAGGTGCAGCTGCTGCAATCCGAGCTAATGGAAGCGGAGCAAGCGGACAATGATGCCACTGTAAATGCGGTCGCCACCAGCTCCTCAAATTGGACCTGAAGTGGGCAAACAGAAATGTTCCAACTTTAAATTTTACTCATTTCATTTCATTCACATTTTTTAATAATGGTCTCTTAAGCAGAATTTGCATTTTCTTTATACTGTATTTTTAAATAAAACTATTCTTCTAAAGTTGAAATTAAATAAAAAGGATTTTTACTTAAAAGAATTTTAAGCAGGATATTGCTAAAAAAAAACACTGGCCTAAAAACAGAATAAATTATGATGTGATATAAAATTATGCACTTGATAATATCAAAAAATTTTTTTTTATTATACATATTTCAATTCAATTTAAAAGTCTAACAAGTGAAATCACATTTGACAATTTTGATGTGTAGACCAGCTCCAAATTGTTGGCTTCCCAAGGGCATGAAAAACGAAGCTTATTCTCAACTGCATGCATTCATACATAATAGCCCGATAGTATCGCATCTGAGAGACCCGATGGACTGCACTGCCATTCATATACTTCAGCAGTAACGCGCATGGTGGTCCTTCGCGTTCCTTCGCTTCGTGCTGCTTCGCTTTCGAGCTGCTGACCACAAAGAACGCGCACTCAGCTGCGCCCATGACGAATCCGAATCGACATTGAACTGATCACATGTGAACTTGTCAGTTGGCGGTTAAAAGGCAGCGGTGGCGGCCAACAGCAGCAGCAATAAAAGAGTTTAAGGTGTGTTCTTGAGCTTGACTGCCTTAAAGTGGCGCGGGGGTGAAAGGGGAGCAGGCACTGTCAGAACTGTTGCCTTGCTTGAGCGCGCCATGGAAATCGTGTCGCTGGTTTTTGTGCCGGCGGAAAAAGTAAGTAGTAGCAGCACCGCCAACACTTGCCCACACGTGGTGGAGTTAGCGGAGCACACATGCATACAATACATACATAGACATGTGTTTGGACAAAGGCAAGTGGTGTTTGTGACGTTGGAGTTGCAAGTAAAGTTGTAGCAGGGGCCATATGGCCACACCTGGGAGGGCACACACATACCAAAATACAGCTTCAAGCCCATTTCAAACGAATGTATGTATGTGGCATGTCAACAACAACAACAACAACAACAAAACGACGCCAACAACATTTTTGAACGTGACATGAACAAAGTGTAGTTCTCTTCTCTTGTCAGCTGAAATTTTCCTTTCACATTTCCATACACAAAGTCGCACTCAAAAAATCAATTAGTAATGCTAACTAGAAAGTTTGTTACAATAACTAATTGTTTAGTTAAAAAGTAATAAAACGAAAGTTAATAGCAAAATCGGCAACGTCAACTGTAAAAAAAATGGTTTTCTTTCTTTAAGAAATAATTTATTAAATTTTATCTAACATCATTTGAGAGCCCAAAGAGAATACGAGAAAATATATAACAACAACAAAATATTAATTGGCGCCTCAATGGCAAATTTTAATCCAAACTATTTCAATTTAACAATACAATGAAATAAAGGTGGATACGTAGTATGTATGTATGTATGTATGTGACAAGCATACGCAACTCTACTCTGAGCCAATTATGTATATACCAACTATATAGCCAAGGATTAGTCAAACTGTTAAAATAGACAGTTCAGTTATGCCTTTACTCAAGAATTTCCATGAGTGTAGCGACACACACATACATAAGTGCACGTAGCCGTAGCATGTGCAATACTACGAATAGCAATTGATTTCGTTCCGCACGTGCATTTCACTGCATTCCATTGCTGGCAACGTACTTGCAACATTTTATTGCCTGCTACGTCACTTGCTTGCCTTCCGCTTGGCACATACCGGCAGGATGGGACAGGTAATTGCGGATTTTCACACTTGTATGTTAATCATTTGAGCATAAATGCCAGGCAGCAAGCAACACTAGAGCCGCATATTTGGCGGCATAGCAAAAGCGTCTGCCTGGCGGCGCGCCGCCTCGCATCGCATCGCCTTGCATACCGTCACGCTGCCGCTTGCCGGCTGCTTGCTGCTTTCTCGTATCTTTCGAATCTTTCAAATATGGCCATAAAAGTGTTAATGTCTCCGGCGCGCTGTGCTATGCGCTCATTCCGGGTATTTGGGCAATCTTCGTGGAAGAATGCAAATTCTTGCCGCTTCATCCTTAGGTATTTGCCGGATTTTCCAGCCACCGGCTGCAGCCGCTGTCGGTCAGGTGCTAAAAATCACATGTGGCCGTTAATGGCTTTCGGCGGATTGGCTGCCTGCCTGCTGTTAAGAGAACGCTGATCGTGTACTCTGCTGAAGTCGCCACTGGCATCTGAAGCGAATGCGACAGTTGCAATGACGTTGACGCGAATGCAGGCAAGTGGCACGTTGCAACTACTACGAATTTCACGCTCTCAAACTGAGCGACTGCTTATAAAATAGTTGCAATATGCCGTTGCAGCATGGAAGCGCAGATGTGGCATCAATTACAATTTGCCATCGGGTGCATGCAGTTTAGTATATTGGAAAAGAAGCCATTTACAAATCAATTTTCTACTTTTTCGTGCCGAAATAATTGCACTTCTACTTGAATGCACACCGATTGCAGCAGCAACAATTAAAATATCGCATATAGTTTCTTTAGAAAGACTTTTAATTACAAGTAAAAAAATTTAGTAACTTATTAAATATATGAAAGGCAAATGTCAGACTTTTAAATGAGTAATTAGAACAATTTTCCAGCTGAAGGCCATTGCTGCTATAGCTGTTTATTTATGTAGCTAATAATTTTAATTATAAGTTACCATATAATAATAATAATAATAATAGAAAAATTTTAGCCATTTTGTCGAAAAAATTCCGAGGTAGGTTGTCTTATAGGCATGTCCTTCAACTTATTTGGCTAATCTCAGAACTTAAAATAAGTAAAGGTTTCCACTCACTGTGTGCCAGCTTTGGTTCAAATCGATCAACTATCTCCCTCTATTCTTTAGCCTTTAGACGGTCAGACCTATAATCAAAAACTGATTCTAATCATTACTATATCTATTCGCCTCATGTGGAAGTATGCACCAATATAAAGCGCGCTAGAGTCGAATAACAAATACTTAGGCCCTAACATTCTCGCTACAGATTCGATTTAGTATGGAATTTTAAAACTGATCGACTTCAAAAGCATATAAATCATCACTATGCTTTCAATCGAACAGTTTTTGATGTTGAAACTTTCAAAAATAAACAACAAATCAATCAAAAGAAAGCAAAATTTTTCATACGAAATTATGCAGAAGTGCGCTTAGCAGAGAGTTGTTGTTGTTGTTGCTATTGCTGTTGCAAGTTCGGGCGTCATCCACAGCGATCTAGCATCTAGTTCCAATGCTGAATATCTCTATATTAAATCGAAAATGTTACCGCGCTTTAGTGTCTGCTATATAAAAGTGATCGTGTATGTGCTGCTGTTAGTGTGTTTCGTAAAAATGCTGCTAGTGGAGTATTCCAACAATGAGAAGCACATCCTGCCAGCTGAGAGTGAGCAACAACAGCAGAAGTTGCAGCTTTTGACAGAAAATTTGCAATCGAGTCAAAATATATCCCAAAATATGAAATTTTTCCAAGCAGCCAACAATCCAAAGCAAGAGCCGACTCCAAACTACGAGCTGCTCATACGCCAAGATCTGGCGAAGCAAGCGCCCGGCTTGGGTGACAACGGCATAGCAGTCCAACTCGTTGGCGAAGCCAAGCAGCGTGGCGATAGTAGTTACCAGTTAATCGCGCTCAACGAGGAATTGAGCGAATTGCTGCCCTACACGCGCCCGCTGGCAGATGCTCGCCATCCCAAATGTCTGCAGCAACATTTCGATGTGCAGTCTTTGCCCACCGCCAGCGTGATCATCGTATTCTTCAATGAGCCGTACTCGACGCTGGTGCGCACTCTTCATAGCGTGCTCAACACTTGCACTCCAGCTGGAGTGTTGAAGCAGATTATCTTGGTGGACGATGGCAGCACAAATGCACAGCTCGCTGGCAAACTAGATTACTACATACAAGTGTACATACGAGATGACAAAGTGCGGATTGTGAGGCTGCAGAAACGGTGAGTTGTTGACGTCTGTCGTAGGAGTAGTAGCTTTGGAAGTCGAGTTGGTTATATTGCTCTTTTGGTGCCCGTCTTTAGAATGAAAAAAAGCTTATTTTCTCTTATAAAAAGTACTTTTTTTTAAAGAAATCGATGCTTTTTTCTTAGTTTTCATGCGTTCTATATCAGCTGCATTTCAAAAACTACTCTCCTTTTCCTGCCACTTTTGTCATTGAAACGACTAGCTTGGGTCTCATACGTGCGCGTCTGGCTGGCGCTCGCAATGCCACTGGAGACGTGCTCATCTTCTTGGATGCACACTGCGAGGCCAACATTGGCTGGTGTGCGCCTTTGCTGCAGCGTATTAAAAGCTGCCCTACATGCGTGCTGTTGCCCCTTATCGACATAATCGACGCCAACACCTTCGAGTATATATCCTTTGGCTATCATAACATACAAGTTGGCGGCTTTACTTGGAATGGAAACTATGCTTGGATTAGTGTGCCGCAACGCGAAAAGGAGCGCCAACTGCGCGATTGCAAAGAGCACCAAGAGATATGCGCCACACGCAGCGCCACAATGCCGGGCGGCCTGTTTGCCATGGATCGACATTATTTCTGGAAACTGGGCAGCTATGATGAACAGGTGAAGACATGGAAAGCATTGCTTAAGGATTCTATACAGCATGCTCTTTCTAGATGGATGGCTGGGGTGGCGAAAATCTGGAAATGTCCTTCAGAATTTGGCAGTGCGGTGGCAGCATTGAGACACTACCATGCTCCAGAGTTGGACATGTGTTTCGTGATTTTCATCCTTACAAGTGAGTGGCAATTCATTTGATAAAACTCTTTTAATTGTTCAAAGTTTATTGTTGAAAGTTTTCCCAATGGACGCGACACACATGGCATCAATACGGCTCGAATGGCGCTCGTCTGGATGGACGATTATGCGAAATGGTTCTTTCTTTACCGCCCTGACCTGAAGTTCGATCCCAGCATCGGTGTCATCTCGGAGCGCGTGGCGCTACGCCAGCGACTGCAATGCAAGAGCTTCGACTGGTATCTGCGGAATATATACCCCGAGAAGTTTGTGTTCGTCAACAACGTAATCGCGTACGGCAGGTACGGAATGCAAAGAATTGGCGCTTTTGTTGTGCTTTCATTTTCCATTTAGAGTTAGGGCGCTCAGCAAGAACTTGTGTCTGGACAGTCTCACATCCAGTCTGGATGACACTGATGAAAGCAATCAATATACCTTGAGTGTGTTCACTTGCAGCAAGGAGCTCACCGCATCGCAGCTTCTATCTTACACCAACAATTTGGTGTTACGTAATGAACTATTTTGCGCCGATATTTCGAATCAAGAAAATGCACCATTCAATGTGTTAATGCGACGCTGTGAGCCAATTGAGGAGCTGAATCCGAAATGGAAATATCGGAACCAACAATTGATACACGTATCATCGAATTTGTGTCTGGACTGTCGTGGCCTTAGGAATATGGACTCGCCAGTGCTGGTGAAATGTGAGGACAACAGCCTGACGCAACGCTGGATCATAGCACACGATTGAGATCAGCTGCATCCAATAAATGCGTATAAAGAAACTGTATCTGAGCGTAATAGGGCAAGCTATCTATTTTCATATATGTAAATAATATATTCTCATTTTTTCCGGAATTGTTTAACACATCAATAATATATTATTAATATATTTACATGCAAGTTCGAGCATCTTTAATTAGGCTATCGAAATGAGTTGTGATGGCTTGAAATTGCTCACAAAGTTTATAAAACAGTTAAGTCGCTTTTTAAAAAACTGAACAAAATTTTACGCGGTGTTGCATATAAAAATAGAAATGTGCTTTAATGTACATAACATTTATTATTCCACAAATTTTTTATTTGAAATTATATTATTTTAAATGAGAACTATTCTTAGGTCAAAGTATGATATTTTCGAAGTTCTGAAATTTATATGAAGGGCGTTACAACTTTTGAAAAACAATGCAAAGTTTGCTTATTTTGAAATCGAATGCAGCTTGCTACAATACAATAGTTTCGTTCAGATGTATATCAATTTATCGAACTCATGCAGTAGTTGGGTTATATAGGTACTATATACCTGTTTGGAACTATTAAATGAGTAAAGCAGATCATAGCAGGTACATAGTAATTAAATGAGCATAGCACGCAATTACATATAAAACACATCAATTTACAATCTCAAAAGAATGCCACAAAATGAAATATCTGTAAACAAAGATAAAAAACTTCATGCATACATAAAATTAAACTGAAAGATATGACAACGAAGAAGAAGACAAAATAAAACAGGTACGCTTATTTAATTGCGTGCAACGAAATGCATTAAGAACCCTAAACACGTCATAGGCCAACAATGCGGTTGGCCTTAAAAACAAATCACAACACAGGCAAGAGCACAGCAACAGCAGCAACAACAACAAAGCCAACAGCAAACTGGACAGCCGACAAGTGCGCCCGGCAGGAAGGCAATGGCAATGGCAACGCTACCTGCCCTGCGAATAAAAATATTGAAGCAAGGCACGCAAACAGAAACGCAATCCTGCTATTCCGTCGATACCCATTGAGCGTTGAGGCCGACAACAGCAACAGCAACAACAACAACAACGACGACGCAGTGCGTGCGTGCGTTCGCATTGAAAGCGTCCAGCGATGACTCAACCGACTCATCGACAGGCAACCCAGCAGCGCTGCAGGTGTCAATGGAACGGACGGCTCACAAAATCAAAAATTCACACAAACAACAACAAAGCAGTGCCGGATCACGGCGACCGCTGGCGGCTCTACAGCAACCAGCTCAAATCCTACACTAACGATGCAGCGATTCTACGATCCAGAAAAGAGACGCCTACAAGCTAACGCGTTAAATTTGAAAGCCGTTCAGGGCATCATCATCAAGACAAATGACCTTAAAGAGTTGGCGCTGGCAGCTGGGGGCAGCCAAGCCCAGCGATCACTTGCACTGGCATTGACAGCGAACTGAGCTGATGTGAAGATCCACCACAAGTCTGCTGCACATGCTCCGAGCGGCTCAGCTCGACTGCTGGCTTGTGTACCGGCGGCCTTAGAGTCCGGCCCGTTCCAGCTCGTCGCGACGCAAGAATTTACTTCGACACATCGTTTGCAGTTACAATCGATGCTGCCAGCGAGTGAGCGTCTGCGCACACAAAAGGTTTCTTCTGTATGTATTTTTACTGTTTGCGGCCGGCGAGAATTCGTGGAATCGCCACAATTGATTTACTCAGGTGTGTTGTTGGTTATGCCGTTTCCCGTGCTCCGTGCTCCGCGCTCGGTTATTAAACGTTGCTGCTTGTGCGTTCGTAATGAAATTGAGCAATGTCATCGTCAGCGTTGTACCGTCGTGCCCTCATATGTGAATCCCTCAATCCGTGCGTTACTCTGTTTCTTCGTCTCTGTGTTCGTACGTCCGTCCATCCGTCCGTCTATCCGTCTGTGCGCTGCTCCATTCGTCCGTTTGTGCCCACGTTGGTACCACCAACAAATTCCCTTTCCATCCCTCCGTCCCTCCGTCCCGTCCGTCCGTTCATCATGTGAGCACATTAAGCAAGTTTCTCAGGTGTTTCAGAAAGGTTACAACAGCAACAACAACCAGCACAAAGAGCCACTAAAAAAGTAAAACAACAATAGCCAACGAAACAAATCTGGAGTTATAGCCATGAACATGATCATGCCGCAAACAAGTACGCTCACTCATTCGCTTGCTCGCCGGCTTTGTCTGGCATTTAAGCGCTTTATTTTCTGTGACTGTTTTGCTGTTGTTGTTGTTGTTGTTGTCTGCCAACACTGAAGGTTAAAGTGAGTGCCCGCATGTGTTAAGCCCCAAAGCCAAAGCGAACTGCCGTCGATCGACGAAGCGGGCCAAAAACTTACTTAACACTTCACAAAAGCAGCGCTTTGCATACAAAAATGTGGCGTCGTGTCTAAAGCGCTCAGCCGCTAACACTGACTGCTCACTGGCATGTGGCATCTCTGCGCATCGTCAATGTTGCAGTTGCAAATCAGCAGAGTTCTGTCCATGCTGGCTTGATCTTTCAACTCACGGCTGCTGTTGGTAGCAAGAATCGCATGCAGAGGCTTTTGGAATTCTACTAGCCCTCTTCTTAGTCAAGTTATTCTTTGGAGATGACAATAACCGGGAAAAAAATTACTCGTATGATTCCGAAAAATGAATTGCACAACTGAAGAGGGCAGTGGTATTTTTCAGGGTCGCAAGGTAATGGGGTCACAGTTTGTTGTCACAGCGCAGTGTGGCATATTACGAGTATTGTACACATATACACATGCATATGCAGATATAAAATCACAATTGGAATTCTCATGGCTTCTCATGAAACATGCCTTAAGGCCACTTCATTGGAAGAATCTCGAGGCCAAAGCGCGAAACGCCTTCAATATTTCGTTTTTAAATTTAAAAAAAATTAATTCATACAACTAAAGACGGCATTGCATAAATTTATGCATAAATAGAGTATTCGAATAATTCAGAACCATGCCAATTTAAGAGCTTCCTGCATGAAAGTGCTTTCTCAGCTGTCCAATTGACCATAGTCTTCACATATTGTCAGCTTGCGTTTTAAATCGCGCGCAAATCGCTGTCAAAATGCGACAGCTTCAGACGCACACGTTTCTGTGTTAATCTGCGCGATTTTGGTAAACAGCAGCCAATGCGAATGGACCACGGGCTGCGAAAATTAAAAATTCAACTTTGAAAAAACAACGGAGAATCAGTGAATATGTACTCTCATTGCACCGCTGTCGCTCGAAAGTTGCGCTTTTCATTAAATTTCACTGCAAGGCGATGCTTTGCAGCCATGCAAACAAAAAACACGGAAGCTGCTGCCGTCATTATCATCAGCAATAGCACCGGAAATAGCAGTAGCAACAACAACATCAATGTAATTAAGCCACTGCAGTAGCCTCATTTTGTGTCTGCTCAGCTGAAGAGTCTCGACTTGGATTGATTCGATGCGACTGCGTTTCCGACGCGACTCTGATCTCGACTGATTGCATTTAATGAGGCAAATTGTTGCCACCGTGGTTAACATGTTTTGCAGACACTTTGCAAGCAACGAAATGGCGGCAGCTTCGCCACTTTGCACAACAACAATAACAACAACAACATATTGCCACTGGTTGCAGCAGTGTTGCCACTTTTTTGTTTAATTTTTTACTTTCTGTCATGTTGTCAGCTGCTGCTCAGTGGCATCTTTGACAACAACAATGCTTTTTCATTGCAAATACTGAGTTCAATTTAAATCGCCAACAACAGCAGCAACAAGCAACAACACTCAGCAGCAAAACTGTTCCCTGCCATGCGATCGTCTCAGACAACAACAATTGCTTACATTGCTTGGCAGCAATCAACAGCAATTTGACCTCTGTTGTTACGATTTTGCTTCCTCGTACGCGAAAAATGCTAATTAAATTTTCTTGTTGTTGTTGGCAGCAATTGTAGCCGCCCGTTCTCCAGCTCCTCGTCGAAAAAGTTCCGCGTGGGCGATATCGACTGCGCTGGCGGCCGAGACGGCGTCAATGTCTGCATACCAAACATATAACAGGGCTGCCACTGCCCTCCACCACTTACGGGCTTACCTCAATCAGTTTGTCTTCCAATTGTTGTGGAGCGGCAGTGAAAAAACGTGCAAAAGTGCAGCAGAATGCAAATTGTTCCTTGATGAATTAACAAAAGCGAAAATCGTGACTTATGCCTGTGGCAGCTGCGACTTACGACGAATGTTTGCGATTTTTTTAGCAATTGTTGCTGCTGTTGGTGCGTGTTGAGCAATATTTTGTTGGCTGCTACTTTTGTTGTCAACTCTTTCGAATTTAAATTACAGTTTTTTGCAATCGGCGCATTTCTCAGCGCGCTTTTTGCAATGCAAAACGCAACAAAATCGCGCACTAATTTGAATCGCTGCTGGCTGCAGTCGAGCGAATGTCGAGACAATCTTGCTTCAATCGGGTGGAATTCCAAGAGCGCAATTCATGAGGAGTGCAGAAATTTACTCAAAAATGCATGCAACATATATTATACCATGAAGCACAAAGCAATTAATGATACTTTTTCTCGTGGATTTTTAATAAGAAGTGAAAAGCAAACATTCTTCAAGAAGTTCTTACAACATCAACAAAATATTATGTCAATGACGGTATCACATGACGCAGCGTTGACAAGAGCGTCGTATGAAATTTGTTGCACACTTGGTAAATATACGAAATCATTTACTGACGCAGAGGTTGTGAGATAATATTTCCTAAGTGCATCCAACGTATTATTTAAAATCTCAAAATTGTTGTTAAAAAGCGGGAGGGGGTTTCATGATTTTTTTCGTCATACCAGTAGAGATGCGGCCCGCGTTACTTTACAAATACATACATATATGCATGCTGCGCGATGAAAAAAAGTTTGAGTATCACTGGGCTAGTGGCATAGACTGACTCCAACTTGGATTTTTAATAATTAATATGGCGAAATCCACGCCAATCAGTTGCTTGCCTACTCAAAGTTACCAACAAAAGTTTCAAAATAAAAAAAGTTCGCTCGCTCGCTACTTTTTGTGCAGGCTCTTTCTTTTGGAAAGACGTTCATGTTGATGACTGACTCATCATTGGCAAGACGGGCGCACAAAATAAATGCAACAGCGTAAGACAACTAATCAAAAGCGAACAATCTCAGCAATATGGCAAGAAAGCAGCAACCGCTGAACACCTGCACTGAATACAACAACAAGAGCTGTTACAACAACTACAACCACTGCAATAATGAGACATGAGACATGAGAAAGCTGCATGCAAAGCGGCCAAAATAAACTTCCGCTTGTAACAAAAACGTAAGCAATAACAACAAAAACAATATGAGCAATGACAACAACAACAACTAACAGCAGATATTAAATGTTTCAGCTGAACTGCAGCCACAACCACACAAGCTCTATAACAGTCACCACAACAGCAGCAGCAACAGCAACAGCAAGCACAACAACAAACAACAGCTACAGCAACATTTTTAGCTATTTGCAGCGGGAGGAAAGTGATTTGTGTTGAACGCATTATCGTCGTTTTTATTGTCCGTTTATGGCTTGAATGCTGTAAGGCATATCTACAGCAGCAGCAGCAGCAACGGCATTTGTGGCCATGGCGGCACGAAGCAGCCTTCGCGCTTTAGCGTCTCGCATGCGCATGCGCGGCGGCTCACACACACATACACACCAACAGAAACATCCATCATATTCATAACAATGAAGCAGCACAACTGGCAACCGCCAACCTCGAAATGACGACCAGCCAAGAGGCGCATACCATTTCGCCAATTCCCATTAAACATGGCGGCTGCTGTGGCATGTTGTTGCTGCTGCTGAGTTGTGATGTCACTGTCGTCGTTGCTGTTGCTGTTGCTATTGCTGGGAGCAATCTCGATCTCGTCGAGCTGCCGCACATGAACTTCAAAAATTTTGCTTTGCTCTCCGCTAACAACCTTTTGTGGTGCGTCGTGATTTCCTGCTATTTACAGTGTTGCCAGCTCATGACAATTACTCCTTTTTACTTTTTACCCCTTGAGTTATTTAAAGCTTTTGTGAGTATTTCTAAAAATTTAATTTAATATGACCAAAAAAAGCATGCCAAACAGCGCCAGAAATTTTATTAACATTTTCTTACGGAAAGTTGATCAAATTTTCAATTTAAACAAAATTTCTACTAAATTCTAAGCGACTACAATTTGTGTGGCATTATTTTTATTAATTTATCATATGGAATTACATATATGTATATCGAATGTATTTTTATATTGAATAGTAATCAGTGGGCTCAGAAACATTCATCTAGAAGGCGACCCCATGGCCCCATGGAAAATATGGAACACCAGACCCAGCAAAGTGCTACTTTTAATTAAGAGCATAGAACAACTGGGTTGAATACAGGCCAGCACAAAAGATGCATTTTGCGGTCGCGGTGCACAACAACCTCCTCATATGTATGTATGTATATAATACAATTTATTCGAGCGTAAAAAATAAATAGCAGTTAAAAAGACAAGGTGTCAGTGTGGCTTAAAAAAATTAACTAGATATGAGAAAATTTGAAAGTTGTGGAGAACAAATTTTAAGCAAAAGAAAGCAGACATTTTTGGAATTCTAAAAATTTTGCCATAGTTAAATTTCAGAATGTTTAAACTGATTTTGAGCTTATTAACCTTTTTTATTAGAGACGATTTACAACAAAATGGCAACACTGGCAACGCTGGCTGCGGTCAAAGAGCTACGCCTTTCTGCTGCTTCCTCTATATCAGGGGTCGGTAGCCTGCGGCCCGCCTTGAGCATTATTTCGGCCAATCTTCCGGCCATTACCGATCACCTTTCATATATGTGGCTCCGAGATAATTTTGGATGGCCACTCCTGCTCTAAATAGTCTTCTTCATGTTGTTGTTGTTGTTGCATGCACAGATTTCACGGTCTGAACTTTGAAATTATGTGATCTGCTTTTATTGCTGTTTGCTGTTGCGCAGCAAACTAAATGAATAACTCTTTTGTTGTTTGTTGTTGTTGTTGTTGTCTCTTTAAATATGCCGCAAACACCCCAACCGCAGCAGCAATTCAAGTCGCCGTCGGTTGCCCGTGGTTCATTTGAAAAATGTATCGTTGTTTCGTTGTGGCTCTGTGGGAATGTGTGTGTTTCACTTATTTTTGTTGTTGTTGTTGTTGTTACTTTTGTTTCTTTGGAGCTATGAATGAATGAAAGCCACTTTTGAACACCTGCAAGCAATCTCCAAAAGCAGTCAAAACCGTCAAAGAGGCCAAGAAGCCAAACAGCCAACGGCGTGAGCGGTTTTTACTTTTGTGTATGTGTGCGTGTGTGTGTGTGGCATTCATTCGTGGCAGCCGCATTTCATTTGGCGTTGGCATCATGTTGAAAAAGGGCGTACAAGTCGGACGTAAATTAAGCGAAGATTCAAGCGACAAGCAAAGCCAATCTATGAGTGTGCTCCGCATGACTCTGGTGTAGTCATTGGTGAGTTCATCATATGCCAAGACAATCTCTTGAAAGTTTTGTTCCAAATATTCGAACACATTCAATATTTTTTACTAATAGGTTGCGGTGGGAAAATTCGGGCAAGCGTACAGAAAAGCATAGCTTTGCTTGTAATAATTAAGGCATTCCAAAAAAGTAGACTTTAAATTGAATTATTACACTTTAAACATTATATTTAATATGAGCAGTCTCTATTCAAATATTAATATAAGTGAGATTGTAGCATGAGCGAAGCTTAAGCCTCTTTTTTCAGTTGACCATTTGATAATAATAATATGCTAAAGCACGAAATTAAATTAGTAGAGACTTTTTTTGATAGCTGATTCCAAAGCAAATGTTATTTTTTCTAAGCTTACATCAAAGAAAATCAAATCAAAATCGAAATCGAAAACCCATTTTCTTCAGTTAAATTTGAATATCCTCCTTTGGTGCTTGGTAGTTCGAATCGTTCGTACAATAATTCAGTTTAATTTATCTCATATCCGAGCAGTTGTTAGCACATAATTTAAACAAAAAGTGGCATGCCACAAAAAATAAATTCCTCTTGTAGATATTGCTGCTGTGCGCGCATTTCGAATGCCTGGTCAATTTACACCTCCTCCCTTTTAAACCTTTCAATGGCAGCAGGCTTAAGTCACCACTTACCAGCTCTGCATTAATAAAAACCGGCAAAAGCAATAAAAATCGCCGAATTATAAGAACGCAATCGTAAATTTTGTATTTATGCAGCGATTTCGCAGCGCTTAAGACATGCCACATGCAACAGGAGCTGCCACTTGCAACGCGCATGTTGCAACATGCCTGCAAGTGGCAATTTTCAGCGTTGGCCAAAACACTTCTCAGGCTCGGTTAAACACGGCAACAGCAGCAATAAAAAATATCACTATAAAAGCTCAGGGGGGGAGGCAACTTGGCAGCCGGGCAAAAGAGGTCGTGGCCATAATTGCACTTAAGTACGCTGCAACACTCGCCGCCGACGAAGAGACGCACGGACGGACGAGCCGAGAAGGAAAGCGCGAAAACCCCAAAATCACGAGGCAGACATGCAAGAGGCGGAAGAGGGCAGACACTGTAAAGCAGCTGGAAATTAAATGAGCGTAAAGAAGCGGCAACGGCGCAGAAATGCCGCAGCAATCGCACGTTCTCCAGAGGGCAGGCATGCCATGCCGCATTGTTGTTGTTGTGGTTGCATGTACACGTGCAATTGTGTTGTTGTCGTGCCGCACGGTGTGTGCAGGCTCCCAAATGCGCCATTGCCGCGCGTTTCTGCGAATGTATGCGCATTTTTTGAGCTGGCGTGAGTTTCGACGCTGGCTGCCACTGCTGCTGCTGCGCTGCCACCCCGAATTATTAGCTGTAATAAAATTTATATTGATTGCATAAAAATACAATTTATATCTATCAAAATAGCAATCAAATAAATCATACAATATCAATTAATATTAAATATAAATAAATATATGCTTTAATTAAAAGGAAAATCACGGATACTGGTTTTTTTTAAATAAAGTTCTTACTTGCCAAATCGATGCAGTATATGGCAAAGCTATTAGGTTTTTGATGGATAATAGTCTAATTATCAGAGATATTTGTTTTCTATAATATACAGTTAGGAGTCAATAAAGTCTTGTGAAATAAAAATTTAATAAAATTTAGAAATTGGAGTTAATCGATTTGGCAATTGAATCATTCAAATAGACATACATATGTAAGTATTTAAAAACGATCTATATTTTTGGCTTCTCATCCTCCCCTCCCTTCCAGCTGTCTTTTGTTTTATGATCAGATAAGCTTGAATACTATACATATGTATGTATATCTGGTTCTAGACTATTAACTCATTCATTCCTTTGTTTTTCTCTCGCTGTTTGGCAATATCGAAAAAGCTGGCAGCTCTGCCTGGCTGTTACTGCTTACCGCCGCGACAACGACAGCGTTTAGCAATTGTTTTCGGGGCACCTTGGCTGGCCGTCTACGGCCTGCAGCAGCTACCGTGAGTGAGTTAAAAAGTTCTTGACAGGAAATGTGCCAGAACGCGGTAATTGCGCAGCGGCTGCTGTTGCCGTTGGTGTTGCTGCCCCACTGCGGAAAATTACAGGGAGCAATGGGCAGAAGCGCGCATCGAACACAAATTACAGCATCCAAATCAGTGTCCTCCTCGTGCTCGTGCTCGGCCATGCATGCAGCCATGTCGGCAATGAAGCTGCTTGGCTTTGGCGGCAGGCAGGAAGGCGCGCAATTCGCTTAAGCAGTTTCGCGTTAAGCGCAATTTGGACAATAGCAAATGCCGCCAGTGGCATGCCCATGCCGCATGCAGCATGTGTTGCACGTTAGCCGCCAAGTGGCAGCGGCAGCTGCAATACGAGCTGCAGTTGCCGCACTCACAAACAGGCGGGGCAAAGGCAATCAGTGGCCGCCAAAAAGCAGTAGAACCTTCAAAGCAGCACGTTGTGGCAGCCGCTGCAATAGCGGGCACAGGGGCAAGTCGAGAGGCAGTCGCCAAATGATTTGCCTCTTTAATTTGCAAAAGGGGTGGTGCTGCAATTGAGCATGCGCGGCCGCAGCGCAAAAATACGCGCCATCAAATTTAAGTGAAATTAGTGCACCGCTTGCGCTCCCCTACCGCCGCCGCCAGCAACACTAAACGGACGCGTTATTTATTGCGCCGCAAATGAGTTGTGCTTTCTGCCCGGCGGCAGTACAAGCCGCCTGCGCGTCAAGTGACGCAGTGACGCGCCGCAATTGCTTTTGTGTCGCATGCTGTGGCCACTTGGATGCAATTTCACGTTGCCAACGGGGCCGCTAATATGTCTCCTTTTTGGGGCACGAAATTGTCGCAATAACTTCATATTTCGACGATTTATTGTTTTCGAGGTGCAACGCATGCAAAAGTTGCAAATTCAGAATCAACTGGAAAATTGCTGCTGACTTACAATGTTGCATGCAACATGCCGCAGAAGAGTGCTGCGTTTTGTTTTTTATTGTTAATTTGTTGCAACTTTGTTGTCTCTAAGTGCGTGTAATTTGCATTTTTAACAAAGTTCGAGCCCCTAGCATCCTTCAATATTCTTGAAGTGGCAAGAAGGCACCCAATATGTTGCCTACAAGATTGCAAGTTACTAAGGTAACGCCTTCAAAGATAACACCTTCAGGTAACACCTTCAAAGGCAACACATTAAAGAGATAGCACCTTGAGGAAACACCTTCAGGTGATGGCATGCAATGAAGTAAAGTGTTTCGTTAAAATGTTGCAAGAACAAGTGTTAGTTTTTTTCACGCCCGTATCTTCAAGAGCGGGCATTTTAAAACGACGACTCAAACGTGCCAAAAGATATGAGCTCTGGAAGATGTCAGAAGTGCCAAAATTAACACATTCAGCTTGTTGGAATTCAATTAAAATTTCTTGTGAGTACCGAAATTTTAACACCTTCAGGAAAAATGTAATCGGCAGGGAAGACAGCCAATTTTCAATTTACATTGCAACATTATTTAATATTAATGCGCTACATAGTAGTATAACTACATAGTACTAGCAACTCAAAATGGCACTCTGGAAATTATAATTGCTTTATAGAATGCCTTTAACTGAAGTACTCAAGCTATTGCAACTCTTAGAATTGGCTTAAATCTTCTAGGTTGTGACTTTTTACTAGTAACGCAATTCAGCAATGCTAATTTAGAAATCAAACAGAAAAGATTAAGGCTGAATAATATATGATAATATATGAAGATATGCTCCAGAAAAATCACCTAGAAGTGCCAAAAGAAAAAAATTTTGTACTGGCTTCCAACTGACTAACTTTCTTCTTTTTAAGCATAGAAAATATACCGACTCTATAAAGCGACTCTACTGTTTTTTTGATTGGCTAAAGCTGTCAACCTCTTAGTGTTAAGTGCATAGTTTAAAATATCGATAAATTTGGAATCTCGGGTCGGACTTTGAAGTGTCCACCAACTTCGCTCGTTACATAATCTGCAATTGCGATAGACCTGCAAAAACGCAAAAAGTTGAATTATGTATTTAAAAGTAAGGTGGTAATTTTTCCCTCCGCCCGAACTTATGTATCGGAAGTAAGTTTCCCCGAAGTGCGACCCCAGCCGTCATCTCTACAAAACGGTGTTAGCTAGAGTGTAAGTTAAGTTCACAGAATAAAAGAGGGGAATCGCTTATAGTGGCACTTTAATTCCGTATTTTTATTGGTGTGAATTTCTTCGCCTAAGCGATTCCATTCGCAGCCCCAGCCCCTAGATATCAAAAGAATCCACAGCCTCACCGGCATCCCAAGAGGTTCCGGGCCCCAAATACGCTCTGTAGGAATTTTTTTTATTATGCCAGCAAGAAGACAGGCTATAAACTATCCGCTCATGCCGAAATCCTATGAAGAAGCAGTGCTTATAAGCTTGCGGGAAGTTACAACGAGCAACAGAAAGTCAGAAAGCAGACAGAGAATCCCAACTGCTACACGGAATCCCGAATGACAAGCGGCAGATGCAGCACATCAACGCTACAAGTCTTATCAGCACGCAACAGCCTCAGAGATAAGCGAAGCACATATGAGCCAACAACAAACATTTGTCAACGACAGCCAACAGACGGACCACCGCGAGCGGCACGTCGCCTTGAGCAGCATAAAACGGGCAACCTTTCAAAATTTGTCGCTTCAAAAGTTGAAAGTCAATAAAAAAAGCAACTCATTATGCTGTCAACTCGGCGGCATAACATCTTTCAGCCAGTTCACTCACTTATCGCGACTTGCCTTATCGGCGCAATTGCCAAGTGTTGCGGCAAGCATTCCACTTTTTTCTCTCTCTCTTGCAGCTCACAATGTTACAAAGATCAGATCGGCGCTATTAAGCAATTCCACGTAGCAGTAATACATAAATTTTCCAGTAGGCACAGCCGTATTTATTTTGCCTGCAATATCACGCTTCATTGCCGCCTTATCACGCTTCCTCAGAGTCCATTGTTGGTGTTGCATGTTGCTGTTGCTGCCGCTTTCCAATTCTCATGTGGCATTTGTGCGCTCGTAACTGCTGCACGATGATTTAGCAATTATTCCCTGGTGGACGCGCTTGTCTAGCGAGCATCTAGCATCTTGAACCTTGCTGCTTGCTTGGCTGCGGTGAGTTCCCACAGAATCCTTTTGTTCGGCTCTTGCACTGCATGCCATTAAATAATAGTGACAGCGTCGAGCTTGTCGCACCTCTTTTCAACTGCAGAAGCAACAGAGTTGCCATAGTTCAGAACGATCAATACTCAATGACTGCTTGCTAGATTTTGAACTTGATTTTGGAATAGCTCTTGGCATACTTCTCAAAACCAGCAGAAAAACTACTAAGAACTACACAGTCTGATTGAAATTTAAATAAATGTCCTGACAGTGTTCCTTACTGAACAATGACAATCAAAATCAAAAAAGAAATTGTGCTTAACATTTTTTATATAACAAAAATATTGGGTCATATAAAAAGTTTCTGCGGTTTTTCGTTACAAGCTGATGTTGGTACTCACCAAATCTGGCAACACTAGTCCGATTATGTCAAACGAACATACATATATATTAAAGGTTGCATTTCAGTCTAGATTTTTTTTGAAGACAGTTTTGTAACTCGTCGTTATATAAAAAGATACATTGATTTGAAAATGTGTGAAATATGTGAAGAAATACGCTATTCTTCTTTGATGATTTGGAAAAAATTTCCAGAAGTTGGTTGGGAAGTTTTAATGCCGCCGTATAGCCTGGACCTTGCACCTTGTCTGACAGTAATTTGTCTCGGTATCAACAAAACTTTCATAATGGTAAAAAATTTACCGACCGAGAAGCCGCTGAAAATCACTTGACCAAGTTTATTGCCGATAAACAAATGAAATTCTACAACGATGGAATTATGAAACCACGCGAAAAATGACAAAAGGTCATTAATAATAATGGCCAATATATGCTTGATTAAAATTGATTTTCAATAAAGACGATTTCTGTTGAAGATACTTTTTAAAACTTTTTATACTTTCAATACTTTGCAAACGAAAAACGCTAGCTTAACCTAACTTCAGCAACCGGAAGTTGTTACTAGACGCTGCTCTACGGCTATTTTAACCTTTTTGCCCACACCCACTGCACTTCCCTCCCAGCCGCCGCATTTAGTGTGAAACAACTCATAAATTTAAACATTATACTTGCGCTGACCCGTTCACATTTCTCATACCTGCGCTGCTCTGCTTCTTCTTCTTCATTGGTGCGTGTGTTCCCACTTGGGCAGGCCACTTGTCAGAGCACAGGACTTGCTTGAAATTGTAGAAACTGCACGTGTTCAACGAATGTCAGAACGTATTGTAAATTCTCTGTTGACATTCCTGGAAATTTGGCCTTTGAGCTTGACCGCCGCCGCCACAACAGGCAGACCAACAACAGAGCGCGCTGACAATGCTCAGCAGTGAAGTGAAATGAAATGAAGTGGAGAGTGTCGCCGTGAATGGAGTTGCCCATATTGAATATCAGACAAAAGTGTTTCCAGCACTTGAAGGAGCAGGCTTGCACGAGTGGAGTTGCTCATGTGCGCATTACATACATATACACATGTATGAGCAAATAAATATTGTATTTAGTAAATCTCGTTAGTAGAGAAACGAGAGCCGAAAATTTTATGTCTGAATGCATCTTTGTAGAAATTATCGCTTTGCAAAAGAACACAACTACAAGTGAGGCAATGAGGCAATGAGGCACTGAGCAGAGAAGCGAGACTGTGACCGCGCAGCAAGTGGTTAAATTAATGAGCCAGAGATTTGTGCCTTGCCATGGTCCATCACAATTAACAGGTCTCCATGAACAAATGAACGTGCAAACGAGCAAGGCGCACAGCAGTGTAGCCCAGACTTAGGAGGAGGCTGTCCTAATCAAGAAACCTGACCAACATTAAAGATGAGCACAGTTTAACGTAGCAGGCTAAAAGGTGCTCGAGAGGATTTCTCGAAAGCTTCCATAGCTGCGCCATTTAGACTGTAGGTAACTCAGAACTAATCCCACATATACTTTCTATAAAGAGTAAAAAGAGTTCAAAACCGGTTCGAAACCTTCCATAGTCGCTGCCTATTCTCACGTCCATTTCGGAACCCTGAAATCTGCCTTTGCCGTCTACATCTCTGCCGTCAACACACAATATCACTATTGCTGTCCTCCACTACTTCTCTGCTGGTAACCAAATGAGCGGCTTCGAATTCCTTTGGTTTCCTTTGAAAATTTTAAATTTTCTTATTCTGCGCCAACTTCGTGGAAGGTCAACATTTTTTGAGCCGCCGTGATTTGTATGCTGTCGATCGGCAACTGCTGCAGGCTGCAGCTGGTGGCAAGTGCAGCTTTATGAATTATGCTGTATGTGTGTGTGTGTGTGCGTGTTGTCCGCCTGCATGTCGAGATTAAATTCTCAGGTTCTGTGCTTGTGTGTGTGTGTGTATAAACTGTTGGCTCATTTTAGGATATTTTCTTTAATTATTCGACAATTTAAATTCAAACAAACACTTGTTGCTGCTGCTGAAGCTGCCTGCTCCCTACACACACACTCATACACACACACACACACAAGTTACGCTGTGTGCTGCATATTAAACGCTTCATTGTTAAAATTCCAAGAATTCTTCTATTTGATTTGAGTCATTGAACTTGTTTGTCGAGAAATTTGTGATGGGAATATTTAAATTGTAAAGAACGTTGCCTTCTTTTTTATGCATTAACAAAACCTGAAGTAAACAGCAAATTGAACAAGAAACTGGAAATTTGTTATCCATGTGAAATCTACAAGTGAGCAAATAAAATGTAATCAACTAACTTAGAATCTGTCTTATTAATATGAAGGTCCTTGAGAGTCTGAATAAATTACGTTGAGCAATCAAGAGTTACTTATTGTTTATTTGCTAAATTTTTATACACACTATAGACACTAACACTCTTCCCTATAGAAGAGGGAAAAATGTGCCAGAAATGAATTAGTGTGAGTGTGAGTTCTACAAACAAACAAAATGTATACTACAGAAACGTGAAATTGTTTAAAATGTGATTTTCGTTGCTTGTATTTTTAATAAAACTGACAAGTACAAAAACGTTTTTTCAATATAAATCTCGGGCTATCAAAATGCATTACATACATATTGCTCTTAAATCCTGCATAGTCCTCTACACTCATACATACATGCCCAATGTCGAATTTATAACGAAGATGAAGAAAACATTCTGTATTACTCTGTTGAGATAGTAAGGACCAGACTTCGTTACCCAAGTAATATGTATACCTATAAACGCAGGATGTTGCGGACAGAACCCCAAAGGATCTGTAAAAAGATAGAGAACTACCACAATAGGCCTCTCAGTCCGCGGTGGCCAGGAGATTGGATCCCTTCTCCAAATATCATACAATTTAAGCATACATGCCTACCTTTCAAGGAAATAAATTTACGCGCACTTTCAAATTGTGTATAATAAAGCTAGTTTATGCATTTGAAACTGTATGTTTAATAATAAAATAAAAGTAATACAATTTCCAGAGTTAAAGCTGCGTATAGTAGCACTCTATCAGAACCCAACAAAAAGGCACTCTATCACAACAGAAGACAGAAGATGATGATAATCGATCATGTCAGTTTTGGACATTTCCATTCTGGCGTACTCAAGAAATCGATATATGAAATAATTCTGTTGGCTGCGCCATGGTCCTCAATTTTTCATTTCACATTTTCGCTTTGATCATGGTTTCAAAGATCAAATCTATGAGAGCGTGACGAAACGCATGAATGAAATATTGATGTGCAATCCTAAAATTAATAATTAAAAAATAAACATTAGCTCAAACGTTATGTTTATATTTATTTTGAACTTTACCTGCACCTTTTACTTCTTGTCCTATACTTCTCATGTTCATATCTCATTCATTACTTCGTTGGATTTTCTCATGTAAAATACTTGTATGTAAAATTATCATGGAGTCCACATGGTGGCTTATCACCACTTGAAGTTGCTGTAAAAATCAGCGCAAATATTTGTGCTGGTCACAAGCATGACAG
Source organism: Neria commutata (assembly GCA_963457695.1). Classification (NCBI taxonomy): domain Eukaryota; kingdom Metazoa; phylum Arthropoda; class Insecta; order Diptera; family Micropezidae; genus Neria; species Neria commutata. The sequence continues at coordinate 6,589,000 of OY735248.1, forward strand.
CACTTGCAGAGGGATCCGAGAAGCCTGCAATCATGCCGATATTTTCACTGAACTGCGGCTTAGGTCATCGCGGGCCGATACAAACAGCACATAAAATTGCCAGTCCCAAGTGTTCCCATACTTTCCCAACTCTGATTGTTGCTGCTGTTGGACAGTGGTGTGGTGGTGTGGTGGTGTGGCGGTGATAAGCAAACTGTCGCCAATGCTCGCCGTGACTGTCATGTCGCCAGTGCGCCTTTGCGGTTCCAGCAAGTGTACCAAGGCAGCGCCTATCACTTGCGAATGAAAGAACACTTGTGTTTGTCCAGTGTTGTTTGTGCCTGCGCCTTAATGAAATAACGTAAGATTATAAGTGTGTGAGTGTGTGTGCGTGTGTGAGTGCGTGGAAATGTTCGGAAATTTTTGTGAATGCAAGTGTTGATATCATATTACGGACATATCTTCTTTGTCTTCTTCGGTGCCGATGGTAATATGCAAACAGAGCGATGAGTTTCAGCCAGGGCTGCCAACTCGTGTATTTGAATTCTTTATCCGAAATCTTAGCATGCTTTTTCGGTAATTAAATAGTTGATATTATTATGTCTTAAATGACTCATCAAAAATTTGCAAAATTCTATAATGGCTTTTTACGAACAGAATTTAGCGTTTAGCTCGATTATTGACATGCACTGCATCAAAATAACTTTAATACAGCAAACTTGTTTAGTAAATATCACAATATTTTCATTTTGAGAACATTTTATTCAAAAATATTTCATAGCACAAAATCCCAAGTTTGAAATTAACACTCATTTTCATATAAGAAAAAAAAATATTCACAAACATTTTGTAAAATAATAAATACTAAGAAAGGTTTGCTGGACTAAGGGTCTATACCCCAAAAAAATACAAAATGTTAATCTTAAATGTTGCATAAACGAAACCAGTTGTTAAAGTCCTGTGTAAGAGGTTAGACCTACTTTCTGACAAAACATCAGAACAAATTCTTTTTAATTGCATTTGAAGAATATTTTTGTAGTGTTCCATACGTCTTAAAGATATATTTTTGTAATTCAACTTCTATTACCAATAAGAAGCAAAATACACTTTATACTCTGCATTTAAGTCGGTATAAAAGAAGTAGCTGCAAATTTTGAAAAAAAATTCTAGTTTTCAAGATTTTTTCTGGTTTTTTGCTATCTTAAAGTTTGTCTGGGAGTTCTGAGATTTTTCTACAACTGGTAGCCCTGGTCTCAACAGTCCTCAAAATCAATGTTTCCAGCGAGTTTTAGACTTTTTCTTCTACAGATTTTTTGTATGCTGTTACTCTGTCTTTTTTGCTGTTGATGCATTGAAAATATTTCAAATTGTGTAAAAGTCACGTTTCTTGGTCATTGCGGTGGCCCCATTATGCACTTTCCAACGGTTTGAAATTGACCCTGGCTGCACCAACGCGTCTTGCGGTTGGAGCAGAGCTGTTGGCTTTCATCTTGGTGTTAGTGGCAATGTGCCTGTTTTTATGGAATATTGCCTTTGGTTCTCATAAGGTTAAGCGCATATTTTTTCATGATCCCTTGGACATTTATGACCGCAGCGCAGGACTCAAATTTCATTGGTTTCACTGGCAGTGCCGCAACAAGCAACCAAGTGCGGTTTGTTTTTATCAGTGCGGGAAAAAAAAGTGTATCTTATAGTCAGATAACTTTCACAATACTCATAATAATATTTCAGTTTCTTTATTTTATGTTCTTCATAAATGCCTGCTCATACTTCAGAGGGCATATCATTATCGCCTTTTGAAATTTAAGCATCATTAAAGCGTGAAATATGAAACCTCTGTTTATGGTAAGAAAATTTCAAATTTATGTACAAAGGCATAAAGTTCAATTGAGAAAATTATATGTAGATCTACATAGGAAAGTCAATGTCGGGGCGGCCTGATCGCGCACGATACCCACATCTCAGCCAATTAAATACCAAGCAATAAATGCATAAGGGTTCCCGCACAGTTTTCAGCATGAGTTAACTTTCCAGTGCATTATTTAATAAATCCAAATTGAAGATTATAACGCAACACACGCTAAAGTGGAGGCTGCCCTGTAGCTAGCTACCCCTCCCAAACACAATATACGAGTATGTAACAATTTTCTGTTGGCTGAAAATTAATTTTTATTAGAATAAATTGGCTGCACGTGCTCGCATGAGGGCTCTACTCATTAGAATTTCATATACTTAATCAAACAGTGTTGGAACTTTTCAAGTCCTCATAAAAAAGAATGCACGCATCGACGTTGAAAACCAAGAAATTAAAGAGAAGAACGTAAAATATGCACAATCAGTCAATCAATCAAAATTTTGACACATTTCTGTGGGTAAGGAAGCAATTTTCCTTTGCCGTTGCCAGCGCCCGACCAGAGAAAATCCATTAACTTTCAATTAACCTATAAAATTCAACAGAAACATAAAAACGCCATTTTGAACACGCAATAGTCCAATATTAATAGAAGTACACCAACGATTCCTTGTCGCTATTGGAAAGAGCAACAGTGCAGCACGCACAGCACACTTCTGGATGTGGCATTTGTTGGTGAGTGAAGTGTGTCTATATCATTTTCTTCGAGGCATTATCATTAGCAATTCATTGAGGCACATTAAAGGTAATCTGTGTTAAGCAGCGCAATCGAACTGACATTTATTGTATGTACGGGAGGGGGGGCAGTAGTTTAAAAGCTTTTGAATTACAGCTGCAGCGGTCAAGGTGCTGCCATTTTTATGAATCCTAATTTCCAGCTTAGCATGAGCCTTAGCTAAATGGATTTTACTTCCAAGCGATAGAAAAGTCTGGGAATGGTCTACAGGTCGTTCCACCTATTTTAGACTAAAGCTGACTACTGCAAACAACAGAAGCTACTAAAAAAATTTGTTCAAGAAACTTTACTCGAAAGCCTTTATTTGGCTTTCGTAGAGTACTCTTAATTATGTTCCAAAGTTAAGAGAAGTGGTTTTGTATTGAACTTTCACTTAAAAGTTCCAAACTGAAAATTTCACAGCTTGATTTGAACGAATATTCAGCTGCAAATCTCAAAGGTTAACTGCCGCTTGAAGAAATCTATCTTGCAACATTCTCAACTCTAACGCATTTAGAGGTTCGCACTTTCTATCGACTGACCCGATTTTGCCAACATCTGGCAGCACTGCATCTGCACGCTGCTGTCATTAAGCCGCACTGCACATGTCTAAAACAGCAATCAATTGGCAATTACTTAGCCACAAATCACTTGACTTGAAATCAATAAAGAAAAGGTAAAATTACAGCAAGAAAATAGAGAAAGGAAAGAAAGCAAGCAAGTGCATAGAAAGCATTTTGAATACCGGCTTCACCCTACAGCCGAAACACGCGTCGATAGCTTATAATGAATGTCTGAATGGAATGAAAACTGATATTAAAAGCTGTCCTACAAATTGCCAACGCGCTCAATTATAACGAAGCCATTAGTTTTGATCTCGAGGCGGAATTAATCACGACATTAGACTAAAGGTTGCTGCAAGAGAGGCTTCAGAGAGCAGCAACATTGCGACTTAACTGGCGGCAGCACAGCAAGTCAAGCGCGCCTGGCTTCGTCCGCCGAGCAACTTCAGCCTGGCATAAGATGCACTGCGGAGACAAAGCTTAATGATGGCTTTGTTAAAAGACGCTGTTTTACATGTGCCGCCGCTGTGTGTAGTTGCTGCCGGCTACAGCAGCAACAACAAGTCTGCATACGTTGCCATGTGCGCCGCTGATAACATCATCATCAGCAGCAGCAGCCGCCAGAGAGCTGCATTTTAACTACTAACGAAATTGCCAATAGGCCACAAATTCCATCGCACTGCATGCACGATGCCTTCTGCAGCTTGCCTGGTGCCTCCTGCAGCTCATGTGCGACTGCAGCGGTAGTTCGCCTTTGGAACGTTGTGCGGCGACATGTCCAGTGCGCGTATCGCACATCTTGCTGATATTTATTGCCGATTGAACAGTCAGGTTCAAGAGGTCAGCTGAGCGCATGTTTAGTGTGGGACTACACGGCAGCAGTTGCTGTCCGCCAACTGGCAGACTGCCGCAGCATTTTAAGCACTGCCATCAAATGGCCCGGCTCCACGGAAACGCGGCGGCGCACTCCACTCTTCGTTAGCAATTAATTAACGACTTAGTAGGCGCGCTCAGCTCTCCACATATGCTGCTTCTTCTTCTTCTTCTTCTCTTTATGCACCACATGGTCGTGCCGTTTTTGCCGTTTTCCCCAGGTGTACGGAGTTTTTGGCCGTGCTAATTGTGTCCATGTTTTACGGTACTAATGATGAACACGCTGTCGTACAAGAGTGCAAACTACGCCCGCGGGGGGTGCGGCGCATGCTCGTCGAGTGTTGCTAGCGGGCGTGTCTGTCTTTAGTCATTGTCGACAGCAAAATTCAGCAAATAATTGGGCAATGTGTTGGCGATAATTATGAGTTGTTGGCATGAAAGGAAGTTGCCAAAATAAAGAAGCCGCTGAAAATTATATAAAAACATCGATTAATATTTTAATTAAGGCCTTGTGGCAATATACTTTTCTTGGCATGCAAAAAAAAGAGATGAATAGACACGTTATTGACCAGGGAAGGACTCAATTTTCTTGCAAAAGAAGCGTTTTTCTTCGTGGTCAAAAGTGAAACTGAGAAAATTGCAAATCTCAGGCAACCGTAAAACCCGCTAAAGAGACGCTTGCAGCTACAAAATTAATTTGTCGAGGCTTTCAGCATTGCCAGGCGAAAAAGTAAAATGTCTGCTGTCATAAATGACTGACGTTTTGCGCATGCGCGACAGACAAATCAAGAATAACTGCTGGTGTTTTTTTGTTGCTGCTGCTGCTAGTCAAAAGAGCCACAGAAACTCATTACGTTGGCTTACAGAGAAATTTGTGATTTATGTACACACACTTAAACACTCACAGATATGCACACATACACACACATACACAGCACATCATTAACTTTTCAAATTTCAGCCAAAGGTGACAGCAACATTGCTGACATGACAACTGCTAGCGGAGTCGCTGCGACCGTCAACATCATCGCGAACTCCATCTTCAGCTGCTTAGGCGTCATCATCGTCACATGAGCCAGCGTCAAAGTGAAGTCTCGAGCGTACGGGCTTGAAGTCAAGTGTCAAATGAACGGAAAGCTTCAGACGACGAGGCGCGAGCATCTGCGGCGGTAATTAATCACGCCTGCGCCAGTTCTCAGGAAGAGGCAGTGGAAGGGGACCTGTTGCTGTGGTGACCATATGGCAGCTGTCTTTTTGAGCATTAGTTGCGGTGCTTTTTTATGAAATTTCATAAGCGGTCAAAGCTGTTTAAGCTCTTTCTGGGTCAAAGGCACTACAGCTTGCGCGGAGAAAGTACGAAATATTATAATAATAATAATATACAACTCAAAAACTCATGAAATGCAGATATTGAAGGCGGTGGCAAGCTAAATGAGATCATTGGCCCCGTCGAATTAGCCGCGCGTAATTAATCAAAATCTCAGCTTGCAGGCAACCAAATAATTGGGAATTTTGACCAACCTGCTCAAATGGCGAGCTCGAGTCCGACCGCGTACCACCAGTGCCGCCATTGCAAATGATAGTTTGTTGGCACCAATTATGGTCGCGCGCAGCCAAATGCGGAATACCACATGTTGCAAAATACAAGCTCTACTCCCCACCCCACTCAGCGTGACAAAAACTCCACATCAGTTAAATTGCACATTCGTGCGTCAGCTTAATTTTTATCTGCGCTGGCGGCTTGGCCTGTTGGCAATTAAGCTGCCACCGTTTTGACGTTCGCCTCTTGTCGGACGCTATGCATCCTCCCCATATGGCACAGTGACTTGGTCATTACATTACATTTTAGTCGAATCCGTGTCATGTTTGCAAGGTGTGTCGCCAATATTTTTCTGAAATCTGAACATTTCTATAGAAAAAGAAACAAGCCAAACTATTGGCATATGCGTCTTGTTAGGTTCTGTTAGGTTGGATTTAAAATAATTGTGTAAAAAGGTTTTGATTTCAATCATATGCAATGTTATTATAAACCCATCTATTAAGGTCTTTTAAATCATATATGGTTTTTAAAAATTAAATTTTTATCAAAACTGAGAAGAGAAAATAGGCAACTCTCCCAAAGTATTGTTTGTTATGAAAATAAAGCTTCTCAATCCCATTTGGTGCTCAAAGAAGTCCCTCAAGTACTCATATTTCTTCGGTTGATCGCCTTAAAATTAGCACAAATTCTAGAACTCACAGAATGAAGAAAGCATCCGTAAAGTTGACGCGCCAGAAGAAAGCGGTTATGTTAGACTCTGAAGTGTTTCAAATCTGCAACTAAGTAAGTAAGTGGCTACTTTTAAGAAGGAGAAAAAGTATAACTGAGTGATGTGATTCGGGAACGCTCGAAGGCAGCATCAAATAGACTCGCTTCATGCAGACTTTCCAACGAATCAAAAACTTTGAAGTGTATTTCTGCAAGAATCTGCTGAATAGAAGTGAAATTTATTATTATTTATTTTAAAAGCTGCCAAAACTTTTAGCTTTGAAGTGAAAAGCAAGGTGCGACAATTAGAAAGTAAAACAGCAACAACTTTTCTTTCCAACTGTGTGACTAATTTCGTTCCAAAAGCAATAGCCCAAATCGACGGCGACTCAACGCAGCCATTGAAAAAAATATTCTCACGATTTTTATAGACCAGAATAAAAAACAAGCTGCAGACGAAGAACACCTGTTCAGCTGTTCAGCCACAAAAAACGAAGGCGGCAACGGCGAAGGCAGCGGCAATGGAGCGCCACTTTAAAGCGGCATGCCACACGCTCAGCTGAAAACTGGCTGCACACTTGGCAGTCAAATCAAAAATTTGCAAATTTTTGTGATGGAGGCAATAGCTCATTTGCCCGAAACGAAACTGGTAACTGGCAGCGAGCGGCGGCGGCGGCAGCACACTCGCCACATTCCATTAGTCAGCCGCGGCGAAGGCAAGTGAAGCGCAGCGGAGCGCCGGTGTTTGCAGCATTGAACGCGTTTCGCGCGGGCACAATCATAACTCAAGTGGATGTGTTTCCGCATCTATGAGCACACACATGAATGCACGGCAGGAGCAAGAGACGGACTTCGCGCTCAAACGGGCGACCAAAGTGGCCAATGAAAAACTGCAGGTGGTCGTCACATGGCTTAGCCAGGCTAACTGCAAGACGCGCGCTTACTAAGCAGCCGAGTGCATTTCGAGTCGCTCGGTCCACATGTGTAGCACTTTTCAAAGCGGCAAGCGGCTGCTGCCGCCACCAACAACTCCGCTGGCCGCAAGCAAATATTTGTGGCAGGCGAGAGAGATTCTTGCACTTTATCAGCGCCAGCTGAAGTACGAGTATTTTCCGGCTCTTGGCCACTAACGCCAACTAACGCGCACGCGCAGCCATGCTAAAGAGACTGACTGACTGCTGCGCTGCTAAACTAAAGCATCTGAAGCTGTTGGTGCGCCGTATCTTGAGCGCTGCCGCAACGATAAGTATCTGCGCCGATCGTGGAATGTTTGTCGTGAATTTATTGGTTTAGATTTTATCGCTAAAATAAATGTTGCGTTTTACAAGCTGCACTTATTTTGTTTTAAAGCTTATTAATGGCGTTGTTCGAGGGAAATTACATGAGCCCCACACACACACACACACATGGTTACAGCTCGTATGTGCTTGTGTTGTTGTTGTTGGCTACATGCTCAACTCCAAGCTCAAAGTTTATTGAGCAATTTTTGTAATTGTTCAACAAATTGTAACAGAGCATTTTTTAAATTTCACAACAACAAGAACAGATGGTTGAGGCGTGTAGCAAGAGCAACAAGTTCGAATTAAGAAATTAGCTGAGCTTTTAAAGTCTTAAGTGTACGCAAAAGTACGATAGAATTTCTTGAACTAAGAAGAATCTAAATCATTGGTCGCTATTCTTTTGTTTAGAAATTAAATTGATTAATTGTTTGCGCTTTTTTGTGCAAAATTTTAAAATTTAAACTGTGCCAAATCGAACAAATACTTTAAATAAAACAAAATTTAGTTTGGTTCAGTGTAAAGTAAAAAGAAGCGAATGAAATGTATTTAAGACAATTACGTGTTAAATTCATATAATAAGTAATTAAGATTACAACTTTAAGTTAGAGCAATATTATTCGATTGATGTTTTTTCACTTAATTTTAATTAGAATCGACTTGTCGAAAATACATGTATGTACATACATAATATAAACATACATAATATATGCGATAAGGCGAATGTCTTAAATGTTAATACCATATAATAAATAAATTGAATTGAATTGAAAAACATTCACAAAAATTCTTTTTTTTCAAATTGAATATTTGAAATTACGAAAATCTCCCGGCTTATCTGAGCTTATATGTACATAGTAGCCGGATCGTAAAATTTTCCACAAACATTCGAATATTTTTTTGCCAAATATAATACAAATATTTTACGTGATAAATAGCCTAATCGTTATCTGCGCCGACAAAGAAGCCAGCAACTATCGCCACGCTTATGCCCAAATTCAGCAATTATTATCGAGCAACTGCGGCAATTTCAGCAATTTCAACGCAAATTTGTTGCTTTTCGCGCTGAGCAGCTTAAGTTGAAGTGATTCGCTATTAAATTGTCAAACGCACCCATTTAGCGCTTATGCCAAACACTCCGGCGTCTCAGCCGGGCAGCCTGCTGGCGCGTGGGCTAGTCAGCGCAGCGTTCGCTACATGCTCAGGCTGCAACTACAATCTGGCGGCGGCAAATCCCCCACAGTGCGTGATTTTTCTAAATACCGCACACCCAATTTTTTGCCATGTTCCGCCCGTCAATGTGGCTGCTGCTGCTGCGCGGGCTTGCTTGTTGCAGTTGTGCGCAGGCGCCTGTACACAAGCAGCAACAGCATCAGCTACAACAACACTGCCAGCAACAACAGCCAATGGCCTAGTATCTGCGCGCAGCAGGAGTTTTCGTGCCTCCCAGTCGGGAGGGCGGGCGCGGCAAATGAAAATCGCGGAAGCAGCAATAATGCAGGCCGCTGGATTGAGTCAGCGCTTGGAGTCGCAGCCCCTCGACTGTGGCTGGCAGCGCGCCTGCGTCAATAAAACGCGCTTAGTTTTAACATTTTGCCGGGCGATTTTGCGGGCTGACTCGCCGCTGCTCGCGCTGCTTTTGTCTTATACTGTTGGCTGATATTTTGGCAGACAAATTGGAGCAATCAGTCTTCAGTTGGCTTAAATCGCAGCCGCGGCACATTTGCGCCTGCCCAGGCGCGCATTTGTTGGCGGCTCCGTTTCTCGCGCACTCGCCAGATTGAACAATTGGCCGCTTTTATAATAAATTCTCGTTCAATTAATATCAAATTACCCTGGAGCGTTGCGTTGCGTTGCGCTGCGCCTTCTCACATTACATAAGCAATAGATAGAAAATTGAAATATATGAAAATTGCTCGTAATGTGAATTTGGGAAATAAATTTACGAGTGTTCGTGTGTGTATGTGTGTGTGCATGTGTACACTGGCATAAGCCACAGACTGCAGCCGAGGACTACTTCAGATGGCAGCAAGGGCATAAGTAGTTGAAAAACATGGGGGAGAAGGGTGGAGGAGGTCATTGTAAAAATAATAAATATAAGAGGAAACCCTTTCTAAACATCAGAAAATCTAATCGAAATATTCCCACAGCAAAAATTTGACAGGTAATAAAAGAAATCGTAGAGAGTTTATGGAACAAATATTTTTTTAGTCATATTTAAATTAATGTTTATAATTTTGTAATCCTTAAAATAGTGTCTAAACTACTTTCAGTTTTTTTACTATGCGAAAAATCGATTATTTTCGTGGTTTTCTATTAATTTTTTTTTACTTGCTAAAAGACTTGACTCATGTCTAATTCTTTCTATATGTGGGCATTCTACTAAAGAAATTGCAATGTGAAAGATGGCGGTAAGCATGGCATCTCTCTGATTTCATAGAAGATAGAATCGATTCGAATAAAGTGCTCTCCAGCTACAACAAATTCAATTAGTTCCATGGCAGGAAAAAATTGCAACTGGAGGTCAGTGCTAATGAATTGTCTTTACAATTAAAAGTGGCCATAATTTGCAGAAATATTTTAATCGCTTGGCAGACTTTGCCTCTTTTTCAATCGACGTTTGGCACAAATCATTCATAAATAATGGGTAATTCAATTCAATGAAATTATGTAGTACTTCCTCTACAAGTCCAACCTAGCCGACAATTTTCTTCTTATTCGCTAAACTTAAAAGGGCAACGTTTGAAATTTTTAATTTATGCAAAATATAAATTATTTTACAAAAATTTTATTGGATTGAATTATGAAAAACTGCGAGAAACGTAACAAAAATGTATTTAAACAAATTTATTGAATTCAGAAAAAGTGTTTCAATAGTTTCGATGCGCAGCTTAGAAATTATACAAGTCGAGTAGGTATATTATGTGTGATGTGAGAGATATCGCAATTGTACCACGCTACATAGCAAATTGAAACGCTTTCATGCAAGCATCACAAACTGTAAGCCAAAACATATATAAATACTCTGGCAACTCTGGCAAAGCCAACCAAAGAATTTGTCAAATCAACACTTTTCGCCACTGCAAATTAATTTTGCACTAAAAATCATTTGCCAGATCAGATACGAAAGCTAATTGCAAATTTCAACTCATGTCATTTTGCCACATCATATCTGCGCCAAAAGTTTCAATAAAATAATTTCAAGTTATACAACGGACAACAACAACAACGAAAGCACGCAAAACACAAATCAAAAATATGTGCGCGCCTGCGCAGGAGTGGCAAGCCGCGGGCCGCATAACCAACAGCAAAGCTACGCAATGAGAGGAGAGGGGGGCGGCTAAAGTCATGAGGTTGCATGTTCCAAGCAAAATAATCGCAAAAATAGATCAACCGAAATAACGCCTCAATAACGCCGCATGCCACAAATTTGGCCGCCGCACGCAAATTCTAGCTCGCGCCTCTTACAAGCGAGAACGCTGCTGAAATTCAATTACGGCAAACGGCATCAATCTTAAACGCCCTCCCGCGCCCATGATCAATGATATTAAAATGAAATGCAGCCATAGAAAAATGTAAGCAAATCAAAAAATAAACAAAAAATAACTGAACGAAATTATTATAATAAAAATATCATTTGGCGCGCATGTGAACGCATGCGCACTCGCCGCCGGGCGCATGTGCCATTTCGGCCGCGCACCCACGAACGGACGTACTGACCAACAACGTGCTGGCAGGCCGGCGAACTTGGTCGCGTGTTAGCTATAAGTCTGGTTGGAAAAGTGTTGTGAGCGCTCTATTGAAATTTTGTATTTGTTATTGTTATTTGTTGATGTTGTTGTTGTTGTTGCTATAGTTGTAGTTGTAGTTGTCGCCGTGCTTTTGTTAGCAATAAAACTTATTTATGTCTTTGGGCCATTTTACAATTTCGTCGCCGTCGTTTGTTGAAGCTATTGTTGTTGTTGATATTGTTGTTTTTGTTGTTGTTTTCCATGCTAGCTGCCCCCGTCTTCGCACTTTTGTATTTTATTAGACAGTGTTTTGTGTAAATGTTGTTCATTTTGGTTAAGATTAGATTTTTCATGGCATGAAATTTGACTGCCAGCACTGCCGGCGTCGCAATTATTGCTTGTCTTGCGAAAGGTTTATGACCTGTTAATGTCCAACTACCGCGCTGCCGTTGGACGCAATTTAGTTACGGCGGGGGGCGCCAGCTTTGGCTTAAGTTACTCTGGCGCTTGCACTGGTTGTCTCTTTTATGGCTTTTGGATGCTCGTGTAAAATAATATATAAAACACCGTTCACTTAAGCTTTTTAATAGCTCAACTTTTTGATCACAAGCGATTTGAGATTGCTTTAGATTTTAAGCATGCATGCACTGAGAAAAAATCGGCCATGTTTAATGCATGCAGAATCGGTAATGATTTTTTCTTTCTTTGAAATTTTTTTTGCCTGAACCAGAAACTTAAATAGTTGATAATAATGAACTAAATTTAAGTAATTCAATTGTGTAGCTTTGGCTTCTTCAAAATTGTAATAAAGTTTGCTAGCTGTTAACAAAGAATATATAAAATATGGAATTCGCAAGTCATACAACTAAAAAGTCTAATATTAGTACAACCCGCTAATAGGCTTTGCCGCTACCCAATAGAGATCAACATACTCTCTCAAAGATTAAGACCCGCTCTCCATTATACTCTTTATATAGACAATTAGATAAACATAATTTTCGTTGCATTCTCAGAGTCAATCTTCTCTTACTTTCGCCCCTTCCCCTCTAATAATTCCCAGGCGTTCCGTACAACTCGACAGCAATATTTAAGGCTCAGCTGCGCATTCTCTTCAATTAAATATTCTTTTCTACTACCTATCTGGTTATAGCCAACCTATGCATGTGACAAAGCAAATGCTCAGCTGCCAAAATAAGATCACAACAAGCTGCTGCCAAGAAATTTCCAACTTGCGCTGCCTCACCTCTGGCTTCTAGGCGGTCTCTCAACAAAGGCACTGCAATTTACATGCGGGCCCTTTCGCAAACCCACAGCGTAACGGCTTTCCAAAGCAAGCGACCGCCGCATAACAATCAAAACTCAAACGTGCTCAAACATTAAAACGATATTATTGTGTAACAGCCAAGAAATCTCAATAGACTTGCCGGAGCACAAAGGACCCACAATGCAAATATTTACCACAGTGACGTAATGATGTCAATATAAATAGCAGCGCCAGGCGTAGCCGTTGAGTTGAGCAAGTTAAGATCATTAATCACAACCCCTAATTGAGGCTCAACTGTTGCGAAGTGCGGCAGAAGGAGAGAACCACCCCTGACAAGATCGTCTGGGCAAATATTTGCAGCCGCCACTTAACTGAGAGAGGGAAAGAGCGGCCAGATGGCGCCAACAAATGTTGATGACATTCCCATTGACTTCTGAGCAAGGCAACAACTGCAAGGGCAGCGAGGCAGAATTCACTGATCGTGCGCTGAGCGGGATCACTGATCCTGCGCTCAGAAGGGCAAGCGAAATTGCGCGAATTTTTTCTTTTTATTCAATGTCGAAAAGTGCAGCTGATGAATTTTCGCTTTTTTGTGAGCCTCAATGAACAAGGGAAATATTCTTTTGTGTGTGCTTTGCGGCGCATAAGCGTGAGAATTTTTGCAAATCGCTTACTATTTCCATAGCGGAAAGGCACAGCTTGCATTGGCGTGGTATTTAGAAGTAACCCTTAAGAATGCAATTTTTGCGCGATCGCTGTTAAAGCTAAACAAAGGATGTTTAGAAACTGGAAGAGCATAAAACGAAAGCACAAAGAGTTAAGTCAAAATGCTCGAAAAAGTGCCGAATATATAAAAGCGTTGAAAGCGTCTATTAAAGTGGCTATAACTGCTTTCTTGATACCATATTATTGTCATATTAAAATACCCAATCACTTACCGCTAATGCGCTGCACTTCGTAACTGCCAACAAACGCAAATCTTGACCGCCATTGTTTTGTGCGATCTTGCCTCGTCGATTTGGCGCGTACATATGTCACCCACTGACGTGGCAGCAACGGTGCCTTCAGCTCAGTCCGACGCCAGCGGCCAGCGGCCAGCTACATATGCTTTATTATTTTTAATTGGACTGATGTCTGCGTACAGATACGCGCTTCGAGCTTTGTTTCCTGCTGGCATCACGCTTTCGAACCCTTCGAAGCTTCGAACGGCACCAGCACAAGTCACGTGCGCGGCGTGCAACAACGCGAAAACGTGACAATGCGTTGACAGCTTGCCACATGCGCACGCAGCAGGCAGCAGGCAGTCACACAGCTGTAGGCCGCAGTAGCGTGCCACTTTCCAGAGTAGCCCCAAACTTTCAGAGGGCGGACTGAAAGGCAACTGCAGATTTGCGTGGCTTTAACAAGTGTTTTCTTCGCCGGCAAAGCAAGGCAAGGATGATCACGACTTGTGTGCCCTATCATTTTAGGTTTTATAAGCATGCACGCTAAAGCCAGCTCCGATCTGATCTGGCTCGCCTCTGACCCACTTCAGTGCATTTAACTGACGTATTGTATAATAAAATAAGCACGAAAAATTAAAATACAATTTTTATAAATTTTGCTTTGAAGCTTTCACTTTGCATGTGCCGCCGAAAAACGGCAACCTTCGGCGTCAACACGCCTCAATAACATGTGGCAACTGCGTACCTTTAAGCTTTAATATGGCTACGCCAGCCAATGCCACGAAACGCAATTAGCCCCAAGCATTAACATATCTCAGCGCTTAAGATGCCGATTGAGTTGTCAGATATGCTACAATTTAAAGTCGCGCTCTCGAATTTCACTCCGACAACGACATTTTGGCAGGCCGTCAATGCGGCTCAAATCAAGTGTGATAAATTTGGGTTCAACAAAAAAAAAGACAGCGATAAAACATGAAACGTAAATCGGAGTGGATAGGTAAGCAAATCAGGCATACAGAAATTAAGGTCAAAAAGGATCGAAAATGCAGGCGGCTTAAGTGAAGAAGACAGCGCCGGCAGCTGACCACAAAATTAGTGGAATCATATTCAATGTTGTAAACATAAATATCCTTAAAAATATTCGTATGTAACTACAAGGAAATACCTTTTTTTAAATGTCTAACTTACTAAGACACTGGCTAAAAATGAAGCTACACATTGCTGAGAAAAAGGTAAGGTAACAGACAGCATCGAGGCTTTTCGGAAAAGAATAAATGAGCTGGTAGTCCTTAGCAAAAAATCTATCTGAATGATCATGGGATTCTTGAGCGGACACTATAGGGTAATGAATGCATGTGTAGAATCTTTATAAGAAAGTCGAAGAAACAGCAGAACACGTTCTGTGTCACTTTGATAGGCAACCACAGAATATTGCGAACTGACTCCCAAAGAAAATTGCTTGATATCTTTTGAGATCCTTCATGCCTCAACCGCATACATATGTACATATATGAGGATCAGTAAATATGTGCAGAAATGTCACAATCAACCATGATTTAGGAGACTTGTTACCTACTCAAAATGAAATTTGTATCTTACATTAGGGAGAAAAATCGGTCGAAATTTTTTCAAATTTTTTCGCATCCTTTCCTTTCAATGAAAGTGTTCAATGTGTAGAGATCATGTTGGTGTATCTCTAGTTTTCGACTATACATATTATTTAAATTAGCATGTCTTTAACTTCTGATAAATTTGGCGAGTCACAAAATTTTTTTATATCCCCTGAACCCCTCCAATTTTGCCCTTCGTAATGTTTTGTGTGGTTAATATTTGGTCAACTCTCTTTTTATTGATTTCTGTAAATTTTAGGGCGTCAACCTGTCCCCTCCCCCGTTTTACCAGCTAGCTTCTGTTAGTGAAATTCAAAATCGTGATTGCGAAAAAATAAACTAATGCAATGCGCAACAAATCGTTGCTGCAATTCCACTTGACACGAGCTCATTAACGGCCATTTAAATGCAACTCTGACTGTGGCGTTAAGTGGACGACGTAACAACGTAATGAGCAACTGCCAAGTAAATAATCAGCAGCCATCATGTACCTTTGCTATTGCAGTGTCGTAGTGGGATGTTTCGCCCATTTGACAAATAAAAGCTCAATGCGAAATTACGAATAGATCGAATCAGGTTGACAGGCAATTTTTTTAACAAAATAATTAAAAGATTTATGCTTGCCACAATAATTGATTGCGCTGTCTGCATGGCTGCCCGCCCGCACGCCTGCCTGCACAGCCGCAAATCAAACAAACGCAATGATCAGGCGGCAGTGATCGTGAAGTGATCTGGCGCATTGTCATAATTGTCATAAATCACTGCGCTGCTTGCTGTTGTTGTTATTTGCAGAAGTTGTTGGTGTGTTTACCGTTTTTAATGCCAAGGTGAGGCAGCATGTTTTTTTTACCGTACTTGGCGCATGCGCAAATGACTGATCGTGGCGCGCGATTCGTCGACAAACAATTGAATTCAAATTATTTTTATATGTGATTTTTGAGCGCATATGTTGAGTGCTCGATCGGCAGTGGCAATTGGAAGCTGCCGGCATTTACAGTAAAGCCTGCCTACACAAAAACAGCTCGAAGCCCGAAAAAAGTTATTTGAAATTACGAGTGTCAAGGTAACTGTTTTAAGAAAACAATTATAAACGAATCTAAGAACAACATTTAATAATTTTGCATAATTTTTACCGTCAAAGTTGTACTTCAAAGTTAATCGCATCGAGGTGAGTAAGGAAAATTTTGAATTTTTCAGCTTTTTATAAAGAAGGCTTGACTGTCTGCACGCACGCATATTAAATGATCAATGAACACCAGAGGCGCACTTTCAAGCGCATAGATGCCTGTGTGCTTGTGTGACCCAACTCGTGGCCATATGAGAGTGAGTTCACGCTGGGTGGGTGTCGAACATGATATCATGTGCACTCTCGCATGCACACACACACACACACACTTATGCTTTGGTGGGATTGTCTGTGGTCTGTTTATGCGCATTTTGTGGGTGCGTTCTAGGCATGTGGAGCTGAAGTTCGGCTCCGGCACTCGCCGCCACAGCCGTATCCGCACACCACATCTCATGCGCTCACATGTGCGGCGCGATCGCCAAGGAATTCCATTTTATTGCTGCCTGCACACCTGCAGCACGCAAAGCCGCCGTGAGTGGCGAGTGAGTGTCTGGTGGCCGCAGGGGCGCGCCTTTGTTGCTGGTCGCCTTGCGGCGGCGAGCAGTGAGCAGTGAGCGGTTCACTTGGCCACATGTGCGTTCGTTACAAAAGCTTGTTATAATTTTAAATCAATGCGCTCAGCTGCCGCAGCTGCCTCGCAACTGCCACAGTGGCGGCTGCAGCTGTTGCTGTGGCTTCTTCCTTAAATGGACTGCCAGTTCGAAGTGCTTACGTTTGAGCGCGCTAAAAATGGTTTGTAGCTGGAATGCGTCTGCGATTGACTTGGGCGCAAGTGGGGCGCGCTGGCGGCAATAACACCTGGTGTTAAATTGCGACCGGCGGAATTTGGCGGCCTTCACTCTACCGACAGCGAAAGCGCCCCTTCGGGAGGCAATTTAAACTATTTTGCAATGTAGCTGCACACTTTCAATAACATTCTCCTTCTCCGCTTAATTGGAATCCGCACAAGTGATTGGCCGCTCAATTGCTACCCACATAACAACTTTCTCCACTAATTTGCCAACAAAAAATTACCTTTATCGACTAGTTCTGAAATTAGTGATTCCCTTTATTAACCTTAAGTGGGTTCTTTGACTACACCAACAAAATAACTTCACTCCTGCTACAATTTCTAAAGAAACTAAGCTCAATTTTGTAAGTTCTTTTAAAAAGGCAACACTTGCACTTTGGCGCCTTATTACAAGCATTTAAATAAAATTAATATTAACATGTTTAATAAAATATAACATCAAGTATTTATGTAAAATGCTTTGGTATTTCTTATACCACGTGACGATCGGAGTGTTAACTCTAGCTGACTAATTTGCCATTGGCAAATAATAACGTAGCAAAAATTATATTGAAGCTATTGATATTTTACATATCAGCGCCATGTCTTTTATATTAGAGAAAAATATAGCCTTACCAACTAAACTTTTTCCAAGAAAATTGTATAACAATTTAAATTCGAATTGAAAATAATTGGTTTCCTCAAGTTTGTAATAGCTAGATTAGCATTATACTATAGGCTATCTATAGAACAAGTTTATATCAATTCGCATATAAAGTGGCAAAATTGATTCGATGAATAGCTGAAAGACAGGGTTAAGCGCAACATTAATTACGAGTATATTGGGTTAAATGATGATTTTGAGCTACCTTAAAAGTTACTCGCACCAAGCGCTGAGCATTTTCTGGCAGCTTAATTAAATCCAAGACTACTGAACTGAAGCTTCTGTGAGAGTTCAAATTTGAAAAATGTGCATGTCTACCACACAGCGAATGAGCCGCGAAATGCCACAGGGTTGTGGCAAAAAGATTCGCTTCGACAGGTCGTTAAAAGTCGCCGGCACGAAACGCTAATTAAGCAAATTAACCAAGTCAAAGCAGCACATTCCGCAGATTTCAGGCAGATTAGCAGCCGCGTCTAGGCAACGGCAACAACAGCAACTGTGAGTTCCGTCCGTCAAGAATAAGCGCACACTCAAAGCGTGATTAACGCGGCCAGCGGCAACTTTCGAACAGTTAACGGCCTCTTTTGCCTTTGATTGTTGCACGTGTGCAGCCAAAAGCAGAGCGTACGGCAAAAGCGATCTGCCAGCAAACGAGCTGGAGGCGCGCCAACAAAGCCAGCCGCAGCTGAAGAAGTGGTTCGACTTCATTGATTGACGGTGTGGCAGCATGTGAACTACTTGTATGGATCGCGCAAGATCTTCGCACCAGCAACCAAACAAGATGAACCGTTAAACCACTTTTCACACACTCACACACACACACACACACATATGCAGGTGATCCCCTAAGATGTTCACAGGCGCGCACACTGGGATCGTCAATAAAAATTCGGCATTTCTGGAATTTTCAGCACTAACTTCTTTTTAAGAACTAAGAACTTTTTAAATCCAAAGACTGGTCTGTAACTCCAGTATATTCGAGTTCAAAAATTCCAATTTGTTTAACCTCAATTTCCGAGAAAGGTACTTTTCATATTCAGCACCGCTTTTATACATATACATATATGTATGTATAAACAATAAAAAATTCCTCCACGTTAAATTCTAATTTCTTACGGCTGAGAATTAAAAATACTATTTCGAAATTTCGGAACCACCTAACAGCGGACAATTCTAATACACGCCACAAGCTGCGCTGGCAATGAACATGTTTGTGGTGATGTCTGAGCTTGAAGCGTTGCACGCGGTAACGATCAACGAACGATCAATGAATTGCTTGATATACCAAGAGCCAACCTCAGCAACAACAATAATAGTGCCGTTGATATTTCATTATCACCAATTTGCTTGCAAGTCGTTGCCAATTTGAGTCGATGCTCGATTGCAACGTTCAATCGATCGAGCGATCGCGATTATGTCTTAAGTTGAGACCTGCCACAACACACTGTTGCATCGTCTTATGTTGCCTCTGCCACAGCAATCAACATGTCAATTTGTTGTTGTGCTTGTTATTGTTGTTGTTGTTGCTATTGTTATTACCAATTGGCAATGCTACACAAGTCGACGATCTTTCATTGGCTGATCGCTGGTTTTCGGTGATCGATGGTAGCGCCTGCCGCCGCTGCTCGCTGCTCCCTGCCACATAAAAGCCGACTGCTTCGCTTTCATGGATGGATTTATCACTGGCATATGTACGAGTAGTGCTGCGCCTGGACTTTGTGGCAATTGATCGATTTTAGCAGCACAGCTGCACAACAAAATCAGAAACCATAGCGAGGGCGCTGCACCGCGCTACCCCCGCACAACCGATGAACCGCACCTCACCTCACCACACCATCGCCATCGCCATCACCATGACAAGCAGCGGCAGCAAACGGCGTGGAAAAGTCGTGACCCACGATCGTTGAACTTTTCATGTGAGCTTTTCTTTGTATTGCTTTGTTTTCTTTGCGGCTGACTTCCTTCAGCCTACGCTTGCTGGCGCGCTGCCCCCAGCGGCAGTGGCATATTTGTGTGCTGCCTGCCATTCTTGCGTCAATGCGCTTGCTGGTGGCATGTGGCCCAGCTTGCTTTCCGTGTGAGTAGTTCAGTTGGGTTTCTCATTAAATTACGCGCGCTGACCTGCGGCCACATTCGCAGCCATTCTCAAATGCCTCGAATTGAAATGAAACTGCCAGCACGAATAGCAATTTTCCAAATTTAATGGCACGGCGGACGGCATTGATTGCTGGCTTGGTGGGAGTGTATGCTTGGCGGGCAGAGCCGCAGGCAGAAATTCCTTGGCTTTATGGCTGTTTCAGGTGCTAATGATGGAACACTTCAGAAGCCCGATTGCATGTGTGCCTATGTAAGCCGCAGGAGTTTTGAGTATGGCTTTTTATAGGAGCTTTTTTTCGTGAAAATCATAAACACAATTTTCATAATTTGCATTGATTCTGCGAGATAAAGCGCCTCAAATGAATTGACTTTATATCTATACCATATTAGCAATAGAAATATAAGCCGATGCAGATGAGCTGTTGTAAATTTAAACAATGCTCCATATCAGGTTTCTAATGAGGTTAGCTTGCGATTGGCCACAATAGCCAAGCGCTCGCTAGAAGACTAGATCCCTACAACAAATACAATCTGGCTAGCTGCTCTAATGATGCAATAACATGAATTTAAAGCATGTGCGGGTTAACTATTTAATTTTCGAACGGAAATTCCAACTCGGTTCCAGTCTCTGGCTGCAATTATAACAAATTGTTAACAACAACAACAAATATTCTTCCCAAATTTTCCCACTTCTGATTGCAGTCAAAGACCTGGATTCAACGCTTTTTCTCACTCACAGCCCAGCACAAATCACAAGCTCAGACAATGAATGACTCTCTTTTTTCTCACACTCCAAATGAAATGCTTTCCACAATTGCCAGCAGTTCGTTGCTCAGCTGCTCGTCCGTTCGTATGGAAGTATTTTCCCATGTCGCCGCCAGGCAGGCAGAAGAATTCATATGCGGAAAAATTCGTTGCGACTCGCTGACTTCAAGCTGCACGCAGTGCGAGCAAAGTGAAGGGGGGGAAGTCCAGCTGACCAGTGTCAACGATGCAAATCATGGCAGCGATGTGTGAAGACCAATTATTACAGTTTGCCCGATTGCAACATGCGAATGCGGAACTAAATATCATGTCGTTGCCGAACGAGACGGCATGAACGTGAAATTACTGGAAAAAACTGCACTGATAGAGATCGCCAAAAAAATAATGACGGCAATTGGCGGTAGGGCTTGATTGAGGCACTGCAGATGCCAAGGCTAGATCTGTGCTGTTAATTGTGCAAATTTGAAGGCTGTGCTCTTGAAGCGATATTAACGATCTATTCATTTTCAGCTTTCAGCAGAGCATTATAGAAAACTATGAAATAAGTTCATTGAATCATATAAAATAGGCAATTTTTTTTGCAATTAACAAGCGCAATGAGACTTAGTTTTCAAACTTATATCACCAGGAAAAGATTATAATTCTTTAAAGTGATGTGATGGTACTTTTGGCTCTGCTTCAAAATGCGATCATGAAATGAGAACTCTTAAAAGATGCATCAATCTGTTCTATGAATATAGCTTAGTAAAAAAACCTTTAGGCGAGCTTCGGCATTAATTTAAAATCTTTGTCTAGTAAATTATTTCTTCGACGATTAATATCTTAAAATTTTGCCTTTTTAAGACTTAAATCTTTGCATCTGTCTCTTTTGCAGCAATTGAGGTAGGACGTTCAAACCCCAAATACATGCCGGAGTAAGTACGAAATAGCTTCGATCTAGATTTCGAGTTTTTAAAATAGTTAAGTGCTATAGACAATTTTGAGTATTCATAAAAAATAAAAATATTTTATATTACAGTTATCTATGCCAGATTTCTTTTGCGTATAGCTGCTCGAAGATCTAAAATAAGAAGCAGTAGGCATTACGATCCGAGAATTTTTGAAAGTTTTGTCATCTTTGAAACTTTTATTTCATGCCTGAAAAGATGTTACGAATTTTTCTTTTAATCAATGTTGGTATGAAGCGGAATACTAAATCTTTATATATGTACAACAAAATTTCAAATCAACAAACTAAAATATATAGCTTTATTCTAGCGTTATTTTTATGGTTATTTTTTCAAACGGAAAAAAGTATTTGTTCGTAGAAAAAATCATATTTATTGATACAAAATATCGATTTGTGACTCTCATCAGAATTTCAAATGTTTATTAAGAAAATTTTAAATTTCCATTGAAATATGCTTTAATTCGTAAATTTTGAGGCATGAGAGACTTATTTTAAAAATGTAAGTCTCTGTTGTAAAATCGACCTTGTTCAAATCGTTCGAAGCTTCATTACTAAAATCACTTTCGGCTGATATCTCAATAAGCATATCTCGGGAAGCACATCTAGGTCAGCTGCTGCTATGCTTTATTTTCAGTTTCACACATTTACATGAGTGTGTGTTTGTGTTCGTGTGTATGCGCATGTGAGTTTGATTTACGATAGCTGCGTGTGTGTTTTTCTCACGAATTAAGTATGCCTTGCAACTAGAACAATGCATTTCACGGCACTCCAGGGAGCGCTGATCTAACACCTTTCAATAACGCCGGCCAGTTATATCACACACACACACACTCGCATTCACACCGGGTGACCACAGCTGCGCTGCGACGGCTGCTTTGCATATCTACTTCCGCTGCGGCATGTTGCACGCTGCACGGAAAGGGGTTGCACGACAACAACAACAACGAGACGTAGCAACAAGCAATTTCTTTCTTTGCTGCTCGCTCGATCGCCTTCTGCCTGCTGCTCGTCAAAAGCAGCTCACATCGAGCGACTTTAAGAATTCAGCATGAAACGCGAAAGGAATTACGCTAGACTGCCTGCCTTCAGCGCGCCGGCCGCCGTCGCTGCTGCACACCCGTCTCTGCTGCTGCCACTTCTTCCTGCTTTGCATTCTGCGAGCGACGGACCAACTGCGCCAAATGTCCAAACGCGGCCAGCCCGGGAAAAACGGCCGAGTGAGCGATCGATCGTTTTCGATTCGATTGAGTACGCGCGTGTGTGTGTGTGCGTGTGTGCTTGCGCGCGTATATGCGTGTGCAACACATTTGCGCAGCTGTGCGCAATTGACGTACGAAAATCACAGCTGCTGCGGCAGCAATGATGTAGCCGCTGACGCCGGCGATGAGTGTTGCACGGATTAGGGGACAATTATTTCCGCAAATTGCCCATACCAAACGCTCACAACGAGTTTCAGGTAAATGCTGAAGCGATCTTCCGAAATTCCATATCGAGAGCGAACTGCTGAAAACTTTTCTCGGGGGGCATGCCAACTTCAATCTTTTTCAATATAATGTTCTTGATATCTTAAAAGTTATCATATTCTAAAATTTTGCATTTTTTACGGAGAAAAAAAATAAAAAATACAATATTTAACCTTTTTTTACAGTCGGTACAGATGTAAGATGTGTGCCACAGTTACGAAACAGTTTTGTTTGTGCACTTAAAACCTTTCACATAGGGGCGTTTTCTTAATGTCTAGTTAAGTGCTAACATGGTAAAAAAAAAATTCAGAACCGGCCGATATACTACTACTATCAATTGGTTAGCTACATATGTACATATGTATCTGCTGGTTAAGTGTGAAAATAACAGAACATTGAGAAAACGGCCCCTAGTCTAAGAGACTAGCTATTAAAGCAGCCAGGTTCCACATTTCCAAATAAGAGCTGGTCGATAATAATTCGGCATATTGTAGAACCTGCATTAAGAAATCTGCTGAAAATCACCCTACCGCCTACTTCCACCCCTCCTCCCAACTACTAAAGGAATAAAAAGCAGACATATTTTTAAGGTTCGTAAAATCGTTTTTAACCAAATTTTCATACATTTTTATTATTTTCAGTATACTGAATAAAAATATTTGAAAATTTGTACGTATTTTTGAAACAGCACACCCTTTCGTACGGGTATTCTGTGCGCCCTCTTGCACTCATGCTTATGTTTGTCATGTGCGTTGTTGGCAGTTCGTGACGTCAAACATTAGAGTACCTACAAGCTATTTTCACGCTTTAAAAGATATATGTACAACGAAATTTTTTTAAATTGCTCTAAAATGTATCATCGAAGCCGAAGTGAAGTACTTTATGCAAATACAAATAGAATTCGTAATGACGTAGAAGCTGCTGCTGCCTTTTATTGCTGCTATTATTTAAAAATCTTGACAAACAGTTACTGTAAAAGAAGCAAAAACGAATTTATTTATAGAACTCACTAATATACATTGTATATAAATTTTTAAAGAAGCATTATTAAAAAATGTTTGGAAAAAAAAACGAAGATTCTATTGGCCGATTTTAAATTATAAGTATGTGTGTATATGTCAAATAAGTATGTAAGCGCTCAACTTTTCTGTAGACCTAATATAAATATATAGATATTAGTAAACAATCACTAAAACTCCGATATCAAGATAGATAGTCTCATATATTTATGATAAATTTTCTAAAAATCCTGTATCAAGCGTTTTTAATTTCCAAGTCCATAAATCTAAAAATCTAAAATACATACATACATATTTACTTTTCGAAATGAGCTGAAATAGTTAGAATACTTTATATTATATACATTTATTAAATTGACTGTAATACTGGATTGCACCAGAGTCTTTTACTATCTGTACTTTATTCTATATTTCAAAATACATATGTATATTCTATCGCTTGCCACAATGTGCGGTCATTGTTTGTGCGTGTGTGATCCTCTCAGCTGTCACACAAGCAATTATCACACAAATTGCAATGCTGACGAATCGACACTCACACGCTTACGCAGATCATTTGCGCCGAGTCAAGCTGCGCCTGCGTCAATGCCCGCGCATCTGCATACACGTTCATGCAAACATGTGTGTGTGTGTGTCTTTTGTGGCATTGTAAACGTCACAATTAATGCAACTTGCTTGCCAATCTCGACTGCGGCATATCCTGCTTTCTTCCTTCCGGTTTGCCTGCGTCGAAGACGTTTGACTTGCGTATTTGCTATGCCAACCCTTGTGACGGTCTGTCCGTCCGCAGCACTTCGTCCCCCCTCTTCACGGCTGCTTGTGGCATTTGTTACGGAATGAGTTCTGCCTGCGCCACCACGACAAAACCACGCAGCCGCCTCGCCAGTTGCCCTTGTTGACAAATGCTGCTCGCCTTTACGCCTCGCTGCACGCATTACTTCGTAAGCACTTTCATTGCATTTGTTTTCTTATTCACACAAGCGCAGGTGTTAATGCACACACACACATGCTCGCTCGTTAAGGGGCATGTTAATTTCTTGCACCTGATTTACATAATTTTGAGCGGAAATTAATTTATGCAATAAATTGCTTGATTGCAGCGCCTGATCGACTTTCAGTGCGGAAGGGAGGACAGGAATGACGGCAGTTGTCTGCTGGCGTGGGAGTTTGGAAGAATTCATATTCAGAAATCGTTTGCAATTTTCACGCAACAGTTTGCTTCAAAAGCACGAAAAATTTTGTCAAATTTTGTGACGAATCTATTTCATTGAACCAAATGTAATATTTTTTAAATGTATAAATTATACATAGGTGCAATTGTTTTTGCCTTACTTAAGAACTCCGTCGGAGCACATACTTGAGGCAAATGAATGTATCAGATTTTTTCACAACAGAAATAGATAGCTGCTGTCATTTCTCTTTGGCATATGAGTCCGAATAAAATTATTCTATTAAAAAACTAATTTGCCGAAAAAACTTAAACTTGCATATGTATAAACTATGCGTATTAGAATCAACATGTTGCAAATACGGTTTGCGGAAATGATTTAAGTGACAGCGCCATCTCTCGGCAATTTACATAGGCGTCGTGCAGCGACATCTGCCAGCATTCGATGACAGCCAAGCGAACAATGCTGATGGCAATGCTAATTTTTTATTTGTGAATGAATTGGTGAGCATTTTCGAAATGTACCTCATGTTAAAAAACTATAAAATATAATAAAATTATCAAATTAGAATAATTATTGATTGAAATCATACAAATTAACAAATTATACTACACAAATATACAATAAAAAATTCATTTATATAAAATGTAAATTTTATGCATTTTATTTGCTAAAAACGGTAGGTGATAAAAGCGTAAGTATGTTATAGCGTTATAGCAGAGCAAGCAGTTAACTTGCAACAATGTTATACAGGGGATGCGGGGGAGATTGAGGAGTTTAAAGTTTACAGTTATTCGCAGTTAATCTGTAAATCTGTACCTAATTGCGCAGGTGCCAATTACACTTGGAGGAAAAACACATAGGAAAAAAGAAGTTACAATATCGTGCAGCTCCAATAGGTTTGTTTAAAGGAAAACTATTACTTACGAGTTCAGGGAGTTTATTTTAAAATATTTGCAGATACAGTCATCGCCGTTGCCACCACCCCACCACCCTTAAGTAGCTTTAGGATGAAAATGCAAAAAGCTCTGGAAGAGGGTTCGAGGGCTGGGGATATTGGTATATAACATACAAACGTACGTTTTGAAATATTTAAAATGAAAAACCCGCATGGATTGCAATTACATAATTTGAAATGGAAAACCCCGGTCGAAAAACCCAATAAGTGATTATAATTTTTTAAACTACCAGTCTTCGATGGGATGCAAGAGTTTTCAATTTGAATATGTTTAACCGCTTATTAAAAGTGCGCTTGTTAATACAAAATGAAAAATATTGTTCGATATAATATAAGCGAAGTAAAATATGCCCTGACTGAGATATTTCAGAAATATTATTTAACTCAAACATATGAGACTTCTTTGTATTTATACCATGTTCCCACTGCCACTGTGGTGATTTCCTTGTGAGCGTTAACAACACTGGTTCGGAAGCACTTTTTTACATACCCATGCAACGAAGCTCGTCAAGCGGGCGGCGGTACTTACCGAAGCGAAAACGAAGACCGGTGGTAACTAGACAGCCTATTTCGATGTGAGCATTCTCAGTTTCGATTTGTCTTCGCTCTCGGCACGGTGGTACTTTTGGATAGACGGCTCGTAGCTGGCTGGTAGCAGCAGTGTTTTCGGTTATTTATTATTTGCTTCGAGCACCGCTTCCCGCCCCCTGCGCTAGTAAGTAGTATTTCGCTGAACGTACTCACAACTCAACGTGGAACGAGCAGTCGCAATTGACTCACATAAAAAACAAGCTACAGCTAAGCAGCCGCAGCAAACAACAACAAAGCTTAGCAGCAGCAGCAGAACGACAAGAGCAAAAGTAGCGCAGCGGCAGTGTGGCCAGATATTTTTGAAATTACGCAACATTTTATTTTCATAAATCTTCCAAAACCTTCAAATGAAAAAAAGCGCCATTAATAAACATGGGAAAATAAAATATATTATTTTCTTCTAATTTCGTGGACCAACGAAAACGTGATGCAAATCCAAGACTATACACAGCAAAAAGTGTTAGCAGCTAACAAATCTTTACAACAATAAAGCATAGGGTGTTTATAAAAAATCAGCCAGATAATTTTAATTCTGACAAAAACGTCCCTAATACACAATATTTGCACGCGAAATCAATGAATATATTGCTTAATAAGCAATAAATCGCCCAATCTGGCCACATTGCGACAGCGGCGGTAACGGTATTTGAGATAGAATAAAGCGTCACTGCCGCCACGATGACTGCATTTGACTTTCAGCACCAGTGCTGCCAACCATCGATGCACAAAAGGCTAGATTTAATTTAAAATAAAGCCAGAAAAATATAAATTCTAGCTAGAAAGCTAGAATATAATGTTTCGCCCAAGTCGAATGTGCCACTATCTGTGTGAAAACATGTGAAAGCCATGGAGAAACACTCAACAGTGTGATAGAAAATAGCTGAACGTTTTTGGCAGCGATCTGCAATTCCTCTTAAATTCTAATAGACTTTTGAGCATCTAGCACCGCTAATCATTCTTCATTTCTGTATGTACATATGGTGTTGTTAGGTGCCTCCATGGCTCGGTTACTGATGCGTGGAGTCACTGAATCAAATCCCCGCTGAACTCATAAAAAATAAACTTCGTTATTCTCTCGCGAGCTAGCTGGCAACTCTTCTTTGACATGTTAATAAAAGCTCAATCCCCTTCGGACACGACTATAGAATTAATATGTAGATCCCGCTATCTTGTGCTAAAATAGAACGAGCACACACAAGTTAATGCGAGAAAGCTAGACTTATTTACTTATATTTATTATTTTCTGTGCTTTGCTATCATGGCAAGTTAGTATTTATTTCGAAGTGGGCAGCAAAATCACAAGTTATTGGATTTTGGTTTTTCACTAATAACATTCATTTCATGTTAAAATTTTCTCTTTTTTAATGGGGTTAGATCAACACCAACATGGAAAAAGTAAGGGAAAGCAAATTCGATCCCAGACGGAGTGGCCGACGTTGTAGCATAAAAACTTGCTTGCGGAGCTATAGAAAATCTGCGAAATGTGAGGTTCGTCTTTTCAAATTCCCAAAAAAAGAAAAGTATCGTCGGCTATGGATGCTATATTTAAATTTGGATCCGAATACATATGTATCTGAAAACGCATACCTTTGCAATTATCACTTCGAGGAAAAATATATTGGAAAAAAGTATCTAACAGGAGACGCTGTTCCAACCTTGTGTCTTCCCGGAGAGGTAAACCCAAATAGCTTTGATGGAGAAAGCATGCTTACCGCTGAAGCCGCCCAAAGGAAGAAAGTAAGTGAGTGATAAGATGATAACTGCAAAATTTTTAAGTCAAAATGCTCTCCTTCTTTTAGTATTTCGATTTGGTAGCCGAAAATTGTATACGACAGTCATGTTCTATTAAATTTGCTTGCCGTTTTCGAAGCCGAAATTTTAAGTCGCAAACGTTTTCATGCTTTCACACAATTGAAGATCTCACTAGTGGTTTTTAACCAGTCGCATTACATGACTTGTTCTAATTTATAATGTTTAAATGTATTTAATTCGAGAGTAACACTACTTTTCAATTTGCAGAAAAATCCCCATAGGAAAAAACATTTGCTGCCGGTCACATGTATGCCGCCACTTTCGGTCAATAGGAAAGATATACTCAACTACTGCAATCAGCAAGAAAGCAGCAATCAGGCCCCGGTGCCAATGGCGCTTGCACTAATAGAACCAGAACAACCTATTCTCAGTGATTTCGTCATTGATACACAGCCGATGAATGATATCAAAGTCGAGTTAATCGATGTGGAAGAGGAGGAGCTGCAAGTGGACATCAAGCCCAGCATAGTTGAGCTAGTGCAACCTGTAGATGACTACGCCAATACGATAGATATGATCAACTACTGCGATCCGCAAGAAAGCACAAATCAGGCTCCGGTGCCAATGGCACTCGCACTCATAGAACCAGAACAACCTATTCTCGGTGATTTCGCCATTAATACACAGCCGGTTAATGATATCAAAGTCGAGTTAGTCGATTTGAAAGACGAGGAGGAGGAGCAAGTAGACATCAAGCCCAGCATAGTTGAGCTAGTGCCGCCTGTAGATGACTACGAATCTTCAACTCTTAAAATACCGCTGGCCGAGTCAATGTGCGATAGCAACAAACGCGATGCTCTGCTCAGTGCAGAACACTGGTCGAAGCATAGCGATAAAAATTACAGCTTGCTGCCAAAGAAAGTGAAAAACTACGGCGATGCTCTAAAGTTACTGAAGCCGCTGGAAGAATTCGCTTTGCTGGAAGAAAATTACCGAGTCATCGGACTAATATCGCAGCTGGAGGAGATTTTCAGAAACCCGCCTAAAAAGCAAGACTATGAATTCCATTGGGTGTAGCATACGCGGAATGCAAAAACATACAAGATTGCCTTGTTTTAAATGTAATCTAATAAACAGTTGTATGCGTTAGTATAAATATTAATATTATCCTCGCTTTGTACAATACAATAGGTAAAATTTAAATTAAAATGTAAATATATTATTTTTAATATTTATTTGCTTAAATATTCAGTTATGTAATTAATTTAATTATGCTAGATTCTATATGCTATAATAGGCAGTACTAAGTTCGAATTTGAAGAAGGAACGAAAATTATAAAAAAGAAACCCTTTGTATGTATGCATATTTATTTCGACCCATTTGTAAGGGTTTATTTAAAAGTTATATGTGCATAAATAAGCATATCAAACTTTATTTGACGTGCTGATAAAAAAAAACCGCCAAATTCAGTACGGAAAGAGAAGAAAGCTATATCTCGCGCGGAGCAAGCCAGCTGCCCTTCAAATATTCCCAAAGAGCTTTACGGATTATAAAAAAAGAAAACAACTTTGGAAATGACTTGAAAGCTTTTAAGCGACGCCACACCATTACTGAGCGTAAGCTTATGGCACTTATCAACTCGTGGTTAATGCTCTCATTCGTTTGTGAGACGTTCGCTTCACTTCAAATGTATGTGTGTGTGCCTGTGTGCGTAGAAAAACACGGCAAGCAGGCGATCTCATTCGGGACTTTGCTCACCTCACACGCACACATGACCAAATCCACCAGTAAAGTCCAGCAAATCTCTATGTGAAGCTGTTCAGGCACAACTGAATACATACTTCCTTCTTTGCTTCAATTTCGTTTTCGATGTCTATCGCATGTCATTTATTTCTTTCCCTTATCTTGGAGAGTGAGACTCTACCAACAGCGCTTGTCTGTCGTCTTGGGGTGCTTTTTTTTGTAAATGAATTCACAGCTATTTGAATTTTTTTGACAGCTTTTACAATACACAGCCACGACGGTTATTGTGATTGCGCCTCCAAGCTTCAGAAGCGAAATAATTTTTTTATTCCAATGTTCAACATCGTTCAGCAAACTCTCTCGCGATCGCTTTGCCAAGCCGAAAAAAGAGTGCAGCACGGTTTGCTTCAGTCTCTCTAGCAACATGGATCGGGTAAGTTGTTACTTGATTACGGCTCAATCGGCGGCTCGAATTTTTGTGCGCAGTTTTCTGGAGCTTTCGCTGCTGACGTCAGCAGTGAGACTCGTTTCCATGGTGTAAACAACGCAAATTAATGTTATTATTTTTTACAGATGGGGCTTTTAATTGAATCGGATGCTAGCAGTCGCGAATACAAGACTCGCAACATACTCACCCTGGAAGAGCGGGTGCAGGTGATACGCGCCTACAACCTCAATCCCATATACCAACGCATTGCCGAGCAGTTCAACTGCAGCGCCAAGCAAATCAAGAATATCATCGCCAGCAAAGAGGCCGTGCTGGCCTATGCCACTACCCAGTCGGACGACAAGACCATTGAAGCGCAGCGCAGACGCCAACAAAAAATCGTTTTTCTCGGCAAAGTTATCTACGAATACGTAAGGCGGTCGGTGTGTCACGGGGTTCCCATCAGCGCGGAGATTGTGCGTCAGAAGGCACTCGAGGTGAAGGAGTCGATTGCAATTGAAAACTTCTATCCGACGAATACGTGGCTGCAGAATTTCAAAGCGCACTACAAGATATCCGAATTCGATGCGGCGCTACTGGTGAAAAGCCTGAAACTTGAAAAGCCCAAGAGGGCCACCTTGAACTGCATCGACCTCATACAGTACGTAAGTCGGCATGAGAAGGAGCAGCAACATAAACCGCATAAACTGTTGCAGGATGAGAACGGCAACAGTACTCATAGTAAAACGACTACTTATAGTAAAAGTACGGTCTTGCCGAAAGCGCACCCTGCAGGGCCAGCTGTCATGAACGTTGTGGAGTCAGATGATGACGACGAAATGCACATGATGAGCACGGATGATGACGCTCAAGGCGTCAGATTCGTGTACTCCGATGATGAGGATGTGAAACCGGACATTTCAGATATACCAGATGTGAAACCTGAAATACTTTGCGAATATAAATCCCAAAGTACTAGTGAAACGTTAGCCAAGCAGCTGCCGCCCCTGCCTGATATAAGCTGTTCTGCGCAGGCGCTGCAGCATCTGAAGGTGCTGGAAGATTTTGCCATGTTGTCGGAGAACTACAGAGCTATCGGCTTGATCAGCCAGCTGGAAGAAGTGCTCAAGAATCCAGCCGCATACAGCGACTTTGAAACCGAATAGGAAAGCAACTTGTTCAATGCTTATAATGACAAACTGAGACATACCCTATAAAACGGCACTGAGGAGATTCCAATTTGCTATCATTGAAACAATTTGACATCAAGCTCGAAATTTAATTTCCAGCGCCATCGAACAAGGCAGCTATATTTTACGAACACCAGTGACAGTGACCCATTGAATGGGGCTTGTCAGATCCCAGTCCCTGCTCGTGATACTGCGGATTTCATTGAAATAATATAAATTTTAATTCGTATTTTAAGATATGTGATAATCTTTTTGTAAGGAGAAAAAATTTTTAAATTCCGAAGCAGGAGTCTCGTTACTTTAAAAAGACAATTAAAAAGATAATTTTATGAAAGAAATTACTTTATTTTTATTACGCTCAAAATATGTGCACTTTAAAAACGTTTTTTTTTGGTTTAATAATTTTTTTATTATTTTCAATATTCCGTTATTGTTTCTATACATACATATGTACATATTTTAATTTTCACTTATTCACCGTACATAGCGCCTGTGACTTTCGAAAATGGCAGCGTCGCATTTAGTGTTTTGACATTCTGTAATTTTTTCATTTACATACTTGCTTTTTGAAAAATCCCACAATAACTATTTTTTTTACTTCTTTCTATATCAAGTCAGATGATAACTGCTCAGTCCCTGGTTACATGGAGTCGCTGGTTCAAACCCCAGCTGACTCATACCATTTATTAAATAATAATAAAGAAAATACTTTCTTTTCACGCGGCGCCGTCTGTCGTGAGTTGGTTGGCAACTCTCCGAGAGTATACTTTCCCATGAAAAAAGCAAAGAAATTGTATAAATTGTAAATTGTACAATTTCTTTGAAAAAGAACTTCTCATACAAAAGCTTAATAAAGCTTTCCGTTGGTCATGGCCATATGGCCATAGAATAAATATTTAGATCTCTTTAATATGTGCTAGAATATAACAAGCACACACAAGCTAATGCGAGAAAGCTAGGCCCGAACCTCGTTCGCGGGCTGTTGTGCCAATTATAATGAATTTGTTCATTTTAGAATACATATACATACATACATACATATGTATACATAGTATGTACGTTATTCTCATGGGTTTGGCCAAAAGTCATATTTTGTCGAACGGTATTATTTTATTTCGATTTTAAATCCGCAGCCTCACTGCAGTCGGCAAGAAACATCGGCTTCAAAAATTATCTCTCTTCGCAGAAATATACTTATGTAAATATGTAGTACATAAATGCTTTTCTACTTCAAAATCACATAAAATAATAAATTTTTGTACCCTCACGCAAAAAAAAAGAAAATGCTTGATATGAAAAAGGCAGCAAACGGAAAGAGAAGCTAGTGCTAAAAATAAAACAATGAATTAATGAACCAACACACACACACGCACTCACACATGCAAGCGTTCAAAGCAGTCACGCCACAAAAGCAAGCAAACCGAGCGTAGTGCAACGTTTGCTGAGCGAATGCGCTCTCACGTGCTCTCTGACCCATGCGAAAATGGCGGGAGTGCGCCTCGGCTGCTCTCAGAACTTGTTTTTGGCGCCAGACCGGGGTAACTTGCTGCCGAATAGCGTGCCAAGTGAGAGCGTCCGCACGAGCAACGATAACGGGCCGCGTCCGTCAGTGGCAGTCTCAGTTTCGATTAGTCTTCGCTCACAGCACGGTGTGGTAGTCTCGGCTAGACGTCTCGTACTTGCCAGCAGCAGTAATCTAGCGTTTTTTATTTTCTCATACCAGCTCTGAGCATTCCCCTCACGTCCGGCACCGTGGTGCACCTTTCCACTATACGTGATCTGCTACTGCCTGAAACACAGGCAACGAGCAAGTGCCTTTGACTCATCAAAACTAAAGCAAGCGAAGCAGCAACAACAACAACAACAACATAACTGAGCAGCAGCAAAAAGAAGAACAAGCGCATAGCTAGTGCAGCAGCAGCAACAGTTGTTTCCAGTAGAATCGAACGTCACTGCCGCCACGGCGACTGCGACGGTGGGCCTCTCGCTGCGCTGGTAGAAAAGCTCGCTAGGCAACGGGTTTTGTCATTTACCGGTTTTGGTATTGAAATTGGCGCGCGGCGCATGCACTGAATCGGTCGCTACAGCTGAGCCAAGGAAGGCAAGACAGACCACTGGAGTATTGGAACTGGTTTTCTGTGTCGTTCAAGTGGAACCTGTTAGCCCGGTTTTGCGAGCGAAGTACTCCATTTCGTACGTTGGTTTTGCTTGTTGCCTGATTTTATTGAAACAGACTTCTACAAGGCAGTCAGTGTCTCGGCGATTATGAGCGAGGTGAGTGTACATATTCTTCATTGCTTACCGTAAAATGTAAATAATTACAGTGTAAATTAGTTATAACGAATTCCAAGGGGATCGAAAAATTAATGCATATGTATACCGAATGATACTCTAATATAGACGATTTTAATATAAAAAACAACATTGTTATTGGGCCTGTCAATTTGCATTTTGAGATACGGGTTCCTAAAATTTGTTCAGTCCCGAAAATCCAGTGTTTGGTGCGGGAAAGAATCTGGCATATTTATATTAATATGTACATACATATGTATTTAAATATGAAATAACTAAAATTACAGACTTATACAGTATCTCCTGCTTAATTGAACCAACAGCTCAGAAAAAAAGAAAAGAGACGCATACATTTCCCCGCATAGATCAACTAGGTCAATTGATTTACCCGCATAATTTATTCAAATTTTGTATTTTTTTCAATTTCAATAAAATTTTATTAAGTCTACGGCGAAGAGATTTCATTGGAACATTAAAAATTTTTTATAAAAAATATAAATTTTATATTAAAAAATTTATTAAATGACCAATAACATTACTAGTTAAACATTTATGAAATATATTGATCAATATTCTTCAAAAGCTGACAATCATATGACCAAAACTTTGAACTGCTAACACCAAGATCTTTGTGATGTTCTGTTTTCTTTCTTGATAGGCGTTTTTTGTAATTGCACAAAATGTACCATTTAATTTGTTCCCTGGATAATTGAAGAAAAAATTTTTCAATTTTTAGGTTTAATTAATCGGAGACTACTGGACTGCAAATTCTGTATATCATCTGGGCCAGAAAAATTCGTTTATTTGCTTTAAGTTTGGTTCGTGTGGCAAATCAAATTTAATGGTCTCTTTGGATGATATTGGGAGAGAAATGAAGCCGATGCTATCCGATCTTAACTCAATTGCAATGTGTCACTTTAGAAGTTTGGGCATCGTTGCCAATGAGGACCGATATCAACTAGTTGATCGAAATTTATAGCTATTAGTCGATAATGCAGCAACTAACTTTAAATAGATTTAAAAAATAATGCATTTGTCAACCAGTTGAAACAGATTTATTGAACTTCAGCATGCACATCGAGTTAATAAAAGATTCTTGGCTACCCTTCTATCCAGTGCCACCATCAATATAAATACATACATTTAATTTGTTTCAAGAATTTCGCTCGCAAAGAATCCGCAACTCTGAACATATTCTTTGCCATGCTAAAAAGCTTGTCTCAATTCTGTTGGGACACGTTCCTGTAAAAACAATTTTAGTTGGTAATAAAGTCAGCCTCTTTTTGCTTATCCTTCTATTTGTGTTTTAGCCAGAATTTTTTAATTGCTTTTCAATATAATTACATTTCCGAAGTAGGTACTCAGCTTTCTCGCGCTGAACTTTCTAGTTTCGTATCTATTTCTCTAATAAAGCAGATGCATTTGGTTCACTGCAAATTTCTTCTTTCGACGGCTCCTTTTAATAGTTGACCTCGACCAAGTCTTACAGGTCCTGAATGGCGCATCAGCCACAATTGATTTGCCCATCTAATTGCTATTTTTTCATACCGAATAAACAATTTTTTATGGGGAATAAGATCAGTTAATACAAAATATCGAAAGCTGACTTTGGTGACTAGTCAGAATAGGGTTACGCACTTGAAATTTACATACATATTTGATTTCGACATGCCGACGTCTATATGCTATTAAAATTTGTTGCAGATCCGATCCGATCTCCCAATCAATTTGTCACTCGCGCTGAAGCTGTAATATAAACCGAATGTGTAGAATTGAAACCGTGTCTTGTATGCGAATTCGTTGCCATTTGCACAGTTCTTCGCTGGCCCGGATTAAGCCGCTATTTATTTGGACTCGTGGACACATAAGTTAATGCACAAAATTTAGAGCTCTTGAATAAAGTGAAATTCTAAACGTACATAAAGTCTTAGGCGCCTTGATGGATCTAGACACTAAGATCAAAATGCGCGATGAATGGAAAAAACTGCTTAAGTTCCGGGCAGTACAAAAAGCTCAAATAACGGTTGTAGAAGATTATGCTACGAATTTCGCGGACTACAATGGCAAGTATGATGACGTTACAACGAAACTTGAAAAGCTGGAAGAAGTGTGGAGTAAATTTGTGCTCTCAGCGAAGAAGATGTACGCGTTCAAAGAGCTTCCTTATTATTTTAGCCCTGATACTGATTTTGACGTGTACGAGAAAAAGTACCGGTTCACGCTTAGTCGTCTTCAAGAACTGAATATGTATCTGGCTGACAGTGCCGATCACGGTGTAGCGCAACAAACAAATTTCCCAAGCGAAGCAGATTCTATTACTGCGCCGCCGTCGAGCCGAGAGTCGGATCTGACGGAAATCAGCATCTCTACATACCAAAATTCGCATCCATCCAAGGGCTCCATTAAATCAAAGGTAAATTTGACAAACGTACAAAATTCCACTACCTGTAGTCGCTGTTAGTGGACGATTCTGTGAATTTGATCAAGCATATGCCGATTACTTACAGTGCATACAAACTGCTTGGACCGTCTCAATTCTTTGTTGACCTTTCAGGGCAAGAAGGAACACCGTGACTGTTCGCTGACTTGCATTCTGCGGAAAAGTGACGCATGATCTTGAAGAAGATATATTCATGAGAAGATTTTTTATTTGTAAACCCTACACCTATGCTAATAGGTTATATTAACTTTGTGCGAAAATAATGCGTAATGCCTTAAAGGAGCCGTCTTTGGTTATGAGTATATAGAAATAATCAGATACGTCGTTTGCTTTATGATAAACGTGTAAGGCTTATATTGTGACACATTTTGAGTAGTATGATGCAGATGCATGGCTTTAAAACTTTAAGTGGGGGTGCCATAGCTTTATAGACGAACCATCGCTTACAAATTCTCAATCCTTTTCTCTCAAATATAATTTCGAACTTAATAACCGACCACAAGAATTTTGCTAGTGAATTTTTACACCTCTTGACTGACTCCTTGGATACGTGCCTACTGCTAATTATCTCGTTTCGGCCGAAGTTCAGACGAATCGTTCTCTTCATCGTTTCATGTTTTACCAAAAAGATTGTTTTTACCAAAAGTGTAATTAACCACTTTTATTACAAAGATAACCAGCTTCCTGGTATGAGCTTTCAAGCCTCGTGTATTCCTCTTTTTATTAGCTACATACGTATTTAATAAATTATGATCACAGCGAATTTGTTTACATCAACGGCTCGGTTCAAGACTAAACTAAGTCGAGTTGAATCGACTTTTGGTATTCGGCATATTTGATTTGAAAATGCCAACCTGTATACTCTATTATAAGTTGTTGCTGATCTGACAATCCACTCCAAACAAGTGTGATCCTATAAGAGTGCAGTTTATTCCTTTAAGGGGAACGAAATCCTAAAATTTACCATGAAAATTAAAAAAGCTTAACTCCGTAAAAACTGAATTTTCTTACTTAGCGTAGTCTTTAACGAAGCCTTTGTCGATTGCACCATTTTATGCACAAGCTATCGCGCATGGCCAGTTGTAGAATATTATTGAATCGGTTTCAGGTGACTTCAAGGTTCCGGTTAGTCTACTTTTTAGCTAACAAGTGCTTCTCATTTGTTGAGGTCAGTTTTTAAGTTATGTGGGCGTGTAAGGGGCTGATACTTATACTGCCTCGTTGTCAGAATATTTAAGATGTTATGAGATTGGATTATATCAATTCCGAATGAGTCACTGCCGTTTTTTATGTAGCCTCGAAACTTGAGAGATACTTTTAGGTTGTATATCTTCTGTAAATTTAACTTTAAATACTAACAACTCGATATTAATCACACATTTATTTTATTTGTATCAATTTGCAGACAAATTCTAAAAACCCCGATGTGGTTGTGCTGCCAAGTCCTCAGCGCGTGCGCAACATTTTGACGCTGGAAGAGCGCGTACGCGCTATTCAGGCTTACGACTGCCGTCCTATGTATACGAAAGTAGCAAAAATGTTCAACTGTAGCTGGGAGCAAATCAAGAATATCATAGCCAATCGCGATGCAATTTTGGAGTTCTACGCGGCAACGAAGAACACAGAGAAGCAAGTGGATCCCGATCAGGATGAGATACGTCAGCAGAAAATTACGTTCCTCGGTGAGTGCATGTACGAGTACATGCAGCGTGCGCAGTTTCATCAAAAAGCCGATCTCACGGAGGACTTTATCCGCATGAAAGCCTTCGAGTTTCGCGACGTCATACAAATCGAGAACTTCCTGCCGAACAAGCCGTGGATTAATCACTTTAAGACCACCTACAATTTCTCGCTATCTAATCGCCAGATTATTATGACACGCGTTCCGCCCTTCTCGCTCGACCTCAAGGACATTATGACGTATTGCACTAGAAACAAATCGAAAGTGAGGGCCATCAACCAACCAAACGTAAGTTCTAGCAAGAACCTGTACAGAACTACGACAAAAATTGCAATATCGAGCGCCAATGACGCCACCGTGGAGGAGCTGAATCAACGACGTCAGCGCAAAATAAGCTTCTTGGAGAAAGCACTGCACGAGTACGTGCAACGTTCGCAGTATCATCACAAGCTACGGCCGAGCGAGGCGCCGTTGCTCAAAGTTGCTTGCGAGCTGAAGGAAATGCTGAAGATCGACAATTTCACACCGAAGCAATCGTGGCTGAATAGCTTCATGGGTCGCTTTGACTTCAACTTCTCGGAAGATCTGGCCTCAATCACTCGTACGCCGCCACTCTCGCTGGATCTGAAGGACATACTCAGTTACTGTAGTCGGCATGAGAGCAAGAACCAAGCGAAAATCAAAGTACTGAATCTGGGTGTAAGCCCTGTCGACTCGCATAAACCGTTGAAGGATATCAAAGCCGAAATAATCGAGGTGGATGACGAGGAGGAGCGGGACATCAAGCCCAACATCGCTGAGCTGATATCACCTGTAGATGATTGCCAACCGCCACCGCTCAAAATACAGAAAATAGAGTCGATGCGAGACAACTACAAATGTGATGCTCCGCTCAGTCCTGGACACTGGTCGGAGCATAGCGATAAAGACGACGAAGAGCTGCCAAGGCAAGTGCGACACTACGAAGATGCCTTGAAGTTGCTAAAGCCGCTGGAAGAGTTCGCCATGTTGGAAGAAAATTACCGAGTCATCGGACTGATATCGCAGCTAGAGGAGATTTTCAAAAGCCAACCCAAAAAGAGCGACGATGATTTCAATGAGATTTAACAATAGTCATTTAGATTGCCTTGTTGTAAATGTAATCTCACATCAGTTGTATATGCTAGTGAACATACTTAATTAAATACATAGTTAAAATTCAAACTGTGAATATTAAATTGGATATTTTATAAAATGCGGATTTGGGGCAATATTTAATATGTGTAGAATAATGTAAGAAATGGCGCTAAAAGAGGTAAACTCTTTCACAAGCATGTTTGTGGAACGTATTTCAATGGGTATCATTAGAAGTAATTAAGAAAAACATGTGTTCCGACTAATTTGTTTACACAGCATTTAAACAAAAATTGTTTATTCTATATAAAGGTATATGCGAACTTGTGAAAAAAATCTGAACGAAATTTAGTACTCGATACAATTGATAGCTATTTTTGTATTTTATATAAATATATAGTTTGAATAAAGTCACAATACGATCCGTAGCCAAGAGTATATTCAATTTAACTCGCTTGAAGCTACAATTTTCTTGCCATTAATTTTAAAATTTTTCAAATAAAACAATTTTTTGCCTGCTATGTTCAGGTTACTAAAATAGATTTGACAATGCTCATCAGAGTACTCGTATAATGAAATAAGATAACAAATTGTGCTTCATTTCATTGTTACAACAATGTGAAAATTTCGAACTGTAAAAATTAAATCTCTGATTACGTGAGAATTACAACTTGAAAAGGCACTCAAATTGTCATAAAAGGCACAGTCACTTGCAAGATTCAGCGAAATTGTATATACATACTTACCTGGGAAATTCAGGTATTCCAAAAATTATCTTATAGATAATTTCATTCTCCGATGAAAGTTTTCAGTCGTTCCACAAAGTAGCTTAAAACAACCATTTGATAGTTCCTCAGAGAGTTGATCATTTTATAATGTAATTGCATTTTAAATACCTAAGCAAATTATAAAATTTCCTTTAAATAGCAATTAATAAGTTTCATATGATTTTCCATTTCTTGACTGAAGTCAAAGGAATTTGACAAAAAATATATATTCTCGATTTAAATTTCGTTTAATTTAACAACCGATGTTGACAAGTACGAGTATTTTTTGGAAAACCCAACTGTAGAGCGCACACTATCGAATTCGATCGATTTTATGCTACACAAATGTAATTTATTATTTGTATGTATGTATGTATGTTTGGATAAAATGACCTCTGCACATACAAACATATGTATATACGAACGAGATTAAATTATGTGCAATGAAAGCAGAAAAACCTTGATGAATGATGATAACGGGAAATGGGATTTCCAGCTCCAGCCAACGCCCACTTGAACAAAAACTTCGAGCTGGCATGCAACCCCTAATACACACAACGATATCCTTCAAAGGACATCGAACGCTATAGCAGAGGCAACTTTTCAGAGAGCTCACAGCAATAGCATGAAATAAATGGAATTTCACCGAGTCATGTTGAAAGCGAGCGGTGTGTGCGGGACGGTGAGGTAGTGCTCGTACCCATGCCCGTGCCTGTGTATGTATACCACTGGGAAATATCTCAGGTTACGAGGAATATACCGAGAAACGTCTTAAACCCAAAAAAGAATACGAACACACACACCCACACAAACAACTACATACGCACAAAAGCCCCATGACAAACAAAGATGCTCGGTTGGTTGTAGTGGTTGTAGTTGTGCACACACACACACATATACTGCACACACATACATACGACCGCAAATCTTTATTTGGGCGTATGTACATCAGTGCATAGATATATGTGGATATGGGTGTGTGTATGTGTGCTCGTTACTTAGTATGTGTCTGTGTGCATGTGCGAGCCAAAGTTGTGAAATAACTGACAACCCATTTAAAATTGAAGCTGAAGCTGACGCTGAGCACCTCGAAGACCTTTTACGGCGCACATAATACCCAAGCGGGACGGACGGCATGGACAGTGAGACCGAACGACCGACCGACCGACAAACAGATGAACGCACGGATAACATCGTACAAAGCTACGCCAACACAAAGGCCAGCACAGAGAAAAAGGAAAACTTGAAACTAATCAGCAGCATAATATCGAAAAAGGGAGCGTTCCCAATAGTATACCAAAAATGAAATAAAAAATATATAAAAATAAGAAGAACATAATACGCCGACAACGAACGCTGGCAACGAGTACAACAGCGGCGACGACCCCATATATTGAATCATAATATAGTATGTACATATATATAGCACTCGCTGGCTGCAGCTATATGCCTTGCTCGGTACGTGCTCGCCGGGGCACATGCCACTTATAACGTGTTCTATATCCGCGTTGTGAGCCCCGTGCGCTCGCACACCCCAACCCAACCCGCCACACCACAGTCGTCGTCGCCAGCCCGCGCTGTGCACCCTCGTACCCCGGTGGAACGCTCTGAGCGCGCATACAACTTTCGAAAGTTATCCAAAGTCGTGTGCAGTAGAATGAATTGGCCCCAGCGACTACCACCGACGCTGGCTGGCATACACTGGCTTCCCTCGATATTTGAGGCGGGCACTCAACAGACCTCGGTGTCAGATTGCCGGATAGTGAGAACGAGCAACAACAGACGACGATGTGACAGAGCGACGCTTTGACGGTCGTTAGGCGCGCAGAGAGCATTCAACGAACCCACCAACGAGCAACAGTCGTCGGTCGCTGTGCTCTGGCCAGAAACGAACGACCCAACCAAGCGAAAAACCGTCTGCACGAGCATACGAGGCGAGCGTCTGTCTGTCTGTCTGTCTGTCAGTCAGTCAAATTCCAAATGCGACGAACCGAACTCACCGAACCACTCTTGGCATCGCATCAATTCACATAATGCTATAATGCTATAGCGTAGTCAGAATAGATTCGAACTCAAGTGGAGATAGCGAATGGCGATGGTGCTGTTAATGGCGCTGGAAATGGAAATGTTGCTCTGTGGGGAATGGCAGTGGAGCTGGCACGACATGGCGGAAGGTATGCTGGCTGACTGGCTAAGCCCGTTGTTTTCGTTGTGGGTCAGCGGGAGCGGCGGAAGTGGGGTGGGTTGGCTTGGGATACTGCGGCCTCAGGCATGCTGTGGAAGATACTTGTTATACGAGTGAAGATAGATGCGAAGGTATAGATTATTATGGTAGAATGTATGGGTGAGCTGTGTATATGGCGACCGCAGGCGCACAATGTGGAAAAGAACGGAGCAGAGCAGTCGTGCAGCTAGCCAAAGCCAGCAGGAGCCAAAAACGTAAAATCACGTTCAGGTCCCCATGGTCTTTTGGGTGCACAACACCAACAAACGCACACCTACACATTTACAACAGATAAAGTATTGTATATATGTATGTATGTATGTATGTGCAAATACTTTTGCACAGTATATATTATACGAAACCCAAAGGAAGTACGAAGGGCACCACAAATGCTAAGGTAGCAAAAGTAGAGAAGACCATAACGACAACAAGCTGCCAGAGTGATGAGCACGGCAGTGATGGCCACAGCAGCACAATGACCGCGCCGACTTAATAATAAATTTCTAGATAATCCCTTAAAGGTTCAAATCGATGGCATGGCATTTCAGCTGGTTTTACTATTTTCAGCTGGGGAGCGGAGAAGGTCAGCGGGAATCGGAGCAATGCGCGGGCACTGAACAGCGACCGTGGCAGGAATGGGAAGCAGACAGTTTATCTTGAAAGCGCAGTTCAGCTTGCATAGCAGTGGCAGGAAGTAGAATAGGTTGAGTGTGTTTGTGTGTGTGCGTAGAGCTGCCCAGAACGCATTGTTGTATTTGCGCATGAGCGTAGAGGGGCGTTTGAGGAGTACGTATCGAGCAGATCTCCCCCGTACTGTAATTTATTTTATCATATTGTTGTCATATTTTTCACCTTTTTTGTAGTTGGAAACTATGTACATATTTGTTTAAAAAAGTTTTTAAATTCATCAATTTTGAAATGGAATATTTTCGCATATTCCAATAAAGAAAATTACCTTATTGAATTAGAAAAAAATTCTGAAATTTTTGTTATAGATTTTCTATATTTTCTCTTCTAAAATGTGTTCCTTTTTTTCCAAAACTCCACAAACAAAGCATACCGCAATTCTTAAAAAAAAATTTGCTTATTTTATTAATTTAATTTTTAATAAAATTTAAACTAAATTAAAACCAAACGGTTCCTTTCTGCAAGCTGCTGTAAGAAGCTAATTTTTCCAAAAAAAAATTTACTCAGCCGACTAAAAACTGAATTTGCATGTTGAAATATTTTTTGGAAAAATGTGTGCATTATAAGCAGCTCTAGCAAACACGCGCATTATCTTTCAAGGCGTCAATCGTCTCGGGCTTATCTGCGTAGACAAGCAACTTCACATAACCCCACAAAAAATAGTCCAGCGGTGTTAAATCGCACGATCTTGGAGGCCACGCCACAGGCCCACGACGCGAGATAATGCGCTCACCAAAAGTTTCCTTCAATAAATTGATTGTTTCGTTGGCTGTATGGCATGTAGCGCCGTCTTGTTGGAACCAAAGGTCGTCCATATCAACATCCTCCAATTCAGGCACGAAAAAGTCATCAATCATGGATCTATAGCGTTCCCCATTGACTGTAACATTATGAACGGCCTCATTTTTGAAGAAATATGGACCAATGATTCCCTCTGCCCATAGAGCACACCAAACAGTGACTTTTTGAAGATGTAACGGCATCTCAACAATGGCTTGTGGATTATCATCACTCCAAATGCGACAATTTTGCGAGAATATTTGGCGCGTTATTGCTGACA
The DNA here is from genome assembly GCA_963457695.1 of Neria commutata. Classification (NCBI taxonomy): domain Eukaryota; kingdom Metazoa; phylum Arthropoda; class Insecta; order Diptera; family Micropezidae; genus Neria; species Neria commutata. The sequence goes on from OY735248.1 coordinate 6,633,063, forward strand.
TACTGGCTGGAATTTATTCGAGCCAGTCGCGGCGGCCACTTGCCCGAAATCATTTTTAAAACATTTAAATAATGGCAAAGGAGGATCTGCAGATACGCCACAATAGGCCATTTAGGATGCGAGGGCTAGTACACTAGATCCCTACTTCATATACAATCTAATCTAATGGGACAAATCACTGTGCTCCAGGTATAAATGAAGTGCCATTTTATTTGGCAAGCTTATACAGCGCCCCTTGTCAAGCCTTTCAACTACGCTCCAGTGCTGCTGCCAGGCAAAATTAGCGCAAAATTGTCCAGTGGAAGCGCGTAAAACTTCAGCCAAGAAGTCACACTTTAAATATGTAATTATATAATATTATGGGCAGATAATCACTTGAAAGTTTATAGAAGAATCTCTTGGACTTACTTATGCCATAGAAAGGACAACAACAGTCTATTCCTGTATGCAACTAAACAGATTTTAAGTGTACAATAACAACAATAAATATACATAATTCTTTTTTTTCTCACAGAAGTAACAGTTTGTTGCACTAATTGGCACTGCTCTTTCTTGTCATTGTTGTTATTTCGAGTAATTTTCAATCATGGGCATATAATCAATGCGTGGGTCTGTTATATGTCATACTGGCATGAGACCCGCGTCGATTTGCGTGGGCTTACTTCCGTAAAGATACACAATAACCAAACCACACTACACACTATTGTTGTTGTTGTTGTTGTGGTCTTCTAGCCAACAGCAAGTCATTTAACACGACTTGGATTAGACATCGAGCGAGGAAGTTGGCACACCAAGAGCAATAAAGCAATTCTAGCTGCCGTCTAAGCGCAAAAGCAACAACAACAGCATTACCATGACATCGTATAGTGACGCGGCAATGCCAAGATGCCAAGTGAAATGGTAACACAGCGTATATACCGTAAGAGTATCGCTGATGGTTGCTTGGGCGGACGGACGGATGGACGCACTTTTGTACATATAAAGTGGAGGAATGGTATGGTTGTGGCGAGGCGCGCAGAAGGTAAGTAGGTATACTCAAAACCTGTTCATGGCGTTCTTTTGTACAACAGTAGCAACAGCAACAGTCGTCATAGTGGCCCTGCTCGTCACAGATAATACCTTCGTTGCTGGCACTGCTGCTGCTGCCTCTGCTTTTGAGCTGTACGAGAAGGGTCGCTTGTAAGTCGTGTCGCTCGTATCGTATTCTAAGCTGATGCATCTGTCCGTCCCCGGTCGTTTTGGGTTTCTCGTTTCCTGAGAACAAAACCTGGGCGCACAAAAGTTGCCAGCGCGCACATCCCTCCCCAGCATTATGTACGTATATATACAAATATGGTGTATGGTATGGTATGTGTCGCTGTCGGTTGCTGGCTGGCTCTCGACTGTCGGCACTCGGCACAGCTGTATTCCACCGTCGGCAGTGGCGTTGGCTATAGCGTTCAGTGGTTGCTTGGTTGGTTGGGCTACTTGCTATACCCACACACAGCATGCTCATCATCGCGGCGCATCTCTGGCCGGCCAACCAGGCAAAACGTAAGGGAAGTAGGTAAGGTAAGGTAAGGAAAGGTAAGATATCTTATGGCATGTTTTGTACGACGATATTTTTTGAGCAAGGGAAAGACAAGGGCAGCGAACAAAAACAATGCTGTGAAGAATAATAAAAACATTGGCAGACTTGGTGCTGGTGTGTCAGACGGGCAGGCGGGCAGGCTGCCCGTGCAAGTGAGTGAGTGTGCGCCTCTGTGTTTGCTTTCTACCACTAACGTTGGCCGTCGATTGTCGGTGCTGTCGCTCGTCTGACATGTTTGGGATTAATATTGCTATAGATGGGAACGAGAAACGAGTATTATTTGGGCACATCGAGCACCACCGAGGCGCAGCACCAGCACCACTGCCAGCAGCCGCCATCCGAGCCGAGCGAGCCGTACCGACATCGAGTGTCGACCACCTCGGTTACATCGGCACAGCCGTACCGAATCGTACAGTTCAGTTCATTCCGTGTTCGGCAGTCGTGAGCGACGTTTGTGTTGCTGCTCCGGTTCTGAGTGTGTTCTTTTTTCGTTTGATATATGCTACAGCTGCAGTGGGGTTCTATAGAACTCATCAGCAACTACAATAAGAGTGCGCAGGAGGCAGAAGAGCAGCAGCAACAGAGCAACGCCAACAGTGAAGTGGAGCAACAAAAAGCGCCGCCTGCAGCAGGCGTCCGCAGTATTAATAAAAGGAGAACGGCAAGGTTTGCGGCGTGCGGCGGTGGTGAGCGCGCCTCATATACATATACCATACTTGCTTACTTGCTGGCTGGCATACCACTACAAAGACGAGTGACGGGGTCTTGAGAATTGCGCGTGTGTGCGTGCATACAAGGTAATTTCAAACATTTGCCTGCTATTAGTTTGAAAGTGAGGCGCACAGATGGCGTTGTTGTTGGTCGCTTTAATCGTGTCTCGCGCCTCCAGATAGGCATGTTCATATATATATATGTAGGCATGGCGTGTGGGGATTTCGGAGAGTAATAGTATATAGTGTGCCTTTTTGTTTGTTGTTGTTGTTGTTTGGTGCGGTGTATGGCGGCGTGTGCGTGCAGTTTTCGAGTCGAGTCATTTATTTATCACATTGAATTTATTTTGTTTATGGCTGTTTCTTTTAAGCAGGTGGATTTGCTAACGGTTTTGGCGGCATTTTACAGTTAGCCATAGCTACTTGGATTGTTTTCCGCTTAGCTGCTGCTATTTTCGTTACACATTTACGGAAGGCTGATATCGTATAGCCCCGCGCAATCAAACACATACATATGTACATACATATATTAAAGTTCCAATTCCGATAAAATTCGATATTCGTTTAATGGGGTATTGCGTGATTTTGGTCAACTGATGCGTTGAAGTAAATGTGTAGCTATCGTAAAAGATGCTGTGAGAGCTTGGCACGGAAATGGAAACATGTCCAAATGATAGAGCAAAAGGAAGCTGTAAAGGAAAAGCGATATAAAAATATTTTAGGTAGTTTGCAGATACATACCTGCATACATTTGCAGGCTACAGTGCAAAACGGTTAACTATTTTCAAATGTCAAAAAGAGAGAATGATAGAAGCTACCATTAGTATCTCAAGGCCACCAATTGTAGACTAGTTCTTTAGCATATATAGCTATATGATATACTAACGGTCAACAGCTAACTTTATAGTTGATAATTTTATTAAAATTTTTTTAAAATAATTTTAGTAATTATCTGTTAACAATAACTAATTTTGATTTTTCATACATATGTACATACATATGTATATGATACTTTATGTTAATTTCAACTTTAACAATTGAATATTTCAGTTCTGTTAACGATTACTTACTTCATAGACAATAAAATTGAGGGCGTTCTCAGAAAATATCTAAGTACATCAAAACAGTCGGGTTGCACAGACAGAGTAATATCGTACAACTACAAGTTATATGTACATATGTATGTACTTTCAAAAATTCTACGCTTAAATACCGTTAATACCATAACCAAGTAACCGCGCTGGGGTGATCTATTGGTGGTAGACCAATTTCTTATAATTTGGAACAACCCGAATCCTAAGCGGAGTACGAAGATAAGGTTAGGTTGCACTGGCTGGCAAAATAGATCACGCATAGACCCTTATGAACCCTAAGCAATACCAGATCTCAATTTTTTTAAAGTCCGGGAAGTTATGATCTGCTAGAATTCGTGAATTTCTAACGAACTCAGCAAAGAGGTGGCTCTCAGTTCTCAACGTTCTCCAGCCCAATAAGCCGTGGGCCTTCCAAGTAGGTTAAGCGAGATCAAGAGATGACGGGATATGTACATATGTTAATTATACGTTTTTTTTTATTTACCACTTTTAACCGTAATCCGTTACAAAACTTCGACATGCTTTTCATGAAATAATGTTTTCAAAGTCGATACCATACATATCTCAATAACTCATCCACCGATCCGCTCGTTTTTTGTTTTCCAAAAAATATCAAATAATCTCATCACGAGCAATGCATAATATAGCAATTTCCGTTCTATCGAGAGGGGTCAATTTCTACAAAATGTATTGCGGTTGTGTACATTTTGTTGCTTTCGGTTGACTCATTATTACGCCCCAATAGAAAAACAGATTAACGAAAATCCGGCAAGCAAAGCCGATATTATAATAGAATACGAAAGTTTCCGACAAAGATACAAGGAACTTTTTCATTAACTTAATTTTATTTTACTACATAATCTTCTTTAAGTCTACAAACTTCTTCCAGCGATGCTTCCATCGATGGCGGATTAAAAAAAACCAACTCAGTGGTTTGGGGCTAATGCATTCTTCCCCTGTATTTCTCACATTGCCCTCCCCAACCAACATAATTTAAAAGCATCTTAAATCACCCTATTATAACGTAACTTGCAATCAAATAAGTCTAAAAAGTAGAAAATACGGACACATGCACATAAGGACACAACCCACTGATATATCTAAAAAAAAGCACCGCACCCAAACGAATATGATTCTCAGCAGCGAAAACAAATTCTATCCCGCTCCTCATAGATACACGACAGGATAGAGAACTAAAGAACAAAACTATGTATAACATGTTCAGTATATTGAAGTCATAAAGGTACACAAGACCGGTTTTGGTCGTTGCCAGGCGAAACAAGGATCAAAAATTAATGCATGTTGGTTGGACAAAGAAGAACGGGCATTTTAAAAGTGGTTGATTTTGTTACTAGAACATTTTTAAGGTTTCAGAAGAGCGATACTTCCTCTTAACAAATTCAGGGGCAAAGCAGAGAGGTGCTGAAAATTTTCATTACTCGTATAAATATCAAAAATTTATTCAATTCTTAATTCCTAAAAGTAACAGCAAATTATGACAATAACTGCATTTCTTGAAACTTAATCATTGAATTTAGCACAAAATTGGATGAAATCATGGCTATAAAATTCCAAAAAAGACAAAAGAAAATCGTAAAATACCATAAAATTTAAAAGAGCGAAATATCTCCATTTAAATTGATATTGTATGATATAACTCACATCAGTGGCTCAGCCGTGGAGGTAGAGCTAGCAATAGCAGCACCAGCCGTAGTCGTAGCAGGCAGTAACCCACCCCTCTGACTCAGCATACCCACTGCTATATCATGTACAACCATACAAATGACTCAACACAAATGCCAGATGAATGCTCGGTGTATAATATAATACTACCTGCGCTCGTTTCCCATGAAAGCCTCGAGTTCTGTAATCGAATCGAATAATCCATATAACAGAGAACGTTACGAACGACGGACTTGTGGCTATGACTATTTTGAATGTGGGGAATTGATTTTCTTTGAAACTGTGCAGAGCCATTTGGATTCACAGATGTATACACAATGTATATGGGTGTGTTTATGGGTGTGTGTGTGTATAGGGGCATACTTGTGTGTATATAATGCGGTTGAGTTGGAATTCTTTAGCCGCCATGGGGAACAAGCAACCTTAAATGCTTTATACATGCCATATTTATCGTGTGCTCGCAGATTGTTCTTCCGTCGAGGCAATGAATGGTTCCCTTCCCGCCGTCATGGCATGTCTGTCTTGTCGTTGTTTATAGCATTTAATTCTCTGGCCGTCTTGCAAGATCTTCATTTTATTTCAACATTATTTGAAGGGTTTGAAGAGGAGCATATGCACACTATGTCTTAAGGAAATATTATAAGAATATAAACTAATAAATGTTTACTAAACAGTTTCACCAAATGTCAATAATAAATTTTATATCCATACATATTGTATCTATATAGGTATGTAAAGCCCTACTATAATTCAAATGTCTTCGAAATGTGTGCTCAAAAGTCTCTAGTAGCTATAAAACTATTACTATACATATATAACTTCAACTTTTTTTATTTACTTAACTTAAGTAAAAAGCATGCCATGTCAGTAAATTTTTATTTGGCTACAATATATTTTTTTTTTCGCCTGACCCTGGATTACCCGAAGAAAAACCTTAGGTACTGTTTTTGTTAATATGAACTCCTAAAAAAAACCTCACTCCGAAAAAAAATTGCTGCACAGTTTTTCTCAAATGTCATAGTACAAAATGTTCAAAAATAAAAAAACTTTCCAACCCTTAAATATACAATCAAAATTGCCAATAAACGATTTAAAAGCCAATTATTTTGCTCTTATGCGGCCCCGAGACGGTCAAATGGTTTGAGTCAAACATGTGTCCGTGTAAACTGATGTTTATCCCTTACACAAAACAAACATTGCCATCAAATCTTCATAATTTCCGACTCTTTGTGGTGTGCAGACATACTATGAATGACACGGACGATTGTATCGCATATTTTGCACTGGCAAAGTGTGTTAAAAAGTGAAAAAATAAAGAGAAGAGCACTCGGATTAAACAGTGCTTAAGAAAAAGAAGTCAGTTCCGCGTCGCTTGTTTGGTTTGCCGACATGCGAACGATGTTAACAGCACGACGAACAAAACGAAATGGCAATTTTGCTTTGGCCCCTGCAGTGCGTCACAAATATCTAAACCACTTTGATATTTGGTCAAACATTGTCTGTGTTACCATACATACAAATATTCTCCAACACATGCTCACATTTGACTCAAACCATTTGACCGTCTCGGGGCCGCATTATAATTTCATATTTTCATATTTTAGCAGTAAACGATATCGCGTTCTAATTATTTCGGAACCCAGTTGAGATGAGATAAGAGTAGGCCGTATATACATAAATCGTTTTATATTTAGTTCGAGTTCTTTGCTTTTGTCATATAAATTTGCTAGTCCTTTAAAGACATATTAAAATAGTCGCTTTATTTGCGGCACTTTGAAGAAACTTCACCTAATTGAAATTTTGAACTTATTTTTACAGATCAGCAGTTGAGCAACGTTAACTGTCAAAAGTGAAGGTTTCGTTCGTGCGAAGCGAACTTCTGAAAGCAGGTGCATTGAAATAAGGAAATGCCGACCATACGACGCTGCTGCATTGTGGGCTGCCTCTCGAACTCGCGCCAGCAATCACAGCTGCAGTTCTTCCAATTTCCCAAGCCGGAGAATCCTTTCCACAAGCTGTGGAAGCATGCGTGCCACGCCTCGTTGAGTCGCATCCTGCCATTCAAGAAGCCGGTGGTGTGTGCGCTACACTTCCATCCGCAGTGCATCGGCGGACGGCGGCTGACGTCGAGCGCAGTGCCCTCGCTGCGGCTGGAGGTGCCCAGCAATCTGAAGGACATGGAGCAGCGAGCGATGGTGGAGGAGATCGAGCGCAGCCGCAAGTGCGCCTACATCAATGCCGTTGTGTACGAGTGGCTGGTGCGCGCCAACTTGAATCCGCAGCTGCGCGGCTCCATCACGCACGGCATGATTAAGGAGAAGGCCGACACGGCCAAGCAGCTGATCGGTTCCACCACTTTCGTGGCGGACAATCGCTGGCTGAATCGCTTCCGGGAGACACACCTGCGCGGCTTCGCGCAGAAACTGGCCACCAGCCAGCTGAAGCCGCTTGGTCCCTCGCTGTGGATACCCGACATTGTGCAGGAGCTGCTGCACCTGTTTCCGCCCACCGGCCACATCGCCAACTTCGAAAGCGTGCCCGAGCAGTACATCAACTACATGCAACAGTACGGAGAGTATGAAGAGGACGACGAGCCGGAGCAAAAGGAACAGCCCTACGCAAGCCATTATCAACAGCAACAGCAGCACCAACACCATCATCATCATCAACAGCAGCAGCAGCAGCAGCAACAGTTCAATCACACGGGCTACGACCCGTATTCACACCATCAGCAGCCGGCGCCCAGCTACAACTACGACGACTTCAACTACTACGAACGCCACAGCAGCCAACAGAGCAACCAGCCTACGCCCTCACCGCATCCCTCGCAGCGCTCCTCGCCCCATTCGCTGAGCTCACCGCCGCTTCAGCAGTCGCCAGCGCATCGCGCAAGCCCCTTCCAAGAGCCGCTGTCTGTCAAACGCCTCAAACTGCAGGATGAAGAGGAAACGTTGACAGCGGCAGACAAGACTGTCGTTCCAGCGGAGCCCATAATTGAAGACCTGACAGGGGAACCCGAGGAGAAGCACAACCCTAATAACAACGGCAATGGCAGCAACAGTGACTCCTCTAGCCACAATAGCAACGGCAATGCCAATGCACAAGATATGGACGAACGCGACAGCGATGACAACAACAGCGACACCAACAACCACACCAGCTCAAAGGCCCATGCGAACTCACCAGCGCCATCTTCCAATGGGCAGGACGATGCTGCATATGCTGCATCGTCGTCCAAGCAAATGAACGGTCAGACAAATGGCAATAGCTCGTCGCCGTCGCCACTGCCCACGATCACAGAACTGGACACATACAAACAAGCTTTGGAGTACTTGCGGCCGCTGGAGGACTTTGTGCTCTTCAAGGAGAATTTCCGCGCTATCGGCTTGATCTCGCAATTGGAAATGGTGCTGCGCAAGGGTGATGCCATCATAGGTACCGAGCTCGTCGAGTAGACGCACACGTCGGACGAACGAGTTCGACGAACGGACAGCGTGACTGTAACCTCGCCTGTAAATATGTAGTATTATTTGTGTGACCTATTTTTCCTTTCAGAGTGTTCGTTTAACTTTAGTTCTTAGCATTAGTAAATTATTTCAAGTTTACGTGACTAGAGTGTAGATGCAAACATGCATACATACAAACATACATACGTACATAAATAAATGCATAGGTAAAGCTAAGTATTTAACCATATTCCCTCAAGGAAGCAGTGTCAAAAGTAATTTATTGAAGAATGAGATTTTAGTTGTATAAGTATGTACTGAATTTCAACTCAAATGTTGAATTATTGCTTAACGAATTGTCTTATAAATACACATTACTTTAAATCTTAAATGCGTGTTTTTTTAAACTTATATCACACTATCGGCAAACACTATTCTGCCGTTCAGGAGTAGTTAAGCCAAGTTTGAAAACATAATTTTTCATGAGACGAGCTTAAAGCTTTTGCTTTCAAGAGTGAAATACAATGTTCTTAATTTCTTTAAATTTTAATGGAATACACATTCCCAACTTCAACTTTCTATGTACAAATGATCCGTCTAAGTTGAGATAGTGTTTAGACTTTATGACAGAGCAATCGAAACTGATTATGTATATTTACAAGCGAAATCGAGAGTTCAACAACACCAGGCTCAAGTTCTGCAATCACGCATTGGATTAAAAAAAAAAACTTGGAATTTTATTCATATAATTTTAATATCCAAAAGGTATAACACTGCAAAAATATTTTGTTGCCTGAAAAGTTTATATTTTTCAAAATTCAGCAAAATTTGTTTCGAATTGGAGAACGATAGAATATGTTGGTAAAAATCATATAAATTTGTCTACTAAATTATACAATGTACTAAATAAATACTACTGCTATGCTGGTGCGCCATGATTTAGAAAATCTTTAGTTTGTGAAAAATGCAAAAAATTAGAATGCCATTTTCAAAAATGGAACGCAATGGAAAAAATCTGAGTGTAAGTCGTTGTTGTATTGCATTTTCCTTGCTGGCTCTTATCTTTGAAGATTTTATACAGAAAAATTTATAAAAACTATAAATTTTAAAAATCTTATTTAAGTTAACGACTATAATATAAACTTTTCAATGACATTTATATGCCAAAATGAAAACGATTTTTTTTGGAAATCATATTTCTTTATGTGCTTAAAAAAACTAAACGACCTTGCATGTTAAGCTTAAATTTTTCAATAAATATTTTGGTATTTCTTCGTATTCGTGGCTAGGAACGCTAGGAACAACACTTTTCGCAATGTTTGCCAGCCTCTACATCCTCTTCCGCTTGACAAACAGCCTCCAGTAATACCATTTTCACCTTGCGCTGCTGCTCGCGCGACAATTGGCGTGCCTCATCGAACATCTGCGCGAAAAACGCATTCAGCTCGTGGCCGTTAGTTGGCGCCGCATCCAGATTCGCGGGATTGCCAAGGCGACAAAAGCACTTCACCTTCAACTCGGTGGGCTCTGGCATCACTATAGCGGCGGGCACTGGCAGCGCTGCGCCAGCATGCGTCACTGGCGAGGAAGCTTTACGCTTACGTACACAAGTGGGCGGTTGCAGCGGAAGTGCAGCAGTAGCAGATGCGGCGTCCGGTATGTGCCTCATGCGCAGTTTTGAATTGAGTATTCTGGGAGTTGGCTCTGTGGGAGTGGGTGTATGTTCGGGTGCTGTTGTTGGCGTTGTCGTTGCCGGCGGTTCGCATTCATATATCACGAAGCTCTGTACCAGCTCAGAGCTGTAGGGCAGTTTAGCAGTGACATCCTGGCACTCTGCGCTCGTTTGATTCCACAGCGACAGCTCGTCTTCGACTTCGGTTTTTAGCGGGATAGATGGTGCTTCTTCTTGCTTGATATCATAGCTGAGCGACTCAGTGGTGGGTATGTCAAAGTCAACTTCGCGTTTGACTTCTTTTTTCACCACGACGATCGCGTTGAGTGTTGAATCCGGTTTTTCCATTAACAGTTTCTAATTTAGAAGGAGCTTTTAAATTTATTAATGAAGAAATACAAAAAACACCACTTACCTGCATTACAATCAGAACTTTAAAGCTGCTGTGTATTAAAAAAGCTCTGTGAGAGACCAAAAGATACGCACTCCCTTCATCACAGCAGCAGAACTCGAACTAAATTCAAGAAACTGCACTCGTCCATCACTGAAGTTGAGTTCGGTTCCCAACAATACAAATGAGCTGCAGTGCACAAAGCTTTGAGCTTTTAGCCGCAGGGAGCTTTAAGCTCACCCCACATTCGAGCTGTACACAACAATAAAAAGAAACTGCTTTGCCGGTTTATTTAGCTACTGTCAGTGTTACTACTTTTTTGCAACAGACGTCAGTCATTTAACGCTAAGACAATTTTATAAATGCCCGTGGCTCTTGATTTTAAAGGGTAGCTCTGGCGAAGGCACTGAAAAAAGTAATTTTTTTTTTGTATTACGAGTCCTTACGGCGTGAAAATCAAAAAAGTTCTTCATAATCCAATTTAACAAATAAAACTTGAATTATGTCGACAGGGTTTAATTTAAAAAAAAATTTTTTTTAAAGTCTATGCATGTATGTAGGTGAGAGGGGGGTACATTCGTCCTTGGGGCACATTCGTCAAAGGCGATTTCGGTATTGCAGCCCCTAAACGGTCAGTTGATTGAAGCTAAACGTGAGCATGTGTTAGAGAATATTTGTATGTATGGTAACATAAAAATGAAGGGAAATGACTGACCAAATATCAAAGTGGTTTAGATATTTTTTGATGCACTGCAGGGGCCAAAGCAAACTTGACATTTCGTTTTTTCGTCGCGCCGTAAACATCGTGCGCATGTCGGCAAACAAAACAAGCGACGCGGAAAAACAATTTTTGTCGCGAAATTATGCAGTTGCATTATAAATTATATATCAATTTAAAGATTTCGAGGAGTACATTTGCACAAAAATATCAGATCGAAGATTGGTCAAGTCATTTCTGAAATAATTGCGTTTAAAGATTGCCAATATTCCCTATAGAGCAAAGCATTATTGCATTGAACATGAAATTCTGCGTTCTAGCGGAAGGAGACAAGGGAATAGAAAAATCACACACTCTCTCCTTTCCCACTAATCGCTGAAGAGCCCCAGTTGAGCTTGCACTGCATTTATTACAAGCATTCAAGAATGCTACATCTATTATTTATTTGAAGAACGGCGCTTAGCTCAGACGATCTAGAGAGAGTTGCATGATAAATTATATATCATTTTAAAGATTTCGAGGTCTATTATTTGACAGACATGCTATTATTCTAAGAATGGGCCTTTCTAGACAGTTGAAGAATTGCACAATATTGAATGATACACCATTTTGAAAGTTTCACCATGAATTTTCGGGCATAAGTTCTCGAAGATTGTTTGAAAATGTTCTAAAATATTCGAATTTTTAATTTCGAAAGTTTTGTATTGGGTTATTTCCTTTCGAGATAAAGCCTGCTGAATAGATTTGGAAAACTTTGGCAACAATATTAAGTAAATTTTTTTTTAAATTTAATTTAGCTACTATGACATAGGGCACACCCGATAATCGGGAGTTATTACTAGTTTCCATTATACAAGGAAAAACACAAAAAACAATCATCATTTGATCCCTAGTGTAAACGCGGTGCATTGCACCAACAGAACAACAGAACAAACCTTTGCCCAGAGCTCATGCGCTGAATTTTCCCAATGCAGCGCTAGCGGAGTTTCATGTTGTTCTCGCTTTGACAACGTCTGCGTCTGTAATTTTCGATTGTGTGCGTTGTTGTAGTGGAACAGGAGCATAGGGAGAGCGTGAAATCCGAATGAAATGAGAGCGCAAGTGAGGAATGCTTGCTTGAAAAGACGGCGATAAGAATTGCTTGACATGCGCAGTTCAAAGTTCCACGTTCCCTCCCCCGACGACAAAAACAATAAAAACACTTGAAATGGATTGCAATTGCTCGTGTACATAAGTACATATGTATATACGAAAATGCTTGCTTTGTAAAATGTTTTTACGAGTATTTCTTACAACACAAAGAAATAATTAAAGAATCAGCAAGAATAACTTTAAGGCTTTAATATTTGACTTTTAGCAGATTTTTAGATTTAGCTTCAAAATGTTTGAAATCATGGCAAAGGGGGAAAACAAGACATTCTTATAGAAAGATGCAATATCTGGAGGGTTTGTGCATGCCTTTGAAGTTTTAAAATCTTGAAGCCACTGTAGAAAGAACTTTTATCGGTTACAAAACAACTTATTGTATGTACTACATACATATTGTACATACTTAAGTGGAATTCGGTTATAGTGAAGACGGTCAGGGCCTTACGCAGAAAATTATGTATATCGCATTGGACAAAGGAAATTTGTCATTTTCTTATTAAAAACTCAAGGTTTAGAGGGATCTTACCGAAAAATAAAAAACTTATAATATGTATGGCAACCTTATAACTCAGAAATGTCCAAAATGTAAACCTAGAGTAAGAGAGTAAAAGATGGTGATCGGCAACGCCAGACCGGAAAGAAGAAAAGTGTCATCATTAATAAAGAGAAAGAAAAGTAAACACACGCGGAATTTTTCATCGGTCCAAATCGGACACATTATTGACGTTAAAGTTTAAATAAACATCAAGATAACAAACTGCACAAAATCGAATTAAGAAGCGGACATGGACTGAGTTGAGCAAGGTTAGAAATATTTTATTGCCGACAGATTGGCAAAGCCAAAAAACTTTACATATGTAAACACAAAGTGGGAAATATAGTTTGTTGAGCTAGGGCGTTTTAAAATCGGCTATAACTTCGTTATTTTCGATCATAACGTATACAATTTTTTCAGGAAGGTGTATTTGAGAGTGGCCAACCGGAAAATGTAAAAAACCCGATTTTGAATAAAAAGTTATATATACATATGTATGTATGTACATATGTACATACTCATGTACGAATTGCAAAATGAACCAAAGCTTAAATCAAGTGTGATTGGCTACAATAACAACGACATCTGCCATCGAACTGTACTCTAGCCAAGGCCTACATTGGAAATACTCTCGCCCGCTATACTAACTAAGTATGTATGTATGTAAGTATCTAGGTTTAGTATACGATAATATGTACAAATATACATACAATTAGTTTGTGTGTTTGTGCTACTATGGACTTAATTAAATACCCTTTAGTAAAGGGGCCCAAATTGCGGCACAATTTTTCTTATCAATAAAATTCGAAAGAAAAATATTTGAACGAAATTCTTTGTCTGCTGCTCCGATCGAAATTCGCCTGTTCGTTTTCTTATGGGCACGCATAAAAGTTCTCTAAAACGCTACGTGAGCATATAGAATCGGAAAAACAGAACTCCTCAAGTCCCACACCCGCTCATTATACTTACTTGGCCGAGGCTTGTTTGCTCGCGCTGTATAAACGTATAAACGAACTTCAAGTACACTGTACCAACAACAACAACAGCGTCGCGTGATGACGACTGTCGAAAAAGAAGAGAGGCCACACGACGAGGGTAACGAACAAATGTGCATATGCGCAGCAAAAGCAAAAACACAACCGTCTACAAAACGAACGAAAGCGAAATTTATAAATAATACAACAAAAACAACAGTGAAAATAGCAACAATGCAGCACACAAGCAGCGAGCAAAACGTATGAAAAAATCATAACAGAGCGCCTGGGAGAGCGCGAGCACGTGCACTCGAGAAAGAGAAAGAGAGAGCGTGAAGAAAAGCGCAAGCGAGCCTGTTAATTAAAATTTATATTAAAATTTAAAAACCTAAGTAAAAAACAGCATGGCTTATCAAAAAGGGAACGACCTGGCACCGGCGCAAAAGCACACGGCGGATGCGCTGCGCCACTCCGAGAATCCGAGCTCGTCTGCTTCGTTGCTCTCCGCCACGCTGGCCCGGAATCAATGAGTGAGCGTTGAGTTCGGGTTGTTTCCGCTTCTAGACAGTGTTCTAGTTAGTTGAGTGTCGTCCGAGTCGGGTGCGAGTTGCGTCGTCGTACGGTGCTTCTTTTGCGGTTTTTGTGAGCCGACCAAAACAGCAACACCCAACCCAACAACAGAAGGGGGGTCGAAGAGTGTCTTTATACAAAAACAATATATGTATGTACATAGTATAAAAGCCAAACACAGCAACTTAAACGAGCGACGCGCCTGTGCCATATTTTTTGAAAAGCTAGGAAAAGTGCCAACGCACAAGCTATCAATAACAACAATAAATAGAAAGAAGTGAATTTAACGTTAAAAAATATAAAATTACTATCAGTGCGCGCCGGCCAACAAGTACATTTCGAAAAGAGGCAGGCAGAGCTAACTACAACAACAACTCCGGTAGCAGCAGCAGCTCTTGCCAACAGATACGACCGCAGGCACACAAACCACGGGCTCGTAGCGTCATCATCGCAATCACCAGCAGCGCCAGCAGAACACTCACACAAAACTTCATTGGCGTACAGACGCACGCAGGGCAACGTAAACGTGCACGCTGGGGCCACCAACAAAATTGCGCAGCTTGCGAAACTCACTGTCGCGGGGCGCCGCCGCAAGGGGTGGCGTGGCGAAGCGGCGAAAAGTGCGAATCACTAGCAACAGCAGCGTCGGCAGCGCCAGCGTCAGCCACAACGGCGCAACTGCCAGCGCGCGCGCCAGTGACGTCATGAAAACGAAAGACAAGGAGAAACAACACGCGGAGGATGCACCGGTAAGTGTGATGCGACGTGTACGTGTCGAGAAGAGGCGACACAACAGAAGGAATGGAAGAACACGAAATTGTGTAGAAATGGGAGTTGAGGTGTGTTAGGCAGGGGTGGGTGGAGTGAGTTGGAGTGTGTATGATTGTATGATGGCAGGCTAGACAGATGCAGTTAATGAATGTGGCGCCTTATTTGGGAGCATTTTGCCAGGACCGACATAAATTCTGTTTTGGTAGCGTCGTGTCCAAGGGGGATTTACCTTCAAACAATAAGGTTTCCAATCACTTTTATCAACTCCCGCTCACTGTAAGACCCTTGAACCTAACTTGCTACTTCGCCTCCTACTGGTCGTTGCAAACATCGACACAAATCAAATATGCACACATGTGTAGTTCATAAAAATCTGTTAAGGAGTCGTCGATGAGCAACCTCGGAACAGATAGATGTACAAAATTGGGTGGGTTGAGAATCTCCCTGTTGATCATGCAAACCCTGAACCATTCAAACTCTTGAAACATACAATAGGTCGTGTCCTGAAGGTACATATGTATGTACATACATACATACATATATGAAGTGGCAACTCACGTTCTTTTAAAAAAATTTAAGCATAAATCAAAACGAACAATTTCGTGCATTTTATCTTGAAAAATTCAAACTAAGACGTTCTTAAAATCCAAAAGATGTATGTATTAAAAATTGTTTATGAATGATGCAGAGTGCATTAACAGGGGCGCGCATCGAGCACGTCTTGTAAAATAAATATAAGTAAAATGCACCCCTTCGCCAGACCCGTAAAAAGTTCAGACGCCATTTTGTCTGAAACTGATTAAAAA
Organism: Neria commutata; assembly: GCA_963457695.1. Classification (NCBI taxonomy): domain Eukaryota; kingdom Metazoa; phylum Arthropoda; class Insecta; order Diptera; family Micropezidae; genus Neria; species Neria commutata. Next base: position 6,649,152 of record OY735248.1, read on the forward strand.
ATATAAACAAAACAAATGAATTACATTTTCCTCCTTTCTTTCTTCGCAGAGTCCGCCGCCGCCGGAAAAGATACTCTACGACAATCGGATCAAGCGAAAAAATGTCTTGGCGTTGAACGAGAAGGTGGCCGCCATTCGCGAGTACGAGAAGATGCCGGTCTACAAGCGTATCGGCCGTATGTTCCACTGCAGTCCGGACCAGATAAAGCGCATCGTGCAGCAACAGGAGGCCATACTGGAGGCGTGGGAGCAGCGCACGCGGCGCAGCCAGGACGCCAAGACGCTGGAAATGAAGGTGGTGCGCGTGTCCATGCTGGGCAAGGCCGTGTACGACTGGATACGTCGCATGATGTACTACAGGGACATCACGATCTCGGACGGGCTCATACAAAAGATGGCGTTGCAATTCAAGAGCGCCATGGGCCTGCAGAACTTCTTCCCACACCAAGACTGGTGCGACAAGTTTCGGCAGACCTATAAGATCACCAAGAATGACAGCAAGCTACTGAAGATCGGCTACACGCAGGGTTACTCGGTGCAGATAAAGGACATCATCAAGGACGTGCTGAGCGAATGCACACCGGATGCGACATCATCGCCGGCGGATGAGCATGCGGACGAGGACGCGATGACGGAGCGCAGGGAGGATGAGAACGGTCCGGCAGTAGCCGAGAGCCGTAGTATTCCGCCAGGGAAAAAGCTTACGCTAAAGCCTTGCCTCAGTGTGCAACCGTCCAGCGAGTTGCCGGCACGTTCCATGCCACAGCTGCAGCCCATACGCCAGCTGGTGGCGCTGCCCTTCAAAAGCAATGGCGTAGGCATGTCGCAGAAGGTGCTGGTCGCCACACCTATTACAACCGCGGGCGGGGCGGGTAGCAGGCCCGGTAATGCACCCATGACCATGACCATAATTCCGCTGGCCACGATAGCACAATCCAAAGCGCAGAAAGCAGCAACCGCGCAGGCTGAGAAGCAACCAACGGTGCCGCCGCCAATGGTGAAAATCAAGGAGGAGATCAAGGACGAACCCGAGGAGGTTATGCCCATTAAACAGGAATACATATCGGACGATGAGGATGAGAAAATGCAGGATGAGGCGGCTACCTCACAGCGCCGCGACACTGTTGCCGAGGCAGTGGCTAACACAACCCAGCCAAAGGCAAAAGCCACGGAAGCCCAGTCGCAGCAGACCAAAACCAAGAAAACAGCTCTTGATGAATACGAGGATCTGACGTTGTCTAGTCTGCGCAAGCTCATGCAAAATCAAGGCACCAGCACTATTGCCACGACTACTACAACCACAACAACAAGCATTTCCGCTGCCTTGACAAAAACGGCCACCAACTCCCTGCCAGCATCGCCCTGCACATCCACGCCAGCTGGCCATGAACTTGCGCGCGAGCCGCTCCAGCCCGCCGTTGTCACCATTGTGCCCAGTCCCAATACCACACCACCGCCTCCCATGCCGCCATTAACGCGCGCCCCCAACTTTATGCGGACGGCGCCCAAACGCAAGCATCGCGTGGATACCACGCCCAGCCTGCCTCCAATCAAGAGCTGCGCGGAGGCACGCAAGTACCTGAAACTGTTGGAAGACTTTGCGTTGGTCAAGGAGAACTTCCGGCTCATCGGTCTGGTGACACGCGCGGATGAAGTGCTGCGAGAGCTGGACGGCAACGAAGACGTCGATGTGGACTGAGCAGTCATCAGAACTGTGGCAGTCCCAGCAAAGCACTGGTCGGTACATAATCAGTAGGAGAAGAGGACTGTTTTTAGTTTGTAAAAGAAATGTATAAGGACACTTGCAAAATATTTGACAGAAAGTTCCATACCAAACCAAAGCAAAACATAAATAAATTGCAATGAAATGTGATGGGGCTAAAATAATATTTTTCACTAGCCAACAACAAAATATAATCGACATCAGTTTTTACTTTTCTACTGGGCAATTTAAGAGTGCGTTGAAATCGCAATTTTTCACCGACTCGTACCATTGTTTTTTAGAGTTCTATTTTACAATTCCGCATCGTTTATATTTTTATATCGATACGAAAAAAAAAACATTATGATGACAATACATACATTAATATTCGATACTTCCGGATGTATTGCCAACACAGCACTGCTAATTATCGAAAATATTTCCAAAATTTCCAAAAAATTCAAAAATATTACGCGCTTTATAAATTTGCGTAAAATTTATTATGTATTGCAAATTTTTTCATAAACCGAAATTAGTGCACTTAATTGTTAAACTCGAATACATACAAATACATACATATGTACATATATACCACTGCAAGGCTGTCACTTTCTAAAAAGGAAAAAAATTTAATTGTATTTTTTGTAAATATTTTACGCGCTGAAAAATGAGAAACCGTATGAGGCGTCGTTCAAAGCATTCAAATTGCAAAACTTTCAGGCATGTTATGTTATCAGCTGAAAAATAGCTGCTGCGCATTTCAAAGGCACACACTGATACAGCCATGCATATGTATTTGTGCACACTGACCGCATGCAATTCGAAAATGCCATACTTGCTTCATTTTTGTTGTTGTTGTAATTTCACACACACAGCCCCAAACGTCGCGTTAAATCAGCGCTGAACAATTCGTCGACCTACGACGACCGTGCAAAGTTCTATCAAGCGACCACTGAAACAACGAAACAACAGTCGTGGCCCAGCTTCCCACTGCGCATGACTGCCCACTGAACGCAAGTAAAGGCAGGCAATTTGCTCCAAACGCCCACATACCCCTCTCTACCGCGCTCTTCCGGTGGCGAGCGACGCACTCATTACTCGTGAATTTAGTGAGGCAGCGGCGAACTTATTTTTATCGCCATGCTCTCTACACGTGCAATTGCATTGTAACTGTGTATGTGTGGGTGAGTACTCAGGTGAGACTCAAATGAAGTAATCACTGATAGCCCTTCACGGCGAAATGTGCCAAATCGGCTAAATCAATTTGATGTGGTATTGGTATTACGGAGCCAGAAGGCTGGGGCAGCGAGTTGCATAAAGATGGGCCCACGTATAAAACGGGCTGGATTTTGCCGTTTTACCAGAAATTCAAACACGTTACCGGGGATTTAAGGGGTCGTATCAAGCCTCTCATAAAAGTAATTTCTAACAGCCATAATAAAGCTTCTTATTCTATTCAATGCGTAGTCTCGGTGACGCAGTTCTTCAGAGCATGTGTGATTGGTCCCCGGTACGAGAGGTCCCAAGTTAAATGTCCGGCAGTTTTGTGCCATCTAAGAATATTTTGTTTCAAAGTGTTTCCTCGACGTCATCTCTCCCGACGGATTCGCGAGAATCTCTGAGATTATTCTTTGCCCTGACAAAAAGCTTCTTAGAAAAAGCTGAATAAAATGCTTTCCGTTCGGACACGGCTATAGAATATACATATGTGTAGGTCCCGTTAACATATGCTCAAAATAGAGCGTGTACACAAGTTGATGCCTTGTTCTACGTGCTTATTTATTGTATTTTATTTGCCAATTGCTATATTATTTATTCGTTCAATATCTTACCATTCGGCCATTATCAAAAGTGTCTAGGCTAGAGTTTGAGTTCTTGAAATATGTATGTACCTACAGTTTTTTTGTTTTTAGAAAAATATACGGTTATTTTATTATACACATGCATAGACAAAGTAATAGAGTACAGAATAAAAAACAAATTAAAATTATGGTCGGTTCCCCGACATCCGAGCAGCATATTAGACACAGACAAAAATCGACAGAGTTAACACGTCTTCAGTCAGCTGTTGGGCTTGATAGAAACAGCTATCCACTATTCATGCTCCGCTGAATGGGAACAGAAACAACTTTTTTTCGTAACTAACCACAAATTGAAACCCGGTTGCTCAATGCGACAATTTGCGCCGCTTGAGGGCCTTCTCGTAAAACTCAGCGAGCTGTGAGAGTAAATTTATCGCTGGAAAATCTTCTTCGCGCAATGCAAAATCCTCTAATGGACGCAGCAACTTCAAAGCGTCCGCATAGCCGGCAACATTTGGTTGACTGGACTGCGTCGCCTCCACGGAGGCTTCATTATTTGGTGCGCCTGTACGCAGCCTTGATGTTTTCGGCAATGCTGGACTACTGCTCTGGCTTTTCTGCGCGTCATATGTGATTGTTGGTTTTAGCCTCCTGCTCGTTCTTCTGAGCTGTGGTGTATCTGCTGATGTTTCGATTGTGGGTGTTGTTGTTGCCACGCTGTTTGCAGTCGAAGTTTCCATGTCGCACTCGTCGTTTTGTTGCTCAGCTTCGATTGCCGTCATCAATGGTTTCTGTTCATCCTCATCCTCGTTGTAGTTGTAGTCACCGTAATTTATGGTCGGCCCATCCTCGTCGTTTATATCATCATCGCCGACATCACCAAAGTATATCACCTGGCCACACTCGTTCTCAATAAGCGCCGCATCGTCCACACAGCCGTCGTCCTCATGATCCAACAAGTCATTGTCGCCGTCTTCAGTTAAGTTATTCTCATCGTCCACTTGATCGTCAGCATCCTTTGACAGCCTCGCCGCGTTTAGTGGTCGCTGTGCGGACTTGAGCACCTGTTCCACCTCCCGCCTGCAATGCGCCACAATTTCTTCGCTGTCGAGCGACTTTTGCGGCGTCTCCACCAACACAATCGCGTCCAGATTCTGCAGGTCCACATTATACACGTGCTTGAAGTCAATCACCCACGCCTTGTTCGGATAGAACTTATCGATTTCGATTATGTCACGAAACTCCAGCGCTCGCTGCCTTATGACGTCATCGTCCAGCGCAACGCTCTTGTGGTAATGAGCCCGTTTTATATATTCGTACACAGCGTTGCCCAGGAAATTGATTTTCTTCTGCCGCATCAGGCGCGCATTGTCCTCGGATTCAACGATCTGACAGCGCGCATAATAGTTCAAAATTTCCTCACGCTTCGAGACGACATTCTTGATTTGCTCCCAACTGCATTTGAACGTGGAGGCGACGCGTTGGTAGACGGGATTTTGGTCGTACAGCTTGAGCGCTTCGACGCGCTCCTCCAGGTTGAGCACCTTGCGCGGCTTGCTCTTCAGCAGCATGCGTTGTCGTGTGTATTTCGTGGGCTATAAATGAAGGGAAAAAAGGGTTATGCAATAGCTAGGTCGAATAATAGATAGGTTCAATTTCGACGGGCAACTTTTAGGTTCATTGGTTAGGGATGCAAGAGGAAAGAAATTTAAAATTTATCGTTTAATAAGCAGCTCACCCCTTAAAGACCAGGGCCATCGCAATAACCTGCGCACCTTATACTTTTAGCACCAGTTACCTAGAACTGTTTCTATAGCCGCAATCGAACAAAAGCTTAAGTAGCTTCACCATGCCAATACACCGCCTGAGGTAAGGCCGCATTTAGAAAGATTATAATGATTCTTCTAGAAAGCAATTGAGGCTGGTCCGGGCTTGAACCTGGCAACTATGCCATGAGAGACCCACTGCGCTATGCGGCACACTCTCTCGCCCACGAACTGCAAAACTGCTCGTCCATAGCGCAGCAATGTTGATAAATTCAGACCAGGGGACACAGGCTTGCTATATGAGAAGGTCACGTGACGCTGCTCTCCTTCTCGTACGTACTGCTGCATCTATGTGAATACTTACGCCCTTCATTGCCAAGACGTAGAATCCGTATACAACTGTCAACAACACACCACCACCATCAACAGCAACAAAAACAAAAACAGCAACAACAAAATTGCCGGTCAATTGGAAAAATACAGCTACAGAGGCGGCAGCACGTGAAAGTAACAAGGAACACAACGACAGACTGAGCAAATCGCACCCGAAAAGAGCTTCAGCAAGTTGCGAATACATGGCCGTCGTCGTGTGCGCGAGCCCGAAACGGTATCAGGGACGGCGACGGGGCGAAAGTGCAAAGCGAATAAAAACCCGAACAGCGCAACAGAAAAGCAGCTGTCGACAATTGCGCTGGCGGTGGCTGAACAAGCCGCTGCCTTGCTCAGTCCAAGAAACGGCGTAGCGTGTGTGTGTGTGCATTTTTGTAGAAGCCGGCGCCCACCGTACAATAGCAGCAGCAGCAACAACAACAACGGAAAATCGTTCTAAACAGGACCGGAGGACGCGACAAAGCAAGGTTCGCAGAGCTGAAACTTGGTAGAGGACTGCAGCTCTGCAGCTGGGTGCATTTGAGCGGCCGACATGTAGAAGCGACAGTGGGCAAAATAAAGTCAAGTTCGCTATAAATTTGCGAATACAAATCTTCCGAATAAATACATACATACATATGTACATATTAACATTTTAATAGTTCAGAGATGAGTGCAATCAATTAACTTACAGACAGATTTAAATTACTTTAAATTGTGATTTAAATAAATTTGCATGTGCTGTTTTAGTAGAAAAATAATTTAAATCAACTTCGAGGTTATAAGTTGAATTGGAAATTTCATAACATCAATTTGGAGATTATGAAATGTAAGCAAAGTTAATTAAAATAAATTTTAATTAATAAATGAATTTTTTTTTAACCCAGTTATTTAGAAAAATTCAACAAAAAACAATTAAATTAAGCCAAATCCCCTCACAATTCAATCGAATTGAGCCAAATACCTACAAAGTTTTGTTGAATTGTGTGTTTTTAGACTCTTTCTATAAAAATAAAATAAAAATTAAGTGAAAGAGAAACAAATTAAAATTCTTCAAATCATATATGTACATATGTATGTATGTACATAAATGTAATTAAGAAGAACAGGTTCAGTTAACGCGACTCGTGAAATATTAAATTTCGACACGTTATTAATTACTTTTACTTTAATGTAAATGTTATATATGTACATATGGGCCTTCTGGCCTAAGTGATGTCCTTGAGACGACCACTTACCTACCTACCTACCTATATACATACGTAGCTCATTTTACTGTGTTCAAAACAACGCGAGTCTACTGTATTACACATCTAAATTTGTCTTGTATACCTCTGCCGTGCACGGGTGTGTACCTGTGTGGCTTGTTCTTGCTTCCAACTTCTGTACCTCTGTCTTTTGTCATGGGGCGTCACTCAGCGCGCAGAGGTTTTGCTGCATTTTGTGGCTGCAAAGTTTTCATCCGCTGAGTAACAGTGCAGCCATCGTAAGAGTGAGAGAGAGAACTGTTGGATGTGCATTATTGCAACTTATAGTTTAATTTGGATGATTAAATATCATAAAGGTTAAATTCCTATGCGAACGAACAATATATGTACATACATAGATACATGTGTACATATGTATATTTTAAGAGTTGAGTAAAATATCTCACATAGCAAAATGCTGATTCCCTGAACGCTAAGAAGTTCTGAAAAATATAAAGTCTTGAGAAAAAAATATTTATACAAGACAGATAGAACGAAAGGTGAAAATCTGATAAAGTCGTAAAATGTTTAGTTTTAGCAAAATCGTTTTGAAATCATTCCTTTAAAAAAAGGCAGGAAAAGTGTGTGCCTATTTAGAACTACCTATGCATCATAATGCTTAGGGTAGCGTACCGTATAGGTGCTTGAGCAGATATCAAATTTCAATTGTCCCTCTTCAAACCCGCTAGAGCAACAACTAAAAAGAGCAACAACGTGAAACACGTGAAAGAGAGCAAGCAACAAGCGAAAGAGTGCCTAGAAGTAAGAGAGTGTGCTTGAGTCAGTTGATTGTTGGCATTCAAGCCAAACGGACAAGCAAGCAAACGAGTAGACAAGCAGCATTAATTTACGGTATTTTTCCCACTTTTTGTTTTTGCTTGGCACTAAGCCTAATCTGCATATACAAATCATGACGCCATCGTCGCGTCCAGCAATACATTCCCTGCAAAATCGTCAATTTTGGACGGAGTTCTTTCTGTTGTACAAAAGCCTGCCGGCGTTGTGGGAAATGCGCAGCCCATTGTACAAGGAGCGCGGCGCCAAGATGGATGCCTACGATCTGATGGTGGAGAAATTACGCGAGCTCGAACCGAATTCCGATCGGGAAGATGTGCTACGCAAGATCAACATATTCCGCACGAACTATCGACGTGAGTGCTCCCGCATCAGCATGAGCCACGTGCTAGGCAAGCGGTACAAGACGACGCTGTGGTACTTTGAGCTGCTTGACTTTTTGCGCGGCCAGGAGACGCGTAAAGAGAAGAACTCATCGGCGGGTGAGAAGAGCATACTCGTGAGTACCGAGGGAGCTACCGAGGCTAAAGAAGCTTGTTATGATAATTGTTATCGTTTTGTTTGCAGCGCAAAAAACATGCGCTGACTATTCGTAGTCCCCCAGCCAAACGATGTTGTACACCTGCGAAGGAGCCACACAGCATTGAGATGCCACAAATAATCGAAGAAGAGACCTACGACTATGACGAGGACTCGCAGTATGAGTACATCACTGAAACTGATGGCGTCGTGCTCGAGCAATTACAATGCGAAGATACTGGCCAGCCTTTGCCTCAACAGCAGTTCCAAGAGGAATTTCAAGCATTTTCTCTCCAGCAGTTTATGGATCCCAAAGGGGAGACGTCAGAAAATCAGACGCTAGTAGCAGAGAACGAGGAAGTATTCGCAAATTTGCTGCACGAGGACGATGTGGCGGTTGCGCATAATGAATTAACGGAAAAAGATCATTGGATACCGCATACGCCAAGCAGTGATGGAGTGCGTTCGCCGAACGAGCCCTCCATCGAGAGTTGTAGCAATAAAATATCCCCGCCCAGAAAAGTGTACAGAAATGTGAAAACTATGACTATGAAACCGCCCATGGCACCATCTTCAACATGTGACATCACTGACTGCGGAAAGACGAGTGTGGCAGCGGAAATATTAGCGAAATCCTGGGCCATACAATACGACGAAATGTCGGCGGATCAGAAAATCTATGCGCGCAAAGCGATTGCCGACATACTCTTCGAGGGTTGCATGGGCAATTTAGGGCGTATCGTTGACGGTATGGAAAGCGGCACAACACAGATGCCACAAACTCGCCTGCAGCAGGCGGAGGAAGTGGAGGAGAGTAGTTATGTATACGAAGATGGCACTGTGGTGAATATACAAGACTGGATGGTGAAAATGAAATAAACATATAAAGAGGCACTCAAGCCAATTTTTTGGTCGGCTTATACAGTTTTGAAGATTGCTCAAGATTAAAAGTAAATTTTGTTAAAAACTTAGCAATCTTCATTCACTCCCGACATTTTTGTTTGCTTTTTCAGCATCAGCTGTTATCTGTCAAATTGTAAATATTATTGTTTTTCCGATTGTAATAGATTCAATTTCGGAAACACAAACAGATGATTCAGTTTGGGAAAAAAAGGTTGAAAAACGCGGCCACGGGCCGGGTGTTAAAATTTTCAACGTGGGTAAACTGGAGAATTTGCTACGATTAAAATTAAAATAAGTCTTAAGATTTGTCGGGATTGAATAAAAGAAGCGTAAAATGGCAGAAATTCTTACGAAATGGAGTGGAGTATGAAGAAATTTGGCAATTTGGTGGACAATTTTATTTAAGTCAAACCTTTTAAATCTTCTGCTCATATATTTAAGTCAAACCTTTTAAATCTTCTGCTCATATTATTTGTAATTGTACAATATTTAGAATTCAGTAAATAAAAATTGTTTGCATAAGCCTACTTCCTGCTTCATAGCGCCTTTTTGAATAAAGGGCATCCTGAGTTGGAGCGGTTCATACAATTAGCCCCACCACGTCAAGTAAACAGGAATTTCTGCAAACACTAAACAATGCTGAGACAGAGGCGGGTGCAGATGCTTTTTTAAATACCATCTAAAAATTTGCCTAAATAAGTATTAAATAAAGATAGAAGAAAGAGATAATCCTCAAGTCAAAATAAATGTAAAAATACTTACTATTTTCAATTCACGTTAATATACATATGTATGTACGCTGCCAAATTCTCGAATATTAAAGCTCGGACGCGTAATTTCATTCTTCATGCTTTCAAAATTTACAAAAGCTTGCATCGCATTCTTTTTGCTAAGTTCGGAGCTTAAAGCTTTCCTCATATTATGGCTTTCGATGGCAAACGAGAACAAAAGCGCCCAATAATGGATACAGTCAGCTGTGTTGCGTAGTGCATTGCTGTTTATGGCAGTTCGTAAAGAGACATCACGCCACCTTGGCCATATTCCGCTAGTTTGTTCTCTCAGAAAAAAATGATTCCGCTCGAGCTCGATCGCTCGGACCGAAAAGCAGTAGTACTTATAAACCATATTAAAGCTCATCCTTTACTTTACAAAAACGATCATGCATGCTTCCATGCTTTGACTCGCGTAGAGAAACAGAAACTATGGGACAAAATAGCGAGGATCTCCGGTTATTCCAAGAGTGAGTGCAGTTTTATCCATTTTACATTTCATTGAACGGTTTCGAATTTGAACGCTTCCAATAGCCGAGGATGCCAAGAACAAGTGGCGCTCGCTGGTTGTTTACTTGCGGCAGCATTTGCAGAATGTGGACAATAAGAAAATTCGACGCTACATACCGAACACCGGCAATCCAGTCGACAAGTACGTGCATGAGGGTGATTGGCGCTTTTACGAGTATATTAAATTTATGGCACCCTACGTCAGGCCGTTTCCTCAGGACCGCGACATTGCAGAATGCATGCCTAAAAATATAAAGGAGAATGCTACTAAGCAAGCGGTCACTGAGTCAGTTGCTGTCACAACACAATCCATTGCTACAATAACCACATCAGCAACTACCACACAAAGCAGCCCAACGCCCATGCAGTTGAAGATTGGTAATGTCATTGTGGAAGTTGAAGTGGATGGCAAGACTCTGGTGGAAACTGCGGCTCCAATTGCTGCTGAGGAAGTTGTTTCAAAAGCACAAACCAGCACACAGTTGATTGCCACTGACGCGTTGGCGGCCCAGCCCTCTGTAACTAGCATTCCTGCTTTTCAAGAGCTGGACACACATGAGCAGAATCTAATGGCATTCTTTGACGCCATGCTGCGTTCCACACATAGCCTTCCGAAATTCCATCAAGAACGCGTTAAGCGTAAATTACAAAATGCTATTAGAATAAGTTAAACTTTAAATTTAATTTGTAAAATATATTGTTTGTAATTATAAGTAAGCTGAGTTCTCATTTCTTGATGATAAGTTCAAGACTTCGACTTGTCATTATTCCAATGGATATGTTCTTTTCATATCTTCTTCTAATTCACATAATTTTTAGTTGACGATTTTTACTCCGTGTTGCCGTATTTCGTATGTAAACAATTGTAGCTTAAAATTTCATTCTGCCATTCTCCGCTCACCGTTCTCCAGCTGTCACTTGCAAGATTGGTGTACACACTTTGGCAAAATTTGTTTTTGGGTTTGCGCTCATTCTATTCAGTTCAGTTTATCAGCGTGGTTTGTGTCGACAACGGTTGCTTCAGTTCTGGGGTTTTTGGTAGCTATATTTTTAAAGTAAATTATGTATTTTGATTCAAATGCGTAAATTTTGTACATTTTGTTGTAAAATAGATCTCAAAAGTGTGTACAAATCTTGAACGAACTCAAAATGGAGGAGTTGGAAAGGGACCCCATACTAGCGTTCTACGCAAAAATGTCAAAGTGCGTGCACTGGAAGAATTGCTTTCACATATTCGCTAAAATTTATGTTTGACTTTGCAGATCCACGGAGTACGAGAGTATTTTGCCCGAATACAATGAAACGTCGTTGCGTTTGGCTTTTGCGCAGGTATTGGGAAAACTGGTAAGTATATTCCTGGTATATTCAGTAGGAAATAGTATCGCATACACTTCATTTACATGCAGAGACCACCTGGGTGTGATATATTGAAGCTCTTCCGCCAGCTAGTCCTCCTGCAATATTCCGAGACATACAAAAGTGTGCACGATCTGCACAGTATAATGCCCTGCTTCAGTGTCGACGAAATACATCAGTGCTACAAGAAGAGCGAGGAAATACTCGAGCAATGGCGTCAATTTACGCGAGTTTATTTGAGTAGCTACATTTACAAGGACGCGCTCTTCGAAATGCTCTGTGAGTGGAAATATCGGTATGAGCAGATTTTTGGAGAGCCAAATAACGATCAAGTACGCAGAGCGGCGATTGTTATACTAAAGTTCTTGGGTGGAAGCAATAAGTCTTTAAGTAAGTGGCTGAGGAGTTTCTATAATCTCTTTGCAAATCCTAACTATATGAAGCCAAAAAGTGATGCCCACAAGCAATATACACAAGACGACTTAAGGCTAGTCAATATCTTCGAAGTTATCAAACCCAAGTTACATTCATTGGTATTTGAAACAATGATGACACTCGCAGATACCGCGGATCAAGAGGAGCCCGTTTCGAAGAAATTTAAACTTGACTGTGCCGAAGAACAAGTTTTCATCGAAGAGAATGATGAGAAAACTAAAAGTGCAATGACACCAATAAAATCTGAGAATTCAAACAGAGGTGAAGATTTCAAAGATACCGCGGATCAAGAGGAGCCCGTTTCGCCGAAATTTGAATTTGTCGGTGCCGAAGAACAAGTTTTCATCGAAGAGAATGATGAGAAAACTAAAATTGCAATGATACCAATAAAATCTGAGGATTCAAAAGGAGGTGAAGATTTCAAAGAATACGAACATTCGAATGTAACTAACATTTCAACACAATCTGTGGAAGAGTCGGATACAGTGCAATTGCTAACAATCATGGGATCCGAATCCGACTCAGAGGAAGTGGTGTATTGTTTTGATTCTGATAACTCCAATAATGATGCTGACGTTAGTGTAAAAATTGATTCACCTAAGCGAGCAGACGAGCGTCAGTTATCCATAGTGGATTACGATACGGCAATGCATTATATATCTGCGCTGCAGGCGTATGCTGTGGTACATGGTCGTTATGAGGCCATTGGCTTGTTGGACAGATTAGATAGCGATTTCCGCAAGAACCTCACATAACTTTTTTTTAAATTTGTCTGCTGTAACTGTAATGCTATTTAATAAAATATCATATTTTTACAGTGTACCTACTATTTCTTTTACCTACAATAGTTTCATCAGCTGTTTGTGAGTCGTGCAGTAGTGCCTGGTTCATCGCATTTCTGAAATTCGTGATTCAGTTTTATTTGGTTTGTGGCCCTGTTAAGAGGATTTGTGTTGCGACCGCGCGAGAATACGATTTGGTTGTAAACAAAAACAAGTAGAGAGAGGTGAGAACAGCATTGCCATATCGTAGTAACGCATGCAGTTTTATCCCGCTCACAGGGTTGCATACGATGAATTTGAATTAAACAATTTTGCTTTACAGATATATTTTCCTTCTGTTTAATAAGCGAAAACCAAAGTTCGACGGACTATGATGCAAATATAAGCTATATATCGCCAGCAGGCGCAAATGGAATACGAAATAAGAAGCACTTCAATTGTGGATGGGGAAAATATCACTAAAATTGCGCGCGCGCCTTAAGTCAAATGTAAGATCTGGTTATATGTTATATGTACAGTGGAGTCGGGATATAGTGAACTAATTATTGCAAGGCCTGTTCACAGTATCAAGGCTGTTCACTATATCAAGGTTGACATTTTTTGTTCAAAAACTCATTTTATTTGTTCAAAATTGACATTTGTGTATATAAGTGCAAGAGATCATTAGAATATGCACTCGACAAAAAACAAAACAAGCAATAACGTCAAGAAACAGCTGATTTTGCAGCAATCAACAGCAAAAGTACAATTTAGGGGATACCCGCTTTCGTTTCTGATTCCTTTTTGTATTTTTTCGTTCGTTTCTGCTTGAAAATGCTTTCAAAAATTGGTTCACTATTTAGAGGTTTTCGATTTTTCACTATTTAGAGTACTCCATGTAAAAATTTAGGTGTTCACTATATCGAAGTGTTCACTATACCGGGGGTTCACTATATCCCGACTCTACTGTATGTGCAATATCTATATATTTCATACTTTCTCGTGCGATTCTTTAGAAAGCGAATGAATGATGAACACCTCCTACACAATAAAGCGGCATAAATGTCTGCAGATACTATTTATGGCGGGAAAAATAAAGAACCCCAAGGAGTTGGCAGCAAAATCAAATGTTTCTGAGAAGGTCGTCCTTGATGTGTTGCATAGTAAACAACACATTATGGATGAGTGCCGATACTGTGACTGTGATTCGGATGTGGCGCTCACACCAGCGGAGCTAAGAAACATAATTGGCATAAACCAAATACTGATGGAATGGAGAGCGCGTTCCGTAATCTCCGGCATAAGACTTACCGATGACGATATCTTATTGAAGGCACGCTCTGTGAGGGCGCTATTCAACACGCCAGAATTTATTGTATCCACCCACTGGTTAGAAAAATTTAATAACAATTACAACGCGTCTTCTTTTCAACCCTGCAAAACTGCTAAAAATTCACTGGAAATTGACGATATCTTGCATGACATTAAAGATCGTTTGTCCCGCTCAACTGTTCGAAAATTTCTGTCTTACTTAGCCATCGAAGCCATGACAAAAAAGCTTAAGTCGAAAACCGTGAAGATAGTTTCCTCATGCACGGAGCAACAAAAATCGGAGAAGCCTGTCGATGGCATCAGTAGCGACAGCGATGTGGAAGAACTGAAACAACCTGTTGAAATTCTAGATATCACTGAAGATTGTGACGACGATGCTGAAGTGGAAGAAGACTTCGCGGTGATAAATGAACCCGTAGAACAGATCGATTGCATAGGCATGGTCACAAATGAATCCTGGCCTCAAGAAAAGGGAATTAGGTTTGCAGATGAGAAAGTCCAGTGGAAAGCATTTGAAGCTCATCTAAGTGAGAGCGGGAATACATCTGATGAAATAGATCCAGAGTTTTGTTCTGAAAACGCTTATAAAACGGTTACATGTGAAAAATCGTTGGAAGATCGACTTAATGAATCGAGTGACCAGGTACAGCCAGCTACTAAAGGTACTCAACCTGCTGAGAGGGAAAATTCAAGTATAATTAACAGCACAGAAACTATAATGGAGCAGGTTGAAAGTCTATTGATGAAAGTAGAGGAGGCAGAAGATGAAATTATTAGTATATACGGGTCTGACGATGACAATACAAAAGACGTCAAGAATTTTCGTCAGACGTCTTCAGAATATGAGTGCGAAGACCAAGGCAATACAGATTTAACAACACGCAAAGAAGATGACTTTGTAGTGGTGTTACAAGTCATTGAAGGGGATAATGAAATCGCAGACACCGAACAATGTGGGGAGTGGCAAGTTGGAATGAAATTGTTCGATGCCGGAGAAGCTGATCATGCAGAGCATACACAAGCTGCTAGTCCAGCGCGAAAGCAAACAGAAACATCAATGCAAAGGGAACAATTACTGGTGGCACAGACGTCATTGTTAAAAAACAGCCGGACGCCAATGTATATGTACAGAAATCGAAAGAAGCCTATCAAGACGGTAAAGCTATTAAGCCCGATTAAGGATCAGAACAGGACGCCATTGTATACGTACACAAATTAAAATCGAAAGAAGCCGATTTTTTCTGAAAACGCTTATGAAACGGTTACATGTGAAAAATCGTTGGAAGATCGCCTTAATGAATCGTGTGAACAGATACAGCTAGCTACTAAAGATACTCAATCTGTTGAAAAGGAAAATTCAAGTATAATTGACAACAATGAAACTAAAACGCAGCAGGTTGAAAGACTTTTGGCAAAAGTAGAGGAGGCAGAAGATGAAATTATTAGTATATACGGGTCTGACGATGACAATACAAAAGACATCAAGAATTTTTGTCAGACGTCTTCAGAACATGAGTGCGAAGACCAAGCCAATACAGATTTAAAAACACGCAAAGAAGATGACTTTGTAGAGGTGTTACAAGTCATTGAAGGGGATAATGAAATCGCAGACACCGAACAATGTGGGGAGTGGCAAGTTGGAATGAAATTGTTCGATGCCGGAGAAGCTGATCATGTAGAGCATACACAAGCTGCTAGTCCAGCGCCAAAGCAAACAAAAACATCAATGCAAAGGGAAGAATTACTGGTGCCACAGACGTCATTGTTAAAAAACAGCCGGACGGCATTGTATACGTACAAAAATCGAAAGCGAAAGAAGCCTATTGATACGGTGGAGCCGGTGGAGCTATTAAGCCCGATTAGAGATCATGAAATGGCTTACATATACCTCGAAAAGTTGCTATTGTTCGCGGAGTCTCAGCAGAACGCAGCAGTCCGTGAAATATTAAAACAGCTGATGATTGTGCTTTAACCCCTAACGACCGTACACCACTTTTAAGCAATTCTAATATGCAGAATTATATCACTTGAATTATTAATTAAATTTTAATGTTAAGTACCTACTTCTCAATGAGTCTACCTAGTCTACCTTGTCAATATTTATTATCTCCATGTTAAATTTTTTTTGCATGAAACTCGTAACTTTTACTTATATGAAACTGCCATAGTTCCACAAAAAAATTGCACGTGGTAAAGAAATAAGTCCCTATTTAATTTTTGAAAATTATAATTTTAAATAACACCCGGCGCAAAAAAGGCTTGGTCTCTTTTTTTACATCTTTTATAAAAATATGAATGATTCTTTCTTCTAAGCTTAAGCAAATAAACTATTTATTAATTTTATTTTATTCCTCAAGAAGAAAAAGTATTGTAGTACAGATTAAGTTTTATTATTTAGTTCAAAAATACAAATTATTGTGTGAGTTTTGTTCACGTTCTCTGACATAACAAAATGGCATTTTTTTTACATATACATACACACATGCATGTATGCAATAAAAAATAACAAAAATAACAGTTTTCATATAAAATCGGCCATTTTTCCATACAAATTTTAAAATTTTTGTCATTTTTTTATATACATATGTATGTACATATGTACATACATACATATTACATACTCCACATGAATAAAATTTTTATTTATTTATTGCTACATATGTACTTTACAAATAGATAAATTAACAAAGTTTGGATGGTGAGGTGTGGGGGCAACTCGGCCATATTACACCAATGTTTTATGTTTATTTTTATTTTATTTATTTATTTTTTTGGCTTTTAGGTTGGAAAGTGTGAGTGTGTGCCGCCATTACCAACAACTTGATCGTGTATTCGGGGTTTGGGCGATTGGGCAACTTGAATTGCTAATTTGTAGGTGTGTTAGTAGACAAAGGGAGACAGTTGCCAGCGGCTTAAAGACCCAGTTAGTGATCGCGTATCGTATTTAATCGTATCGTAAACAAAACCTGTTTTACCCGAGCTCTATACATGCGTTCGCTCTTGACGAATCGTAACGCAGAAATCATAAACGAAGTAGGTATCTCTGCGATATTTACGCATTACGAATAAATACGATACGTCATCACTAACTGAGCCTTAACACAAGAATGAGAGAACAGGCAGAAAATGGAAACAAATATGGCAGCTCGTCGAGGTTTGTGACATCGCTACTTTTAGCATAGCAAATGTTTGCTCCTGGGTGCATTTCCCAGCTTAGTGACACTTCGTTTCGGGTGGAATTATTGCACCACTTCGTGCTGCCAATGCAGTTTAAATTAAAGACCGATATCGGCTTCCGAAATGAATACAAATTTCGGCCAAATAAACTAAACATTTTGTAACTCTGTCAATCAAATAAACAATACATACTTGCTTTATTTCAATGGCAAAGAATACTTTCGGAGAGCTGCCAATTTAAAAACAATTCCCCTTTCTTTTAGATGGTATGAGTCTGCTGGTAGATGGAATAGCGAGCACTCAGTGGACTGAGTCATTGCTGCGCCTCCTCTTGTGCTTCGGCCAAAATTCTCGTTCGATCTTCATTTTAAATGGTTTCTCAATTGAACTTAGTATAACTTCAAACACATAACTTCAAACGAAATATAATCGAACTACGTTTAATATAAGTTAAAGATAAACTGGCCCTTAGCGATTCGCGAGAGTTGTGGCGTGGTTTTGGTTAACGGAAGACTTGACACCCATTTGCTGACAACTGGAAAGGTAAAGCAAAGAAGAAGAGGCGACTTTCTCATTGACCTTCTTTGGGTAAAGACAGTTTTAGAAATTGCACAGAAATGCATTTTTGGAACGGGAGCTTTTGATGCAACTCCTTTAGCTTTATTATGATGACAGAGGCGTGAAGAATGTTTTGGTCAAATTGCAGTGGAATTACATCGCCATCGCTACAAATAAAGGTTCACGTAAAAGCGCAAAAAAGTTAACTTGATAATGCTAAGGTCTATTAAATCTTAAAACTAACCAACAAAAGTTCAGCGATAATTCGTAGTGTATTTATGAATGAGCAGCAATTGAACAATTTAACTGTGCTTTAGACACGCCTCTTTGCGCCTAATTGCTGTTATGAAGAGTTATGAAGCGTCAATTTGTGAAAATTTTAGATTTGAAACGGAACGCGGCTGTTGTGGCAGCAATCGAGAAGCGGCGGCAGTGATCAGCAACTGTTGCACGTTGCGCATAAATATTGCGTCTAATCACGCTGTTCAACAAATTGCGCTCATTAATCACTGAACGCAAGCGACAAGGCGGCCGGCAGTGGCATGCCACATGCCGCAGGACCGTGTTGCTTGCTGCTGTTGCCGCATGCCGCATGTCGTTGCCATGTTGCCGTGGCACGCAGCGTGGCTGTTGCGATTTATGAAGATCACATTCGCGGCAATCGATTTCACATTAAAATTGCTGCACCGGCCGGATGTGTGTGTGGCAGTGTGTATTTTGCGTTTGCTGATGCCACCACCACCACCAACAACAGCAACAACCATCACAGCAATAAGAACCTGCCAACGCCGTCCCAACGCTTAATGGCCGCGCTGTTTGCACACTTGACAGGCCGTCTTTGTGTTGTCTTGTGATGTAAGGTTGAGTGCGGTCGAGTGGGGTGGAGTGAGACAAGAAGGCGACGTGGTATGTGCATTTAACGCGTCGCTAAATTATGCGGCATTAGTGCCAGTGCATTGCTCAGAATTGGCAGGGGAGGGAGGAAGGGTGTCCACAAAGAGCCCATATGCCGCCTCCCCCACCAACACTTCTTTATTGGCAGCCTCAAATTGTGCCTGTTCATGATTTGAGTTGGCAGTGGGTTTGTGGCACAACAAAGATACCAACCACCCTCACCCCTCCGCCCACATAGCGGCATTTCAATGTCATGTCAAATGGTGGCATACGTTGCAGTTTCAGCTGCAGCGCGGCAACAATTTGACAGCATTTCGCAAAGGCGCGTAAAAATAGCCAAATCACTGCCGTTGGTAGCGGTGGCGGCGGCAGCTGCTAGACACACAATTTGCACCTGTCGTTCTTGTGGCGCAACTTCTGCCCGTGCCCCCTCCATTAAACATACAAACACAAACACACATGTGTGTGAAAATCAGCAATTGCGGCCAACAATAAAGCAACAACAACAATGCACAAGTGCCGCCTGCTTCTGAGAAAGGATGTGGCGAGCTGCTTTGGCCGCCTGTGGTATTCGTATCAAAAGCACATATGAATTGTTGCAGCCTGCGATCCTAGAAAAAGGCAGCTGCTAGAAGAAGAAGAAAGCTCTATAAGAAGAAGAAGAAGAAGAAGCAGCAGGAGCGACTTGAAGGAAGAGGCAACAGAGGCGCGCGAAGTGGCAAAGTGGTGCATTGAACATCTGCCGCGCTTGGTATGCTGCATGCAATCAAGTTACGATGCAATAACAACAACTACAACAGCAACAACAACAACGACGCAGAGAATATGAGAACGCAAGTGCCTGCCACAACCGCTGCCGCCTCTCCATTTGATGTGAACATAATGCAACAAGTGCGGCGCGTCCAGTTTTCACGGTGCCGCCTCATATTCAAGTTGTTCTTGTGGTTGTTGTTGTTGGAATTCGCATTTTATTTGAGCACTGCTCCTCTAAATGATGTGACTAAATGCCCGCGATCAACGCCAGGTGCCAGTGATACTTGTTTCTGCATTTGCAGTGATTAGAAAGAGGAAGAAGACTACGAAGAAGAAGAAGAAGAAAAAGGAGAAGGGTGCGCTTGGCGGCATTGCCAGCAATTAAGGCGTAGCAGCCGCAAACCAGCAGAGACTGTATGTGTGTGATTGCAGGAGAAAGTCGTGTGGGGTGCAAAGTGTTGTTATGCAGATTCCATACAACAGACTTTAAGCAGGTGGCAAAATACTCCAGGTTGCCTGTTGAAAAAAAGGTTGGGAATTGCAGGACAACTCTGGATAGGTACTTGTAGTATTGATTAGTGACTGGGATTGTTGGGGAACTATGTACATCGCTGCCAGCAAAGACTGTCACGTTTTATATGAAATTAGGATGTCGAGAATTCGAATGATCAGGGGGAATTAGTTAAAGAATTAAAGAAAAAAAATCACTAAGCCATAAGGGTACCATCAGACATTTTTCTTCAAGAGAAATTCATTGCATAAAATAAGTGGCATACAATATTTTCTGAGATATATTTCTGAGAGAGAAGAAAGGCACTCTACACCTGCAACAATGTACGTAAGGCATCGTTAGATCTTTAGATAATTTAAAAAAAATAGAAACAAATTTATATAAAGTGAATTAAAGTTGATTAGCTTAATACAATAAAATCGAATGTCTTCTCGGTGAACTATAAAGCGCAACTATACAACAACAAGAAGTAACAACAATAACAATTTCTGCCTGCCATAACAATTGACCTTCCATGTTTACTTGTGTCTGCAATTTAGAAGCCATGCATCCATGTTTCAATGCAGCAGCATGCCTCGAGAGCGGCCACAAAGAAGTAACAACAACGACAGCAACAACACGATGAAAGCAACAACATGCATGGAGCAGCCCTCCTACATAATTGCACTTGAATCATTGTTAAAAGTCTGCGTGCTGACCACCTCCACCGCCGCAGCGCGCCGCCAAAATATGCACACCAGGCTGCAACAGGCTGCAACAATTAAGGCGCTTGCAATCTGGGCGCTTATTCGCACAGCTTAAGCATGAACCTTATGATCTGCAGGATTATGCCGCCCCGGCCAGCTTATGAAGATTATGAAGTTGAGCAGCGCACAGGCGCAGCTCGCCTCCGCGCCTGCAATTGTTGCAACTTGCGTTTTATCTTTTTGTAGGTTGCCCTCACAATAACGAAAATCACAACAACAAACGCCGCCACAATTGCCGCGCAGACGATCGTTTTCGATCTTGCAATCACGCGCTTACATTAAATGGGCTTTGCGCTGCACGAATTTTGTGTGCAAAAGTTAAGATATCAGCGCCGAAGATTCGATCGCTATGCTCTGCCTTAGCTTCAGCTGCAGCCTCTGCCTCAACGGTCTCTAGTCCAGTTTGAGGCGCTTCGGTCCATTGTTGAGTTGCAGCCGATCGCAAAATTTCATTTGCGCAAATTACAATAATTTCATTATTTTACCAAAAGCGGTTTTTGCGTATTGATCGTGGTAAAATGATCGCGAGTTTTTTCTACTCTCCTTTCCGCGCATTTTCTATGTATATTTCTATGTATATATATTAAAAAAAAAAAAAAACTATTCTTTCTAACATTCAAGCTGCCGAATAAACATAAACTCGTATAATATGATAGGGAGGACACACCCAAATCAGAAAGTAAACATAATGTAAAAACGAAGAAATGTTCTTACAGAAACAAAAACTGATACATTCATTTGCCTCAAGTATGTGCTCCGATGGAGCTCTCAAGTAAGGCAAAAACAATTGCATTAGACAGTGTACAATAGCAACAAACACTATGCGTTTGATATAGACAGCAGGTAACTGGGATGTTTGCCAGCGCAGAGTCGTCCAGTCCGATGGTGTGATGGTTAGCGCATTCGCTTACTACGTCATAGGTTCATGGTTCAACTCCTACGTTTCACAGACTTTACCATTAATGCTTCTATTTCGAGTAATTAGTCGTTTAGAAATTATTAGAATTCACATTAAAAGTCACTGATGAGGTTTTCTGGCAAAAACCGAAATAGCTATATGACCTGCCCATGTGAGCAATAATTCTTATTCTTTGTTGTTGTACACTTAAAATTGCTTTGTTTCAGAACAGAAATAAACAACTAAGTATTGTCATTTCTCTTTGGCAAGTAAGTCCGAATAAAAAAAAAAAACTATTCTTTCTAACATTCAAGCTGCCGAATAAACATAAACTCGTATTATATTTCGTAATTTTTTTTTAAATGCGCTATAGCCTGAGGTGAGGCAAGGCACTGTAATGTAATCTGCCGCTGAAGATTTGTTTCACTGCGATTGATCTTATGACCGTCACGTTATCAGCGATCTCGAGCGGATTAACTAAAAGCCTCAATTCTGGTTCAATATGTACATAATGCACACACACACATTTCTCAAACCAGAGACCTTTTAAATTGTATATCTTACTTTATATTACTAAAGGATTAAAATAAATTTCAACAGATAATTTACGGATCACAATTTTCGTCAACATTCAAGATAAACCAACATTTTTATAAACCAACGCTCTTTCCTTACATAACACTTATATATGTATGTATGTACTCGTAGTGATATGTAAACATTGTGGAATTTTTGTAAACCAATTAGCCTCATCTTATCTAACAATTTATGGATTGTCTTGAGATTTTGATCTTACTACTTATATAGAGCCATTAATGTTATTGTTAGAAGGCCTTTGTTGCGCACCGCGACCGCCGAATGGATCTTTTGTGCTGGCCTGTGTTTAACCCAGTTGTGTTAGGCTCTTAATGGAAGTAGCACTTTACAGGGTTTAGTGTTCCATATTTTCCGTGGGGGCACTGAGTGTCATATGTATGTATGTGCACACGCACATATGCTCTCCCCTATTATTACTTGGTACTCTACTTCATACTTTACTCAATAAACTCAGTTGCAAATCAATCGTCGTCTCGTCTGGTTCTTGACATGGTGTCAGAATCGATCTCGAACTAAAATGCCAGGCGATCCAACTCCACCGACAGAGGTAAGCGGAGGAAACTTCGTAAGACCGCCTAAACCGCTCCAAATTGCTGGAAACAACGTTTCTACCTCATGGAGGGATTGGCTGCAACAGTACAAATGGTTCGCTACGGCAGTGCAACTGGAAAAAAAATCTCCAGAAATACAAGTAGCAACTTTTATGTCGAGTATTGGAGCAGATGCGGTAAATATTTATAATTCATTTTCCCTTGGGGCGGAGCAGCAACGAAACGTAAGCGTCATCCAAGCGAAGTTTGGTGAATATTTTGCACCCAAAATAAGCGTTACATTTGAACGTTATACTTTCAACACACTGTATCAAGTCGAAGGTGAAACTTTCGAGAATTTTTTCACAAAAATTAAAAATCAAGCTAAAAAGTGCTCCTTTGGTAACCTTGAAGACTCGCTGTTAGCTGATAAGGTCGTGGTCGGCATTAAAAGTGATGCAATTAGAGAGAGGTTGCTTTCGGAAGACGACTTAAATTTAGAAAAAGCAATAAAAATATGCAGGGCAAGCGAAATGGCATCACAACAGTTACGCGAGCTACACAAACAAGACGAACACAGGGTCGACGCAATAAATAAATATAAAGGGAAGCAGCCTAAAAATTACAAAGCATACAGCGAAACACCCACGTACCTTTGCAAGCGATGCGGCTCTGTTCACGCATACCGTAAATGTCGAGCTTACAATAACAAATGCCAAAATTGCAAAAGAAAGGGTCATTTGACTAGCTTATGCTTCCGACAAAGCAGAAACAGAAACAATAAGCAGGTAGACGTTTTGAAGCATGATCGCGACAATAGCAGCGCGGAGTGCACCGACGATGATGGTAGCGACTTCCTCGTGTTGTCTCTCAGCAAATCACCGACAAATAAAGACGTGGAGAACAACTGGTATGAAGAAATAACAGTCAACAACAACAAAATCAAGTTCAAGTTAGACACTGCAGCGCAGTGCAACGTAATTCCATATAGCATGTTGGCTGAACACTTTGCCAAAAAAATGCGTCCAGTTAATCATAAACTAATAGCGTTTGGTGGCACCAAAATTAAGGTTATGGGCGAATTACAAGTCTCATGCATGGTAAGAGAACGGCGACAACTTTTAAACTTGCTTGTAGTGAAAAACTTCTACGGATGTGAGCCAATATTGGGGAAAAATGACTGCGAAAGATTCCGGTTAATCTCGCGTGTGCATGAAGTAAACATATGCGAAAATATTTTTGAGGGCCTTGGAAAAGTAAAAAACTTTGTTTACGATATTGACATAGTCAAAAATCCCTCATTCGAACACTACGCACCAAGGAAAATCCCGCACGCGATTAAAGATCAGGTCAAAAAGGAATTAGACAACATGGTCAAGCTGGGCGTCTTGGAAAAAACAAATGAAATAACCCCAGCGGTTTCACCAATGGTCGTTGTCAAACAAAAAGGTAAACTAAGACTCTGCATCGATCCGACAGAAATAAACAAAAATATATACCGGCGATATCATCCACTAAAAACTATAGAAGAAATTGCCGCAAACATTAAAACATCTAAATTCTTCACATTACTAGATTGCAAAAAAGGATTCTGGCAAATCGAGGTTTCAGACAGAACTAAGAAATATCTGACGATGGCTACGCCCTGGGGCAGATATTCCTTCAAAAGGCTACCATTTGGACTGGCATCCGCTCCAGAGGTTTACCAAAATATGATGTCGCAGCTTTTAGACCCTTGCGTTAACACTGAAGTGTCGATGGATGATATTTTGATTCATGCAGAAACAAGAGAACAGCTTGAGCAACTAACAAATAATGTGATCAAAATACTCGCAGACGCAGGTCTCAAGTTAAATAAAGAAAAGTGCGTATTCTTTACTAACAAAGCCAAATTTTTAGGTCACATGCTCTCATCGGACGGAATTTCGGCAGATCCGGAAAAAACTGCAGCAATCAACCAATTAAAGCGCCCAGAAAATAAAACAGAGCTTCAGCGCATGCTAGGAATGGCAACATATCTTTGTAAGTTCATCCCAAATTTTTCGGAAATAACGACACCATTGCGCAGCCTCTTAAAGAAAGACGTAGATTGGCTTTGGGCACCTGAGCAGGAGAACGCATTTATCCAGTTAAAGAAATCGTTCACGTCGACGCCGCTACTGCGCTACTACGACCCAAACCTGGACGTTAAACTTCAGGTAGACGCCAGCAAATCTAGCGTCGGAGCAGCTTTGTTACAGAACGACCAACCGGTTGCATATGCATCTAGGGCACTAACCAAGACTCAACAAAATTATGCCCAGATTGAAAAAGAAGCCACAGCCATTCGCTTTGCATGTGCGAAGTTTCACGAGTACATTTATGGTAAGAAGCTCGTCATTGAAACTGATCACAAGCCTCTTGAAACAATTTTCAAGAAGCCTCTTCATTCTACGTCCTTGCGAATCCAAAAAATTCTCCTTTATATATTGCCATACTCTCCACAGGTAGTTTACCGAAAAGGCACGGAGATAAAACTAGCCGATACGCTAAGCAGAGATTGTAAGAACGTAAAGAACGAAACAAAAGATGATGAATTAGAAATTCAGTCACTCACTGTACTAAGACCAACAACGAAAGAGAAAATTATAAACGCAACAGCGAACGACGCAGAACTGCAAACATTAAAAACACAAATTTTAGAAGGCTGGCCATCATCAATATCGCAAGTAGCATATCATCTACGACAATACTGGAACTTTCGAGAGCAATTAACAACGGAAGATGGTATGATATTTAAAGCAACGAAATTAATAATTCCAAAATCTTTACAATATGACATCATTTCCACGATTCACAGCGGCCATCTCGGAATTCAACGTTGCCTTAACAGAGCGAGAGCAACAGTGTTTTGGTTAAAAATGCACGAAGACATACAAAAATTCATACAACGCTGTTCCATTTGTCAATCGTTCCAGCCTGCGAAACCACGAGAGCCACTTTTAATAAAAACAATTCCAACCTTGCCATGGGAAATAGTGGCAATAGATTTATTTAACTTTCACAACGACACATACATTCTGATCGTTGATAGCTACTCAGGATTCTTTGACTTTGCATTATTACATCAATCAACATCATCAGAAGTAATTGAAAAACTAAAAGTTTGGTTCGCCACTCACGGAATACCCTCGGTACTAGAGTCAGATAACGGACCACAATTCTCATCAAAGGAGTTCGCTGAATTCACAAAAGCTTGGGATTTCCAGCACCAAACTTCGAGCCCGCATTATCCACGAGCCAACGGCCTAGCAGAACGCTACGTACAAACAGCAAAGTCCCTCCTAAAAAAATGCTACAAAGACAAGTCCGACATTTACTTAGCTCTGTTAAACTACAGGAATGCGCCAAGAAACGACGACTTAAAATCGCCAAACCAACGTCTTATGAGCAGAGTCACCAAATCGACAATTCCCACCACAAAGGCTATCCTGCAGCCAAGATCAATATCCGATGTTCATTCTAAACTTCAAAAGCTACGCCAAAACTCGAAACTGTACTACGATAACAAAACCAAAATGACGAGGCAGTTCTTGCCAGGAGATAGAGTTCGCGTCCAAAGAGGACACCGCGATTGGATAACAGGCACAGTAGAAAAACTTAACAATGCGCCGCGTTCACTCCACATCAGGACAGATCAAGGAAAGCTACTGAGACGAAATACAATACACGCCGCATTAACGTCATCCCACATCACAGATCCAAAAACAGTGGTAGCCAATCCTTCATCAACGCACGAGAAAACGATCGCAGTAATGCCGACACCGCCACACCGTGTGTGCACGCCAAGTTCCCCAATTGCAACCAGTACACGACCACCAGACGTTACCACATCTTCAAACCTAGCTGGGCCAGCAAAAGTATCCAGATACGGCCGTGTTATAAAACAACCTCAACGATACCAGCCTGCATAAATGTATACCTTATTCATTATCACACTCTGAATTCATGAATCGAATTATTGTTCAGCTTAATCATGGATTATGCTTATGCTTTGCTACATTATGTATATGTATTATTATTATTATTATTTTTTTTTCTTAAAAGGGAGATGTCATATGTATGTATGTGCACACGCACATATGCTCTCCCCTATTATTACTTGGTACTCTACTTCATACTTTACTCAATAAACTCAGTTGCAAATCAATCGTCGTCTCGTCTGGTTCTTGACACTGAGTAGCCTCCTAGGTGGATGCTTCTTAGCCTACTAATTGCGGGACAGTCGCACAAAATGTGCTCGGACGTTTCAGTCCCTATCTCGCATAGTCGGCACGTATCCGTGTCGGATAATCCCATCCTCATCAGATGGTATCGAAGGCTGCAGTGGCAAAGAGAGCCATTAACTCTGATGATTAAATTTGCAGTTCAAACTAAGCTCAAAATGATGGGAATGTTTAAATGAAATTGCAAAATTATATTTTTTATTAAATGTCTCTATTTTCTCTTCGATTTTTTCGCTAGGTGCTTATTGCGATTTTTGATTCAACCTTTGACATGGAATTTACCAATTTTCAACTCAACTGCTCTGAAGGCTTATTATATGTTTTTTTTTTAAAGCGGCTCCGCACTGTGCCGTTCCGGCAACACAACAACAACAATGCCGTGGGTGGGCGTCGCATAAGGCGTTAACCGCATGCTGCAACAATGAAATGCAATACAATATTTACACATTTTGTAGCTCGCATTTGTGGCAGTCGTAGTCGACTTGTCAGTTTGGTGGGCTTTTCGCCAGCCTGCCTCGCCTGTTCGACAATGTTTCATTTGTGTTATGGTTGTTGTTGTTGGCAGTTGGAAATGCGCGAATGCCTTTACCATTTTTTAAGTTTTTTTTATAGGAGCTACCATTTTTGGCGTTTGCAAGTTTCTATATGCCGCTGATGCTGCTACTTGCCATAATGTTGCATAGCATATGATGTTGTTGCAACATGTGCAACAGCACATCAATTTTGGTGGCATGAGCATTGGCATTTTAGAAAATAAGTTCCATGGCCTTAAATTTAAAAACTATTTGTGTCGCTGAATGCGACAAAATCGATATAGCTACATATATATCAATATACATATAGTGAGTCCTCTCGCTTTACAACTTTCGTTCATTTTAAAAGAACTTATACAATTCACGCAATACAAGAGACATTTTCGGGAAACATTTTCCAGCTGTTTAAAGTTGTAATTTCGAAAGAATGCTTCGAATTCAAAAGAGTCGATAAATTTGTAGTACTCTTCAAGGCTATGCCCAATACACAATAATTTATTGCAGAAGATTCTGTGGTAAATTAAAAGGACCCTGCCCTCAGAACATATTCGCACAAATTCCAAGCTTGCATTTGCGCATTATCACTGCCGACTTGTGTGTGCTGCTACCATCACAGAAATCCCAAAAGAATCTGCTATTTCGGCGCGAAGCCTAATAAGTGGCATTCGCAGTTTCCCAGTCCCACACTCGGGCGGCTTCTCACAGTTGGCGGCGTGTGAAAATCATTTCAAAAATTTAAAAACGCGCGCCAATTTAAAACTGCTCATTCGCCCGTTTAGTCGGCGGCGGCGCGGCAGCTACTGTGTGCTCGAGTGATTGGCTGACCGCCATGTGAAATTGAACGTTCTGCCGGAAAGTGCTGTGAATCCAAGCCCAAAGCAAAACACAACAGAACAGAACGAATTCAATCTGCATTCCACACTCGCGGCAATTAAGAGCATTAAGAGTAGCCGTGAGTGAGCGCAAGCGGAGGGGAGTGCGCATGTCATACAGAATACGAAGCTTGTTAAGCGTTTTTAATACAAGAAGAAGAAGAAGAAAAACGCTCACATCATTCGTCACGCCCGGCGATGTATGCATTCCAAACTTACGCGCGTATACAAAACAGAGACCCGGACGCATGTGGCATGAGGCATGTTGCGAATAAAAGGCAGTCATTGTGAGTGAGCGAATGAGTGAGTGAGTTAGTGCACGTAGTGATCCTCATTAACGACAACAAACAAATTACCCTCGCACCACACAATCACAACAAATGTTCTCATCAACGGCAGACACCCCCATGCTGGCCAAGCGATGTGGCATGGCATTTTTCACAGCGGCTGTGCGCGTTCTCGTGTGATACTTTTTGGGCCGGCGCGCTGGGAACCGACCGGCATGAGAACCGCCTGTCGCGCCACGGTCAGCGGCGCATGCGAACGCATCTAATTTGATCGCTGATCCGGCACTATCAACACTTTCGCATTTGATTAACTTCAACTACATACTTCCCTCCCTCAAAGGCTCTGTGCCGATTTGTTTGCACACAAGCCTCGTCTCCTCGTCTCCGGCTGCCGGCATTAAAAACCAATCAATCGTTAGTTCTTGCGCTCACTTTTGACACCCTTAAATATTGCCGCCGAGCGTACCAAACGCAGCTGAGCTGCACCTGAACTTGCGCCTGCCATGACCGTTAATCTCCTCTTCTACGCCAGTTCGCAGCGCACCCCTCACCTTTTTCTAGAGCCAAAGCATTAGGGTGCGCTTTTACTGCCGCTCGTCTGCCACGTGTGTTGGTGCCATCCATGTGCGTCGTGTTGGACTTATCGACAGCGCGTGGGAATCCTAACTGCATGCGCCCGGGCAGTAATATGCACATGTATATATTATACTTTATAGTTTTCGCCTGCTTTCTCGACTTTGTTTGGCTTCCGTTGCAGCGTTTTTGTTTTGATAATGCTGGAACGTTGGGATTTCTGGATTTCTCATAGGAACAATGTCAGCTGTGTTTGTGCAGCCAGTTTCATCATAATTAATAAATGTTGGAACAGTTGCCTGACATTTGTAATGTACATATGTTTATCAATGACAGTTAGGCAGCGAAATATTCATTAGCAGTTGAATTAGCTGAAAATCATTCGTTCAAAGCCAGTGTTGCCACTCTAATGAGACCTTACAAAAATGCAAGCATTTGCTAATTTTGCCTCATAAAATTATGGCCTTCAAATGGCACATAATAGAGATTGAAGACTAGATTTAGATTTTCTTTGAAGTAGAGACTCAGTCTTCTATGCACCACGTGCTAAACGGCCTATTGCGACAGTTCTTTATGTATTTTTAGATCCTCATGTATGCATAGCTTTAAGAGAAACGAAGACATTTTCTTTTGGGGATCCTAGGGATGCTTCATTAGCCAACTATGTAAGATCGAGAATCTTGTGACCATTCCGATGAGTTCTCTGCTAAGCGTTGTAAGCTCGCTTGCTCTTGATAACTCAAGTACCCTAGATATCCGTTGCCAGAAAAACTGCAATTAGATGCTGAAAAAATAAATATGCCGACATATACGACCCATAGTGTAATAATATCAAGTGAACCAGATAGCTTGAAGTACCCTAGCTTGTCAAAAATTTTTTGATTTTTCTTTTCTCCTTCTTCGTTATATGTCTTAACCCATCCGAGACATTAGTACAAAAAAGTTACTCAACATTTTTACCATGCAATTTTTATTTTCAGTAATGAAAGTATTAATAACCAGCAATTGTTTTGAGGGAACCGCAAATGGTCCCAATCGCCTTTTCTTACTGCCTAAGATCTCCTTCTCCTCAAAATGGTTAGCGCAAACACGCGCTGAGGATGAAAAAGTGGTATTGCATACTCTTAACCACTGTCGTCGCAAATCTTCATCCTTTGGCAGCGAAAACAATATTTTTGACAACGCAACTGACAAGCTAGGGTACGAGAATAGAATGTCATTGCTATCTGGTTCACTTGATATTATTACACTATGATACGACCTAACTTTCATATATGGCAACTACAACTTATTGCACGTTTCGGCCTCACGTACCAGTTCAGCTCTACATGAATATTGGCATATTCGTCAGAATACCTTTTGAGTTTTTATAAATATACATATATCGCTTTTATTTTCTGATTTCATCTTCAATTTAAATTGTCTAGCAACATTTTTGCAAGTGAGAACAGAAAATCCCAACTGTTGCTCATGAGAATTCATCATTCATGTGTGAATATCAATTCCTTCATAGTTCATATTAATATCTAGTGCATATATTTTTTAAGTATGTACTGACTAAACTAAAATTAGCTTGTTTTTGCTAGATCCGCCACTGTTTGTGTGTCATCTCTTGAATGATATTTTAATAAAGCGCACTTTGTTTTTTTCAGTAAAAGAATTTTGCTTTAATTGCTTTCAGATAGCATAATCAGCAGACCTATAATATTTTTCACTTAAAGACCATACATATTCGGAATTATCTGCTTTAAAGTTAAAAAAAAACATCGTATGTGTTCACTTCCTAACAGCATCATGCATTCTTTAGCAAAGAAAGACGAATATACCAGAAATATGCCATTGCAAAAAAAAATCTTGGCAAAATTTTATGCGTATCGAATGTGATATGCTGCGACGGCTAATGCTATTTTTATGTTGTTGCATGAAAAATAAGTTTGAATTTGCTTAGCTTTCTTCGTCTGCTTCACGGAATCGCCTTTCGGCCGTCGGCGACTTCTTCAAAGTGGCGCGCTAATGGAATCTGTGTTTTAGCGCGCGGCAACCCATTTCAAAGCCACTAATGAGCTCCAAGCCAAATGATAATATTAAAAAAATGGCAACTAAAGCTGGCGGCTGAGGTACCGGCAGCTGCAACGGCACCAATTGAAAATTAAAATAAATAAACAACAACAGAAAGAAATCAAATTAAAGCAGGCATAAAACGCACAAATATCGAAGGCTGCTCCATAATGAAGGCAGCCAGTTCGCGCTCGAAGCTGCCAGAAAAAAGTGACCGACTGCCGCGCAGCAGAGTGAGAATTTTGACATGTACAAACATGTTTGGCCAATTTCGAAAATCTCAAAAATCTCGACTGGCAGCAGCTGCCACTGCTTCTGTTGTTGCTGCTGCTGCTTTCATGCGCTTGACAAACAAGTCGTAAGTAAATAATAAGCCAAAGTTGTATGCTCCTCTGCATTGCCGCTTAATTGAAGTCATCAATTTTCTGGCTCAACTGGCCACACTGACCAAGTGGCAGCACAGAAGTGTTGCTGCATTTACCACACTTCATATGCGCTCAACAAATGCCGCCACACATTTTCGACTTCAATGCATTCGCAATGAATGGCCGCAGTGATATGAAATGGCAATGTGCCACTTGCAGCGTAACTGGCCACTGGGAAGAGGCACCTGATTTGCGATTGTGCTGCAAAGAATTCAAAGTGGCAGTTACAGGCGCGTTGGTAGCTACCTGGAGCAGCATGGAGGATGCTGTGACATAAAAATCTGATATTTAAAAAAATGATGTGTTTTCAAGAGGCACATAATTGTTACGAAGGTTCAGTATTAAAATATAAAAATTTTTGAAATTCTTCGCTTTGTCGGTTTGGCATTTGGAGGTGAATTTTAGGTTTCGTTGAAAGAGACGTCAATTTTCTCAACAATGATTTTCCCTCATGTTGAACGAAATAATTAACGAATAAATAAAAAAGCTATTTCTTCATATAATTTATGTTGGTAAAATAAATAAATAAATTAAAAATTAAAACTTATGTTCTGGTACTTATAATTGTTCGATATTAGGCATAGGTATAGCTAGGAACTAGCTAAGGGCTAGAACTTTCATATTCGTTGAAATCTTCACTAACTTTCACATTCATTACAAACAGCAAGGCTCCAAAATCTATTATTTTATGTTTCCATAAGATATTTTGGATTCATGCATAGTTTGAAAATAAGAAGAATTTTAACTTTTGTTTGGAATTAAAATTGTTTGCATATTTCCGACTAACTTCAAATTAAAACTTCTCTATATTTCAAGCACTACAGAAACACCAAAAATACCACAGCTCCAACAGTGGCTCCCAAAAACTACAGTTACATACAAATCCAGCATCCAGTTCCATTTCGTTTCTCTTAATTCTGCTTAAAACTTGATTTCTAGAATAATTAATGGCGAATCTTGTATCGGTCCGCGTATCTCAACTGCATGCCAACTGTACTTGTTCTGTATATGTATGTATATATTCTTTAATTTTTCTTCATTAACTCTCAACTAAAAACTTCACAGTGAACCGCAAATTGTAAATTAATTTTTTTCAATTCAATGTGATATCATTGGCACTGCGCATGCGCAGCCCAAGAGGTGCGCAGCGGCGCAGCGGCAGCAAATGAACAATGAAAAATGATATGTTGACAGTTGTTGCTGGAAGAGAGACAGCGGCGAAAAGCAAAGTGGCTACTGTTTTGAAACGCATAAAGAATTGTTTGACACTTCTTATCTGTTGCGATTAAAAGCATATAGCCATATATATGCATTATCTGTTTGCAGTGGGAAACTTGTTTGGCATTTAATGTGGCTCGTAAAAAGAAGAAAAGTTGATGATAAAAGAACTTGTATTGGAGTAATAAAGTAACTGCTAGAATAATAAAAGTTAGTTTACTCAAAATCTAAACTTTTAGAGATTTGGTAATTTCTATTATAAAATTAGCGTATATCAAATAAGTACTAACAAATATTTATTATGAAGAAGAAAATGTAATCAAAATCGCCTCTCCTTAAAAGTCTCATACATTTTGCAAATGTAACTGTCGTCCTCTCCTTCAAACAATTTTCTCACACCCTCATTAAATCGTTTTTAAATGTAATCTACATTAATTACTACATTACTACATAATTGCAGCGCCAGCTCTTCATTCTTGCCTAACGCTCATTCATATCTCATATCTCAGTTCTAGCCTCAACGCTCACGCTCCGTGTCTACTCACTCAAACTACCCCTTGTAATGGCTGGAGAAATGTCTACAAATACGAGTACTCCTGCTTACCCCTTATCACCCCTGCATTGCCCCTGCCGAATGGCCCCTCAAAGACGAGATAACCAAGTGGAGACTTATTTTTGAGAGCGCACAAAGGAGAAGTCTTCTCTCTCTCTCTGGGCATGGTTTCCTCGGAGCGCATTTAAGCCAACTTGGCCTGCACGACTTGTTCAAGTTGTCGGTCTGCTTGAGCGGCATTTAAGCCGAATGCACATGCCCGATCGCCGGCTGGCTGACTGTATTCAACCACACGACGCTCAAGCGAACACGACGACGCTGACGATGACGCAGTGAAGATCACAAAGGCGCGCAGACGTAGGCAATGATTAAGCTGAATTTTTGAATGCGAGGTGCGCCACTCTTGGTCTGCACACACACACACACACACACATAGCTGCAATGCACAACGGTTGCTGCTCCAACGCTCGATCGCTCGATCGCTGCATCGGTTGCTTGGTCTGTGCAGTGCATAAAAATGCGCTTGTAATCATGCGGAAATGATCACAACGACCTTTCGGCAAGATCGTTTGTGTGGTGTGCGCCTGCAATCGCTGCGATCGTTCTTTACCCATAATATTCGTACTTATGATTGCAAATGCAGTTGTAGCCATGGCAATATGGCAATATGGTTGTTGCTGTTGTTCAGTTGTAGTTGCTGGCAGTTGCATGCAGTGCCAACGATGAAAATGAAGATGATCCTATTGATCTTCAATTTGGGGGTTTGCTTTAGAACAACTGCCGCCGCAGCAGTCAACGATGCTGATCGCACTGTTGTTGCTGCTGTCTTTGGCAATGCTGTTGAATAATATTGCTGCTGGTGCCGCTGCTGCTGCTGGCTCTGGCGCTGGCATTGCCAATGATGATGTGAGTGTAAGCGTGTCTGCAGCTGGAGGCCATAGATCGTTGCGGTTCTGTAAACAATTTGCATTCACTGGTTTTGTCGGTTTCATTTTGCTTGCGCACTTGGAACGACCTTATGATCTGTTGCAGGAAATTCAATTGCAGGCAACTTCATTTTTTATATGTACGTTTCGGCCGCGATCGATTGAACCTTTCTCTACACGCCAACAGCAACAGCGGCACAAGCGCGGCATCGGGCAAAGATATTGATGAGTGGCAAGTGGCGGCGCGGCGATCGACAGACAACTTCAAGGTGAACCTTGCCGCAATTGGTTGGTTTCTGTTTCTTTTGGTTTTATAGTCGTTGTTGTTGCTTTTTTTATTTTTATTTTGAGGCGCTACAAATTGAAGTTTTATATATGTATGTATATGGCTGCGCCGGCGCGTAGTGATTGTATTTTGTGGCAATGAGTGTCTTCTCGGATGATAATTTGCATGCAAGTGGCTATGCAATCGGATTGAACTGAGGCACTCCACTCCCTTGAGCGTGCTACGCAGTTCGAAAGCTGTGCGCTAATTATTTGTACAGTAGAAAGTAAACCAGAAATTATGTTCGGATCCGGCTAAAGAAGAA
Source organism: Neria commutata (assembly GCA_963457695.1). Taxonomy (NCBI): domain Eukaryota; kingdom Metazoa; phylum Arthropoda; class Insecta; order Diptera; family Micropezidae; genus Neria; species Neria commutata. The sequence continues at coordinate 6,684,383 of OY735248.1, forward strand.
GAAGAAAAAGATTTCAGTAATCTGCGATTTTGTTATCGAAATAAAAAAATTTTCTTGCAATATTAAAATTTTTTACAGATTTTTCATAAACAAGAACAAGAACCAATGACAGAATTTCTTCATATTAAAATTCTTTAAGGCTGACACTCATTTTTGAATTGTAGAAGTTTCGCCATTCGCTTGAAGAAGGTCCCTATACTAGAATACTAGAATATAATCGAATTCTTCTAAATGATACGCAAACACTTCATACAAAAGAAAAAAAGAAGTTATCTTTTAAAAATATTCGAATTTTTAATTCAGTGTAATTTATGCGATATAGCATAACGGCATTTAAAAAAAATTAAACATGATGTCTAGAGTTATTTTCGTGGACGCAAAAAAAACTCCAAATCAATGCCTTCTAGTGTTAGATGCCCATAAAGATAAATGTTTTAGTTGACAAAAAACTGTTTGAAACCTACCAAAAAATATCCTGGCAGTTTCAGTACTAAGAATGGTTCGATCGTCAAACTTTGGCATTTAACATGCCGGAATTGAGAGCTTAAATGCTGGCGCATCGCATCGTACCTTCATTTATTCCCGCTTGTGGGCAGCGGCACATCATCATAATAAAATGGCGCACACACACACACACATACAAACACCTTTCAATAAATTGTGTCGCCTGCGGCTGTAAATTAATATCGCATCACGAGCAAACAAATTACACTCATCGCCGTCGCGTCATATGCCAAGCAGTAATAGCGGCGGGAGGGAACAGCAGTTAGCCACCAGCGCCAGCAACAACAACGGCCAAGCCACAAATTAAACTTTTAAAGGCTGAGCAATTTACACCAGCAATCGTCAATAAAACTTCACTAAAAATGTTAAATGTTGCATGCAGGCGCATACAAGCAGCAACAGCAGCACGAGCAACTTGTATCACAATAACAACAACAACAACAACATCAGTAACAACAGCAATAACCGTTGACTATGAAACAACAGCACTTTGACTTGGTCAACGAGTGTGTCCGTGCGTCCCGCCGCTTTGCTTGCTTGCTGGCTTGGCCCAGTCTAGTTAATTTAATTTCAACGTCACGGCGGCAGCAGCAGGAAAGCGGCAGCAACAAACAGCGCTGCACCGCACCGTTATTGTTGTTGTGGCGCTTTGGGCGCGCATTCGACTGGCGGCGTACGAAATTGCTTCTTTCGAGGTCATGGGAAAATGTGAAGCGTGCTTTTCTGTTTAGCAGCAGCAGCAGCAGCAACGATTGCTGCCCTCTGTTGTTGTGACTGTGGCGTTTTGTGTCGCGCAGCCGTCGATTTTGTGGCGTACAAATTATGGCATGCAAATTTGTAAGTTTTGAAATGGCAAATTCATGAAATTGAGATCTCAATTTGTGTTTGTGTGTGTGTAATTTATTTTCTTGCATTTTTTGTGTGCACATTTTGACTTGAGAAATTGCGAAATGTTCGCAATGACAGTTAATAATTTCCGAAATTACGGTTCTCGAGCTTGGGGGCGGTATGAAGCGGAAATGTTGGCAACTTGGTTTGGAATTTATTTTCATGGAAAAATATGTTCATTGGCAGCAAAATAGCTCAAGTAGAGCAAGTATTCGGAAATTTGATAGAAATCGACTTTTCAAGCGCTGAATCATACGATTGACAAAATAAAGGAAATCGCATGCCAATCGATTGTTGCAATATTATGCGCAACCAAAATTAAAACGGTGCAGAAATAGAAGCCATTAAAAAAACTTGATGTTGACATAATTGCTTAAGAAATATTTCTTAAACCCGCATACTGAAGCGTTTTCTTAATCGACTAATCCAGGCTTAAATAGAACTACTAAAACCAGGTCCGAAACCAGGTCCAGCGGACCAGGCGGACAACAATTCGGCTATTTTGGCGCTTAAATCATACCAGGTCCAGTACGCTTGACCTCCTGAAAAATCGAGTTATTATCTTATGGTTGCCGAGCTACTAAGGAATCTAAAGCAACGACGAAGCGAAGAAATTATCAAAGAAAAGGGTATTTACAACTGTTCCCTTATTAAATTTTGGGCATTGCGAACTTAAAATGAAACACTTTTTATTATATATTTGGTAATAAGTTCCTTGGAAATTGTTTCATATTACATTTTAATTCCTTTTAAACATCGAAACAAGCTTTATTAAACAATTCCTATATATTTGATACACATATTGCCTAAATTCGACATATGCACGTCTTCTTCGTTTAGAGCTTCCACTCACACATAGGCACTTCACATACGCCTTTAATGCTACACGTCAACGAGGGTTTCCTGTGCGTGTAAACCAACCATGATCCTCTTACTTTCCAACTATTTCATTGTAGCGCAAATTAGACAAAAAATAACCACATAATTGCTATAAACAAATTTCAAACCAACAAGTGAGAACTGTGGAGTTCTCAATGTAGCAACTTAGAAGAAAGAAAGGAATTAAATAAAAAACACCGCAAACAATTGAAAATTTCTTATTAGCCCACAATGCCAAGAGTGAGTCTGCAGACAAAGGTAGACAGTCACTGGAGCGCGCTACTGTGCGCTCATCCACTTGTGGGAACCTCAGCCAATTTCAAATCCACAAGCGGCAACTTCGCAATTTATTGCCAACAATGCAGACGAGTGCTCATAGATCTTTTGATCTTCTTTATGAAAGTGTGTGTGTGTGTGTGTGTGAGTGTGTCTTTTGGAGCATTGCTGCATTGAGGAGCGCAGCTGCTTTTGTTTGTGTGTAAAATTGAATTGAATTGGCAGCGCAAGAGACGTGAACAAGCGAACTACTTTTGTATGCCAAATTGAAGGAGTTTTTGTTTGTGTTGATTTTCGGGGTTCCGGCAGTACTTCGGAGGTAGTGTGTGTTTGATTCCCACGCCAATAAAAAGGCTTTGGTGGCAGAGGAAAATAGATTTACAAGATAAGATATATACGTACATCGGTAGCAGCGTGTACCCGTGCAGTGAGCTGAAAATATTTGATTAGCATTTTTCAAATAAGCACACTTTATTACTATGCAATTTGCACATTAGTGTGAAATAACAAAAACAAAACAAAAAATAACAACAACAAAAAAAGGAAAAAAACGCAACTGACAAAATGAAAAATGGCTTTTTAAGTTCGTGTCGTAAAGTGCTGAGCATTGCGTGGGCTTCCATAATGCATTTGCATTTTTACTAGCAGCCAATTTAAATTCCTCAATTTTGCCATATTTACACGTGAACAGCTCAAGACAGTGCAACAGAGAGAGAGCTAGGGAGAGGAAGAGGTAGCGCGATACTCGTACGTTGAAACCATAGCTACAATTTGTACATTTTTAAATGCGATTTTTCAACCCGTTAGTTGCTGAGTGCAGCTAATTTGGGCATGCTATAACATCATACGACTTTGACTTTGGTGGGACTGATTGTGAGAGATTGTGTGAGACCAACTTGTGAGTTCCCGAGTTAGGGATGTGCCTCAATCTTGAAATATATGTACATATGCGGATTCTTTGCGGACTTGTGGCACATTACAATCAAGAGGGAATAGATTTAGCTGTATTTTGAATAATAAAAATATTTAAAATATCTCTTGTTGAGAGAAAGTCGCTGTAAAAGGTTTTGTCTATTCGACTTATAACGTAAGTAGAATATTACCCTACAAGCGTTAAAGAACTGTCATTGACTTGTGTATTATTTTGATCTGGCTACCTTTTTGTACTTGCTATTAAATGTCAAATCTTGAAAGAAATTCAAGCCATATCATCTATTTTTGCAGGAAAAGTGATTAAAGACTAATAAATTTATTTAGTTAAGGGTATTTATCATATAAATAAAACAACTAACATGAAAATTTCAATTTCAAAAATTAGCGCCCAAAGTATCTTAATAACACATCAATATTTTTAAACTTTTTAAAGAAACTGCAAATACTTATACTACAAGTATGATAAGATCTTTTCCTTGTTGAAATTTTAAACTTGCTCGTAGAAATTTCCGTTTGTGTTAAGAGTTAGCCGCACTAAAAGTAAAAAATCGTTCGTTCCCTTCCAAAAAAAATTTCAACTTTTGTCAAATATTTCAATAGTGCTTACATGGCTACCGAGAACTATAGATAAGTTTTTATTTACAATTGGCTGCAAAGTACACTATCTTGTCAGGCAATGGGTTAAATTCGCATTTTAAATGCACGATCCGTAGACGCACAGGCGCAGTAACTCGTTGGCCTTATTAAACGATGTTTATTGCACTTTTAATCGTTGCACTGCAAAAGGTGAATCATGTTGGGCTCTGCTTCTTTTCGCCTTTATTTGCATAACAGCGCAGTTTTAAGAGTTTTGCGCTGCTGCCACTTTCATTTCCGCTGCTGTTGCAACTACTCCTGCAAGCGCATGTGTTCTTTCCTTCTTTTTTTTTTAGCAACATCAAAATGCAATTAAATTTCAATTAAAATCAATATTAAAATTTATACTCGCCTTTAATTGAAAATCAAAAAAATGCTTGGCTTAGACTTTGGCTGCGATTGCAATTGCGTGCAAAGGTTCAGCTTTGCAGGTGTGTTCACTCAAGTCGGCTGCGCAGTTGCGAAAGTACATAGTATGTACATATATAAGCCGCAAGTGGTTGGTAGCCTTTTCGCGTTTTCGTTCGCTTTGAGTTTCACGTTTTATGCAATTCCTGCTCAACATGCAACGCGCCGTGCCGTCGCGGGTGGTGTCACCCCGTCGCCATGTAATCCACTATGCAACCACGTTGTGCCGCACTTGCGGTGTGCCTGCAAAGCATGCCAGTCAAGTGTTACATTAGCATATATTAACCAGTTTCATCGATTCGCCTTTTAAAGAGGAAATTTTTAATTGAAATATTATTGTATTTATTATTTATTGAGTCATTACTGAGAGAGCGCATAATTATAGACACACGCCTTCCACTTGTTTGTCATAATATAATGCAATAATTTTTTTGTATTGCCGTATTAACATGTCTTTTAATTAAAACACCACAATTCAAAGAGGAACAACACACATCATTTTTAATTAAAATCAACTTCACGTTGGAAGAAGTAAAGCACTGCAGAAATAGCACTATCATAAGTATGCTACTGGGTGCCAGAGAGTAGGTTTAAATTTACTAAAAAAAACTCAAATTAAATGGCAATTTACACACGGAAATTTCTGTTCAAAGAAAGTATACTTTGTACAGACTTTCTCGTGGCGGAAAACTTTGCTTTCACTAACTTTTGACATTTGTAGCAACAACATCAATGTTAAATAGGCGGAATCTGTCAAAGAGCCCTTATTTGTGTAAACGCATAAAGAAAGAGCGAAATAAATGCAATAAAAATTCAACAGGAGCTCTGATTAATTGTATTATGAACTGTATAATTTTGCTGATTGCGGATTTATGATTACAATCCTATTCTGGCGAATACGAAATAGAAAATCAATCAAGAAATTATCTATTTACATATGTATTTATTACAACTAATTTATGCTTTATAATTCAAATATAAAACATAGAATAGAAGATATGTATGTCCGCTGTGGCCTTCAGTTTGAATTTTGAATGTGAAAATTTATTACACCACTTTGAGGTGCTTAAGCATACATAAAACAACATGTTAACATGTTTGTCACTTTTTTGTTATTGTACGACAACAATATCAAATTAATGTATATCTACCTGCATTACATACGAATAGCAGATAAAAACCTCTTATTGGCAGTTAAACTTTGACCCTTACAAGTCAACTGCAGCAATTTGAGTTCCCTGTCCGTTCCCCTCGACTTTATATGGCACGAGCATATCGATTTCATGCTACTTCCTCGATTTTCCTAAATCCCAAGCTTGAGGTTGGCGCAACTGCTGACCCAACTGCCTACATTTACTTGGAAGTGCAACTTATCAGTCAAGCCTTAACAATTCTGGTTGGCACACACATGGAATTCCCTGAAATGTGAAATAAAAGCATGGAAATCGTGTTGGTAGCTTTTGTTCCAACATTCGCTGCGCATTCATCGTTGCAGATGCAGCAAGATCGTCTGCAGGAAATTCTCACGCTGCGGTGCAGCATGATTCAGACAAAGCCGTAGGCAAGGCAAGGCAAGAAGCTGAGTCGGGCTAAATGCGTTTGCTACTTGCGCTTGTGGCTTTGGCTGCGGCTGCGGCTGCAAGCTTCAGACTAACAGCATCGCACAGAAGCCATGTATGGAAGCCAGAAACTGTCAGCATTATCTGGGCTGAGGTATCATAAGTCAACTGAGTTGAGGTTAGGTTTCGTCTGGCCTCTAACGGCGGCTGTAACTTAGTCTCAGCTGTAGTGCATACGTGCATGGGAACTGCCTTGTGCTTAGAAATAAAGGGCTGACATAAGGTTAAACCGGCACAGCAGTTGAGCTCAAGGGGTTCTCGGAACTACTTCTCGGAACTACTTCTCGGAATAACTTCAAATATTATTTTTCAATAGGAAAATATCAATTAACAAATAATATGGAATTGTTGCTTTTGTGACTCTCGCCAGAATAGCACACGAAGTTGTTGATAACTTTCGGAAATTGAAGGATGTCGGGATGTCGCTTTGACGCAACCACCGATAGTTTTTTTTGTTAGAAAAGGTCAGAAGTTGAACTGCGCATCTTTTGTTTCAGACAACGAGCGCTAATCCAATGGCCCATTTTAATCCACTGGCAAATTTTAATTAGCAGACTTGTAGCTGCTCAGACATTATGCCTCTGCATCGAGCGAACCTGTCCGCTTGGAATCCTTCTCTTGATCAGCAATTCCATAAACGTGTCTGGGTTTGTCGGCACCTTCATGTCGCTGTGTGTCTCTTTCCGATCGTTGTCAATGCTGCTCTTACATCTACCAGCAACTACCAAATAAGTGCAAATGCAGTGCTCAGGAAGCTGCCGCACTCCCGCTGAGCTGTAGACATTTCGGCCGGCAGTCGAAACAATTGTGCTGTAGTACCACAACTCAGACTTTTGCGCAGAAATTATGCATGACTCCGCGACTCCATCCAATTAACGTGGCCTAGGCACGGGCAACGACGACATGTGGCTTATGATTAGCATCGCTCGCGTAGGCATGAGGCAGCGTCTGGCGGACTAGGATGGCTAGACGCAAGCAGCCACGCCGAGTAGCAGCTAATGAACCGCACAAGAGCCGCCGGCTGCACCGCCGCACTCACTGATGAGGCAAGCTGATTAATGTCAGTCTGCCGCTTCGATTGCAGAATGTTTGAATCTGCCAACGTTGGCAGAATTGGGAATTAGTTGCCTCCCCTTGGGAGCGGCGATGCTAAGCCGAAGTGGGGCGGTGTAGGGCAGCTGCCGTACTCCAGGCTAACTAACAACTTAACTTAATCTAACCGTGAATTGCCACTGGGAACGGTACGACTCGGCACGCCGCCGCGACGCTTACACATCGCGCAGCTTGTGGCAGCATTAAAAATGGCCAGCATGTGGAAAATGCGGCTGCTTTGCCTAATGTTCTGTAGTGGCGCGGCACGGCGGCTATCTCGCGTCGTTAGTCGAGTCTATTGACTTTTACTTTTCACTTGCAGCGCCGCAAAGCGCACGTCTACGAACAGCCAGAAAGCAGCGTTGAAGCAGAGAACCGCTGCTGCTGGCTTTGATATGCGCTGAGAATGTTGTCAAGTGACTGCGTCCGAAAATGGCAAGCAGCTGACGTGCGGCATTGTCATGATAATGAGCTGCAGTTGTTGTTATTGCTAGAAGTGTAAGTTATTAGGCAGGCCAAATGATGCGTTGGACAAAGAGAGGAAAGAGTAATTGTGTATTTGCTTCTAAAGTATTTATGTATATAATTAAAGAAATGTTGTTCTATACTAATTAATTAAAGCTCGATTAAGGCACTCAATTCTGAAATGCTTCGATTCCGAAAAAACGTCTTTAAGTTTCGGAGCCAGGTTCAAAGTCAGTAGAGATCCGATCCATAGTTTAACTGCTTTTAATTTAATTATTAAATGCATTTCACTTTGCATTTCACATTTCATCGGCGTAAAATAGTCTGTGCAGCAGTAATTAAAAATTTGAAAAATTTCATTGAAAGGAGGAGAAGCTAACAGAAAGTTTCTGAATCCTTGTAGTTCTGATTGAGGCTATAAGACATTCATGTTCATATGTGGTGTGAATGAGCTTTCCTAGAAAAATATTATTCGAATATGGCTGAATTTGGTTTAATTAGTAAAAGAGACATAAACAAATACAAAAGCAGAAAACAAGCGACAGGACTCAAGAAATTTGGACAAGCGTTGAAAAACATTAAACACTTACATTTTTTGAAATTCTGATCAAACCAAAAATCTTGACCTTCATTTAACCTCAGATACAAGGCCATTTGAGTGTTATAACTTATAAGCCAAACATTTTCAAAATTACTTTGCAAGTCAGCCTCGCTATTAACGTAAAGGTGCTCCAGAGTGGCTGCTTGTTTATGCGCAAGCACACTCACACAGACACACATAAAGAGCGCACTTTATTTATGCAGTGTCCCAACGCAGATCGTGAGAAATGCATTTCTTTTCGCGGCACAAAGCACACACACACACCGAAAGGAGTCCGTGTTGCCCTTGACTGCGAAGTTGCCAATAAACAGGCCGGCAGCAGAGTGCGGCCAACAGCGTGAGACGACAGCGCGCGGCTCAAGGTTTGCTTTGCCTTGCCTTGCCTGGTCGGACGGTCGGACTGTCGTTGGGCATTGCGCATGGGCATCGACGGCTTCGACCATTGGGCCATTGGGCATGAGTTTGCGAGTATGTGGCAAAACACTTGGCGCACCTGAGAATGTTGATAGCCCTCACGTAGCCAGATCGGCAAACAGCATTAGCGCACGGGCACGTTGTTTGCTTGTTTGGACAATGGTCCAATGGTCCAATGGACGAACGCAAGAGCGCAGGCGCTGCAAACTAAAAGCGCCCTTTATCACATGCGGCCTCTGCAGTTGATTGCGTTGGCCTGCTCTGGTCTGGCCTGGCAAAAAGCGAGGCATTGAAGCTAGTGTGTGTGTACATTGCAGGCAACAACAACAACAACAACAACAACAGCTCGCTGCGATTCCATTTAAGTGTTTGCGTCGTGACAAAATCAATGTTGCATCTTTTGTCGCAGTCAATAAGCGGCGACATGTGCCGCATGCGCGAACGCCAGGCGCGCGCGGACAGTGATTCATGGTTTTTATTAAGCGTATTATGCCGCAGGACGCTCGCTGAAGAAGGCACCATCGCAGCAGAGTGCAGCTGCAGCAGCACACGTGTGCGCCAAGGAATATATGGATGTGGCTGGCTGGCTGCAAGAACCGTGCTGGTAGGTTGTCGGTTGCTGGCCTTGAGGCCGCCCTGTTGGCCCCGCCGGAATGCGTGGCAATTGATTGCTCAACATGTTTGCACCAAAGAGAAGAAGAAGAAGAAGAAGAGAAGGGGAAGAAGAAGAAATAGCAGTAGATGATAGCGACTGCGAAGATATTCAATTGGTTGTTGTATGTAGAATCGACTGAGTCCTTGCTGCAATATTTACTTAAAAAATTTTCCTATTGAATTCGGTTAAATATTTTTGGATGTATTTTAGACAAAATCAATTTTAACAAATTAATTAATAGTCACAATTAACTTTTCAGCCTATTTTGACGACGGTTTTTGGTTTTTTCCACAGTCTTGACAGCCACTTTTTTGCATATGCAGCTTTGTTGTAGTTGTTGTTGTTGTTGTTGTTGCTGGCGCAGAAACACATTGAAACAAATCGTTTTATAATTCCAGCAAATGTAACTCCATTAATTCTAAATAGATTTGCCGAATGCGCCTTGCCACTAAATCACTGCGGCCCGCTCTTTTTGTGGAACGCCGCCGCCAAACACAAAACACAAAACGGTAGCCTGCGCGCAATTCCTGCTGCAATTCAGCCAGCACTCACTCGCCTGCCTGCCTCCCTGACTGCCTGCTGCCAGCCAGCCCACTCAGGCTGCCGCGTCCGTTCGACCGGCTGTTGGCGGTGCGCCTTTGCCTGTTTGTTGCAACATAATAATTTAAGGCCTCGCTCTATTATTTTCACCTGTCAGCCCACAAATCTATGCGCTCTCTCCTCCCACCCGACACGGCCTCCAGCTACACGGGTATCACTTGCAACATGCTGCCAGCTTGTTGCTACAAATGCGTCTCGCGGTGTGTTGCGCTGTTCGCACTGCGCCAATTGCTTTTTAATCACATGCGCTGTTGACGGTTATTTATGCGCCGGCCGGTCGCTGCTCGAGTATGGGCAATCATCTCATGTTGGAAATGCATTTTGTTTAAATTAGCGCACTTTAAGGCGCGATAACGTACGATCATTTATATGGCGGGAGAAAGGCACGATCGGCCTACATGTTGCTGCGCCTTTGTTGGTCGGTCTGGCAACGGATTTGCTGCTCTGAAGGTGTGCGGTCTGTTCTGGGGGCGTGTTTATCATACGAGCTACTTGCCATCATTGTAATTTGACTTGCAAAAATTTAGTGGAGCAATCGTAATTAAAGTACCACGTGGGTGAACTCAAAATCGAGGACTACACTCAGAAACAATGTCTTCGATTGTTTGATTATATATCAAGTTCATATATATAAATCTCACCTAAACATTACCACTTAACGTATGTGTACACTAATACAAACATGACGTGCACAATAAACCGCATCTTTTAAAGTGCGAAATTTTATTAATTTTAATTTCTAATATTTGTCTTTAAGCTTGTTGTTGAATCTTAAGCAGCTAAAAAATTATTTAAAATTATAAATAAAAGGCCTTAACATATCATCAGTCTAAAGGTACAATTTGACACCTCAATACCACAAATAATTTGAAATACGGCATAATTTCATCTACGCCCAAGAAGAGAAAATTCGAACATTGCCGGTTCGACTTGCACTTCATATTGAATTTTAAAATAAAGACTAAAACTATAGGAATATTTTTATAGAAAAATAATAGCAAATCACTCTTTAATCAATCAAATTTTGGATAAAAGTATGAAGGAATAGAGTTCTTTTAATTCCGAAAATATTCTTTGATACTCGTGAACTGTTCATGCTTTTGGTCAAAAATCCATTTATTAAAATAATTTTCCTTCCTTTCTTTATTACTACAAAACCTATTAATTTAGATCTCTCAGTATTTGCAGAAAGATGTCTTTGAAACTTTATTTAAAACTATTTAATGAAAAAGTTTGGTTTAGCAACGTTTTGGTATCATGCAGGCTAAATTAATAGAAAAGTTTTATTTGTCGACAAGGAAAAAAGTGCATTAAAAAGTGTGTGCGAAAAATTCCTTAAGTCCACTTTGAAGACAAATTGCAAGCAACATATCTTACTCACGCTCGGCGCGGCACAGAATTGACAGCAGTCGCCGAGCTGCGCAGACGCGACGCAGCGGCGGCAAGAAGCAGAAGAAGCGAATTGGTTGCAGCAGAGACGCACTCGCTTGCTGTTGGCCGCAGGTCGCATGCGCAAATAAAATTAATTAAAAATGCCACAAATCAGCAATCGCCAAAGCGAAATCACTTAACGCAAAAGATGAATTGCGCGCTTGCAATTTTCGGGGAGATGCATTGCGGCGATTAGCGCTGGCGGTGTTGAGACGCACATGTGGCGCGGCCGCTGATTTATGCCGTGAGCAAATGATGGAAATTCGATTTACATTGCGCTTATTTGTTTGTTGGTTTAAGCTGTTTTTTGCTGCTGTTTTTGTTGTTGTTGTTGTTGTTGTTGTTGTTGTGGTGGTTTTTCGCGTGCCACGACGAATGCAAATTTACGAGCGCCGTTGAAGTGATGAAGTGCGCCAGCCTTTGGCGTGACAGCAATGCCAGCGCCAACACCAATAGCAATAAAAACAACAGCAACAACAACGACCAACACTTGGCAACAAAATATCGCTTCCCGCGTTTGATAACGGCTGCGATGGCGGCAACAGAACGTGAGAAGCGGTAACGCACTGAGAGCAGCGCTGCCACCTTTTGAATTTAATACAACTTTGAGGGAAAAAATGAGCGGGAAAAAATCAAAAGATAGTAGGCTTTTAAAACAATACGCTGCTAAATTATACTTGTTGGCAAAAGATCTGAATTTCTTCTGAAACTCAGCACTTTAATTAAACAAGATTTATAAAAATAAACACGATATTTTCGAAACTTAATAAAATCCTAGTAGAGAAAAAGCAGAACGCACCCACCGCCTATGTCATCATTGATTACTGCTTTCGAATTGTTTACTATTTCTTGTCTGATGGCAGCACTAACATCATTTTGCAAACAAATTTTTATATACTAGTTAATATTTTTTTATAAATTTGTGCTCTATAATCTTGTGCCCTTTCAGCAGTTTCAATACGTTTCGGTAAATTGGTAAATTTTCCTATTCCACCGATAAAAAAATCGATTCTCTATAATCGAACGTAAAGTTAAAATAATAAAGTTTGCGCAAGAGTTTTAAACATTTTTTAAATTTCTTATATAGTTCTTGATCTTGCGTATCTTAGTTGTAATAAGAATTTCGGACACGTTTAGGTCCTGTTCCAAAAGACATGCGCCTGCGACAATTTTCATACCTAAAAATTTAATGCTATTTCAAACCATTTGCATTATTTCGTGTGTTTGTTGTAATATTTTTAACTAAAATATTGTTACTACCTAATCAATGGCATTTAAAATTTTATGGTAGAAAATAAAATTTTTAATCTTTTTATAATTTGGCTGGCAGCGCTGCCTTAGAATTTCGAACGCCCGCTGCTTGCCTTCAGAGCTTCAGAGCCATCGCTCACACACGCTATCAGATGCGGCACGCAATTCCCGGCAACATGTGTGCACAGCTTTGAGATTTCCTATTGCGGCAAGCTGACAAAACACTCAGCAACAAATCACAGCAGCATGTTATTGCCGCGGCAGTGTTGTTGTGTTGGCGGCCGCCAAGTGTTGCGGCTGCATTCTGATTGTGAGTGGCAATTGGAAATTGCCAACTGTGCTGCTGACTGCAACTGCCACGGCGAGTCTAAGGCTCTGAAGGCGATTCCGCCGGCCGATTGCCCGTTGTCCATTGGAATTGCATCGCGTGGCATTTACATATTTTCGCTTTGCATATTTAATTATTCGCAAGCCGACGTCGCGACGTGAGCAAAAAATAAATTACAAATTTGTGTTAAATGTTGCCACTTCATGAGCGTGCAGCGCATACACTTATCTCTTGAGCACCCCCCCTCCCCCCCCCCCTCCCCTCCTCTCACCATCCTTCTTAAACAACCCCATTTGAGATGCAATATAAAAATATGCATACGTACTTCTAAATGCGTAATAAATGTCAATTCTGTAATTGAAATCGAGTTAATGGCATAGGAATCCAGTTCGTGAAGGAACACACTAAATCATGTTAAGTAATTGCTTCTAAATTTTGCAGAAATTTGCAGCAATATATTTTTGCTTTATTTCACAATTCTTTATTGGAAGCAATTTTTCATTCATTGCTTCTTTTTCCTTACTTATTACGTATTACGATATCAGCTAAAATTTTATCTTCGACATTAATGCTTAACCGAGAATTTTTCTAGGAAAAACCTTTAATAATAATTCCAGAAACCGGCAACTCAATTTTTTAGGATTTAAAAAATTACTAAACTAAAAATTTCCACAGATAGAAAATAATCAATATATTTAATTTATTAGCCAGAAAGGTAGGAATAGTTGAGGTTGTTGATATGCAAATTCCCATGAACATGATGAAATTTTAAAAGTGCTTTCATTAAAATACATATTAAGATCTATTGAAGTGCCTGGATTATTGAAACATCTTCAGAAAATGGCAACAGATTTGCAATATGCATTGAAAAAATTCTTTATATGTTTACTGCAAATGATTTCTATAAATTTTAGCTACATATATATGGCCTTTAGCGAAACCCGTCTTTCGCTATCGTGGGAATTTGATCGAGCTTTGCCATTAGAAATCCGATCATAAAACTTTCATTGCTTCGACGAAGTTGCTTCAAAGAGGAATGCGCTGGAGGGCTATGAAAAACGAATTAAAGCACCTGCATTCCCAGCAATTTAATGCCATTATCAAGCCACAAAAACAACAACAACAATCACTACAGCCAACAAAATACAAAATTTCTACAACAAATTCCGGTGCTTCAATTTCAAGCATTTAGGCAATATTTTCCCAGCTCACACAAAAAAGGATTCCTGGAAATCAACGCGGAGCCACGCAGCCGCGATCTTTGTTGAGGCAGCCTGCGTGCTTGTTTGTATTTTGTGTGTGTGTGTGTGCGTTTGCAGCCATCTCAACACGCTTTTGTATTGTGCTCGCAGGCATTCTAAAAACGTCTATTTTTTGCTGTGATTTTTTATGATTTCATTTTTACCAATCGCACAATTGTTGGCCGCCACAATGCCAAGGGGCTTTTGTTGCAAGCAACACGACACACACAAGCACACACACGCACACGGATAGAAATATGCATGTGCGCTTTTGCAAACGCGCAGCAAAGTATTCGAGCAGCAGCTTAAATGTGCCAGGCGCGAAGCTGCCGCCTGCTGCCTGTCGCTGCTGCTGCTGCTGTGCGCTGCCGCCAGTCTGCCGGAATTGTAGGTTGGCAGTCGGCAACGTTTGGCACGTTTTTTGCATTTCAATCAGTAGTGAATCAGCGCAATTTCTACACTTCAACGCACGCCGACCTTCCCCGGGCCATCTTCCAATCTGCGCCAGCACCAGCACCATCATCATTATTGGGCATTATTGTTGGTATCGCTCTGGGATTTCAAATGCTTTCGCTGTGCGCAACACCTGAGAATTCGATGGCTTGCTGTGCTCCTTCGATCGCTTTGCATTGGCACTGAAGCGCTCCAAAAATGCGTTGGCTCTTTGGCATTTGTTGGCAGCAAGTCGAAAGATGTTGTTGTTGCTGTTGCTGTTGTATTTGCCAGTTTAATGGGCTGCATTGTGTCGAGAGTGTTGCTGTAGGTGTGGGGTTAAGGTTAAGGTACGAAAAGGTTTTGGTCTAGAATTGTATATGCATGCAGAAATTCGTTAGTGGAAACACATTTTCATTCGAAAGAATAAATGTTGCCCATTGGTAAATCAAACCAACATAAAATATGAGTTAATGGCATCACCTCATCCTTTTGTAAGGTGATCCAGTTAAATTATCTGCAAGAGATATTATTATAGCTGGTATTACTTCCTATGCGAGAGTAACGCCTTTTTTTCTAGCTCACCATTACAGTTGCTGTCGTGTTGAGAACAGGCCCACTGTGTTTGTTCAATAGCCCATTCCGCTGCGCGATCGACTGTATTCCGCTTACTCTTTCCTTCCCGTAAAATTACTTTCTTTCCTTTTTTTGTATGCAGAGAAGAATCGAGCAAGATAAGTTTATTTCCGAAAGCTCGAAAAAGTGTTCTAAAATTTTGCAAAATTTTTCAGTTCCAACAAAAATTTTATATTTTTTCAGCGACGTGAGAAAAAAGCCTCTTTTTTCCTCAGAGAAAAAATTCCTCATTTCATATCGGATACAATTTTGCCGTCTTCAACAGTTTTTCTTGCCACCACCTTGTCCTTTGCCTTGCAAAAAGAGCAGGAGGATTTATAGTATAGGAGGGAATCTACTTATCTGTAGATCTGTCTCTGAAGGTTTCTTATAAAAGAAAATCCGCTATTAATGCATTACATTTTTTTTCGATTTCATAAGAATTTTAATTATCGTTCATGTATGGCAAGGATGGAGCTCTGTAATTTCATAACTATTCCAAAGATTCGGATTGGTGCTCTGCGCTGCTTTTCTGGCATTTTCTCAAAATACCGTTATTTTGTGCGCCTGCAGAACAAAACGATTGAGAATGTCAATTGGAGTGGCGCATTCGTTGTGTGGCATGACACCTCCAGCGGCAGGCATGCTACAGTGCACTGCAGCAACCAGCAATTGCCACCGGTTGACAGTGATTTAGTTGCTGCTGTCACTGCTGCTGCTGTTGCTGTTGTTGTTACAGTTAGCGTTGCCGCTGACACGCCTTCAACGCGCCGATATGAATCACAACGTGCCTTTCTGAGGCTTAATAGAATTTAGTTGCTTGTGATTTGCTGACTAAATCGCGTATATAAATTGGCATTATCTTGATAACTAATTTTTCAACTGCATACAAAGTTGAAATGCAAATCTGTGTGTGTGTGTGTTGTTGCACATATGTGCATGTGTGTGTGTGTGTGTGTGTGCGGGACAATTGAAACAGGCGTGTCAAAACTTTTTGTCATTGCTTCGTTAGTGGCAACAAGAAATGTTGCTGTCATTGTTATTGCAATGCTTTTGTTGTTATTTTTGTTGTTGCTTTCGCGCTGTTTTTGTTGTTATGCTTGCCATTGCTATTCTGCGGCGCACAAGAATTGCGTGATTCAATTAAACGACACGATATGAATCACAAAAATGCGCGCTCGGAAAATTACCCAGACTTGTTATAAAAATTGGCATAAATTGGCCCCGAAGTGTTGACCGGGCCAGCTCGGTCTGCACATGCATGCAACACCTGCTCAGCGGTAATTATGTCGTAAATTGCAGGCGTTTTCGTTGGTACCCACACCTTTGCTGGCTGCTTCCATTCCAAATGTCCAATATTAAAAGCAAAAAAAATTTCAAATCTCAAGAAACCCGGCAATTTGTCAATATTAAATTGTTGGCCACTTGAATCTTGTTTGCCGAATCGAACACGTCGCAGCCCAATTACAGCGCAGACGGCAGCAGGCAACCTACATTCAACGGCAGGATAACAAAATTAACGCCTCTCACAATTATCCTGATTAGTGCGGCTCGCAGACAAAAGCAATCTTTATCTTCATCATCATTACGGCTGGCTTGGGCTTAAGCATGCGGCAACGAAGCGGCACTCGCTTAGCTTGTTTGCTTTGATAAATGCGCAGTCGCGGCAACACCCCACCAACACTCCAACAAAGGCGAAGCAGCAATGCTAATTAGAGCCTACTACCTGCCTTGCTGCTTGCGCAGGCTTCTTGGAACGGATGCGCTTAAGTGTTTTCGGTTGGCATCATCGACACCATTTGCGCGCCATCGGCCCAAATCAGCATCCTGCTTAGCCCCTTTGGCACTTGAGTGCAGCGCATACATGTTTGAATCCCGGTTGCTCTTTCGTTTGATCCTTTTTCACATGTTCAAATCGTTGTGTAGTTGTGTGGGTTTGGTTTTGTGTTTTGGGAGCAACCTTTTCTCCGCCGTTCACAAAAATAAATATAAACATGTAATTTACTTTTGATTTGTCGGATTTCACACTAATTTCGTGCTTGATTTCGGCTTTACGTGTTGGCCAAATGTGTCCTTTGATTAGGCGGAAGCCGCGTTCGGCTTTTTAGAATTTGCAGGAACTAAGTGCCTTAAATTGTTTATATTCCAGCTTGAAGTCCTCTGAAAAAACCCAATTTCATTGAACAAAAAGAAGAATTATTTATAACAAATTTCCTTAAGTGTTGCCATCTCCAGCAATGAGTTGGTAACTCTCTAAGAGCATTCTTTGTCTTGTTAAAGCATAGCAATTCGCTTAGAAAATAAAAGTATGATCTGTTTATCTTCTACTGAGAAGAAAACGTGCTCAAAAGACGTAATGCTCGATCCATCCAATTGTGTTATGTATATATCATATATTTCAACCCTCGCAGCACCAGTTAAAAGATGAATTTTTTCACAACTAACAAATCACATGAAAATTAAACTGATTGTCACAATTAGCCAAGAGTCGTAGTAATGCCAAAAAATAGTAAGTATGTATAAACAAGAATTGTTGGAAAAGCCGCCATGCGCTTTTAAGTTACAACAACAACCACACACATGACTACATATTGCCAATCAAAGCAACAGCAACAAAGGCAACGCGCCGACAGTTGAGTGCTCCAAAAAGGCACCGCAAAGCAAATGACTGCCAGCAGCAACACACACAATTAAACACGCTTGGCAACACTGATTGCACATGCCACCGGTGTCGTTGTGTCGCGCTATTGACAATGGGAGACCAGAAACGGCGTACTGGGCAAACGGGTTAAGGAAGTGGTGAGTCAAGTTGGCAAGCTGCATGCAACATACGAGTATGTATTTAGAGAAAGGAAGACATTTTATTAGACACAGAAATAAATGAAAAGTTCTTTTCGATTCCAAAAAAACACTCAATTCATAATTAAGAAATATTTCTGATGTTGTTTCGGAATTTGCTGCCAATTCTGAAATTTAGATTTTTATTAAAATTTCAAAAGAAATTTCACTGCTTATTCCAGGCATCCTTTTGCTAATTTTTCAGTGCATGAAATTTATTGCAATGCAGTTTAATGCCGTTGTAGACCGCTATGTCGCTATGTCACTCTCGTATGAAATATACTTCTCTCAAATGAAAATGCACAAAAATTGCATTATTTTAAATTTATATTTACATTTTAAAAATTTTTAACACATCAGTTTTCATTTTAGGTTTTGGTCTCAAGGTTCTGTTGCCTGTATCACATGAATCCATTGGTATACTGAGTGACAAGCTTGCCACCAACATCGTATGCATTCCCTTGGGGCACTGTCGTTGCTGTGAAATGACAAGGAATTAATTAATTGTCGAAGAATAACAAATCGAAAACCAAGAAGTGCAGCTGATTGGAGAGCTGCCGCAGAATGAAGTTTTGAAAACACATTTCAAGCTTGCTTTTTGTATGTTCTTGTAGCAGCTGCGCTTTGATAACTCCTTTTGCCAATTACTTTTGTCCGTGAGTTGAGATTTTTTGTCTGGCACGATTTTCTCAGCCTACGAATTGGCTGAGAATTGAATGACAGGAAGACTGTTTAATATTCTGAACTGTTCTTGCTAACAGCAATTAGTTTCATTAGTCACTGTAGTCATTACTTTGGCATTCCTCAAAATGTTGGCGATTTGATGGGAAACGTTGTGAATAAAGGCAGCGCTTGGAAGCGCTTCTTAGCTTCTGGCGACTCTCTGAGAAAGCTCGAGCCTTCGAGACGTTAAAATATTTTGACTACTACTTTTTGTCTGTCTGTCTGTCTGTCTGTCTGTCTAGACGCTAAACGCCTTCTACAGGCCAGCCTGGCAGACGGCCAAATGTTGCTACTGACAAGCTATAAAAGTTGTAAATGTTGTCGTTGTAAGTTGTCGTTAAGTTGCTGCCATTGTTATTGCTAGCCATAATTTGCATTTATTACTGCTGCCGTTGTTGCTTTTTGTTGCTGTTGTTGTCATCGACTCTTGCCTCAATTCATGCATCATTTGAATTTTTGGCGCCATTTTCAGAACGTTGGTATTTCTGCATATTGCTCACTGTTGTTGTTATTGTTTTTGTTGTTGTCATTGCACCAAGCATAATAACTGTCTCATTAGGGGGTGTGTCTATGAATGTAGCAAAATATGTCAACAGCATTTGCATTTGCATATGACGTCTGGCTGGCTTATTGAACTCCACAGAAAAATTCTGGTTTAAATTATTTATTTTTATGCAAATAACTCGCCTCATATTTTTATATGTTAATCATAAATTGCTGCAACGGCAGCGGACTGCAGAAAATATATAGCACCTTGGACGTCTAATAAGGGCGAAAAAACTGTAGAGGGTTTCCACAAAATGGTTTCTTTTAGACAAGCAAGAAAGAAATCTGTTATAATAGAAAGAATTTGTATGCAATTTGCTTGAACAAATTTATGGAATGAAAATTTTATATTTATGATTCAACTTGTACTTTTAAGAATGTTTGCTACTTTCAGCAACATTCTGAATTTACAGTCACAATTGATTACGACTTTATTTGGTATGTTTTTTAAGGTGAAATTTTTTTTTACAGAAGAAAAAAGCAATTGGTACAAAATCTTGAATTGGAACTTTTGTGACTTCTGTCATAATGCTGCTGTTTATCTGCAGATTTCGACTTCTGAGAATAAAAGCCAAAAGCTGCGCATAAGCCTGAGTTTTAGTGCAGATAAAAAATAATCAAATATGACAACTCTTGGTCTTTGATTTTCGGTCGCCATCCAAAACATCCTCAAATACTTTGCTAAATTGCTTTTAAAGCTGTGGCAATTAATTGGTTTCCCTTGATTTGCCTTGTTGAGAATTTTCAGCTTTAAAATTCTTCAATGTCATTTTAAGTTCTGTAGCGTTCTTTTTACACCAGGCTACGCTGACAGACAGACCCAGTCACAGCAGGGAGCGGCGCCGTTAAGATGCGCTCTTTTTTAGGCTATTCATGAAAGTCAAAGATTTCGGCAGCTGAATTTTTATCGAGCCATGCTTTTTCCGCACTCATTATTGATATTTGGCGGCAAAATTGGTGCAGAGTTAAAACCAAAATTCATTCCATATAAAAACACAGTAGTTTTAGGCATTAAAATGTAGTAAAAGAGAAGCATCAATTGTGTGATTAAATTTTGCAGGTCTTTAAGCAAAGCTGATAAGAAACTATTTTCGAACTCATTAAATAAAAGCAGCTAAATAACTAAAGTTAATGCTCGTCGGCTTATGATCTGCCGCAAAAATTTTAAGCACATTCTTAAAAAAGGTAGAAACCGAATGTAGCACAGCATAAAATGAAGCTGCCATGTTCAGATAACATTAACGCGTTCGAAAACCGATTTTATCAGCCGCCAAAAAACCAGGCGAATCTCATTTAATCCTTTTGAAATGCTGCCTTAAATTTTTATAAGCAAGTTGCCGCCCAATTCGAGCGAACACTTCTGCTGTAGAAATAACATGCCGCGTGGGTCGTTTGCATATATTCGGATGGAAGATTATAAGACGAAAGCTGCCAAAAACTGTTCAAATGAGGCTGAAATGCTAAAAAGGCAACTGCAAAATAATACTTAAAAGATGTTATTTCCAGCTTAATTAAGGCATTTTACGAGTAAAGGCAAAAGGTGTTGTCTTGGAATGGCTGAAAGGCTTCAAACATGAAAGATCCGTCCGTCCGTCCATTCATTCGTCCGACCACAGGAAGGCACATACAACATGCAAGATTCGAAATATTTTTGGCAATTCGCTGATTGGTATTTTTATGTTTGTGTGAGTTTTTATGGTGTGATTGCAAATGCAGGTTTGCAACTGCTGCTGTTGCTGATGGCGTCCGATGATGTTATTGCAGGTGTCGCTGCTGCTCTTTTGTCTCTGCTTTGCATATTTCTTTGCTTTTAAGCTTACTGCCATTTTTTCGCTTATCCAAAGAACGCATATAATAATACAAATTGATATCTGTCTTTTTAATTAAAATTTTATTTAACCCCACATGCCTCATCCAAATGTAAATTTATATGCAATTTTGAAAAGTTTTAAATTTTGTCCTTGAATCGAGCGGCAACAACATTTTCGCAAGCAAATTGATTGTGCCACTCGAATTAAATTCGCTTTCAGTTTGCCTGCCACAGATTCATATTTAAATTATCTCTTATGTGCACGCTTTGACCCCAGTGGTGGTGTGCACCGCCACTTGGCCTCTGCTAAACGTTGATTTGCACTTGGCGGCGAGCGAGCACTCGCCCAGCTTGCAGCCGTTGTGATTTGTGTTTCTTATTGCGATTTTGGCGTTTCAGGCTTTGTCTGCGGATTATTTGTGGCAATTGCCAGGGAATCGCTTAATTGCTCATGTTAGCGGCAGGCACTCCGCTCCCACAATTTACCACGATTTGTAGGTGTCGCGGTGCAGCTGCTTAGCGGTTAAATAAATGCGCTAGTGCTCTTCCTAACGGTCAAAGAGCACCAGCGAAACGTGACTACACTCGCAGGAGTCGCATGCGGCCATCTCAATTATCGAAATTTTTTCAGTCTGTCTGAAGCGTTTAAATAAAGTGCGCTCCTCCAAACGCTGAACCGGCATTATCCAGCTTAACTTATGACATGCGATAAAAGAAAACAGTTTTTTGAGAAGCTACTTAAAGAAAAATAATGGCATAATACAGCAGACATATTTGGGAGATCTGCAGCTGGAAAAAAAAGGTTCGATTTCTCAATAAATACATAAAAATATAAACGTGACGTCTCATAAAGAGAAAGCTGTAGAAATTTACTACGTATCATAAAGATTTTTAATTTTAATAAGCCGAATCCAAAACATATCTAAGTCGAATATATAGCATTTGTAAGCCCGAGCAACATGCAATTTCCTTTTGCGATGAATTCATTTCAATGCAGATTATTTTCGGTGGAAACCGGTTTTCTCTCTCTGAAATGTATCTTATAAAATATCACAGCAAGAAATACTGCCGTAAAAACTTAAAAGCGATTCTGCAATATATACGAGCTCTATATATGTATGTATGTACATACGTGCTCATTTTATTGCAGAGAATTCAGTGAGAGATTGCGACAAACATTGCCGTTTGTTGATTTCATAGTAGTAAGATGATCCATGAAATGTTTTATGAAATAAGTTTTATGAAATTAAAAAAGGTTATCTTCACCTGCACCAAATTTTATAAAATAAGTTTCATTAAAGGAAAAATTTCACGTGAAGGCACAAAAATATTTTTGAAATTACAAAAAGTTCTTCACTTGTCTGGGGAGGGCGCCGCCTGGACACTCAATAGTTCCACGCATGACTAAGAACACAAATGCACAGAATTTCAGCCACTAACAACGAACACAAGCTTATGACAAGCACCAGCTAGGGACAACAACAACAAAAACAAAAGCAACCCACACAATTTGCAAGCGCGCAGTGCACAGCAATCCAGAATCCGGGAATGGATGCACTGGCAACGAGTTGCAAAAGCTCTTATCGGCGCGTTGATCCTGCTGCAGTGCTAAATTGAGTTCCTTTGTCGCGGCCTAGACAAGTGCGTGGGCCTGCGTGGAGACAGAGCGCACAGCTGCGGCTGCCAAGTGACCGCAGAACGCAGAGAAACGACACAGGCCGCGCACAGACAGCGACAGACACGGCAGGCAGACAAATGTGGCAGGCGAGCAGCGCGCAACAAGCTAGAATCCGGAGAGCAGTGGCAGCGGCCGCGGCAAAAGGTTTAGCATTTTCCGTCCGCGGAGTGCGGAGTGCAGCGCACAAAACTAACGAACCACAAGAGGCGACATCTGCGCATGCGATCTGGCCGGGAAGAGGCAGCAAGTTGCAGCTGCATGCGGTAAAGTGGAAAAGGCGCTGCTGAGCCGCGCCAACCGCGCTGGATGCGCCTTAAATGCCAGGCCACAGAGGAGCAAATTGAGTGAGTACGCCGAGCCGAACTGAACTGAACTTAGCTGAGCTGAGGTCGCTGCGGTGCAGCGCAAGCGGCAGATAAGCTGTCAGGAGGCAGTGGTGTGCTTTTATGGAAAAGCAGTCGTGCCATTCTGTTGGCTGTTCTGCTCCTCACTGTTGTTGTTCGTAGTTGTTTGTTGTTGTAAAAATAATCACGCTTAACTATTTGCGGAGGCTTATGTCTGTCTGTCTGCCTCCGCCTCGGTCTCAGTGTGTGCGGAGTCAAATGCGCTCAGCGCCATTGTGGGTTGTTAGTGGCTTAGGTTGACTGGGCATGCAGGTGTGCTTCAGACTCGCAGGCGCCACTCAATTGCAACGACGCGTCGCACTAAAACGCAGCAGCGATAGAACAAGCGACGGCGTGAACGGACGCAGAGATGATCGACCGTATGGTCATACGGATGGAGGAGAGGCCAGAACAACACGTTTATCATAACAAGCGCGCTCGAGACTATTTCTTCGTGGGCTGAAAATTGTAATTGATATGCAGTGTTGCCAATTTGGCGCTTTTTTCCAACAGAATTTGTTATGAACACACTAACTATTAAATTATTTTTGAACCTTTCTCAGTTTGTATTACTCTTTTTATTTGTATGCCGTATGAATATATCCCTCTTTAAATAAATAAATAAATATCCCTCTTTAATATTATTGAAGTAAAAATGTGTTTGTTATATAATTAGTTCAATAATTAAGACAGAGAATGTTATATAGAAGCTAATAAAAATATACTATTCACAGCTATTGAAGTTATATAAACTTATTCTATACACATTTGTGTTTTTCAACTCGATGTT
This sequence comes from Neria commutata, assembly GCA_963457695.1. Taxonomy (NCBI): domain Eukaryota; kingdom Metazoa; phylum Arthropoda; class Insecta; order Diptera; family Micropezidae; genus Neria; species Neria commutata. The sequence goes on from OY735248.1 coordinate 6,708,419, forward strand.
ATAATTACAATTTGTCACCCTTCAGGGCTTATACAACATTTCGCCGACTAAACCCGATCCCTATTTAGGGATTTTGAATTAGAAGGACTTAATTTCCGTTTTTTTCATCTCCGCTGTAGAAGCTCTTAGGCAGATATTCATAGATTCCTCCGGGCCCGCTCTCTGATCTCAATGTCTGTACATTTTACATAGCACTTGTATGAATTTATCGCTTTTTATATTTTAAAATGTCGTTGGACATTTAACGCTTTTACTTTTTTTATTTTTGAAATTGGCAACACTGTTCAATTTTGTTTGTCGTTTGCAAAGCCGCAGTTCAATTCAAGAGTGCAATTCATTCTCTATAAGCAACTATAACTTTTATTACGCTCAATTCTAACAAAATTACAAATATTTACGGTAAGTTTGTAAAACCGTCAATTACGAAACTTTTGCGTTGCCAAAGAATGCGCAAAACAGAGAAGCAGGCAAATCAAAGCACTGCAACAAATCGAATTCAGGCAATATGACGTTAAGCAGCAACCAGATGCACCTCAGCCTCTCTGTTGACCGCTCGAGATGCCGCATGAATCCTTTCGGGCACTTTGGCATGCACATCAGTGCGGCGCAGATAACTCATGCTAAGTACGAACCATAAATAAATTAAAAGTCCATGCAAAATGACAGCAACAAGAACAATCTTCGGCTCGAGTACTCGTATGAACAATCAAGTGCAACATGAACTTGCCACGGGACAGTCCGCAGTGGTAGCAACAACAGCAGCAAAAGGAGCGGTAACAAGTTGAGTTAAGAGCGCTGCAGCATGCCACATGCGCATATGTGCATGCATGTGTGTTGCATGTACACAGCTGCATGCCGCGCTGGCAATTGAAATTATTAATGATAGCGGAAGAAGCTACCCAAAGGCAGTCGGCATTTTTGAGCCAGATTAAAAGAGCCTTCGCGGAGTAGTGGCGACCAAAGTGATCGCAACATGTACTGCCGCGCCGCCGCATTCAAAAGTCAGTTATGGTTAACGTGACAACGGCACAAATGATGCTGCTGTTGCTGCAACATGAGGCAAATGTAACTACGGCAAGCCAAAATATCAAGCAAAGCGGTGCCATAATAAAGAAGCGGCTTAACCCATTAAAAGTCAACGTACTTTTTCAGCAACATGCAACTTCAACAAAATGATGGTTAAAATTAGCACCAGTTTTAGGTTCCGGCCTCACAATTCAGCTCTCCAGGTGCCCTTTCGCCAGTCCCTGGTTCAAGCTAGGCAGGGGTTTTGTCCACTTGGTCCCTCTACCTGAGATTGGTCTCTCCCTTACGCATCGGCCTTCATATTATTTTAGCACAAAATAGCGGAACCTTGAGATTTAGGCTATGTCCATAAGGGAGCTAGCTTCCAAGAGGTTCTATTCGATCGTTCGAAACATTCTTTGCTTGAACATTTTTGCTACGATCAAATCGTATTATCTTTTTCTATGTATATAATTACCGCAATATGTTGTAAACGAGACTTTAGCCCAGCTTTCTCGTATTAACTCGTGTTTCTTATCATTTTAGCCTTATCCGAACGGGCTTGTAAAGCTTGATCTAGGCAGAACACTCTTTTAAAACTACAAATCCACCGGGAGGAATGGCGCCACACAAAGAAACAATTTGAAAATTTGTTTAATGCCTTGAGTCTGCCAGGAATTGAGCTTGAAGTCCCTCGCATCAGAGACCGCGCACGCATCCACTCAGCCACTGCGGCATATTTCACCATTTCATTATTCAATTCAAATCACTTTCTTTACATTCCAATTCAGCGCCGAAGGGATTCCTTCGTTCGGTTCGTATGTCTTAAAAACAAAAATGGTCAAGTTATTCTAAAAATTCAATAAATTTTCGAACAAATTTCGAAATTAAAATTTCAGAAATGAAAAGTGTACGGTTAGTAAAAATCAAAGCAAAGCAAGGGATTCTTGCTGCCTTGCTCTCTGTAAGCTGAGCTTAGCACAGGCGCATTGCAGCGCTTCATTAGATCGCAAATGCATCGCAATTAATGGCAACAATTAAAGTGTCTTCAATTGCTATTGGGCAAATGAGCAAATGGGCACAAGAAAAACAGGGGCAGCACACTGCAAACCCCAAAAGTTCAGCCATAATTTATGGCCGCGGCGCATGCGAACAGCGGCAGCAATGGAAATTAGCCGTCACTGAAATGACATGGCAGCCAGCTTGCTGGACAGCAACAAGCGCAGCTTTAAACGAAACAGCCTCCTCACTAATGTCGATAAATTGGCTGGCACATTGCGCCTGCCTACTCGCCCGTCTGCCCTCTTGCATCTGCCGCATTTCGCCCTAGGGCCATGCGCAAAATAATTTAAATAAAGTTTTTGCTTAATTGCTGCTGAGATTGCCGCAGATTCCTCCACGACCAAGGCTTTTGAAAGAAGCCATCATTTAGCAGAACAGCAGGCGCGTAGTGCAGAAGGCAGCTCTCTTACTCAAGTTACTTTATTTCGAACTCAACTCAAAGAACTATTTCGATTTGATATTTGGAAGCATTTATTCCTCAGTCAAAAAATCGCTGTACAATTTTGTTGTTGTTATGAAAAAGTTAAGAATAAATTTAAAAAAAATTTATTTTTAAGCGCAAGCCTCACTTTATTGTGAAAATACGATACTTAAGAACTCTTCAAATATTGCTTTCTCACCGGATGTCACTCAAATTAATTGTTTGCTTTAAAATGTTCTCAATGGAGCACTTTGCTAGAAATTCATAAAAACCCCTTCGCAATATGCCAGAACTACTGCTCAGCTATACCATGCGTGACTGAGTGACACTCACATAAATTGAGCGCCTTTTGTAGGTTTGCTTTTAATTAATGGACTCTGCGGCGGAACGGTACAGAGAAAGATACAGAACTTGCGAAAGGATCGTCGCTTCAGTGTGGCCCTGTGGGTCTGTGGCCGTTGCACACGTGCTAAATTGCGCAGCCTGCGTGATTGAGTATTCATGGCCGTTATGTGAAACCTGCAATTAGGCTAAAGGCTTTTTAAAGGCTCTTCAAATGCACAGCTCTCTTTCTCTTTCACTCTATGCAATTAAACAGTGCGCCTGCTTTGCCTTCGATTTAATGAGCTTTTAATTTGAATTTTGATGTGTCGTTAAGAGCCAAATTAAGGTCACTACCTACCGACTATATTGCTTGCTGCCTGGCAAATGATTTGTTTTCAACTTTAAAAAAAACAAAAAAATTAGCACGTTCCAAGCCTAGCTTCATCCGAGTATCCAACTTGGCCCTCCTTTTGCTTGTAAGTTGAGCCTAATTGAGACGTCAGCCGCATGCTCAAAAATATTCATTTTCAATTTTTTTCTATACTTTATACTGCACGTAAAGGCTTAAAGCATGCCCCAAAGTATTACTTTATATTTTGGTTTCTTTTTTGTTGTTCAAACGGTAGCAGCTGCCTCATATTTGGTTACAATTCGGCAATTATTGCTCATCTTGGGCAGCTTGCAGCCACACCTTCAGCTTGTGCTGCGCATAAATAAGCGCATCGAATGTGCATATAATGACAATAATGACATCATCAGCTTCGGTAGCCGGTAGCCGCATGCGGCCGTGCATGAAATATGCTATCAAATTACGAAATCGTATAAAAAAATTGGCAGTATCCTTAGACTTGAGCGGTTGAAGATGCCACAAGATGGTCCACGAAAATGCAATTCCAATCAGTTGACTCTAATCACTTTCGATTAGTTTAAAAATTAGGCTTGATTACACTGCTCAACAAAGACCTTAAGATTGGCATAATTATGTAAATTATTAAATATGTAATTTTTCATATAATTACACCACTACTTTTTTGCCAAAAAACTGTAATTATGAATGTTTAAATTTTTTGACAGGTTTCAATTATGTAAATGCGCTTTTATTAGCCAACAATAGTGATACTTTTTAATACAAAAAAATTAAATCCCTCAACAAATTTTTAAAGAATGTCTAAAAAATTAGATAAATGTAGCAGCGAAATTCCAAAGAAAACAAATGTTCGAGTGCATTTTTCGAATGTATGTCACCATTTTATAGAATGGAAGAACTGATTTCTGTAAAAACTAAAAATTAAGTTCAACTTCAAAAGTAGATATCTGCTGTGGTAGAAGAATTGCTTTAGCGTGACTAAGAATATGAAATGCCAAAAACTAACTAAAAGCACAAAAGACTTAAGTAACGAACTGCAAGAATAATACACCGAAGACTTAGGAAACAAACTTTTTGCTTACATTTTTAAATAGCTTTTGACAACGAAATTAATAGCAACAGTAACTTTAAAATGTCAACACTAGTGCAAATTGCAACGCTTTAAGCTTGTAAATACACAAAAGATTTTAGCAACGAACTGCTTTCAACGCAAAAGACTTAAGTAGCCAAATAATACGCTCAAATGCAATCAATTTTAATTGTTTACCAGATTTCATACTGTCGCTTGTTGTTAAAATTACGCCACGTTATTGTTGTAATGCATTTTCAAGTGCACACATACACATAAAAACTCAACAACACACAAGCAAAGGCAAATCGCCCACCACTTACTATACAAAGGCATTAAATTACATGTACACGGGTAAGTGCAGCAAAGGCTGCCACAACCATTTACGCTGCGTGTGCGCATATTTTACAATGAGGCGAATAGCTCGGCCACCAAATATGGCCAGCAGCAGACAGACAAACAACCAGCAACGAGCACAAGCAAACATAAAAGGCAGCTCGAATTTGAACGCACAATTATGCGAACGCGCCGCATGCGAGCATGTGGCATGTGGCAGCAGCAAGCTGCAAGCTCAATTTTCACATTTGTGAGCCTACGCATACTCATACATGCACACACATACACAAACTGCGCCAACTTTTCGGTTACAGCTTCAGTGGCTTCGTAGCTACGTTTGCTTGTGGGCTGCTCTTGCTGCTGCTGTTGTTGTTGTTGTTGCTGTTGTGTATTGTAAATCGTATGGCGCCAAATGTTTTTTTGCCAACAATCTCCTTGGCACTGATCGCCAAAAAGAACACACTTCTCTTAAAACGAGTGCGCTCAACAGCCTCCGTCCAACATTGTAAGCCGCTGCCGGCGACTCGTGGCTTATCCGTTCGAGCGCTGCTCGTCTGCACACCCATAGCCCGGCCCAGGCACAAGCAAAACGTTAAGTGGCGCACTCGCGGTAATTGTTGTGCCAAATATGTGCGGATTTTAGTGTCGCTCGGGAATGTGCCAGTGTGGTCGAGCCATGCAATCAACACTTGGGCGAGCGAATATCATAAACTGTTATATTTAACGCTTTGCGGGATGCCTAAAATTAGACTATGCGAGCATACATTTTAATATTTTTTCTGTAAAAAAATAGAAAAGATATTTTGATAAAAAATAAAATGCTTATCAAAATGTCTGCAGAACCTAATAAATTATGTGCTGTCGTATTTGAAAGAGTCGATTTGCCTGAGCTGTTTTGCAATTCGTAGCGGAATTGCCATTTCCGATTTTAATAATCCCTTAAGATAAGCGAAATGACTTTTTAAATGCACGCTATATTTCTATTCATTCTGCATATTTTATTTGTGTTCTTTTTTCGTAAAATATTATGATAGCATAGTGTTTAGTAAATTTATCAAACAGATTTTGTGTGGTAATTATTTTAATAAAGGAATTTACAATTATATGAACGCTACTGTTTTGTTCCCTTCACTCTTGTTCTCAGCAAATTTCAACCCGGCCATCCATCCGAGTATGTATATACATATACTCTCGTATTTTACAATAAATACATAAATATGTATGAACGACATATTTTACAGAATGCACTTGCTTCAATGTAAACCAAATGAACGTTCTACATAACTCCCTTTCCGAAATGAGAAGATTTTCGATTTTTTTTAAATATGTTATATGTATATCAAAATAAATTGCTATAAAACTCATACATGCATATATTAGCTTGATTTACATATTTCTAAATACTGGCTATTTTTCCTCAAATATAATTTATAGCCCGTTTCCCAGCTCTGAAAGCTTCAGTGACAAACAGAAAATAGTCAAGCAAAAAACACAGAATAACACTGGCAATAACAAGACTGAATTAAATGCAGCAGGTGTGCCGCACACACGATGCAGAAAAGCCAGAGTCCAAGAATTAAGTGCATTAAATTAAAACTCAAGAATTGACAGTAGTAAAAAAGGCAACGGTCAAAGTGAGGAGCAAAGTGTAAGCAGACAACTGCGCTGTGCTTTAAAAGCAAGAAATATTTACAAGTGCAAAAGTAAAACGTGGTAATTAATAGGCAAGATGGGGCGGGAAAAAGCGAAAATGATGATGCTGATGAGCACGATGATAACTTTATAGGCCGACAAGTTGCCACATATGCCTGTATGTATGTATGTATGTGTGAATATCGCGACCACTACTAGCAGCGCAAAGAGGCAGTAAGAAGGTTGCTTTTATGAGCAGAACATCACACCGTGGTCCGCCTTGCTGCGCAGCAGGAAGGGCGTACCAGGCCGAGATTTCACAGTAAGTCCATGTGCGGCCAGAGCGGCGAGTGCGCGCACAAATAACAGCTCGCACCTGGCGGAACTATCAAACTATAATTTGCACTTTAATAGTCGCGCGGAGTGCGCAAAGTGGTGCCACAGCACAGCAAGGACATGCGCTTGCGTGCCCGTTCAGTATGCGGCTGTGGCAAACCTAAAGTTAGCCGAGATAATCGCGGCACATACAAACTACTTGACAAAAAAAGCGCAAAAATACTGTGGCACAGGTGCGACGGATTCGAGTCGCACTGCCGTGAGTTGGAGCGACGTTGGGCGGGGTGTGGCATTACACCTTCGACTGAGATATGAGCATAGCAGCTGAAAGTAATTAAAATCATCATATTTTATGCTGCGCTACTGCATCCGGTCGCTGTTGCATTGGCCTACAGTTCAGATGCTGCTGCCGCAGGAGCACTCTCGGGCGCCTTTGTGATTTAATTATGCATGTCAAGCAACTTTAATGCAGCATCCTGTGTCGCAAGCAGTAATTACGCGGCAGAGTCGCAGCCGTAGTAGCTGCGGCAACAGTAGCAGTAGCAATAACATGTCATGACTGTGGCGGTGTGGCGATGATGTTATTAGCCTTTGTTGTTGTTGTTGGCATGCTGCATGTGGCGATGCTGAATAGGCCTGATAAACTTGTTACGCTTTCAAATTGCACTTTAAATTGTTTGCTGGCTGAAGTTGGCTGCTTTGTTGTGCCCCATTTGCCGCGGTGGTCGCCGACGTCGTCAACCGCTGGTCCAAAGTTCTTAACGATGTACATGCACATACATACACATGACTGCCTCTGCTATACTGCTGTGGCGGCTGCTATCAGCTGCTTGTTAATTTCCGCCCGATGTGTTTGTTCTTACTGTGGCGTGATAAGCAGCAGTCAAGCGCAAGTAGGAAATACTCATTTTAGAGGATGTTATAATGATGGCGCATGTAAAACACAGCTGCTAGGTAGGCTTGCGAAACTGCATTGTGCATTAGAATCATTTTTAAAATAAGTATTCTTTTGACCTTCTTTCGCTGCCTATGTTTCATTTATCCCTGTCCATTTGACAGTTGCCTCCACCTTCAAATTTGGGACATAAATTGGACGTCATATCAGCAGCCGAAATGCTTATAGAGAGTTAGTTTCGTATTAGTTAAAATAATGTCAGATTGCTAAATAACTTTACAAGTAAGAAGGCTTTTATATTTCGTATATATATATATGTATGTATATATAAAAAAACACAGCTTGGCAAATACATCAAATGGTTTATTCCTTTCTATACACGTAATGGCGTAACGGCATCATGTTTTACATTTATCACATTGCAACTTGGCGCCCACATACAATTTGCGCCCATCGTAGGATATGTGCATTTCCGCTTGCACGGCAGCAAGTATGTCCTTGTAAGCCGCATGCCAAGAACAATCGGCAGCGCTGTCCTTTTGGCTGTTTATCAACCTGTCGGAAAGGCATACACATATTATTCAAAATACAAGAAGATTTGTATAGCAATTTTCAGAACAACCTGCACAAGTAGAGCAGGGGTTCGTAGAGTCTGTCTATTTCTTTGGCGCGCACCATTTCGCGCGCATAATCAGCCAACAAGTCCACGTCGTCACTGCTGGGTTCCGCGCAGCTTTTGACCCAGGCAAGTAGTTGCCGTATGCAATTTTGTTGCGCGAACACATTCTCCGCGTTGATTTCGCTGCGACGGGGCACGGCAGCTACAGCATCGCCTTCGACTATTAATTCTAGCGGCGGTGTGACAGGTCGAGAGTTTACTTGTTGCTTGTTGATCGTCGTGCACCAGCGTTGTTTTTCTGCCGCTATTTGAGCTTCGATTTCATCGCGCAACTCAGAGGGCATAGCTGCCATAAACTCCGCATCTACTTGCAGCGTAGTTGCTTCTGGTGCTGCCACTGTATGTGTCTCTTTGCGCAGGCGTTTGTCTTGCGCTGCTCTAGATGTGGAGGGCAGTAGATCGCTTTCATTTAAAGTGCTTAGACTGCTTTTGGCTGTTGTTACTGCTAGCAGTGTCTGTGCTGCTTCCTGCTGTGCCCTATCCTGCAGTATTTCAGCCTGTATATCTTCGGGCAGCGCTGCGAACCACTCTGGATCTATGTCCGCAGGTAGAGCTTTGGCAACATTGGCAACATTGGCCATGTTGGCAACATTGCTGTAATAGTCGTTATGATCCGCCTTAACCACGCGTTTGGCGGCAGCGTTCTGCAGCATGTTCATGACATTGGGACGCTTCTTTGCTTCTGCTTCTTTAGCAGATCGATTGCGGGCTTTATTTGTGGTTTCTTTCGCGACAGTTGTTTTAGTTGCTTCGTTCGTTTTGGCCCGTCCGTCAACTGCATTTGTTGCAGTTTCTATAGATGTGTCAGCTGGTTTTTCCAAACCTTTCTGCTTCTCTGCTACTCTTTCGAACATGTCCTTTAAGGCATTATCTCTCTTTTTATCCTTAGCCTCATTTGGATTATCTAACTTGGACAGATGTATGCCGATGCCACGTAGCTCGTTGGGTGGCAGATTAAGCGCTTTCATAGTGCTTAAAATTGTGCGTGTAATTTGCGCCAAATCGTGCGTGAATTCAGGTAGCGAAACCGATTTGGTGACGTTGTCGCAAACACCATGCCCCATGAACTTGGAGGTTTCCACAGGTGCATCCTTAGCGCGCACCATTAACTTCAGAGTGACGCATTTAGTCTTGCGCTTGATGTCGAGCAAACGCGTGTGTACTTCGGCACATAATTGACGCAGAAATATCTCCAGTTCGGCATACTCCTTGAAGCGTATGCCATAGTTGACTTCCGCTGAAACGGATTTTCGGATCTGAGTAAAATACAAAAATAAGGAAGCCATTTTGTGTTTACAATAAATTGATCTAACCTGTCCGTAAGCCAGCGGCCTGTTATCAATGCCGCGACAGAACTGGTACAATGTCTCGCCGAACTTCTTGCCCACAAGCATTTGTATTCTGGCCAGCGATACTTTTCGTAAATCCCCACAAGTCAGCAGACCAGCCTCTTGCAGCGTATATGCATTGCTGCTGCCAACGCCAGGCAGTTCCTTTATGTGAATATCTGTCATGTAGGCTTCCACATCATTGGATCCCAAATAATACTGCCCGTTGGGCTTAGCCTGCTTTGTCGCCATTCGCGCTTGCAGCCTGCAGGTGATTTTGAAGGGCATGACATGACTGTACAATTTTCAAGTATTAAAAATTTGAAAAACCAAATTTACTTATTAGCGCCTACCCCCGCAGAGCAGGGACATCCTGTCTTCTGGTGCACCTCCTCTCTAATGATGCGCACAAAGTCCATTGGCGACACTTGCAATTCAGAGAGCACATGCGATAGATCTACGTATAGCTCATCACAACTGACAGCTTCGATGTTCAGCGTGTATTGCGCGATGGTGTTGTATAGTGTGTAAGCCACCTCCTTGTAACCCTCAAAATCGTACGGCAACGTTTGCAGTTCAGGACATAGCTTAACAGCCTGCCCTACGAACATGCCATTGTGTACGCCTTTGGCGCGTGCCTCATAACTGCATGAAGCTATTTCCGAGAGCGACATTTTAGCATCAAAGCCATTGCGCACTTTATCCGAGAGCACGTTATTGTGTAAGTGCTGCTCAAAGCGCTTGGCGAAGAGCTCGCTCTCAAGTTGGCGATCTGAGCCGGGATGTACAGGCACTGTAGCAGCCGCGCCACCTGATAAAATATATAACATTTAAAAATACTGTTTCTATATTTATACAACATGGTGAACCTTTTGAATGTGTCACCGCCACTGGCAGGCCCCGCAATTCCGGGTGCTTCCTCAGCCCCACCGAAACGAAGAAGCAATCCATATCAATGTGCATAATAGCCGATTCCCTGTTGCAATGCGGCACAGCCTGCGATTGCAGATTTTCTTTCAACAGAGTGAGTGCAGGAAATCCAGCATCGCCGTGTTGTTCTCGCAAGTCGTTCACATACTGCTTGAATCCTGCGCCGAGTGTGGCAATGTGATGCCGCCGGGAATTGTTATAATATTCCGGCATAAATTTAGGGTCGACGGCAGTTCGCGCCGCACCACTACCTCCGGCACTGCTGCTGGTGGCAGCTAAGCTTGACTTCTGTACTGCGCTAGATAATCTAGTCGAGGCTGGCGGGGTAGCTTTGTGTGCTAGTTCTGAAACGATGCTGCCTGGCGTAGCAAGACTCTCTCTTATTTTGGCATTCAACTCATCTAAACTTCTCAAAATAACTGCCACTTCCTCTGGATTCACTTCTGGGGCTGTAGCTTCTTCTTGCTTAGCTTTCTTTACAAAGTTCAGCCTTGGCTGTGAACTCTTCTGATTCGTGTAAAGCAAGTAACGCGTATAGTCTAGTATACGTTTTTCGCGCACGCAATCCACCACCCACCGCGGACTGATGATTTTGCTGGTATTCATGTTCCGCACCTTCACGTCCGGTAAATTGGAGGCTATAATGTAGGTTGTGTGCGAGCGCTCGTAGTGATGATACGTGCCGCCGTGAATCATCATTGTGCGTTTTAGCTCATCTGCGCTGGGGTCCGTTAAACCGTTAACATAAATGGAAATGCCGGCAAAGATATTGGACTGCCGAAAAGAGTCGCTGGCAGCAGTAAATTGCTCTTCTAGCTTAGTGATTTTCGCTTCCATGTAACCGCCCTAGAAATTCGAAAGAAATTAAGAAGGTGGTGAGATTTATGCCGGTATCACACTGCTTCCGATTCTTGTCGGCGACACGCTTCAGACTCTTGCTAACTGTCGTCGGCAGTGTGATAGTACTACCGACTGTAGTCGCCGACGTTTGTCGACGACAGTCGGAAGCAATGAGTCGTCGACAAAAATCGGAAGCAGTGTGGTACAGGCATTAGCAAGAGTCGGAAGCGTGTCGCCGACAAGAATCGGAAGCAGTGTGATACCGGCATTAAAATTTAAATAGCAATTTACCCATTCACCGAAACCATTGTCGCGCGACATTTTTCATTAATCGTCATTCGACCACAGAATAGCCAATCCGTTGTGTGATTCGTACAGCGCTTGATTTTCACAAAATATTTTTAATAAACAATTTTGCGGGAAATTTGATTTGTATGCAAAACAGCTGATCAGTGCAAGTGCAGTGATATCTTTCGATTAATAATTTTCGATCATTTTTCACAATGTACCATTTCCATCAGCACTGCCACAGGGTTTTGTGCAATTTGAAATGGCATTTTTATATATTAATGGCAATTTTTTAGATTACAAAGCAATAAGTGATCTCGTTCTATAGCCCTTCCCCGAGATTTCCAGCCAATTGCAACGAAAAAACAATTTCTAGGTTGATTTTTATTGTTAATATTAATGTATCCAAATCATTACACAATCACATTTTAAGTAAAATTAATTTTATTATAAGCTTTATTAATACGTTAAAAGTGCGCCAAGACAGATCTGGTGGCTGTCATCGGGATTGTTTAAAAACTTCACAGAAATTTAATAAAATAATACGACATATACATAAGTCTACTCCGAATATTGCATTTATGACATTTTTGTATCCAACACACAGTGAGTAATGTTTTTGCCCGTGCAACCCTGGTTCGTAATAGTTTTTTGGCGCAATAATAAAAACTAGGAAATTGTAACAGCAATTGTAAATATAACAATTTATGTAAATGACGGAGGACGAGGTATTTAAAACTTGTGATGTGTGCAAGCTTAGCAGCAACCTCACAAGCGATGTCTTGATGTTAGGCGATTGGATGGAGCACCAAGGAATAACCGTACACTATTTCTGCCTGGTAATAGTTTTCCCCAAAAGATTATCTTTCGAGCTTGTAAACATCAACTTTGTTGTCAGCTGCTGTCGACACACTTGCCACAGAATGGCGAGGATACCGGTGGCATTCTTGGATTTCTACTGCGAGACATACGCAGTGAGATACAGGCCAGGGCTCGGCAGGCTTGTTGTTATTGCACAAAGAAGCACGCCAGCGTGAGCTGTTATACCTGCAAGGACTATTTCCACGTTAAATGCGGCTACAGGAACCGTTGTGTGTTTTATTTTTTGGATGATTTTCGTTCCTATTGCGATCGCTGTACACCGCTGACTGATATTCAGCGCAAGCATTCAAATCTGCCTGCGGAGACGCGTGATCGTACTTGCGCTATCTGCAGAGATCATATGGGCCTCTACGAACCGGTCAAATGGATATATGGCGAATGCTGTGGCAATGGCTTCGCTCACATCATCTGCATGCGAAAGTACGCGTTAAGGGCAGGCTACTATCTCAAATGTATCTGGTGCAGGGATGTAAAATTTCGCGAGTATGTGCGCAAGCAGAGTGTCTTTGTTCCGGATCGCGATGCGGACTGGGAGCGCCAACGTAACGCTTACAGGGACCTGCATCGTGCCCATAACCGTTGCGACATGCAGGAGTGTCTCTGTCCGCGTGGCCGTGAATGCCATTGGGGTAAGTTATTAGAGATTCCGCTTTTCAAAAATTTAGAACAATTTTGATACCTCCTACTTCTTAGGCAAATGGAGTCTTATAAGATGCGCATTGTGTGGTTCATTTGGCGCCCACAATCCTGTTTGCATAACAGGCAATATTAAATCTACAAACATATTCAAAGAGTTCAAATGTGATACATGCAGAATCATAGAAAAGTCGAAGCCGCAGGACCGCCCAAATAGGGCTGTGTCCAACGGTGCAAAGATGAATATTTCGCTTTATGCGCCTAAGACAATTAAAGATAAAACTGATTTAGGCTTACATGAAACGCCCTCCTTTTCGGAATTGAATATTCAGACTCAACTATGCCCAAATGACACAACACAAGCTCCATTCGATATGACTGCTTCAAACGACCTTAAGGATGCCACTCAACAGCAGCAGACGTCAAAAGTTGAAACTCCTGCATTGGAAGAATGTGCTATCATCGATCTTTGCTCGCAAAACCAAGAGGATGAAATCAGGGAAGAGCTGCCAATCAATTCAGCAGACATCGAAGATATTTTTGACGCAATTTATGCTGAAATGCAACGCAATGGATTGTTTAAAGGCTGCTGTGAGCTGTTTCCAACAACTCAAGATCCAACCGACAATCGCTTCGTGACCTTTGGAGTTTTCAAATTTAATGCAGACGAGTCCAAGTGTTTGGGTCAATGCAAAGTGCGCATCGATTTAACAAGTCCTCGATTTATGGGCAAAAGTATTGATGAAATTAAGGATACACCTGGACTGCTCACAGAGGATGATGTAGTCGAGCGTGTCGACAATTCCGGTATGTTCGAAGGCATTGACAAATTTCTGGCCAAATATGAGTAGTTGAGTTGAGCCTATCCTTTCTTTTATATGAATTATGAGCCGAATTTTGTCTCTTCACGCATTATAAACAAAAAATTCGAAAATTCAAAAGCAACTAAACTGCCTTAATTTAGTGAGCGGAGTATACCGCCTGCTTTACAGAATATGAACTTATGCCGTAGTACAAGGAGTTACTTTTATTTTGTTAGAATCCTTCAATATGCGTCATTGGTAAAGACAGCTAAGGTCACAGTAACGCCATTAGTAAACATGTCTTATATAAAATATATAGCTACGAATCATGTGTATTATGTTAAGAATTTACGTTCAAAATTAAAATACCAATTAATCTGGCGCTGAGTCAAGGACGAGGTGTGCGTAGCCAACACGTTCTCGAAGTCCTCACCGACAATGCGCATTGCATTGAAGTCGTGCTGAAACGCTTTCAGCGCCGCCTCATTGCATAAATTGCAAATGTCTGCACCGGAGTAATTCTGTGTGCGTTTAGCGATATCACACAAATCCACGTCGTCCGCAAAGGGCATACGTTTTTCATGCAGCTCGAGTAGAGCTAAACGCGATTCGCAATCCGGTGCAGGCACATGTATCAGCTTGTCAAATCGTCCTGGGCGGAGCAAGGCGTCGTCGACCATATCCGGGCGATTCGTGGCAGCAACCACCAGTATGTGATTTTCGCTGTCTGTGGCTATAATGCCGTCCATTTCTGTGAGCAGGGTGGAGAGTATACGAATTTGAACATCGCTGTTGGCATTGCTAGCTAAGGAACGTTGCCCAACAAGAGTGTCTGTAAAATAACAAATGGAAATATGTTGTATATTTATAAATATTTATTGCATTTATTATAGAGTATAGAGTATTCAAGAGTAACAGTTGCAATTGACCTATTTCATCCAAAAACATTACGCATGGCGCATGCTTTCTAGCGGCGTTAAACATTTTCGCAATAAATTTCTCAGCGCATCCCACATAGGGTGAATACACCTCGGCGCCTGAAGTTGATATAAAATTAAACCCGGCCTCGTAAGCCAAGCACTTGGCAATTGTGGTTTTTGCACAGCCCGGAGGCCCATAAAGTAGCACACCTACAATAATGAACATTGAAACAGAGCATGCTACAGCGAACCAAGAAAGCGCATATATGGATAACCTTTTGGTAATGTCAAGTCGAAGCGTTGGAAGGATTTACGTTGCTTGATGCCAGCCAGGACAGATACTTTTAAAATTTGTTTTAGTGAATTCATGCCGCCAATTGTGTCGAAACCGGCAGTCATTTTTGCTACTGTAACATCAGTGTTACGTGTGCAAATCGGCTGCGACTGTAGACAGGACAATTTAATAGAATTATTTTAAAAGTAAGTAAATATGGAACAAACGTTGGCTAAAGATGACTTCACAGTGGCCACAATATTTTTTGAATTTGTTTGACTAAGCAATGACTTTTCTATGTTGCTTATAAGTAGGGCCAGGTCAGCCACAACATATCCTTGAGTGTGTTTTGACACTGCATCCAGCAATTCTGAAGTCAGCACTTCGCCGGCTAGATGATGCGCAATGTATGTTTCATCGAACAAAGCGGCGAAGAGCAGTCTTCGCGCACCCTCCGAGGGAGCAGCAATAGAAATTTCCTGATCAAAACGTCCAGGTCGACGAGCAACTTCATTTAGTGCTTCTGGTGTAGACGTCGTAGCTAAGCAAATGATGCTATTTTCGCTTTTATGCAACTCATCGATGAGTGAGAGCAGCTGCGCGCAAATGTGCATCGACTTGTTGGCGTCTGAGCTGCTTTCACCAAGCCTTGCTGCGGGACAGAGAAGCTGCAAATCTTCCACAACTATTAAGACAGGCGCTGAGACATGGACATTAAATTATTAGAGCATTAGGAGACTCATTTTTTGTTACAACAACCTGCTGGTTTCAAATTACGTGCAAATATGCGCGCCGCTTGGAAGATTCGGCGTAGTTCAGCTTCCGCTTCGCCCGGATATTGCCCTAGCACATTCGTTGCTGTTATGTGAAAACAATTGCAATTTCGGCGTCTAATAAACTCCGCGGCTAACGCACTTTTGCCACAGCCAGTGGGACCCACGAGCAGCGCATTCAATGATATGCGGAACTTGCCAACACATCTGCTCCTTTGCAGTTCCGAAACTTGCACCAAATCCTCCAGCTCTTTCAGCGCACTCTCAAAGCCATAGCCATGAAAAGTGTTCCTGTGTACCAAAGTGGGTTCCAGGTTTACATCAATTATTTTAAAAACAGTGGCATCCGTAATTTGAAATACAGCATCTGCTGCACATTCTTTAACGAATTTAATGTGTACAGCCTTTACGCCTATTTGAAAGAGTTCTGGAATCTCAAGCGTGCAATTTTGTATGAGATAAAGAGATTGCACCAGCTGTTGAATGATAATCGCTAAATATTCCAAATTGAGTTTATCAATATTTTTAAGGAAGAGCTTTTCCGTGATGGTGAGAACAACTTCAACTTCTGTAGCTGCCGTTTGTTGATTTTCTAGCACCTCCAATCTTTCGAGCTTTCGTTTCGCCGATTTATCTGGCTTTCGCGTGTTAGGCCACTCGCTCACAATATTATCCATGTAGCAGAACTTGGCTGGCATATCCCTTGCAAATACTTGACACACAACAATGGAATCATCATCGAGTACGCATTTAACCCAGGAACCAGGTTTCATTTGTGCAGGAAATTTTATCTTTGGTATCAGACATTTTTGTGTCGCTATGTTTTCTAGAATGTTCAGCGGTAGAATGTGCAGATTTAAATTTATTTCCATTTTCAAGAAAAAGCACGTAATTATATGAAACTCGCACTAAATCTCAAACACAAAAGCATGACACTTTCTTTGTTTTGGGAAGTTTTGTTTGAAGTGCTGCCATACTTAGAAATTGTTTGAAAATTTATGTAGGCAATATTACCTGAATACTTCCCCAGCAAGAAATACTTTCATACGTGCTTGAAAGCAAATATTTACGTGGGTAGTTTAAAATAAAAAATAGTTCAAACACGAAATTGCTGAAGTAAGTACAATAAAACTGTTTGTAATATTCTTCAAGATAGTGATAAAAGTCTCATCCGCTTTAAGTTGTTTTAAACCAGAAGTTGTATACGAAATGCCTGGGTCACTTATATAGAAATCTGGTCCGATTGACCGTCATATTGTTAACAAAAAATCGAGTAATATTTCTTAAGATTATTCTTTATATAGTTTCAACTCGCATCTGTTTCAAGAATTATAAGAGAGAATGCTAATCCCAATTTTTTCCAGATCAAAATTCCCCAGGTTTGATCTCTTATTATTTAACGCATGTTATAGCATGTTATATAATAACTGAAATTTTCTGAAATTTAATATAATGTCGGTATATGATACTTTTTATGTATATATTATGTGGAGACAGATTTTTAATTGCTTGTAAAGAATGGACAGTGCAACGTACCGACACCCCTGCGTTTGGCTCTTGACGCCATTCCGGTTTGTGTCGATTGGAATTGGCAGCATTGGTCGAAGAAGAACATAAATTTTCATGCAATATTTTTGCAGTTCTTTAAAAATTGTAAAAATCAATATATTAAGTATTATTTCCACCGCAATTTAGTGTAAAAAATATATTAAGTGTATGAAAAAAAGGAAATCTATGAAGTAAACCAGGTGAGCTTTGATTTGAGTACGTTTGTTGAAAATGTTCCAGATCGGAGAGTTTTTTTCTTGTATGTTGCATTCTCTGTACAAGAATCACTACGCCGCCCGCGTCGTGTCAAAACATCTAATACATATGTAAAAAAAACTTATTTTCCTGCAGGAAATTGTCCAAACAAATTAGCTGTAAAAGCAGAGAAATTGTTCCACCCACTTAAAGGAACAAACAATCAATGAAAGTTATGGCTGATTTGGACGCAGTTCATTTGGGGTTGGACGAGAATGAAGCCGACATCGCGGAGGAACTGCAAGATTTTGATGATTCATTTGATACGCGTAGCGAAGCGTCAGAGTCTGGCTCGGATTCCTCTGATTCACAGCCAAGCATTAGTTCAGTGAGCTCAGCTCCCTCATCCATCCCGGACGTGCCGAAGAGCAAAACGAAGGCAAAAACAATTAAAGGTGACGCAAAGAAGACGGCCACGAAGCGTGCTCCCTCACCATCAGCAGCGCAAAACGGCAAATCCGCCGATAAAAAAAAGAAACGCTCTAGCAACGTTACTGCCGAAACTCCTTCAGTTTCGTCAGAAAAAAAGCCTAAGAGTGAAAATGCGAAAAAATCTCGCAAGAGATCCACTATAGGCGATGCAACTAAAGCGACCGAAGTCGCACCAATTGTTGCCAGTACAGCAGATGTTAGCGGTAGCAAGAGTGATATTAGCGACATTGAAGATAAACCGGCCCCAACATTTCAGAGCGATTCGGAGTCGGAAAATTCTGATGCGGGTGCCAACGTTAAACGTAATGGACGAAAGGCACCATCAAAGAGTGCTTCACCTGAGAAGAAATCCAATGTTGATGATAATGCTGGTAACAATGTCAAGAACAATTCCACCAAGTCCTATGATTATATGACAAAGTTGAACTATTTGTTTCGTGACACGCGCTTCTTTCTCATCAAATCCAATAACGCCGACAATGTTGCTTTATCCAAGAGCAAAGGTGTGTGGGCTACATTGCCCCAGAACGATGCTAATCTAAATCAGGCTTTTAAGGAGGCACGCAACGTCCTATTGATCTACTCCGTCAATGAGAGCGGTAAGTGAACTTAGTTTAAAGTTTATCCCTTTACATTTAGGTATTAGTATTTATTAATGTTATTATTTCAGGAAAATTTGCTGGATTTGCACGGATGAGTGGGCAATCACGACGCGATATTCCCCAGGTTGCTTGGGTTCTTCCGCCCAGCATATCATCGAAGGCTTTGGGTGGAGTAATTGAAATCGATTGGATCTGCCGCAAAGAGCTCTCCTTCAATTGCACATCGCATCTCTACAACTCGTGGAACGAAGGGAAACCAGTGAAAATTGGACGTGATGGCCAGGAGATCGAACCAAAGGTTGGCGCTGAGTTGTGTCGTCTTTTCCCCGAGGATGAAAAAGTGGAATTGACGCCGATTTTGCGTAAATCTAAGGAAACTGCAAAAATGATGCGTGAAAAGGGAATACGTGTGGTTTACAAGCCACCGCGTAGCTTGTCTTCGCGTGGTGGTTCACGCGGTGGACCTGGACGCAGAAACTTTGGCGATGGTGGTGGTGGGGGCGGTCCAATGCGACACAAACGTTCTTATGGCGGTGGTAGTCAACATCGTCCCTACAAGATGCCACCGATGGGTGTACCGCCGGGCGGTTATAAGCGCTCCTCTTCACCCTATCGCAGTGGCCCAGGTGGTCCCGGTGGTGGTTCCCGTGCTGGTGGTGGAGATACTGGTCTACCTCCTTGGGAGCGCTATATGACGCCTGCTGCTGCTGCGGAAGCTTACGTTGCTGATTACATGCGCACCATGCACGGCCAACTGCCGCCGCTGCCCTTTGTGCCGCCTTTCGGACAAATGCCGTTGTCCTCTGCAGGCTCAGGCGGCGCCATGCCCCCGTCGGGGCCACCATCAATGTACGAGCAACTGCCACCACCGTCACGCTATTACGACGGTCCGCCCCCATTGCCAGACTATCCACCACCGCAGGCCATGCGCCCTCCACCGCCGGGCTTCGATAAAGCGCCCTCATATGAGGATTTTGCCGCCTGGAAGAATGCCGGACTGCCAACGGTGCCTGGCCCGGGTCCGAGCTTTCCTAGCTTCGGCAACAGTGGTATGTCGTCATCTAATAGTGGTGGCGGGGGTTCCGGTTCGGCCGGCGGTGGCGGCTTTGGAGGCAGTAGCAGTGCACTTGGTGGCAGTGGTCCGAATTCGTATCGAAATCGGGACAATTTCAACCGGTCGCGTGAGCGTGGTGGTGGCCGAGACTATCATCATCGCGGTGCTGGCAATTCTGGCAGCTCCTCGCGTAGCGGTGGCGATCGCGACAGGCATTTCCGCGGCGGCGTAAACGACCGCGGCAGTCAACGCAACTACAGGGATGGCAGACGTTAAGTACGCGGAATTGTTATGCGCTTACAGTGGCTATGACGCGTCATAATGAAAATGCAAAATAAGTGATCCGTGTTCGATTCCACTACTCCCGATGAATTTCGATTCCAAGATGTGCGCGAAAGCAGATCTGCGTTAAGTACGTTTGATCGAGTGTGCCGTTTGGAAAGTTCGAGTTAAAAGAAAAAAAGTAATAAGCCCGCCCATTCAAATGTGTAAAAAAAGTGTTTGAGTGTTTTCGCCAATATTAGAAAAAATTATCGCACATCCCCCTATCCAATCAATGGCAGAGAACAACGAAACTCCTGCTACCTATTTCGAAACTTTTTCGAATATGTTAGCAATTTCAAGTTTAAAAATTACAAAAAAAGCATCTATAGCTACAATACAGTGCGATAGAAAAATGATCATCTCCTTGTAATGTATTATCCTTATTCATTCGCGTGCGTGAACCACATAATGAAATAACCCACAAATATGCTCCACAATGTTTCAGAGCAGACAAAAAAGTAAAAAGCAGACAAAAGTTTGATAAGAACTTGAAATTTTAAATCTTAATTAATAATGCATAAATAATAGTTAAGAAGCCGTTAGAAATATAAATTCAACAATATCTCTGTGAACTTTATTTGCTGCGAATGCATGCGAAAGAAAGCAGGAGGGAGAGGGAGGTTGGTTGCATATATTGTTGCGTGTAAAAATATTAAAAAAAAATAGAATGGCAACATACACAAAATTATGGACTACTGACCAAAAGACGTTCGTACAATCGATCTCTACTCCCATTGAACTGTTCTCTGTTGTTGAAATAAGCAAAAAACGGCAAATCCAAATTGTGCAAAGTGAAATATGGAAAATTGTATGCCTGAGAAAGAAAGGGGGCTAAAACAGAATTGAGTGCTCAGTGTAAATTCGATCTTAACCCCATTCGCTCGCTCCTAAGCTCTAGCTCTAAACGATGTTCTATTTTTTGTTTGCCATAAACATTGGATTTTCCAAATTAAGCAAAAATTGAAATTCCGAGGAGATGTAAAATCATTTTGTGTACCGCCCTCGCCCAAGTACGTCCCTGTGGCAGTACATTCTCAAAAACATCATCATGGACAAAATACAAATACACACGAACGCTCAGCAATACCCCTTATGCACTGAGAAGCACTCTTACGGATTCAAGCTCTGACCGAGCGAGCTTTCGAGTCCACACAATAACTGTCATATACACATGTACCTTCTCGACTCCAACTTTTCCTTCGTGTAACTGTCTTGTTCTAGATGTATTTTCGTGTCTAATCAAATGTTTTTGTCTTTCAGACTATATTCTGCAGGCTTCTTTCGGGAATGGCTGTTTATTTTCACATTTGACCACACCGTCGCAGGTGTATATGTTTAACACTCTTCAGTTTTGCTGCGACAGCATGAACAGAAATTCGCAAAACTAAACCAAAGTGATTGCAATACGAGTGTAAATACTGGCAATTTGGTTTAGTGGCACAGCATCTTCACACTTCCATGGAGCAACGACATCTGTATTGCACGCAAAAACAAGCTGAAGCCCTTGGGAACGCTTTTCGAGCCTATAAAACAAGACTCAAACCAAATGCACGTTAATCTTGGCCTACTGCTAAACCCACCAAACGCCAATTATTACAGCTAAACCGCTTAAGGCATACATCTCTGTGACATGACTTCTTACACTTGTAAACTTCAGCTTGAGCGGATTTAAGTGCCGTCATGCTCTAGCTGTCCGCACTAGTGCCATTTTCCTTTTTATTATTTCCCAATCACTTGTACGGTTAATCTCATTACGAACGCCGTCTTTTAAAAACGATATTTCCCTCTGACAATGACGTAAACATTCTTTCGTTCCAGTGCAACTATTCCTTATTAGTACCATGTGTAAGCCCTGTAGTTTCGAAGAGGCTATCGGTGTGACATTGCTCTCTGAAAGATTTTTGTTATAGAATGGACTGTGCGCAGGACTGATGAATTATTATGGTTGAAAGTTGTTTTTCCTTTACTTTCAGTTTTACATTTATTACAGCCTAAATGCATGGAAGAAGGAAGACACTGGCTAGCTTGCCTGCAATTTGCGGTCACAGAGTGCACGTGAAATTGAAATGAAGACTGATTTTTGCGCTTATATGGAAATAAAGCTCGTACTTTAAAGATATATTAATAAATTTTTTTTATTTTCTGATGAAAATTTAATAGAAAAAGTTAATTTTTAACAACATGTGAAATAGATTAATAATAATCAGAGGACATTTTCTGACAACACAAATGGATACATTACCGTTTTTTGCAGTTCATTGGCATCTCGTCAGAGCTCTCCTCATCGTCCTCGCTATCCATAACGAAGATTTTCTCTTTTGCAGGATCAGCGCTATCTGCTGTTGCATTACTTTCTAGTGCGGCAGAAGAAGTCGTTGGGGTTGGATCATGCAAGTCTGGATCTACATTCAGTAAATCATGATTGCGTTCACGTCGTTTGGTCAGTGCATACATGCCGCCGTAGAATAGTATGGGTAAAACGCATATTAAGCTACTCGCCAGTAGGAAGTATAAGCTGCTGAACTCACGATGACAGCACTTAAATTCCTTGGACCAAAGTGAACGTGTTCGATTCATCTGTGATATGAACGTTATAATGAAAAAATACTGATGCACAAATTGCGAATTGTGTTGCGCTCACCTTGTCCTGTAGGTCGAAGCAAACTCTCTTTTTCTGGTCCATACTTATGAAAAAATTATTCAGGTCCTGGTACTGCATCAAGCAGGCCACACACTCGTTGTTTTGGTGTTCATTCAAGCACAAATCCAGCGCTTGCAATTTTTTATTGAAGTCATCTGTGGTGTTACTATGGGTGTTGTTATTATTGTAACAATCTGCGGGAAAAAAATTATTTATGTTCGTTGTTGGCAGTTTAGTTTTGTTGCGTGTTCTTTCTTACCATCACAGAATGCTTTGCTCCATAGGCCGTTCAGTATTCCTTGCATTGTGCAGACTACATTAAGCCGATCCTGGTCGAAGTACTCTTTGCTGCAGTTCGCAGTCGCAGCGAGGTCGGTGTAAGCTGCTATCATAGCCATGTGATTCTGCTCACAACCAATGCACAGAGTAACGGGCACCGAATTTAGAGTCGAGCATTGCACAAAATTCTTTTGTGCCTCGGCTAGATCGCGGAGGAGCTTATGACAAATCTTGTCTTGCTGGCTCTCCGGGATTGAGGCAAGCAAAAGTACGCACAAAGTTAGTATAAATTTGCTAAGCATTGCTCTTTATATTTAATTAGGAAATTCCCAATTCCGGTGCAATCCGAAGAATTGCAATTCGTCCAAAGTTCTTCCAAACAACACGGAAACAGCGTTGCCACTACGGTTGAATTATGCACCACATGCATCATTTGGTGATTCCCCCTTTATTTTGTTGAAGTTCTCATTATAGAGCATTAATTTCATTTAAACACAGCTTCTAAGCAAAAGAGTAAAACCGTATTAAATCTAAAAAAATACTTTGTTCAATAAAATTTTCGAATTAATCTTTCAAAACAAACGAAAAAGGATCAAGAAGTTTAAAGAATTATCTGGCATCCGCTTGTGATTAGAAAGGAAACAGGGCTGTCGTACCTAATTATTAGGCAGGAAGATTCTGATAACACAATCACGAACATCATTTAAAAATTATCATTATTAAAGATTGCAATTAGAAATTGTGCTTCTAATTATGCTTTAATTTTCTGATTCAATTAATTGTCGTGGTCTATAAAACAAGCACAGCATTAAAAGAATGCTTGCACTTCCTCGTACTCTCTCAAATGCAACAGTGCGTGAATGCTGCACTAGATTGCAGAGCTGGCAACTACTCCGAAGTGAATTCGGAGCGGTTCAGTTTACCTTTGACAAATGCCGAGTGAAGTCGTATGTGGCGGTTGTACACTGTTTTATTTTGTGGACAAATTAATACCGAATTCAAAAACAAATAAACATCACTTGTAAATACAAGCATTTACTGTGGCTGTATTTGAAGTAAGGTGTAAAACAAAAGAAGCTGTACTTGTTTGCAACGAAGTTTGTCGAAATAGGCAGGCTCTGAAACGCAGGAAAAAAATTGAATGAGCGAAAAAATTTATCTTTGTTTGCAATTGGGAAAGCCGGAAAAGTGATGCAAAATGGCAGTAGATTGTGCGGCTTGTGTTAAAAAGTGGAATTTCAATTGAAAAAGTGAAATTTTCATTGAAGAAATTGCGTGAAATGAATATTTTCATTTAGGGAAAAAATTTACGGCCGCCACTCCTTTGCATAGAAATTTTTTGTCCTGCGTCTGTATGGCTGCAAAGTGAGATTCCCATTGGAGTCTGCAAACCAGGCAATACCCGCCAACAACAACGAACACAACTTGCTGCTGCTACTTTCTGGGGTTGGTGTGCAGAAGTCTGCTAAGCGAAAATTAGCTGAGTGATAACGTGCACTGGGCGAACACATCAAGGAATACACTGGTTCTGGGCATGGTCGAAAAGCGTTATTGCGTAGAAGGATTATGATGCGCCATCTTCTGTAATAACAGAAAAGAAGACGTAGCAACCTAAAATTTAAGGTATGTGTTTATCTTTTATTGAATTGTATTGCGCTTCCTCTGAGATTGTAAAAAGTCCGGCAGCTCAATTTTACTTAATTCTAGCAATATCTGTTCATTTCCTTCACAACTGCTCCTCCCGCTATGCACCTTCATTCAGATACAGGCAGAGTAGTGTCTCCATTGGCGGTATGAGGAATGTTTGTTGTTGCTCTCAGCAACTAAAAACGGGAGCTGACATAAAACTGCTCCTCCTACATAAGAAGTCGTCTGCAAAGGATGCTGATGCACTGCGCAGACTCCCGACTTCCGAGTGTCTTGCTGTTGGCGAAACAGAATATGTATAAAATATGGAATTGTGGTTTCGCTCTGCGTAAAACTAAGAATTCGTTGAATGTATTTGTTGTGTTAAAAAAGCGGATGAAACCTGTGCATGCATTGAACGTATGTACATAAATCCATAGAATTGGTTGTTAATTTGTACACAGCTGCAAAGCATATACCAAAGGACAACTTGAGCCGATTAGCATTTCTAAGCAGCAGGTGATATAATTACCGCATAAATCGGTTTTAATAGTTTGCTTTTAAACGTAGAACTGATGCCCAGGCTTCAGAATTTAATATGGCCGAACTGCAGCGTTTAAATGAATAAACAGTTAAGAACGCCAACAACTGGTTCTGTAGTTTTGGCCAGAGCCAAACAATCCAACCAACAAATAAGCAAGTAAGCAAATAAATGAATAGTTGAAAAAAACAACAACATCGACAAACAAACAACCAAACGACATTAGCGCAGAAATTCCGCATTTTTATCTTTGGGTTGTAGCTAGGCTAAGGTGACCAGATTATCTAATACAAAAAAGATAACAAATACGAATAGAAGGAAAGAGTTATAACGAACCCAACAAAAGACAATTTCATGCATTGTTATAACAGCATGGCAAAGCAGGACATTTTAGTTGAAAATCTGGACATCGATGATACTGTTGTCTAAAAGCTATAAATCATTCGTTATTTTTGGTTTAAGACTTACACACTTTTGTGAGGAGGTGTATTTTAATATAGGCTACCATAAACTGTAAAAAAACGTGTTCCGTAAAAAATGTTGGTTAGGGTCTTTTTGTCAGCGATATAAAGGCATAAGAAGAGAGGATACAGGACTGACATTTCGGCCTTAAAAAGCAGAACATGTTCAGTTATTGTCAATTAAATAACTTCTTAGTAAATAATAATATATGTATGTAGTATGTATAACATTTTCTTGCATGATTGTTTTATTTAGATTTGTATTATTTCTTAGTTCGAGTAGCTTATATTAAGAATATGACAGTAAAGATATGCGGGAAACTATTTGATCTTTGAATAAATATAATTATTTTTATCATTTAGTATGGTCAACTTTATAAACAATAATTACGGGAGTATCACACTGCGATCTTGTGTGCCCTATGGTCACCTTAAGCCAGACAGAACTTGTCTGCAACTGCATGTAGAGTTGTTATTATATTGTTGTTGCAACCGCGCAATTATAGGCTACAAAATAGAGAAGTACGAAAAGCGACTGTTGTCGCCTGTTGTGGGCAGTTGGGCGCACAAGCGTCAGAATGCGAACGCAGTGCGGGCAAGGGGAAGAGATCAGGCCCCCATTTGTATGTGTGTGTGTGTGGGGGGGCTTTTGTTGTTATTGTAGTCATCGCCGTCGCCAACGCCATCGCAGGCGGCAACACAAGTATGTACTTCTCATGAATGCGGCAAACAAACTGGCAACAATTTCAACACTGGCAGCAAGCGGCGTCCACGCTGCGCCTCCAAGCACCACAATTCACGCTCATTCACTTGCAATCGCAATGAAGCACACACATACATACACATACTGGCCTGGCCATACAAAGGCGGCTTGTGCATGCGCATGTGCCGAGACTGAGACCGGGGCAGAGGTGAGGTAGTGGCTTTTGTTGGAGTCGACGTGAAACGAGATCATTGCAGCTGCAGCAAAAGCCGCTGCAGTTCAATTTCCATGCGAATTCTAGGCGCTCGTTTTGTAGGCTTGCACCAAGCCACACACGCACAGGCAAACATACACTCTTGATGATGTCTGCACGTACGTGGAAGTCATGTGAAAAGATTTATACTGGCTCGACTCTATGCCTACGAGTACATCTCCCGCCTGTCGCCCTACCGCCGCCTGATTTAGCTTGCCACTCTGCCTCCATCCATGCATCCATCAACAGTTTACGCTGTGCGTCCCTCCAACAGGCCACGGCCCTATCTTCCTCTTGCGAGTATTGCTTTTGTTTGATTCATTTCATTCACTTTATTTTTCTTCTGTTTCGTTCTGTGTTTTTGATCTTTCGTTTAAATTTATTTTTAGTTTTTTCCAGTCTTGTTGTTGTCATTGTTTGCTATAGCTTAAGTATTTCAAAAACAGTTGTTCCATATGTCACACTGCAGTTGCCACTGAAGAGTGAAGGTGTGGGCGCAAACGCAAAATTCGAAACGCCTTATGGCTCCCCTAAACTGAAGGCATCTCCTATTTTGAGCCGTATTTTAACAGATCGGAGCGAAGTCCTACGTCAGGTCGTAATCCTGTAACGGGTTGTTATTGGCCAATTAAGAAGAAGAAGAATGCTTAGTGGACCCTACTTCAAAAACGCCCTAGGCGTATACACGATTTCACTGCAAAATTGTATTGTAGTTTTTATTTTGAATTTTTTATTAAAATATTTGGTAGAGAATATCTACAGAACATTTTTGCGTTCAGCGAGTTTGCTGTCTCAATTTTAAATTCATGTTATTTTGCACACTTTTGAAAGACAGTTTTTTCTAGCTTGGGTGCGCGCTGTACTTTGCAACCTCACGAATTGACTAAAACCGATAAAAATCTGTTGCCTTTAATTAAGCAAATTATTTTTAATAAGACAGCAGACTGTGCAGTTTGCAATTAATGTTCATTTTCAGAATTAATGCAAATTTTCGCAAATGGTAATTGATTAATATGTACATATTTAAATTTTGTATCATTTAAACGCAAGCCGAATTGGGTAAAAACTAAAAGCTACTTCTGATGCGAAATGTACACATGTGCTTTACATATGGACATATTTATGTATGTATAAAACTCCGTTGAAAAATCGATATTAGAGAAAAGCAACAACAACAAAACGATAACTAAAAAAGCAAGAGGGAGACAGGCAAACAAAGTTCAGCAGACCTTCTTTTATTGAAGCCGCACAATGCAAAAAGTTAGTTAAACCCACACAGCTGTTGGGGAAATCAAGTTTTTTCGACTGGCTGAGTGAGCTGACGGACGGGCTGCTAATAGCAGCCGCAAGCTGTTTGTTGTCTTGGTATCTTGCTGTTGTTGCTGGCTTTTTTACTTTTGTTTTTGAATTTAATATAATTTTTTTCAGACGACATTTACGTCACTCGCGTCTGGCGGTATGATCTTGCCATAGTAAGAAAAAAAAACATAGTTACTTGAAAAAAACTTGTTGAAATCATAAATAATGTAGCTATGTATGCATTTCAGGCGCACACGCGAACGGCGCACATGCGCCCAAACACAACAATAACAACAACAACAATAATGTGCAAAAATGAAAGCAGCGCACTTGTGCAGAAATTTATGCAAAATCGTCATAAAAACCTAAACGTTTTCGATGACTTCAGCTTTCGATTTCATTTGTGGAAAAATGCAAAGCGTAGTTATTGAAAATAAAAGCTGCTGGTTTAACAAATTGCTGTTGTGGGCTTGGCATAACTAGTCCCGCGACGACTGTTGGTCTTAAGAGGTTGTCTAGTTTAAAGGATTGAACAAATTAAATTTTTCCGCTGAATTGATATTATAACAGCTCTAGAATTCAATGCCGTTTGGAAGTTACAGAACAGAGCTAGAATTCGAAATGCACGCTCGAGACGTCAAACTTTCATTCGAATTTTTCTTAAAACTGCTTATTAGTATGGTAAATTCTATACATACATATGTGTAGGTACTCATAGCCCGCTTCAAAACCGATATGATAACTGCCATAGGCTTTAAAAACATGTAAAATTTCCACGATGCTCTGTTTTAATGGCATCAAAATATATGCAAAATAAATATGCCATGAAACATCGTCACATTAGACATTTGCCATAGATCCTTTATTTTATTTTGCTCACAGTGTCTAAGCGACTTTGCATGTGGCTTAAAATGACTATGACCAAGGCGAAATTGTTATGCTTAATTTGCAATAAAATTGCCTAATAACATTATAATAATGCCATAAAAAATTTGATAATGACGTTAGGTTATCGTTATATAATATTTATTTATTTTTTACCTAACCCTTTACTGCCCAGTTGTCCATTGTTGTACAATACAGCAAATCCATACACCACAAACAGTGCCTTTGTGATATCTAATCGTTTATATACACGTATTAGCATAGATAATTGGGCTAATGTAATTTTGACAAAGGCCTTAACTCCTGCATTAAGAGTAGGGCAGAATAACACGTGCACTATTTTATAGTCCTGGGGAGTGGTCTAACAATGCCTCACGAATTGCCCGCATGCAGCGCCCACGCAATCATAAATCACTCTCTACCCAATCAACCCTTTCGACTGAAAACGCAATCCGTTCGCTGCTTTGTGTGATTAAAAAACCTTTACTGTCATCGCTTGATGCGGCCTGTTGGACAGGACATTAAAGTTGGCATGCGAAAAAGTCAAAACTTGTTTCCTACACTTCCTGTGCATGTCCATTAGTTCGGCATATAATTTCCTTTTTTAGTAAGAAGTGCCATCGTTAAAACGGAAACAGTGGAACGAAGAACATTTAAAATTCAAGTCTTTGACGGCAAAGGATTTATGCGTAGGATGCAATATCCTATTACAGCATTGACATGATGTCGGAAAGAGTTGGTCATGTTCTGGCAGAGAAAGTGATTGAAATTGTGTATTATACCCACTCTTCCTTGATTTCTGTTAATCTCGACATGTCAATTTTGATGTGAGACTTAATGAAGAAGTGGTGCCATGGTCCCATGGTTTGATTCTTGGCCAGCGTTTGGCTGTGGAAAGCATTGTATAATCTTGGTTAGCGAAAACTAACATAACTCTTGGTTAGAAAAAGCACACGTAAGTATTTTACGGGATGTTATGGCAAATGTGTGTGTATAGGGGTTGGCTGAATGTCTCGTCAAGAGATATACATAGGCTCTATGATGCCGATTAGGTTTTGCCCCAAGGGAAGTATGCTGAAGAGAGAATATCGAAGAGTTTCCATATGTGTATTAGAAGGTAGTATAGAATATAATAGAGGAGAGGAGAGGTAAATTCATTTCTCTATCAGTTGACCTTCTATAGAAGTCGCTAGAGGGTAACCAAGCTTAGCCTTTTCGTACGAGTACCTTTTAGACAGTGCCCTGTTAGCTTCACAAATAAGAGGCTGTGCTGTTGCCTTTTCAGAGATATTAAGTCTTTAGAGCGTATAGTGATGGGATTTTATACAATGAGAAAAATCAGTAAGAAGAAGTTATCTGATTTCCAATAAATTTTGTATGTTAGTAAATTTTGGCGCCGCGGTGGCTCAGTGAATAAGTGCTTGGTCGCTGATTCAAGGTCGTGGGTTCAAGACCGGTCTCATACCATCTAAAAAAAGAAAATTTGTTTTCAAATTATTTCTTTGCGGAGCGCCACTTCTCGCGATGAATTGGCAATTCTCCGAGAATATTCTTTGCCATGAAAAGCTTCTCAACCCGTTCGGATTTGATTACATGTAGGTCCCGTTAATTTGTGAAAAATGTGAACGAATAAAACGATTTTCGCAACAACACTTCGATTGCGAGTACATATTGCAAAACAGGAGTACGAATATACGTTTGCGAAGCTCCCTGTTTTAGTATTAAAATTAAGTCAATTGTTTTGGGCTTGTTCTTCTGTCATCGCACCTTCCTTTCAATTTCCTCTTACATCTGACAGATTATCATACCTTTTGCCTTGCACATGCGATTGCAATTCTTCTGAAATCCTGGCAGTCTGACATCACTTGCATTTTAGTGCATGCACCACTCTTCTTTTGCCCTGCAGGTGTCTTGCAATGCTACGTGGCAATTAGCAGTCAGCGAAAGGGAGTCGAAACCGAGTTATGAGCATGAAACCACGTTTTTCCATATCAACACTCATGTGGTGTCTGTCCACTTCCAAGCAGCGACACCGAGCCGACACATCCCTTATGTATGTACATATGTACATATATGCATGTATGATGTGCTCTCCCAGATGCAAAGCACTTACGGCACTGCTTCCTGTGTGGAACAATGTGGCACCGTCGAATCAATACGTTAATGACATGCGTACGTGTTCTGCCGGCTTTTGTATGCGCTTTGTTCGCCGTTGTTCTCCGGAGCTACTCTTTTGTGTATACGCATGCACTTTGCTTATCAGCACATAAAATTCAGACTCTGGGAATTCCCGAATTCTAAGACAAAGTACTTGGCGGCTTTTCGTCGCTCTCAACGTGTATGCAGTTCTTCTTTAACCGACTGCACGCCTTCCTCACATGCAAGTCCGCAACATTGGCAGTGTCATTTCGACTTTTAACATCTTTACTTACTATTTAATTTTCTCCCTTTTTTTAGGTACGCTTTCAGCCAACTTTCTATGCAAATCGCGTAGTCTTACACAAGGCACTCGCCATTCTCCGCATGTGCTGCTATCATGCTGACTTATATCACGGCACAACTGCAACTTGGCTTCTGCAGGCGAGCGCCGGCCTCCGTTTTCTACGCTGTTTACGTATGCATCCTGCCTGCTGGCGTTACTTCACAGTTTATTTACCCCAACTTTCAGAGGTTTCCTTACATTCTGCTTTATTTCTTTTGCTTGCCATTTTTATGGAGTTACGGCTGGCTACTCCTATTTTTCGCACGTTTCGTTTGGCTGGCTGTCGTGCAGCAGAAAAGTGCCTGCGAGGGGGCAAGACGTGCAGCTTTCTGCGAAATCCCTGCAGATTTCTGCTTTTTTTGCGGTGCATTTGTAAGGAAGTTTAAATCGGCTTTAGGTAAAGGCTTCAAAAACGGATTGAAGTGCCGGATTACGTTTCCGAGCAACACGATTTGTAGTAGTGAACTGTAAATGGATATGCTTGCTGCTCTTTGAGAAGCAGCAGGTACGAGCTGTTGCAAATATGAATAACCAACAGTCAACAGTCAAAGTGGAATAACTTCCTTTAATGGCATTCACTTGAAACTCGACCGAGCTGAGCTTTTTCTAAGGCAACTATGACACTGTGGAAACATCAGAGCAAAAGTAACAAAGTGACTATAAACTATAGAACAAAAGAATATCGATTTTTGGATGAAGCGGAAGAGTTTCTTTTAAGGCCGAAGCCGAATATTGCATTTGAAGAGAAGCCGAAAACGAATCATTTATTTTGAAGCCGAATAACAGACGTTCAATTTGCAATTATTAAATTCCTTGAAAAGCGCTGTGTTATCTTTCCGCGTGAAGTATTCCCAAAGAAGCGCTTAAGTTGATGCAGTAGCTGAATTGAAGTCTGCGTTCAAGTCTGCGTGAAGTCGAAGTCTAACCAAGATGGTGATGTTCAATGGTGAATGGGCAGAAGGTTTGGCACTAGAATTTGTAGAATCTATAGTTCTAAACTGCCAACAAAGGTCAAGATGGTCTTGCCAGAGAATTCTTTAAATTAAAAGCGAACCAAATTCGTAGAGATTATTGAAAGGTGCATTGTCTTTTAAACATATGCCACTGTTCTGAAATCCGTTTGGGAAACGAGTAAAATTCGCCTGGAATTTAAAAAGTGGTTTAGTGTCTCCAAAGAAAAGAATTCGTAGTTAAAATAGGAAAAAAGCAATTCCACATAAAAATACAATTTCGCCTTCAAAATAAAATGGCATTTTAAAAAAGGGGCGATAAACATCGAAGAATTTCGTTAGGCGTCCATCTTATGCAGACATGCAGTCTATAAGCAGCCGAAGATCAGCTCTTTTGGCAATGCTACGCAGATAAAT
The DNA here is from genome assembly GCA_963457695.1 of Neria commutata. Classification (NCBI taxonomy): domain Eukaryota; kingdom Metazoa; phylum Arthropoda; class Insecta; order Diptera; family Micropezidae; genus Neria; species Neria commutata. The sequence continues at coordinate 6,740,971 of OY735248.1, forward strand.
AATGGTCACCGAAAAAAAAGCAGAAACCAGCTGAATTAAAATTTTACTTTTACATTCCTTGGTCACTAAACATATGTATATGCATCTTTCTTGGCACATACAAAATAAATTTCATTTGCTTATCTTTTTGCCATTGCAAATTCTAAATGTAAAGACTTGAGTCTATTGATCGCATTACAATTGTACATTATAATTTTGTTTACAATTTTAAAGTTCAATTGTATGGCAGAAAAGGTTCATTATGATTATCAATCAGCAGTGAAAGACGGACCGTAAAAATTTACACTGAATTGCATTTCACACATATTGCAAAAACGCAACAACAAAAACAGAAAATATAAAATCAATGAAAAGGAAATGAAAGATAGAAATGAAAGCGTAAATGTAGCAAAACAACAATACAGAAATATACAATTACAATTGAATGGAACTTTCATGGCAGCAGCGTGTATGCTGGAAGACTGCTGCCCGGTGTTTTAATGGCGAGGGGGCGGGCGGTACGCCATCGAAAGTCATAACAATTGCGATAATGACGCCTTCGTCAAATGTTTACACAATATGTTTGTATTCATTTGAATTTGTTGACTCAACTTTTGTGGTACTATTTGATGAGCCGGGGTGCGATTTCGTTGATTTATTGGCGCTTTCAGCTTTGTACTATGTGAAATTTCACTGTTTGCTCCTATTCAATGAATACGATTTGCAACAATTGTTATTAAAATATATGTATGTGTGTGTGTGTTATTCAATTTGATTATAAGACAGTTTATTGAAACATCAGCACTGACAGTTTTTAAGAAAAATTGTGAAAAATTTCTATTGTGCACATCAGTGACAAATTTCGCATAGAATTTTCATAAAAATTTCATTGATAAATTTATTTGGCAGCAGCAAAGTGCAAAAATATGCAGCAGTTGCAATATTCTATAAAAAAAAAAACATGCCAATAAGTGAGGGGAAGTTTCTATAAAGCAGGGTCGGCCAACCCAAATGATCTCGCGGGCCGCATATATGGAAAATTAGAGGAAATGGCGAGAAGATTGGTCTGAAAAAATGTTCAAGGCGGGCCGCGGGTTGGCCACTCCTGCTATAAAGGATATACATACTCATATGTTGGCATAAACACCAGATTAATGAGCTGAACGAAAGTATGCACATAAACTGAAAATGCTTGAAGCATCATCAGGCAACTTTCACAAATTCGCTTAAACTTTTGATTAGCACACAACTTGCAAAAGCGCATTATATTGTTGTTGTTTTTTTTTGGTATCGTGCGTACACGCGATTACGAGTAAGCGTATGCGTAAATGACAAATTTGGTGTCTGCATATGAACGGCAGAAGGTTATCACTATCACTTGCTGTGGCATTGGTTGATGTTGGTGATTGCGATTGTGTCGCCGATGAGAAGCGCATTCAAATCATTCGGTTTAATGACCGCCACTTGTGTCTGTCTCTCTGCCCAACAGCTCGCCGGTCTGCCAGTGTTTCTGTCAACTTTAAGCCGTAAAGTGAATTTACGGTTCGTACACATGCATGCGCACGTCTGTATGTGTGTGTTTTATATGCGAAATACGAATGTGTTAGATCAGCGTTACTCAAATTGCGATACCGGACTAGCGTCTGGGTTTAAAAGTTGGGGAAATAGTGATCTGTTAGTATACGAGAGTTTCTAGTGAACTTCAAAGGGGAGTTTTTCCCAGCTTTGAAGCGCGCTTCAGTTCAAAAGTAAGACCGAAACAAAGACAATAAAACAATAAAAAATTTACCATTCAAGAAAAGAAAAATGCCAATGTTTCTTCATAAAAAAAAAAAATTTGAAATCTAAATAAATTTTGTTTGTTCGGCTTTCTATAAAGTTAAAAAAGGTTGCGAAACACTGCTTACGAGTACAAGTAACTGAAAGCATTTGCAAATGCAAATGACAACAATAACAAAATAACAACAAAAGCAAAAAAAATTAAGTAGGCACATTTGTACGTACTACGTGTACTGCATATAATTTTTACTATTTATTCTGACAAATAAAAATTATGTTTTTTTTACTAGGTTCTATACCATTTTTCACTTGTGTACTTAACATTAGACTTGAGTGCTGCGATTGTTTATGGCTTGCGGCTGTAGATTTTAGACTTCAGTGCTACTGTAAAGTGGTTTGCGGTTTTAATTCCATTGCGAATAAGCATTATCTGTAACGGTTCTGTGAGGTTAACATTTGGAAAATGTATTTTTTATAAGCCGTGCTTAATGATTTCAGTGTTGACACTGTTTGAAATGATCAAAATACTTACATTACGAACATGTGATTTACCGATGTGGCATGAATTATAAGAACATCGTGTTTACGCATATTTGAAGTCAATTATATTAGCATTAAGGATTTGCAAACAAAACAAAAATATGAATTGACGCAATGCTAAATATCATTGATTTTAGTCTAATGTAAGATTACATTAAAGCAAAGAAAGAACAATTTTTGGTTGAGTTAAAAAAATTTTTTATATCGAAAAAGTTTATGCAACCATCTAAGTTTTTGGTGCAGACAGACTCTATGCCATTGAAAAGATAAGAACTGTCTCTTTCTATGCTGCAAATTTCTGCCGCTAAAACAAAAACAACAATTATGCAAAAATGCTTTAAAATCGTACTTGCAACGCTGTTGATGTGGCAGACATTTATTGTGCTCTGCTTTACTGCTGCTCTTAAATCAGAATGTCGCCATTTTTTAAAATTAATTTTAAATTTTTATCCTTGAAGCAAAGAACTAACAACAAACAACTCGCAAGTTAAGCTACGCCAACTTTTCGAATTTTCTAAATTTGTATGTCTACAATCTACACATATGACATGTAATATGGGCATGTGTATAATAAACACACATACATATGATAGAAATTTCTTAAGAATTTTCATCAATTCTAAAAGTTTTTATTTCTTTATCTTTTTTCCAAAGTAAATAGCAAATGTAAGAGCTAATGGAAATGCTATCCTTAAATCAAGAGTACTTTATTTATGTCCTACTGTTGTTGTCAGCGTTGTTTAGTTTGCTGAAGCGAGAGATTGCCGGTTTGGCACTTAAGCAATCTGGCTGACTTTAAAACTTTAAGCTGATTTGCACTTGAAAATTCAGCGTTTACAATTTAAAAGAAAACCATGCTAGAAATTAGCATATATTTACAGCAGTAACTATATTCCAACGGAAATAATGTAAAGAATAATATTTATAAATGCAACCGTCACTATGTACTACTAATGTGACCAAAGGAAGCACTCAAACTGCCAACAAGAGTGTCTGTCCTTCGCTAGAATATTTCATTGCCTGCAGCTATGCATAGTAAAAAATTGTTTATTTGCTTTAGTCTGCCGCCGAAATGTGCAACAATGTTGCGTGAGTTATGGGCTTCGACATTACCAAAATGCGCACTGACGACGCCCTTCCAAACAATGTACGAGCAGTTGCTTCTACTTCAGCATAATCGTAACAACGCTCGTTGTTGTTGTTGATGTTGCAACGTCATAAAATAAGTGCATTGAGCGTTTTTTGTACGCGCGCACGCAGTAGTAAACAATTCCACAGCATAGATACAGAGTGTAAGTGCACGCTTGCATAGCCCTGCCTTCTCCAAATGGGCCTAGCTGAGTACGTAGTTGGTTGCAGTGTTTGTTCCCTTCTTCCGTTTTGCTTTGTTGCACGTCGAAACCTTAAAAGCACATACTTTGTTTGAAGCATGCAGCCGAGGAAGCAAGCAATATGTTGTATCTTTGCAGTCAGCCACTCATATGCAACAGTGCGTGTGTTTGCCATACTATATTGTATGTAAGTATGAAGCCGCTTACTATTCGCTATGAGCTGCTATTCATGCTTGTGATGGGGGTGCTGCCCAAAGGGGTTCAGATGCCTCAAGTGACATAATTGATTTATAATATAAATGGAAAGAAGAAAAGTCCGTTTAGGCACATGTGCAAATGTATGTGCTCTTAAAATTTGATGTAGATCAGTGCACACAATGCAATGTTATATAGTGAAATCGATTTTGTCCAATGTAAATGTATGATACACAACATTTTTGAACTCATCTGCTGAAATGTCAAATTTTCAGTCCTATTTTGATGAAAGTCACACTCTTCAACTCTTGAAGATTCTCACAAACCTGACATTAAAAAGTTTTAAAAAGGGCGACAATTCTCTACTAGGATTTTGCTGCAGAAGAGGTACTTTTTGAGAAGAAAAATGTTCAGACTAATTTTAAGCTGACCATGTTTTAAATTTTTAATGACAATTCAGTTATAAAAAATATATTGTCGAACCTAAGCTGCAGTTTCCTATTTTTGAGAATTGAGGCCTTGACTTACTCTCCAATGAGATTGTCGACAGATACAGAAAAATAAGAACTAGCTATTTTGTGCAAAATTTTAAATTATATTTTTTTTTTGATATCTAAAATTTGTACACGGAACCCGCTGAAGAGAAATTCTAGCTACGTGCCTACAAATGAAGTAGCTAGATTGTGTTGCCAGAGTGGCAGTAGCAGTTGCAAAATCTCAGCGAAAGATTGATTGAATGCAGGCAAATGCAACAGGGAGTGGCTATAATGAATACACAAACGCACACACACACACATACACACACACTGAGTGCGGAGTTGGTATCAAATTTATGCCAATTCCTTAAGAGATGAAGTTTTGCAAATTTTTTTTTTTTGCAATACGATTTGCAATTGCTGAGAATAAGCACGAGCATAAAAAATCACCGCTCATCTTGAAGAAAATTGCCCGATCATTATCACACAGGTATATAGTGACTCATGTAATTGTATATTGTGTTTATCTGCGGATGCACTCACAGAAACATGAGCAGCAGCATCGGCGGAAAGCCATATTCTTAAAGCATGCCCCAATAAGTGTAGCTTGCTGCAAGTTTCTATGCTATCGCCACTTATGCGCTATAAAATTTAATTGGCAGTGTTCCCAGTGCAATTCTTGGGAAGGATTCGAAAGAATAGTTTTCGATGTGATATGCAAAAATTAGAAAAACTTTCAAGGAATTAGCTAAGATGGACTTTGCAGATAAAATCTATTGCTTTACTTACTCTTTTTCATTGTTTTTTTTCGGAATTCAGTCAACTTGTTATTTGCTGATTTTTATGTTTTTTCTTCCATTCAATTTCCTCCAACATTCAACATTCAAAATTCCACCAATTTTCATTTCTCATTGTTTAAAAATCACCTGATGTTACGTTCTAAATGCAACTCTATTAACTGGAATTTTTGAGCATTTTGAGCTTATTTGAATTGATTCTATATACATATGTATGTATTTTAAAATATTTTTTTTAATCAGTTTTATTTTGAAAGCAATTTTTAGTGTCGAGGAATTTTCCGATAGCACAGGATTTTTGTGAAGACCTTTTAAGTGCCATGGAAATTTTGTAGTATTCTTTAGTTTTTAAAAGAAACCCCTAAATATTTGTTGAAGTTTTCGCATGAAAAATTTTTTGTTCAAGCTAATTTTGTGGCATAAAGATACTTTCTGCGCGTTTAGCATTTGTCAACATTGCTTTAAGTTAAACAGAGGGAGTTAGGGTTAAGCATGAGTGCAACGCTGCTCGAACAATAAGTAAAGATGCGAGGAAGCCTTATTAATGTCAAGTTCATTGGCATAATGCATCATCGCCGCTACACAACTTCTTGCAAACACTATTTCAGCTTCTTCAGCTAAGCACTTCGACGAGCTGCTATCGACCTGGTTGCTATGTTTATGCTGGCTTGTTGGCTGTATGTGTGTGGCTTAGACAGCCTGCAATAACTGCTTTGTTGATGCCATGTACAATTGTAAATTGCAACTGTCATGAAAATCTATTGCCACTGGCAATTTGAGTTTTTTTATTGCAACATTGCCATATGAAAATTGCTTGCCTTGTTGATGCTTAAATCAAAAATTGCTGCGAAATTTTTAAGTTTTGCGAATGTAAAAAAAATGAAATGCATGCCACAAGTGACTCGACTCGACAGGCATGCAACAAACTGCGCCTTTTCGGCCTGTGTCTGCGCGCGTTCTCTTTCACTTTTCAATGGCACTTCGTAACAGCGACTGAAGTCAGTGTACTCGCCAGCTTTCAATTATGCTCGAGCATTGCCATTCATTGCTTTTACCTTGTAACCTCATGCAAAAGCCGCAAAATGCGTATGCCTGCTAAAAGCGCCTGCCCCCCGCAAATACACACACACACACACTCAAGTGGCGGCATAGAACGTAGCCAGGCAGGCAGACAGGTAGGCAGGCTTCAATGGCGACGAAAGCGTTCTCAAAAGTTGTATATGCGAGTGTAATATGTGTGAGTGTAATATGTGTGAGTGTAATGTGTGTGTGTGTGTGTGCGTATGCCTGTCAAACAAAATGCACAAATAAGGAAAACATTTTAACAACATTTACAAGCAAGAAATTCAGTTGAAGCTATGAAAGAAACAACTTGCTTTGATGTTAAGGTTTTTGAACTCTTTTTCCTTTCTGTTCATTATTTTTTTTCGTATCGTAAAATGCAGTTCTTTTCACTCGGATTTAATATCGTAAGTTATTGTACAACTTAGTGTAGTGCTTTCTTAATATTTTTAAAATTAACACTTTGTTTTTGCCGAATCTAAAGTTTAGTATAGCAAAAACCAGCATTTATCGTTTTTTCTCTACCGTTTTAATTCGACATTTTTGCGGGTCATACTCGAAAAATTTCTGTGCACATTTTTCTTTCCTTGCATTTACAAACGGAATGCTGCTTTGACAAAATCTGCTCCGTTTGACGTTGATGTTGTTGTTTCAAATGTCAAAAATGTAGAGATAAGCACAAATGTAAAATGCGCTGTATGAGAAAGGCTGTATCCGTTTCCGTTCGTTTTTGCTCTGCCTATAAACTCGACTTGCTTTTTCTTTTTGATTGGTTACAAACAACCCGTTATCGTTAACGGGCTACCGGACCTGACGTAGGGCTTCTCTCCAGGCGCCCCTGCCACGAGCGTGTGCCTTCTCCAGTTGAAAATGCCAATGTTCAGATCTACCATCAAAATTTTGGTAATAATACGAGCCATCCTGGGAAAAGAAATAACCATTCTGGAATTAGAACTGGCATATTCTTTCGCAGTTCGTTACTTTTGTTGTACAAATACATTTCAGCTACATTTTTAAACGATTTTCTTGATATTGTGGAACGTGGTTTTTATGACCGCCAGACGGTTGCCCCTCTAGAATGCAATTGACCAGTTCTCACTAATGGCATTGCATGCTGTGCTAACTGTTAATCTTAACCTACATACGATCACACCTTTTGCGAATTACCACAACAAAAGCAGCGCACAATAAACTTGGCCAACAACTCGCATAAAGTAATTAATTTCAGCACGTAATTTCAGAATACTGACTGCCGAGCTCAAACCAACAAAACTTTTACATAAATCATGCAATATTTATTTCTTATATGCTATCTTTTGTTTTTGTGTTGGCAACATTGCCAGTTGCATTATAAAAAAAGTTAGCTAACAACAAAAAAAAAAGGAAAAACAAGCCGTGAGAATGCGGCTGATAAACCACAGCGAGACGAGACAAAGATATTTGCTGAACTCTGCAGATTGCATGTCTTTCTGTCTGCCTGTCTGTCGACACTATCTAACTTTTTATTCTAAAAAAAGAAGTATTATGTATTTTCATTTTCTTTTGTGGTTTCGCATGCAAATCAACAATAATTGTTGCAAAGTTCACTTTCGTTCTTGCAGCGCTCGACGCTGGCGGCTTTGAAAAGCAACAACTGCGGCGATCAAAGCGCATGCTTTTTGTAGGGCATACAAAGTCGTTTCGAATAATTCGATTAACCGTTCATTAAATTTGATTATTTCAAATGTTTGCAGGTGCTTTGGATATAGATTGTCATTAGAGCTGCAAAACTATTCGTAGTCGCTTCATCAATAATTTGGAATTTTGGCTATAAACAATCGATACAGTCCTGTCTCAAAACATTCAGGTTAAGAATTTTAAATAATAAAATTGTTGTAAATGTATATACATATGTACATGTGAATTTTGAGGAACATTTTATTAGTATTATCTTTCAAAGCAACAAAGCAAATTCTTCAGAGCCATTTTTAAAAGAGTAGGGTTCGTCAATTTGGGCACATCAAAGCAAAGGTAGCTATCGATAGCTGTTCAAAGCTGTCGATAGCGATTGGAAATTCAAACTATCGGCAGTGCCATCAATAGTTTTGCAGCTCTAATCATTTTATTGACTTAATTTCTGCCAGATAAATTTTCCGCCGTAACTTTGTAATAAATTGACCTATCCAAATGGTAAGGAAAGGATTACATTTTTAGGCGATTTTTGAACTTTTTTATCGGTTCTCCCCCCATCCCCCCTTAGCTAAAAACTTAAATTTCTGCCGGACCGATTTGTCGCAGTAACTTTGTACTAAACTTGTCTATCCAAAAAAAAGTCGTTTGCTTTTCATTTCCGTTCCAAAATAGTACATATAATGAAAGGGAAAAAAATTACTATACGGAGCCGCGTTGTTTTAGAATTTCAATCATTCGAGGTGTTCGTTCGAAAAGCGTGTTCTTTTTACATTCACGCAATGTTGCAAATATGCTGCTGCAACATTTTGCATGGTGTGGCATTTGCGGCTCACGCAAAGCAGCTTCATTCATTACATTCATGTTTAACACTCTATTTTCTACTGCGCGCTTGTATAATTGCAACGTTTTTACGCTAAATTAAGTAAATTATTTTAGTTTTGTTGTTGCTCTTCCAGCTGCAACACTTGCTTGCTCATGCTGTAACTTGGTAACTGCAGTGCGCAGCAAATGTGGCCCAAATGCTTTGTTAACCAGCCAGCAAGCAAGCAGCAAAGAGGGGGTTGAAGTGAGCAGCACGAGCGGAGGAAATGTGGAGTAAACGCGCTTATGGCGCGTTTGTTCGTCCAATTATGAATTTACATGCTCTGTTGGCGTTGTAATTTATGATTTTTCACAGTTTCACATGATAATTTATTGTTGTTATTGCGTTTGTTGTTGTTGTTGCGTTATGGTGTGATAAGCAGTATTATTAAACAAAAAAATAAGCGTTTGAGAAAAAACTGCATGTGGAGTTTGCCGGTGAGCTTCCATGAGACTCTTGAGACTTTTGAGTGGGCAATATGTACATTATTTTTACTATCTCGTATACATTTTTGAAAAAATATGTGCATAGGGTAGATTTTATTACAAAATTTTTGATAACCGAAACATTTAATTAGTTCTAGTATAGAAAGTGTCAATTTCGGTCTCTTACATTTATCAGCGTTGTAGACAGCAAAGTGAGCAGAAGTGATAAAATAACGAAAAAATACTAACATGATTTCATTGTTTCCATACTTACTTTGCATAACTTTTGACAAAACTTTTGAACATTTGCTGTTTATTGAAATTAATGAAATCAAGCAAGAAAGGCTACTACTTTCTGCAGTAGCTTGCTTTTAATTTTTCTGACATTTTAAAAGTTTTTCATAATTTTTATAAAATTTTTCTTGGTAAGACAATTGTCGATTTTCGTTTATTTAAAGTTTTTTTCTAAAACAACATTTTAACTTTTTTCTTAATAGCTGCTCTCTGCTTCACTATGCTCGACCCTTAAATTTTTTGAAAGTGAGCATTCATGCAGAAACCACACTGACACTCACACTCAACTTAAAATTTTATAGGCTAGCAGACGCTAGTGGCCGTAAATATAGATTTCTATCTCGAAAAAAGTAGCAGTTACCAAAAAGGGTAGCGCAGTAAACAAGCAAGCATTTCCGTCGCGCGTACGACGAAAGAGCGAAGAGGCAGTCCGAGACAGTCAACCTACCATAGAAGGCCACACACAAGCAGCCTTCACTTTATGAGGCTGCCAAAGAATTTATTGTTGTTTTGGTGCCATTACAAAGTTGCGTCTCCGGCGTTTTTCTCTAAATGAGCCTAAATGAAAATCCGCCAACTGCAGCGGCTACTTGTCTGCTTCAAGAGTGTAACATGAATTCCGAGAAGAAGTCACGTTACATGGCACAGCCACAACAAGAGCTTTGAGCGGAGTGGGAGGTGGGGTTAAAGCAACGCTGACTTCAAGCGACTTGAGCGTATCAAATGCGGTCGAAATGCTCAGTTTACACCGTTAAAAGTCATATAGCGCGCATGAAAGAGGTTGCCATTAAACAAAAAAGCGTATCTATAAATAAATAATAAAAAATAAATATATATATGTACATATATATATATATACATATGATATTTTAGCGCTGCCAGTTAACGAGTGTAGTCCAAGCCAAAAACCGCATACGCATACGTTGGGTTGCTTGGTTTTGCCGGTGCCGGTTTTGGTCTAAAATCTCCTGCTGAGGTGCTGAAGTGTGTTGTGCGTGTGTGTTTCTGTCTGTCTGTCTGTCTGTGCCTGTGTGTGCCTACCCGCTTTCGGAGCGTAGTAGATGCGCGTCATGTTAACCTACATGCCTTCCTCAGCGTAGTGTCACCTCATTATGACAAGAGTTAAGACTAATAAAAGGCATAAGCAGCAGCCGAAGAGAAAAAAAAAACAGCACGCATAATCCGGCATAACTATATGTAGTGAAATCTTCGTAAAGTTATGCCAAAGCAAAAGCAAAAACAAAGATAAGCAATCAAAACCAAAAAACAACAAAGTCACGACAAGCTACAAAAAAACAAGACAGACCAAAAATGGTAGCAACTTTGACGGACGAACGAACTGAGCTGACTGAACGTTAGTACGGTTGTACTACATACATACATACATACGTGCTCAAGATGATGGTACACACAAGCTGAAACGGCCTTGTCCGGTGAAGTCACAAGCGGCGGCGGCAGTAAATATTAGCACAAGCGTGTTATGTATGGCTTTTGCTATTGGAACCGTTATAATGTGAATATACGAGCCATAAAGTGCTATTACTTTCGCATCGCACATTCGCACACACACACACACACAATGATCGTTAACAATTATACACATTACATTGTCTAAGCTTCGATATTGATGACAGTGATAATCACTGTCATTTGTTGTTGATTTTGATGATAGGTTTAACGCGATCAAGGCTACTTACTATTTCGATTTATTAGATTGATTGTATTCGTATTGTCAGTGACAAATAATGTCGGTTATTTTGAAAAGAAACTTTATATGCGAGCTGTATTTTGCAACGGGGGTTTTTGGTTCTTGGGGTGGAGGTGTTGAAACGAGCATACAATTTTCTGAAACTTTCTTAAAACTTAAGAAATTATTATGCAGACAGGGAAATTCCTAAAATCTTTCTATTTCAAATACAAGTTGTCTCAACTCTCCGAGGTTGGTATTTCGAAACATTTTCAATAAATGTCAGCCGAACAAACAACTTCAACAGCTATCAGATTTTCCAAAAAAAAAAAAATGCATATATGTATGTATGTACATATGTAATACATGAACTCTCCTACAATTAGTTTCGCGATAGAAAAACTGCGGTTGTGTTGGTTCAATATCATCAATGTATTCAAAAAACCCTAAATTTCGTTACTCTGTGTCGTTGAAAAGGTAAAATTATAAATGTCATGTCTTATGGCTAACATTATAGTTTGGAATCTTGATAGTACATACTTATGAAATTTATGTATGAACTATTTATTTAAAATTAAATTTTCTTTTCTATAAAAACTTGTGTGACGCAATATTTGAACAGAAACTCATAAGTAAGCATGAGAGTACCTACAGCTGTACAGAGTAGGCGGCACAATTTTTTCAAAATTTTGTAAATCAAAGATTATATTGAGATTTATACCACGAATTTTTGTACATCTCGGTATTGCTATAGATTGTTATAGATAAGATACCATTATTTTGTACATCTTGGTATCTTTATAGATAACAATATTTTGTTCATTTTGATGGAGATCTTCATACCATTTGGGAATTGTGGAATTCGAGATGAATTCGAAAAATTCGAAATTCCGGCATTCCCAATAGGGCTGATTGCAGCAATTAGCTTTGTTGCAATTAATTTCAACTAAATTTAAAAAATGATTCCCTAAAATTTTGCCAGTCAACATATTTCGAAATTAAAAACGTTTCTTTGCTTTTTCTTTAAAAGTGCCGCTTCGTGTTCTTTATTGAGTATATTTACCAAGGCTCGTCTGTTTGTTCCGCTTGACAAAGGTAGGCATCGCAAATTAAATAAATATATATATTAAGCATGATAGCAGCATGTGTCAGCATAAACGGTAGGGCTCATGCCGCTGTCGGCATTGCTCAACTTGTGTGTCTCATTTTCGCTACCGCTTCTTTGTTCTACAACGTCTTCAAGTTAATACAATACATTAATATATATGTATGTATGTATGTATATAGTTTCTGTGCGACACAAAGTGTTTTTGTTGATGTTATCGGCTTAGCAAATTGCTTTGGCAAATATTTACCAATTTTATTATTTATTTATTTCTGCCCAATTGGACGCCGTCGCCGGAGTAGCGCTCCATTGTGTGCGGCAAGTGTCGCTCACATGTGTTTCTGCTTCAGACTTTCTGCATACATTTGCTCAGCCAGCGCTGGAACGTGATCGCATTGACGATAGCTGCCACACCAGTTCAATTAGAGGCGGCCAGGCCGATTGGCAGAAAGGGAGGTAGGCAGGCAGTCAGTCAGTCAGTCCGGCAGACATTGTCGCTGCGAATATCTCTAGAAATCCGCTTTTCGTTTTGGCTGTTGTTTCGTTGTTTCTGCTGTTATTGCGGCCAAACCCAATAGGGTTTGCTCTGTTTTCCATTTCGGCTACAAGTGATTAACATTTCGTTGTAAATTGCAGCTAATGCCGGTAGCTGGCTGTCAATGATTGCATTTTATTGCTTAACGCTTGATAGACCTGCTCTGTTCGTGCCTGTAGACTTTGAATGGTCGTTATCAAGAGTTGCATTATTTTCTTGGCTTGAGTCGGGTTCACAAAAGGAACAAAATGAACTGCAAGAAAAACTCTGTTTCACAAATAACACCAGCCAACAGCAAATAAAACTGAGCTGCCAGTTTTACGGGGACGGACATTTATGAGATGTGTTAAATATAGCATTTCGAAGAAAGTTTATGCATATATTAATTAAGAATTTCTCTTTCTAGTTGCCGCTTTTGAGTTTTTTTTAAATTGACCTAGGAAATATTTTATTGGCAGTAGTTTGCAAAAATTACAGTTTGTCCGGCTGAAGGCAGCTCTCTTTGAAGTTGCACAACCTCGTAAATTTTTTGCATATTAGCTGGAAATTTTAACACAAACTGCGAGATACGATGTACATTCGGTATATCGAATAATTGGAATATTTTTTATTTTAAAGTGTGCTACTAGGTATAACCCCTGTCGAATCAACTAATGTCAACTTTCTTTTAAAATTGGCAAAATGTGACTATTTACAGCTTTTTTAGACCGAGTTGGCTGCTAGCGCAAGGACACTCGTAGGCCAGTAGTTTGCTGAGTACAAATATACAGCTCTATGCCAATATTCAACATAAAATTTTAATGAATTCTTATCTCTTTTATGCATCCGTAAAGGGACTTTTCTGGTGTCGCATTTATTTTGAAAAAGAGATTTTCGAAATTTGACGGTTTCTAAACGGAAAATTCAAAATTTGCATAACAATATTAAGCGAATCATAAGCAATTCGTTGCTACGCTGGTTTATTGGTATTATTATTATTATTTTTTGCTATTTTGTTATCTAGTGTAATTTTTCTTGTTGCCTTCATCCATTAAAATAAATGTAGCTTAGCAGTTTGGTTGAATGTAAATTTCGCTCTAAATTTTAGTGAAACAGCTATTGCCCCATTGTTGTTGTGTGCTGGAGTTTGCGTGAAATTATTACATCCGCTCGCAATATTTTGATCTTGGCATGGATTTTTGTGTTTGGCCAAGCATTTGGAAATTATGAGTTTCTTTGCTGTGCAAGCGCTCCATCAGATAGCTTCCCTTTTCAAACAACGCTAGCTCAGCTCATGCGACTAAGTCAACGCGCCTACATGCAAACTATAAGCGTATATACCTTTTGCGTCGGGTTATTGAACTTGAAGCTAAATGTTGATGCCACACATTTTTAACTTACAATTCGCTGATATTTGATTATTTCTTTGCCTTTTTCATTGCAGTCCTTACATTACAAAAATTCCAAAAAAGCGAGAAAAACACATACAAATTGCTTGGGCGCGCAGCTGCTGCAACCACGCCACCGGATAATCGGCCGAAGGCCAATCGACAAAATGCAACAGTCGCAAATCTTGCTGCGACAACAACTAAAACAACAACAACTAAAGCAAATACAACAACGACCAAAACTTGCAACAGAAGCAACTTTCCTGCAGAGCAACTAAAAAGTATTGACAACATTTGACGTCACAGTATTTTTTTAAGGTGAGTAAATATTTCTGCCATTTTTGAACATTTGAAGCAGAGCTCAGCAATTTTTTTCATTTTGAAAGGACTTTCATTGTAAAATTACCACCCACTCTTAATTTTTGTAGCTAAACAGTTTTTATGATACAATTCTTGAGCAATTAATGGCGCCATTTTATGCTCAATAAGCCAATTTTTAACTAGTATTATTTTTAGAGCTAGTACTAAAACTAAAATTCATCAGCATCAAGAAATTTTACCACTACCTTATTCATTTCTGAGTGTAACAATTTTATAGCATATTTTTTTGGTAAAGTTCCTTTCCTCATTGTATCAGCATTGTCTACCACGAAATCGCATGTTAATTCGTTGCAATATGTTCTCTTGTACTAGTAATTAATTCAATGCCTTTTATTCGGTGCTTTTGCGTCAGTTACACAACTTCCCAGTCACAAATAAATTACATTAACTTTGTTTGTGTTGGTTTCACTCCGCTCAGTGGTAATTTATTCTCACATTTACTAAAAGATTGTTGACAATTTTATAGAATTCTACTGGGACAATTGCGATTTTTGCACACGCTGCAAGTGCTTAACATTTTTTCTCTCACAATTGTTCTTTTCGGTCTATGTGTATTTTCAGCAAATTTAAAAGTAGCAAATTAGCATAGATTTTGTCAAGGACAATTTGTTGTTGTTGATGTAATAATTATTTCTATGTTCTGCAAGATACGAAAGAGATAAGCATGAGAAAATATGTTAAGTTCGGGGTTTTTTTTGGTTGATTCGCTGAAGTTGCACTCACTAATATTTGTATTCTCAATCGCTATTTCGTTCATATTAACAATTGCAATGATCTGCAATGTGTTATCAATTTAGATATACTACTTGAGCTCAAACTTATTAATAATCAGTAATCATGCAAAAATTGACATCTTTTAACATATTCCTTTAGTTTAATCCGTCGTTTTATATCTTTTTTTGCATAAGGAATTAGAAATGAAATTTTTTACTTTACAATACTAAATCCATAATGCCAGGGAAATGTTAAATGTTTAGAACTATAGTATCTACGAGTTTTACTTATTGACTAGACTGGGATTTTCAGCGTTGGAAATACCCTAATATTGTGAAAAATAAATTCCAAATAGTAACTCAGCTGAATGGTTCAAGATTTTTGTATATATGTACATACATATATTGCATATATGTACATATATTCATTTGATAACACATACTTAGATGTGCTCGACTCCACTGCCATGTGAATGTTGTTGTAGTTGTGCCAATTGCAAAGTGCACATTTTTAATTAATTCAAATAATGCAGCAGCACAAAATTTCTGTCAGCAAAACTGAAATTTTTGAATATAAGAAATGCCTTTCATTAGAAAGTGTCGTCCACCTTTTGCACTGGTAGAGTCACTAAGTACTAACCGAATTATGTGCTATTATTTTGCTAATGCATCCGTAGCGTGCGGTAGCCAAAATATCAGTGCTTTCATTGCCAGGGAACAGGAACCTTTCGCCTGTTGGAATTTGGAATTACGGAATTACCTTAGCTCAGATATTAGCTTTTGTTTTGAACCAAGCGCTATCTGAATGCAGCTAATCTCTGCTATCTGCGTCAACAGTTCATCAGTGATTCGAGTTTGGGATTTTCAGATAAGATAGTGTTTCGCTTTATACTATATCAGCCGCTCTCCCGCGACATATGCGGCAGTCGCAGCTCTTTGCAGCGAGCTCAAAATTATAATTTAATTATGTATTCACGTTCAGTGCATTTTGCGGATTACAGCGCGTCGGTACAGTTATTTTTGTGCTTTTATTTTTGTTCCATATTTCATAATCGTAGTTATTTATTATATTCATTGTAATTGTGATTTTTGTTGATAGCTCATGGAGTTTTAAATTTGGGTATGTCTATTTGCAATTGTCTTATCTCTTATCGATTAGTTTGTTTATAGCGCACATTCAAGTGAGTTTTTCGTTTATGGCGAACGGGATTTTCAGCGTAGAAGGTTTCTCGGAAGTGATTTAACTTCAAAAATTTCAAGATTAAAAGTAGCTTACGGCTAATTTGAGGGCCACATTGAAAGATATCATAACAGTGAATATAAAGTTTTGTTGCAAGCTAATAATTTTATTTAGCAGCATACGAATTTTATTTTTTTTGGCTTTAAATGGTGTTTAAAGTTAGCACAATAGAAATGTACCAATTTATGGCATAAAAAGCAAATAAAAAATAGTACTCATGATTTCTTTCTTTTATATGAATGTATAAAATTATAGCTGAAACATTTTTTAAAAACGAAACATTTACAGTTTTAGCCGTACTATGCCGTTTGAATCAAATCCACAATTTAAACTGCTTGTTTGAACAATTTTTGCACCTAATGTAATATGTCCAAAAGCCAGTTCTTGATTCGAAATTTTAGCAGGATTGAACTGCTACAATCCAAAATTTTTTTTCCTCAGAATCAGTAATTAAGCTTAGACTTTCTTCAAACGAAATGTTAACCGTTTTGTGTATCGAAATAGTGGTCCAAGATTTTGAACAACCATCCAGCATTTCAATAAAACTTAACCGTAGCATTTATAATCTTTTCAGCAAAAACAAATCAAAATTCATGAATGTATAATTTTGGTAATTCAAGCTAACTGGCTAGAAGGTTTTGGCACCGAGTCCATGATTCCAAAACTGTATTTTTTAACCGAATCATTCAAAATTTTTGTGAGATTGAACCAGAACAATTTTTTTTATTGCACAGAAGTAAGTCATGATTCATGAATGAACAAAATATTTTGAACTATATCAGTAATTCAAGCGATTTTGTTGAAAACTATTTGTACTGAATCAGCGCTTCAAAACAAAAAAACCATCCGAAATTTTAGTATTATTGAACCGATTCAAAAACCATACAAATTTCTTGTAAATAAATACAAAATATCTGTAATTTAAGCTATTTGTTTAAATCTTTTTTTGCAACCAACCAGCGGTTGAAGCTTCCGATATGAAACTGTTCTGAAAAGCAACCAGTTGAATGGCATTTCTGAATTAAAAGTTTGAAAATAAAATTGCATAACTGAAATATTTATAGAACCTTTTTAGAGATACAAAAACACGTTTTTGCGTTAATAACTCTTTGGTAAAAAAAAAAACCGCCACACTGTTGTCTAACTTTTATAACTCTATTTTCTGCAAACACTTCAATAAAGAAATCGTTCAAACTGTTGACTATTTTCCTATAAAATTTAGCTTCATCGTTGCTCGTTCCTCTGGTGAAATTTATATCAACTGTGTTTACTTTTTGGTCGACTCTTTTGGCCATGTTTTGCTAGCGCCAGTTTTTTTTGTAGTTTTTCTGATAAGATAAATAATGCGCGTTTCGTTGCTTCTTCACGTTTGCCTCTTATGTGCTCTTTTATCTATTCTCGCACTGTGCACTCAGTCTCGGTCTCTCAGTTTAGTACGCTTTCTTTTATTCGCCAGGCATTACTAGTATTTTTGCCACAACCTGAAGCAGCTCGAAAATCAATTCCACACCTTTGAGTGCATATACCAGTACGAACCCCAGCGAAAAGGTATCCACCATCCAGTGAGTGTGCTTATTTGAGTTTTCGTTTTGGAGCTGTTTGGACGTTTCGCATTTTAACACTTTGGCAACGTAAAAATGACAAAATTGTAATTTCTCGCGAAATTCTTGCAAAAGTGACGTGTTCAAAATTGTCGAGTGAAGTGAAATAATTGTAAAAGTAATAATAATAAAAGGCAGCATAAGCCAACAATTTTTCAAAGTTTTGGTTGCAATTTTTTTTCTATAGCTGTACAATAAAATCGAGTGATAATGGTAATTTCATTTTATTTGTGCATTTTTCACGATTTTCAGCATGCAATAACTTGGCTTATTGGAATTTTCGATGCATGATTCATTGACATTTCAGCGTATTCCAACAAAGATTTGCTAGCTCTTGTCTTTCTTGCTTTCGATTTCAGTATCTTGTTAATGCTTTGAACAGCTGTCATAATTGATTTCTGTTTTTTTTTTCATTTCAGTCGTCGACTCTTGCGTCGCTCTTAGAACACAGCCACCAACATGGAGAAGCCCATGCATCCGGCGCCAGTTGGTAAAGTTTCGCAAATAGCCAATCTCTTCCAGCGCAAACCCATTGAAATACAGCCGGTCGAACAGCTGAGTGCCGCCGCAGCTGCAGCAGCGGCCGCAGCAGCTGCCTCCGCCGCCGCGCATCCGGGTGGAGCTCCTGTCACAGTCGTACGCACCGAATCGCACTCGGCCCGCTTCAATAATGCGCGCGCGCTCTTCGAGAAGCTCGGCGTCGAGAGCAACTCGAATCTGAGCGTGAAAATGTCACGCTCAGAGTCGCGCGAGGATAATTGTGAACAAAATCATTCGGATCGTTCATCGTCGCGTTCTTCGGATCGTTCCGTATCGCCGCCAAAGCGTCGTTCGCCATTTCCGCCCGGCTGCAATGTGGCCGCTTCCCTGGCAAATAATAACAATTGTGCACAAGTGAACGGCGGCCTGGCTCTGAACAATAGCAAATTCATAGTGGATCCAGCGTCGAAGCTGCATCACAATATATCGCGCATCAAGTCGGAGGACAGTGTGCTGTCCGGCGCATCGGGCGGTGTAGGCGCTATACTCGCCGCTGATAAGCCAGAGAAGCCCGAGCGCAAATTCAACTCGCGTGAGCTGATCGAAAAACAAAAGAAGTGGACATCTCACTTCACAAAGACAAAATCGAGTCGCTCGCACAGCGATCCCAATCGCTGTGACATAATCCGCATGGGCCCCGGCACCACACTCATACCCGGCACGGCAATGCAAATGAAAGAGAGTGCCAACGGTGTTGCTGCGGGTGTGTTCGCCGCTTCGCCAATTGCAAACCACAAGGCGCCGAGTGTGGAAATTCGTTCACCCGTGCTGGCGCACCTCGCTGCCAGCGCGGAGGAGAAGCCGCCTAGTCCGCCGGTGCGACATTCCGTGCTGCCGCCTGAAATAAAGCCGCGCAGCAGTAATAAAATCGGCAGTCCCGTGAAATCGCCGCCCTTGCCACCCATACCGGCTGCCAAGCCGAAGAACGTTAGTCCAGTTAAGTACAATCCGGAACGTGTGCGATCCCCGACGAAAACATGTGATCCTCCGCCACCACCGGCCAAGTCGGCAGCGGTTACGGCGGCTCTGCAGCGCTCACTGGACGAACAGAACGCGTTGGCTCCGGCACCGCCAGAGAAGCCGCGCAAAAAATCTATTGATCTCATCGAAGGGGAGGAACGCATCACGCCCTCTTCGCCCACTACCAGCGGCTGCATGTATGCTGCTAAACGCGCGTCCATCGACAGCGCAGGTGGCGGCAACGGTCTAAGTGGTAGCACCAATTCCGCAGCTTCGCCCTCGCCGGCAGCCAGCGCTTCTTCGGGACCTTCTTCGCCCGTGCACACCGAAGACGAGAAGCAGGAGAACGAGTCTACGGAGAAATCGGAAATGCAGTATTACAACAGCATGCCAAGGAGTCGTCGTGACAATGATGGTGAGTAGCTGGCTTCGGAATAACTCGGGAGGTTGATAACTCACTCTGAAGTCATTAGTGAGGGGGGAATCGCACAACGACATGCGCCGAAAAGCATGCTTCAAAGTAATGCATTCATGACATTTTATAGCGTATGCGGGTTTGAAAATCTGCAACATTTCTTCCGACTTCTTCGATTTTCAGATTTTTATCAAATATATTTCAAAATATGCTTCCAATGGCAATTTCTGGGACATGCGGAAATCTACAAAATTTTTTCTTAGTGAACGACTACTTCGATTTCCTAATTTTATCTCTTCTTTCGCTGCTTTTTCTTCAGCTATTCAGCTCCTCTTCACTCTTGCCATGTGTGCAGCAGGCTTCTGGAAAATGTATTGCTGTTGCGGCTGTTGTTTGTGTTGTTGCATTTCATTGGATTACAACGTATAAACATGTTTTAGAGACAAACACCAATATAGGTCAAATATCATAAACTCCAACGACAACAAGAACAAGACACGCACAGCAACAACAACAACAACAGCAAGCAGACAGGCATACAGATAGACCTCACATGCCATATAAGCGCTCTGAACACTGCCGCCATTGTACTAGAACGCAAACAGAGAACATAAAAACGGTATCGTTTCGTACTGTATTTGGGTTGCGGCTTTAAGCATTGCTGTTTTCTTTTGCTCCCTATTTTTGCCCGCTGTCTACAATCCCCCACTGCGTCTAAATTGTATTAATGCCAGATTAAGCGTTCTGCTGCCCTGATGCAGTTCTGATTAAAGCGATACAATGTGCACTGTATAATGTGGCATATATGTATGTATGTATGCATATACAGGGTGGTCGAATATCATACTAGGCATTTCAGGCTGCCCTGACAACTGGCTGCGCACTCCAAAACAAGCTAATACAAGTTGGTCCGGATTGAAAAGTCCATCTTGGTATGGGGTCTATTTTGTATCTTTCTTCAAGATACAGCTTTGTAAAATAATTTTTTTGCGAATTTTCCTTCGTCTACATTTCGGCGCATGCCTTTGGATGGATTTCTTGTAGAATATTACTTCATGTACTGTATCTGCTGATATAGAATTACTATAGCTAACTACTCAACTCTTTAAGACTGAGTGCATTATAAAATTTTTCAAGAATTTTGTTTTTGAACAAAATTTTTCTTCGAAAACTTACGTTGTTCAAAAACAATGCTTTTCTTTAAGTTGATTGTCAGTGAAGTTTCATTTTTCTCATAGAAAATTTGTATCTTGGGTATACCATTTCGTGCCGAACATACGTGAATTTTTTAGTATGCTATACTAAATATTATAATTCTGTCTGTATTTAAAAGTAAATATAAATTATACTGCTTGAAATCTTATTGTTCCAACCCGAAACCACCCTGTATATAATACACTCGAGGCAACTCTTTTAATATTGCATATGCATTTCTTTATGAAATTCGAATCTTGCATCAATGAAGGAAAGTTACTCAACAGCGGATTTTTGTTTAGAAGCTTTCTTCATGCTTTTGCTCTATTCAAAAAGGTTAGTTTTTTTGTAAAGTATTAAGAAAAGTATTGGTAGATGTTTCTTCTACGCGTAGCTTAAAAACAAGCGAGGGATCGTTACTCTTGCATTTTATTCTATTTGTTTCTTTTGACATTTTGATTGAATGTATTTTAACTATCAGCACAATTTTTATTAATTAATCTGAGAGTTTGTAGTAAATTGTTAAAAAACAAGAACTGCTTTTTTCCTACGCTAAGAATCAATTCTATTGCCTCTTAAGTTTGCAAGAAATTTCGCGCAAGTCTATTTATTTCCTACGTGTGCATTTGCATGCATATCAAATCAACTTAATTGAAGTTGATGCGTAATGAAATATTCAACACTGCAAGAGCGACCTGCTTACGATATTCAAAAACAAACTGACGTGCGCATATGCTAACCCAGAAAGCTGACTTTCGACTAAAAATAAACTGCTACAGTTGCACAAACCGGCGGGATAAAGAGGCTAAGCTAAAATTAACATTTCACCATACATACTACATCAACTTGCAGTTATATTTAAAATATGCGCTTGCATATACATACATATATACATAATATGCATTATATGTTTCCGTAACAATTACGGCTCTTCGGAAAATGTTAATTTCTCAAGTTATGCAAATATCTACGAGTAATTAATGTCATTTTCAGCGCGCAAAAATATAATACATAAATTATAGTGATAGATCTCTTATCGTCAAAAATCAGCGTATATATTATTATATGTATGTATGTATATGTACAACTCGGCCTGCATATAGTAGCTTGACTACGAATTGATGGTTGTTTGCGTGTGTGTGTGCTTATATTTTCGATATCATTAAAATTCCAATGCATGCAAGTGTTTTCATGGCAAACCCTTAACAACCCTCTTGCGCGTACACACACACACACACCCACTAAAACATTTCCATACAAATGCATATAAAAATAATAACAAACAAAGAAGGAATCTTACCTACACACATGCAAATATATCATAGCTTCGCCGGATATGTGCGGCATACATACGCATATGCACACATAAGCATGTGTATGTGTGTACTTTACGCTTGGCAAAGTTTTATTGATTTCCATACATACTTTTTTTTTACTTTAGCCATCTATCATTGTCATTTCTACAAATGCGTGTGAGTGTAATTTCTTGCTTAACTCCTCTGTGCTATGTATGTATATGTGTGTGTGCTGACTTTCGATATTCCACTTGCTTTCGTGTAATTCTCATTTTCAAGGATTCTTGTGAATTTGAAGAGGAGCATAGATGATTTTCGCTATTAATCATTCGTTTCATTTCACTCTTTCTTTGCATAGTGCTCGACTCTCTCTGCCACAAGCTTGAAGCTTAAAATTGTTACTCATTGTGCAAAACTCTGTCTGCAAAATTTTGCCGGCATTTGCAGCGTGCAATCCGGCACTTGAAAGAAATTTTGAAAGAAAATGTCGCTCAATTTTAGTGAGTGATTTTGTGCTAATTAAAAGAATTCAAAATATATATTTTTGCTTTTATCAAAAGCAGCCTTTTAGCCTGTTTTCAAATAAACTGTAAAAATAGTAAATTTTGTCTGCTTTTGTTTACACTTCTGCAAACCTTCTTCGTGTGTAGACTCTTGCAGACTCTGGCATATTACTACTACACTTGCAATATTGCGTCTCTTCTCATTTTCATTCAAGTTTTTCTTTTCTTCATTTGCTTAGATATTCGCAGCATTCGTAGAGCTTTCCTTGCAGACTTGTAGGGGAAATTTGTCTGCACAGCAGCGGCAAAGCTTAAAAGCTGCAACTTGTAAACTTTTTGTTTAGTTTACTTGATTTTCCGCTGTATGGCGCTGTTCGCTGGCCTTTTGGGAGCTTTTCGCAGGAATTTTTTTTGAGAAATTTCAGACAAGCAAACAAATGTAAATGTAAGTCGTTTTTAGCGCTTTGTTTTTCAAAGAATTTTTGTGAAATTATACTCTGCCTTAAAATTGTGAAGCTCTTAAAATCTTATCAAACTTTTCTCCTTTCCTTTTCTTTTTCAAATTTAAACTTTTATTTTAAACATTTTTTAACTTGATTTAATTTTTTTTATACAATTCTCATTTTATTCTATTTCACTTCATGTCATTGCAATTAATTTTATTGCAATTTCTTTTTTTGTTATCGTGCCTTTAATTTGACATCCAAAATTCGCGCGTCATAATACATAAAAGTTTTCTAAATTCACACGAATTGAAAAATGCCTTTCACACACACACTTTCCGACGCTTGTCATATTTTTTGAATGAATTGCGAAAGAGCAATGTACGCGCTGCTGCTGTCGAGCGTGTGTGCAACATGTCGTCAACATTGGCGGCTGATAGTGCCGCATGTTTTTGTTGTTGTTGTTGTAGTTTGGCGCTTTATGTGGGCGCGTCGACTTATGCGCTCGCCTTTCACATGTCTGTTTGCCCGGCATAATTAAGCATACTCGTACACTTGGAAGTGGCATCATTCGCGACGCCACCAACGTTGCACTATTTCAGCGGTGCCGCTGATGCTGCAGTGTAGGCGCTCCATCGTCTTGGACGGTTTGTTCGGTCAGCGTCCGAGGATGTCAGCAGTCATCATTCACATTGATTGCTGCTTTCAAGCGTTCCACTGGCGAGCTGTCATTATGTGGAAATCTTTGGATTATTTTAGGATTTCACACAAAAATCTTTTTAATGGTTTTGCTTGGTTTTGTTGTTGTAATTTATCTTCATAGAGTATAGACATGTTTTGAAAATACATATGTATAAACAATGCTCGAAATAAACGACGTATGTACATATATACATACATACATATGAGAGTGCGGGTACGGGAACGTGCACGCGAGCCATAAATTGAAGTGTGTTTCAGCGCTGGCCAACATTTTAATTAGTTGTGGCCGCGCTGCGCTGGCTGCGCTCAATGCGTTCGGTCGCATCGTCGCATCGTCGCTCGGCTGCTGCCAAATGTGTTGTGCCACAGTTTGCGATGATCGCATGCCCGCCCGCCACCAATCCTGCGACTACACTAAAGTGCTGTGCTGCAGTCTGGAGCGATCTCGTCGCTGATCTTGAGCAATCGTCACAGCAACTGCGCCAGTGATAACCATGCGCAATTGGTGGCTGCCTTTCGCCGCGCTGCAAAAAGAGCAAAAACCCTAAGTCGAAAATTCATTGTGCACGGGCGGGCACTTTGCCAGGAAGAACAGCCGCGATCGGCGAGCAGCGCCACTACGCGAAGATCGCTTGGGTTGCTTGCTTTTGCATACGATCTCGATGTCGATGTCGCTGTCTGCGAAGGAATTTCATGTGCTTGCACACATTTTTTTGCCACGCTCGTCGTTCAGCGCTTTTAGTCGTGTTCAGCCGTTTTCCGAGCACTGATATCCGCGCGGCGAATTAAACCGGAAAATTTTTGTGTATTTAGAAAATTGCCATATAGCAATGCTTTACAGAGAATGCATATAAATTTCCGGTCGTCTAGATGATGTGCCAATTTGCATACCGATCGACATACGTACATATATTCGTTTATATTGAATGTGTTGAGTGTGCAATGTGAATTGCATAAAATCAGCTGTATTAGCCGTGATCAAAAGCTAGTTAATTGTGTGCTTAAAAATAACGAATACAAGAAAAAACAAACAATTTGCATTTAGTTGACAAGTAAATTTTCGCATTAAATCAATAACAATCTACTCATTGCCATTGCTCACAAATGTAGCGCATTGATTGCTCATCTTTGCAGTTAATCGTTCATTTTTGAGCAAGAAAAAGAAAATTAAAAAAAAACTCGTCTTTTTGATTGAGAATAACAGCCGCGAGATTCATAAAAGTCGCAATCTATCATACTTTTTTCTTATTTACTTAATTCTCTTTACTGCATTGAAAAATATTTTAAGCGGAAATCAATTGTGACTGCAATGTCGGCATCGGGCTGTGGGTTTGAAAAACCGTACCTCTGAGTTTTTCTTTCTAAAGTGACGTATGCGTTTTGATAGTGTGTAAATTCCATGCGCTTCGTTGGTCTTTAGTTAAACTGTCACAGTGGATATTTAAACTCTGATTGCAGTTTAAATAAGGAATTTCAGTTTCACAGTTGGAAGTTAAATACGATTTAAATAGTCGACTGTGGATATTTAAGTACGGCACAGAGTTGCAATCGAAAACAAATAAACAGCTGATTTCGGATGTGCAAGCAAGCTGCGTCGACAATATTGCAATTTCTAAGAGATCAAATTAAACATAAAACTGCATGGTATAGCACATATAAATGATCCCGTAGTATTATAAATAATATAAACTGTGGATTCTTTGCACAATATCCAATAATTCACTTCTTTCGGCCGACAAAAAAATTTGACTTCCCGCTGCCTCCATAATTGAACAATTGAACATATGTTTTTGGCAAGTTGTGTCAACCTTCAATTGTCAAATATTCGAAGTTGCCATTCATTATTCCGTTTTTAAATAAATGCACTGTGAAACTCAAGAAAAGTTAAACTAGATTTAAACTCAATTCGCAAATTAGATTTAAACATCCACTGTGAAACTGGCCCTAAATGGCAGTAATTTTTGCTAATAAATTGGTATGCCTTTTCTTGATTTGGTTTTGTAAATACAGTGATTGTGTTTGTCCTTTCAAATATTTTTATTAGGATCTGCGTTTGTTATTCACAACTTGTTATTGTTTTCAAAATTTGATTCGAAGCTAAGAGAATTTAATATAAACGCGTCTAATTTGATATAGTCTGATCTAGGAATTATAATATCATTGATTATGTTTGTTGTTTCCAAATACATATAAGTATCTGATTCCGGCAATAAGTATTGTACTTACATAAATCCTTTTTTTTTATGATTATGCGCCTCTTTTTATTTTTTATGGTTGCTCTTGTTATTTTCTTAAAATTTTTCAGAAAGAATCTCTGAGTTCTCGCTTTAAATTTCATAATAAAGCGTCAAATTAGACATTCACTGATATTCTAGTAGTTATAATATCAAGAATTATGGCCGATGGCTGATATCGTTTTGTTGTTGTGGTTTTCTATATTTAATTTAAAGTTTAAAGAATTTCATAATAAATTTTTCTAATTTTTGAATTATAATATCAGGTTGTTATTAATATACATTTTTCTGCAGTCATTGACTTTTTTTAATTTTTTGCTCTTTAGTATTTATTTCTCATTCTAGAGCTAGCAAGTACCCTTGCTAGTAAAAAGAAGTGCATAAAAAACATTATTCATAAAAAAATAAAAAATAGTTAAATTTGTTGTAGCTGATTGCCCTCATTCCCAAGAAAAGACCAATAGCAGGAAGTAGCGATTTGCTAATTTGTATGACACAATGTGCCGCTCCCTTGCCCCACTGATCAACGCATTCTCATTCTCATTTGTTGCTGTACGCATGCATTATTAGAGTGGACAGCGTTTGCCCTGCCTGCCTTCACATGTGCACCCCTTAGACCCCTCTGTGCCCACCAGCTAGGTTCACTGAACTGACGAAGCAATTTAAATTTCTTGCGGGCTTTCAAATGTTTGTTCAAATTATTAAAATAATTAATTTTAGTACATCTGCTGGCATGTGTTAGTAATTGAAAATCTCACAAAGGAGCTATGAACATTTTGAAAAGTGCCAGCATCAATTTTTTTGCTAAAACATTTACGCAAATAAGACACTGAGCGACGTACGTGCAGAAATTCCGGCAGTTTCTTTTATTTCACAAATGAAACAAAAATTTTTCTCAGCATTTTTCGTGAAGGAAAATATTTGCCTTCACATCGCCTGAAGAGCACGTTGTTGAGTGAGCGGCTGTGTGCTGCTCTGCCAAGTACTGTCTTTTGCTTTAAACTCTTTGCTTTCTTGCATTGCACGAGAAGCTTCTTCCATATGTTTTATTTTAGTTACTTCATTGACTGTTCCATTTGCAGTGCAAGTTTTGAATCGATCGCTGTGCGATCCATAGACCTGATCAGAGCTTGATTGTGGCATGAAATAAAAATTTTAGTCTAGTTCCTAGTCTAAATGAGACATGCAAGTTTCGGCATCTTCGAGATGAAGATCTGCCATTTATATAGATAACCTTTCGTATAGCTTGTAATATTGGCTGAGCTACTTTCTGCCATTTGGCCATCGCTTGTGAGTGTTTGTTAGCTGCAACCTCTTAGTAGGACATGTTTTCTTAAGCTCTTCTTGGTTTCAATTTGTAGCAATTTCCACTCATGTAATTTAATTGTAATTTTTTCACCTACGCAAAACATTTTTGCGGCTTTTACTCAAATCTAATTCCTAACCCACAGCACATGCGCAATCTTTTTTCACAGCAACACTTAATCTCTGCCACTTTTATGTAACTCTTTGTTGATACTATTTAAATTACTCTTTAAAAAAAAATTAGAATTTGGTTTATGCTGACTTGTGTGATCTTTGGAATTGTTTTTATTGGGCACTCGTGTCGAAATCTTGAGCTTTTCCGCTGCAGCAATGTACATTTCGCATGATCTAGTGTGCATAAAATATTTTAAAATTATTTTTCACATTTTTTTTCTGCTGCGACCGCTTCATGGACTTTCATACTTTTTCCATATGCCTGCCTTCAATGAGCGCAGCCTTGACGCTTTATTTACATTTCTCAGTTGATTGTTTACACGACGACTTTAATGCGCTGCCACTACACTTGACCTAGTGCATATATTTTTTCTGGCGCTGTATTTTTCTCTAAACATTTTCTAGCTGTGTTGCCAGATTTGTGATTCCCCCTGTAAAAAAAATGTTCACACAAAACTAAATGAAAACTCAGTGACTGCCAGAAGGAGCTCCCTGGGGAGTCTGTTCCTGTGCCGCAGACGAAATATACAAAACGTTCGGCATATTTGCGCTGCTAATGAACTTACAGCTGACATAGTACATATATTACCCCGATCTTAAGTGCCATTGCTGTGGCGTTATAAAACCGCAAAAGCTCAATCGGCGTTGACTTCGATGCGGTTGAGCATGATGCTGATGAGAAGAAAGCTAAGAAGTTGGTGGTTTTGAGTCTGGACACTTTGTAAGGGGCGTTCTATATTTGGGTTTTCGGTACATTTTTAAGCGTCATAGGCTTTGGCGCGGAATTTGTGTTCTTTTGCTGGGAGCAGCGTAAGACATCGTCTTTGGATTTGCCATCTTTTGGCTGAATTTTCAAGCGATTGAGTATTAAAATTGTTATTGGTTTGATTAATTGCAGCTGTATTATAGAGAGACAAAATTGCATTTTTGAAAATGCTGCAAATGAGCTTGTTCTAAAGAATAAACTCGTCAAGTGTGCTTGCGTCGAATTTGAGTTTATTTCGTGAAAACTGCGGAACGTGCCATAATTCAACACCACTTTAAAATGTGCCTGAGCATACGGAAGCTATGCAGTCATTGCAGAGGTTAGTATACAAAATTTGGGCGGCTTCGTTCAAGAGTGGGCTAAGAGAAATATGTAGTATATTCCAGCGATTCAGCCATCATCTAATCCGAAATTTTCAGAAACGGTCGAATGAAGTTCAGATAAGTGAAATATATTTCAGAATTGATTTCAGAACATGTCGAATTGATTTCCAAAACTTTCAAATGAATTTCATACAAGTGAAATAAATTTCAGAAACTGTCAAATTGATCCCAAATTAGTGAAATTCAGATTAGCCAAATTATTTGCAAAAGAAAGTGTCAAACTGATTTAAGTAATAGGTAAATTAAATTCAAATTGACTAGTTTGAATTGATTTCAAAAAGCTATCGAATTAATTTCAGATCAGTCAAATTTATTTCGGAAACGGAACGAATATAATTCAGATTAGACTGATTTCCAGAAACAGTCAATTTATGTTCAGATTAGTCAAATTGCTTTCAAAAATTGTCAACTTAATTTCAGACTAGTCAAATTGATTTTAGTAACGGTCAAATTAAATTCAGATTACGCAAATTTTTTTTTTTATTTTCTCAGCTTGATTTCAGTAATAACTAAATTGATTTCATCGTCTTATCGAATTTAGGGCTAGCTTGATTTCAGAGACATTACGCCTTTGTAGTATATGTTCGGTTCTTAAAAAATTCGACAAATCTAAATTCCAGCTGTTCGTTTTTAAAATCTATTTATGAAATAAAAGTTTTGTTTTTCTAAAATTATACTGATTGCTTCTGAATTCAATATAGAAATGATGAAGAAGGGATACAACATAATCGCATTTCTTAATAACTTGCTGAACTGAAAATTGGCTTTATTCGACCGAGCCTTCTTTGGAACGAAGCCATTGATTTGTTGCTGTATATAAAAATAATTGGAAAAATTGCTATTTCATTCGCTTGTATTCACTTCGTTTCCGTTGGCCACTTAGCATACATTTAAGAAATTTCGCAAGAATTTCGTAGATTTATTTTTGCAAAAAATTCGCTTTTAAAAAAAAACACACAAAAACAACAATTTCCTTTCTACAGATTCTAAATTTAAATTGCTTGCTGTGTTGCGTTTTTGTTGTCACGTTGGCACGGCAGCCTGTGCGTCGTCGTCGTTTGGGGATTTTTCTATATGTTGGTTGGTGTTGGCGGCTTTGACGTTGCGCCTGTAAAACGGGCAACGCCTTGGAACGCCAGACAGACAGCTAGACAGATAGAAAAATACATATATACATAGGTACATACATATATACATAGGTACATACATATATTCATACCGCTGTCACAACTTGTTCCAGTTTCAGCAGCGCTAAATTGGTCTGGTCGTTGGGCATCGGAATCTTACATACATAGATTCGGCAAGCCAATGGCCTTTTTTTATTTTTAGCAACACCTTTGGTTTTTCTTTATATGTATAAATATATTCAATTAAATAATTTTGAAAGCACGTTGAAAAGTTGCGGTCTTTAATGCTTTGAAATTCCATTAAAATACGAGTATATTATATTTTATTGTTATGGCTTGTCACAGCACATTAAGAATTTGTCGCCTAGAATTAATTTAGCATTCAGTGTGATATATTTTATAACAGAGAGGCAAAGAGAGAGAGAGATAGAGATAGAGAGCGGTTGCGCTCCTCAAAGGATTTCGAGAACCAAACTGAAAGCGAGCTTATTATAAATCTGCTGAGATTTCAGCTAATAATTCTCAAAAACAGAGTTCTGATATGGTTGTTTATAGAATTTAGGTCTAATTTTTTTAATAAACATTTCAGAATCAGTTTTTTGAAATCATTAAATTGCAAACTTTACTTATCTGCAGACTTTTTCTCCTGAGTCTTGAAGCCTTTTTTTTTTTTTGCTATTTCCACTTAAAACTAATTTAAAAAAAGCTAATATCTTATTTTATAATTGCGTTTGCTGAAGTGCGTTTTACAACAAATGGTTCTTTTATAATTTTTGGGCATTTCCATTTACCTATGACATTTTTTGAAGTGGCAACTTTTCACAAAATTTCAGTCTCTTTTTCTCTTGCTTATTTTCGATAAAAATTCAAAAATAAAAATGTCAAAATTTTGTGTACAGCATGGCTCTTCATTTTCAACTAACGCAGGATTTTATGTTTCTCTTGGAATTGTGTAAGCGACCGGAGGAAGTGTTTCCCGAAAGTTCATGCGAATTCAAGCTGGCAAGAGCCTGGCTGGACAAGCTGTGCCGGTTTCAGTGCGACGATTTGGACCAGCGACGCTTGCGCAATGTCTACATGAGCCATTTGTGTGCCAACCTTAATGAGTGTCGACTGGCGGCTCCCTTCCTGGTGGAGCCCGCATTCGGTAAATTGGATGAGCTGGATTTCGAAAAGCGTTGCTGTTA
The DNA here is from genome assembly GCA_963457695.1 of Neria commutata. Taxonomy (NCBI): domain Eukaryota; kingdom Metazoa; phylum Arthropoda; class Insecta; order Diptera; family Micropezidae; genus Neria; species Neria commutata. The sequence continues at coordinate 6,772,239 of OY735248.1, forward strand.
CCAAACGAGACCCAAAGCATGTGCCGCCATGGCATGCAATACCTGCCCCGGTCCAGGTACTGTCGCAACTATGAACTTCCGTGCGTGCTACTCCTTCAATCTCTTTTCCAGTGAAACCCAGCGGCAGCACGACCTGTCCCCGCTCCACTTGTGAGCGCAGCATTTGTGAACGCAGCACTAGTAATTTTAATTGCCGGCCACCTGAAGCCTGTACGCCGTGCTCGCGCTCGCGCAACGTCTACTACATGACACAACAGACGCATTATCCGAAGAGCATGCCGGCGAAGTTGCCACTGCCGCTGCCGCTGCCGGAGGATGTCTGCCGGCCGATTTGCTATTCTTCGGCCAGCACGACAACGAGGAACATGGAGTTTCGTGCCGATGTCACGGAATTGCTGGACGCCATCGCGGGGGAGTTGCGCGGCGACTTCGAGCCCGGCAGCAATGATTACCTTGAGCGGGAGCTGATGCGTTACAAGACCTTCATAATGAACCACTCGAATCTGGCGTGCATTTTGGAGAAGCTGCAATCGAAGCCGACGCTGCGCTCGTTCCTCCTGCTGCACCTACAAAAAGATTTGGTCAAGTTGTTAAGCGACAAGTGAGGACGCATCTGGAACGGAGTGAAAATTGGCATCTCTCATAAAATATATAGACAAAACTTTGTATATGCTGATGGAAAACTATGGCTTTTTATGTTGTCTTTACTCGAAAAAATGCAGGAAAATATAATATAATAATATTTCTAGAAATTCAATTGTGTTTCTATTCTGTGTACTTAGTAAGTTAGTCCCTACAATCTTGTGCTTGGTCCCAAAAATTAGCGCCCCAACTTGAGGTGATAACAAACTAGCGTTCGAGCCATGAAGCTTGGGATTTTAATATCTATTGGTGCTATCATTCTTCTTCGAGACTTTGAAGCGAATTCCAATGCTTCTCACTTTCGGAATCTTTCAATTCGAAAACTCAAACTTTCTTGGTTACTAAATGCACTTTCTTATTTCCTTTATTTGTTGCAGGACGCTCCAGCAAAACAGAACGCCAGGATGCCGCTGACGCAACGAACCAAAATCATTCCTCCATCACATCTCCACAGCGTTCGTCGAAGCGTATTTCGAGCATTTCGGTGAACATGCCAGCCGCTGGTCTGGGTTCCCGCCCACCCAGCATTATATCGTCTACAGCCAGCTTCGACGAGGGTGGCTTCAATGAACCCTCGCCCGAGATCAAAGCCAAACTGAAGCCAGCCTATGACTTTGAGACGGCGAGTCTTAAATCGCCATCAGCACAAAATAGTCCCACCAAGCAGTACCTCAACGATGAGCTATCAGAGACTGACGATGTGGATGCGGAAAAGCCGAGTCTCAACTATGTGGACGTCGGTTACCGGCTCAACCCGGACGGCAGCGAATCACGTGAGGTGTACGGCGAGTCTGAGCTGTACGACACGGCCAAAGTGTCGGTGCTGCATAAGAAATTCCATGCGAATGGCTTTGCCAAAGAGACCACAACCGTGTATGCCACCATCAAGCCGGAGGTGCCGCCACCCATGGAATTGTACTACGGCGGCAAAGTCATGCATTCGCCCACGAAAACTGCGACGGGTAGTTCATCTGGCTCCAGTGGCTCGGCAGCTGGTTCGCCCATTAAGACAATTAGTTCACCGCCAGTGGGCATAGTGTCGCCCATACGCCGCCGTAGCTCAGATTTGAGCGCCAAGTCAACGCCGCCCATGTCACCGGCATCGCTCGGAAGTGGCGCAAATTCAACCAATTCCGGTTCGCGGTCTATTTCCTCAATAGCCAAGGGTGTTGCACCAATTGCCGCGCTAGAGACGCAAGAGGAATTCGAAAGTCCCGACTTGCCTGCTCTGCCCGAACGTCCACCACCGCCAACACAAAACAAGAATCTGCAACTGGACATGCATGACTTGGAGTACGCGGACACGAGTGCCGGCGAGGATGAGGTGGACATAGTGCGCTCCATTGAGGGCAATGCTGAGTTACATGTGGATGTGAGCGTGGATGTTACCGATAAGCTGAAGAGTTCGGAGGCGGATGCCATTGCACGCGAGGATAGTCTGGCAGATGATATGACCGCCGATGAGGCCGAACGACTGTTGAGTTCAAGGTGAGTGATGCGAGCAAATAATTTCATAAGGCAAATTAGATTAAGTAGATGAACGAATAAATGCACAAATGTCGGAAATATTTAAGTGAGGCAAAAAATAGTTGCATATTTTTAGGCATGATATCCTCCATGCAATCGTATTCCAACTTCAGTTCAAGAGTAGATCGACTTCGAAAATTGAATTTTTTACTGGTTTTTTACTTTTAATGTTGTCTACAATATTTACATATAACTATGGCTTAGTATCGGCCTTAGTCTACTTAGTCCAGCCTGAATGTATGTACATTCAATAGTACAGAAAAGTCATGTGGCTATGTGACATACTCTTATTTAAAAACATGTTAGCATACTATATCAAGTTTTACGTTCACTTTTTAAAACCAAAAGTTTCATTAAGAATGCACAGTTAAATGCGTACAAATTCAAATGCGACTTTCTCAAAATTATCAATGAAAAAAATCTTTCAATGTACATAGTAAAAACTGACAGCCTAGCATGTCCTTTTCATATACTATAAGGCAAACTTTTTGTCGCTAAAAGCTCAGTCATATGTACGTTCGAGCATTATCAGAGATTACTCATACTACAGGTAGTGCGGTAGTTAAACAGTGTCGATAAATTTGCTACTCACACAGTGGCTGCATGTCATATTTGCCCAAGAGCTTAGAATTTGAATTAAAGTTACACACACAGGCACACGCACACACACGCTTTTAATTGCATTTGTCTACATTTGCATTTTCACTTGGCCTGGATAGAGAGTTGAATAGCTTTTTGCAAGTGTCAAATTTTATTACCATTGCATGTGATGCACTTTTGTCAAATGATAATTCTCAAGAAGCACAAATTTCGCTTAAATTGAAGGTTTTTTTGTCACGTTCTTTTCTTAAAGATTTCCTAATCATATCTCGAATGCTTGTGTAATGCCTACTGGGAAACTACTTTCAATATCGTAAACATTTTTGAAAATTTTTTATTTGCAAAACTTTAGATATTATTCTTAACAACCTTTTTTTTTATTGACTCTTTAGAATCTTTATTTGTTTCGCTTTTCTCTTCTCTTCTAGCAGGTTGTCTGTCCGTTTGCCTGCTCAGAATATTCTTGCTTTTGCAGCGCTGCAGTGTCAACTCATATCGAATGTTCCTTTGATTTATACAGATATTGGTAATGCTTTTTGGAGCAGTGCCTATGTAGAGCAATAAATATATTGCAATTTTTGCAATCATAACAAAAATGGCTAGTGTTTCGATATTTGCTTCTGCAGTGTGAGTGCTTGTATTGTGCTTGAGAAATTACGAGCACTCTGTGCACGCCATTTGCACATTTGCAATTGCCCAGCCACAAATTAACACGCCATCGCTAGGGTTATTTTCGTTTATTCTGGTTGACATAATTAAAGCAAGTTATTATAGAAGTTCTAATTCAATTCAAATATTGTAGCTAAAATCGCTATTCATATTAGGCGCCAATATAGTAGCCAGAAACGGATTTCGCATAGGAAGCAGTGAGTAATTTTTTGGAAAGATATCTTCCAAACTAGCATAAATATTCAAACGGAAGTAGGTGGACTTGAGCAACACTGAAATAGTCACTTATGTTGGAAAAAATATGATCAAGGTAGAATTCTTTGAGCAAAACAATAATGTTATTTTCAAAAATTCGATTGCTACTTTTTTCAGTGAAAGTTTAACCTCTGCACATTTCGGCAGGTTTTGCAGAGATCTTCCTAGAAAATTATTCACTGTATCCTACGCGAATAAAATTTCTGGCTACATACTGTTATAAATGTATGCCAGCATTGGGAAAAAAAACTTTCTTGCGAGTGTCTTAAATTTTGCCTGCATTTTTGGAAAATTACGTATGTACATGCATCAGAGTTGTGCCGCACCCTTCGTCCTTACCCTACAACTGTCACTACACAACATTCCACAAAGTTTTATTCTTTCTACCAATTTGTTGTTGCTCTTATTCCTGTGCGCTCTCTCTTGCTCACTCTCTTTCGCTTCACTTTCGAGGCTTACTCTCAGCATGTGTGTTTGTGTGCTTGACCCCCCTTTGATAGTTTGAGTAGTTTTCCACGAAGTTGCAATTGCACTCAATTTTCACGCTGGCAGCAATTTTTAGTTTTGTTGCTTTCGCTTCCGTTTCGTGGCGCTGCTGTGACGTTGTTTTGGAAATTGTGTGAATCATTTTCGCTTGAAATCGCATTGTGTAAAGATATCCTGGTGCTGCTGGTGCGTTACAAAAAGCACTCGTACTTTTTAAAAATGTTATAAATATATTTCAAAAATTAACATTAAATTGTATGCTGCTCTCTTACGCTGCAAGTGTTTTAAGTTGTAATGGGCATCATGTTTATGTAGCAATAGAAATACTTGAAGAACTTGTGTGCTTTTATTTGGACACGATTGCTCAGTTTCACTTTTTAATGCATAACGTTGCGCAGTCGTGTAATTAATATTACTCATACGTCAAGGTGCGCCAGCTTTATTAAAGCTGCAATTTTTCGAGCTGTGTAGAGGTGAGTGCTTTGACCATTCGACTGCTTCAAACAAAACTTTAAGCACATTAATTATTTTAGCTCAAATTAAGCATTAAATGCTTCTTTGCATTTGCTATATATCACGTGTTATTTCATTTTAAATTCAGCTGATTTTGGTTTTCATCAACCATCGGAAAAAACTTGCTGCCCTAAAGCATTTAGAGCATCATTCAGACTATAGATTTTACGTATTTCTTTAGTCAGTTCACTGATGGATAAAGGCACACTTTTGTGAATCAGTTTGAGTTCCGCAAAATGCTTTAAGGGATCTATTAAAGACAATATAAGCAATTTCAAAATGTCAAGAAAAAAAAAATCGAACTTAAATCAGAACTAACTCTGCTGACGAGTGAACCGGGTACTGTTTAAATTTTTCGATTTGCACACTTGGAACGATTCATTGTCACCCACTCTCACGAACTCCTACTGGATTCCAACTGTCAAACTCAACAGATGTTCTTTAGAATTTGTGATGATTCTTCCAGAAATTCCCTTTAAATTACAGAATTGATTGCCCTTTAAAACATAGTCGCCTCGTCATACGAATGAGTTATGAAAATCGTCAGCCTAGTTTTAAGGTGTTGGCGATCATTGCTAGAGGCTATATTTCTTATTATAGAACAAAATCTGATAGCTATCGAAACTGTCTGCTTAAATTCAATTTAAATATTTTCTACAAAAACTCATTCTAAACAGCATAAATAAGTGTCAGTTAATTGAAAATTCCCTTCAAGCTTCAAGTCAGTGAAAATGTTGTGCAGAAAGCAAAAAATTCCTTTTACTATTTCTTTTGCTTGTGTCTTTCAAATGCGCTTGACTCAAATTGACTTTGACTACTTTTTATCTGAGCTTCAGTTGCCTTTATACTTAACTGCGCGTAAGCTTAAACCACTGCAAATGTAATGCACATGCCAACACTTAACCCGTATGTGCTCAGCGAACAATTTTTAAAGTCTTCAGAAATTGCCAAAATTAATTAAATTAAATGAATTGAAATTTTTGCTACCGCTGATGTAAAATTTTGTTAGTGTAATGAATATAAAAAAGAAAATCGTTCACATTAGGGTTAAACATTCCAACAGTAGCTAGAAAAGAAAATGTCAACGAATTGCATTAATTAAATATCACTTTATTTCCGTTCATATTCAAATGAATATTATTTATACACTTCAAACCACAAGGACAACAACAACAAACAACAAGCAGGCGTGATGAATGAGGCAATACGCTTAGAACGAAAAACTAATCGCAAACAAAAAAGCATTTAATAAGAGCATAAAAGAAGAAGAGCGGAAAAGCTCAAATTGCACTTAAGCGCTTTTAAGCATACTTAAGCCCTTGTAGCCCTTGTGCCAGCGGAAAGTGACTGCGGAAAGCGCAAAATGTGGCGGGTTGGCAGCAGTTGGCTGGCAGCCTGACTGGCGCGCTGCTTTGTGTTGTTGTTGTTAGTGGCAGTGGCCAGCATTGAGTTTGAATGCATCTAATGTGCGTGTATGTGTGTGTGTGTGTGCTTGTGTCTGTGTATAGTTTCTCTATCGTAATGGCTGTTTACAGACAGTGGCGTCTTAAGTTGCTTTGAGGTCCTCTGAGCCCAGCACATTTTTTCCTCAAATAAAAGATTCTACAAAATTAAGAATGTTCATTTTGATATCATGAGTGCCGCTAAATGAAAAGTAGAAGTATCAAATGCTTTAAAATACCTGTTCTTGTATTAACTTACTTTTGATTTATGAATTTTTGGAAGAATGCTACAAATCTGGCATATTTTAATGATAATTTTAGTCCGATTCTAGATTATATTTATAGTAGAGATCCAGCCTTCAAGTCAGCATGGCCTATTATGACAGTTCTACGTGTATTCACAGATTCTCGTGGATGAGTAGCTTCAGAAAGTAATTTCCTTTGGTATCTGTTCGCAATATAGTACGGCATTTGTAGATGCATATTACTGAAATCTCTGTAAGAGGTGCCTTCTCTCTCAATTGCTCTTGTTGAATGATGCAAATTTAATTACAACTTGCTTTATTTATTTTAAAATTTTGGAAATTCCGTGTTGGGCCATACATATTATAGGGCCCAGATAATATGCAAAAACGGCAGTGATTATACAAATACATACTTTATGTGTACATATATGTATGTATGTGTACATATATGTATGTGTGTGTGTGTGTGTGTGTGTGTGTGTGTGTGTGTGTGTGTGTGTTTGCCTTGGTGTGGCGCTGTGCGTGCTGTCAAAAGAATAATATTGACAAACGCGCCAACGCCAAGCGTCAACAAATGCAGGCGACAACAACAACAACAACAGCAATAATAATGACAACAACAAAAGCGCACTGAAATTGTTTGCCCACTTGCACTTCCGCTTTTTCTTGCGAGCCTTTCTGCCGCGCCTGTGTTTCTTAGCCCACTTCTGCTGCTGCTACTGCTGACGTTGATGATGTTGGCGGTGGTGTTGATGGCTTTTTTTGTTTTTGTCGCTGCTGTCATTCACACACATACATACATGCACCATAAAAATGCAGCAATTGTTTCGTTCCGTGGAAAAAAAAAGCGATGACAGGTAATTACGCATGTCAAACACAATTGTGCATTTATTTGCTCTTCTATTTGTTCTTCTTTCTTCTTTGTGTCGTACCAATGCAAAAGGTCGATTGCAGCGGCCTTAAGGATTATTGAGAAGTTGACGTTAACGACGAAACATGCGGCTGCATATTTTTTGTTTCTATGATTGTGTGCGTGTGTGTGTGCGTGTGTGTAAGGGCGAGCACTTGCTACTGCATGTCCTTTATACTTGTACAAACAAGAGCAAGCGCGAGAAGCTGTTGTTGCTGCCGACAACAGCCACTACCAGTTTTACATTGTCACAGAGGCGTTTTTATATAGGGCTCGAAAGCAGGGCTCCTTTAATAAAGAGTTCCTGCAGCTTTGCTCAAATGCGGCTTGCAAAGTTTTTACATAAAAATAAATGTAAAAAAATATATTTTTCTTCAAACAAAAATATAGTTTCTTTTTTAGAATTACGGTGTTTATGATTAAAATTTATACTTAAACGCCTTACAAGCAGTTTTCTAAACAAAAATTTCATAAAAAAGTTTATTGAAAGGCAAAAAAGTATATAAAACGTTTTGAGTATTCTGCGCTAATTTCAAAGATTGACATATTTGAATATCAACGGCTTCAATTTCGTAAATTTAATTAGCTTTACTTTTCGCTGCCAAAAAGAGCCCTGTTGAGCTCACAGCTCAGCCTCAAGCATCTAACTGCACACAGCGCCTAAATACACACTCCCACATACACAAGGTTTGCATGCACGCTCCCATTCCCCCTTCAACTCTCTCGCATGCATACGCAGTAACTTTTAATTTAGTCCTTGGTTGACCGCTTCGGTCTATGCAAATAAATTGCAACTATGGCGAAAAGCTTTGAACGTTGCGGTTTACTCTCGATATCGTTCAATTGCTTTTTAAACTTTAATCTCACTTACTAATATATGCAGCAACAACAATAACAAAAAGAGAAACTACATACAGTGTATGTGTGCTTTGTTTTTCAACTGCAATCAACGCTCATAAGTTTCAATTTAATTCAATTTTTTCAAATTATGGTCAATCTGTAAATTACTAGTATCACACTGGAACAAAAAGTTTATGCTACATAAAACTAATTTTTGTTGTTGCAATTAATGCAAATTAAATTTACAGCCTTTTAATGTGACAAAATATTTCGAAAAAAATATGGGAATTTCATTAGGAAAAATGTAACTGTTTGGTAGGAGTTAATTGACTTTGACTGAGGTTTAGTCAATATATCACTAATAATATATGTATGTAAGTAATTTTTATATGTGAAATAAAAAAAATGTATTTAAAGCGAGTAAGTTTTATAAACTTCAAAGCGTTATATCAATTTTTCATCTCAAACAATTGTACGAGAGCCAGTTCTGGGCAATGCAATTTCTGTTCCACATAAAACTTCCGTTACGATGTGTGAGAGGGGAAAGGGTCATTTAATTTCAGTAAAACCTGATTTTCGAGTCTAAAGTATATTCCTTAATATTCAGGAGACCCAATGCAGTTGTGCTGTTCCATAGTAGAAAATGAGTCTAAAAACGTGCTGTTAAACTTTTAGGACTCTTTTAAAATGCCACTCCTCTTAGGTGCGGCACTAGCGCCATAGTCACTTCGACAGCTGTACCTCTGTGCACTATCTAAAGGTGGGTCAGTTGGGCCTCTGTGCCTTGGCGCAGTTCCCAATGGCAGTTCAGCGTACAACGGCGCGTATGAGCAACACGAATGCACCTTTTTTTTCTTCTTAGTAATTAATTCGTTTAAAAAGCGAAAAATAACATTGCGCCATTTTGCCTGCCTTTATGTTCATTTTAAGGCCGAATTCAGCAACTTATCCAAGCATGCATCCTTCTCGGCCGGTTAATATTTTATTTATGCTGTAAGGCAGGATGGGCAAAATGGCATTGACACTTTTAGCTCATTGCAAAATATTGCAGCATTTTGTTTTCGGCATGCCGAACTTTTGTTTTGTTGCTTTTTCTACTTCTTTTTTCGTTGCTCTTTCACTTGTTTTTTATTTTGCACAGTTTTCGTTCATCAACTCTAAATTTTGCTGTGGCAAATTATTGCCCGGTGATGCAATTTTTTTTTTATTGCTGTAGTGTAGTGGCTTTCAAAAAGTGTCCTTGACATGTTCTAAAAGTTCGACGTTAGGTTTTCATAACACCACTTCCTTAAATCGTTGCATGTTGGTCATTGTGTTGTTCTACATTTTCATATGTGTGTGTGTGTGTGTGTGTGTGTGTGTGTGTGTGTGTGTGTGTGTGTGCGCCTTTTTTGCCACTTCGCCAGTTTGGCTTTTTACGTGCGGCCAATTTCGTGGCCTTTTTTTGCTCCATATCTTTTTGCTGCAGTTGCTGCCAAAACGAAATTGTGCAAAATGGTCAAGAAAATTGCATCCATTAGTTTTTTTAAGTTCCCTTTCTTTTTTTGAGGGTGTGGAAAGAAGAGGGAGAGGCTTCTTATCTGCCTTTCTAGCAAGCAAATTCTATGATTTTCATATCGTAGAAGTTCACTCATTGGCAAGAGTTAAATGAATCTGGAATAGGATGCTTCTATTTGCTAAACACGTCGGAATATCGTTAAGATGATAAAAAGCAAAAAGTGAGATAGTTATGCCATTTGACTGCTCGATGAACTTTAAATTTTTATAGTAAACAAGTTTTCTAAAAAATTTGTGTCTTCAACCTTTTATGGGTCTTTCTCTTTTCCGTAATTTTTTTTTAAATTTGGTTCTTTCTTTAAAATTTTTTACTCTTAACTTTTTTGCTGATCGGAATAAAAGTTTGTCATGTACGAATTTTAATTTGAACTTGCTTTTTCTTGCATTTTTTACACATTTTACATTTTCTTGGTTATTGGCAATTTTTCTAACAAAACAATTTCTTGCTTTTTCGGTTTTTCTTTTATTTATTTAGCCTTTTCTTTTTTATCTTCTATTTTTTATTTCACTATACTCGACGATTTTCGTTTAAATTTTGTTAGTGTATTTACCAGAACATACCACCTCATCCATTCCCTTGCTGAGCTGCAGCAATTCAATTTTTGCTTGCAACATTGTGCGCATGTTGCAAGTGTCTTGTATGCTGGCAAGCTTGGCGGGGCAGAGGGTGCACTTGTTTGCAAACTTTTTATTCGATTTTCATTTCATTTCCATTGAGACCGAACATGTTCTTTGGTTCTTTGCTTTCGTGTTGAATTGAAGACAAGTTTTTGCTTGCTCACCGATGCGTCCTCCTCCTCCAATCCGCGCCTCTATGTTGCAAGTGCTTGTTGCACTTTGCTTGTGCCGCTTGATTTTACAGCGTAGTTTGTGGCCTTTGTTGCCTTCACGTTTTGTACGCGCTGCGGCATTCAACTTTTTTGAGGTGTTGAATTTGGCGGTGCTCGATGTTGCTGCACCCCCTCGATCCCCGAAGCATTAATTTCATTCCAGCGCGTAAAATTGTTGCTCTACTTTTTTGCGGTATTAAGTTTGCAATGCGCTTTGCTTTTTTTTTTAGCCCCAAGGCACTTCTCTGTTTTATTTGGCTGGGCAGGAAAGTTTCTTTCATTGCTTGCCCAGGCGCGCTTTAACCCTTTGCGACTATGCCTTTGTGCGATAATTATTTTGGCTTGCTCAGAGTCTTTCTTCCTTTTTGGGAAATCGTGCGTACATTTGGGCTTGCTCAGAGTTTACCCTCCCTACTTGCTTAATTTAAGCTGGTCCATTGTTGCAAAGCGAATAAAATGTAAACATCGCAGTTCACTTGCTTCATTTTTAAGCAGTTGAGATTTTGTTTCCTTTTAACTTCTTATATAAAATACAAGAGCACGTTTAAAAATGCTCCTGAGGGTCTCTTTCGGCGCCCTTTACCTCTCATTAGCTGCCCTTCTGCTTTGTAGCTCAGTTTGTACGAAATTTCGTTGCGCCAAAATTTTGCTGAATGCCCTTCCCAAACGCTGCTGACTTCAAGTGCCCGCTGTTGGTGTTGTTGCACTGCTGTTGCTAAAAAGTTGCAACTGTTGGCCAACAAAATTCTGTATATAATTTTTGCCTTTGTTTCATTAAGTACAAAAATAAAGTGCATTTGCAACTTGCAGCTGCTACAAAATGTTGCACCTTTTTTCCAGCAGCACTTTATACAATTTGAAGAGCGCGCGCGGCGCTTTTTTTGTCGTAATACAAGTGGACTTTCAGTTTACACTAAAATGTAAAATGCTTTTTTAAATATTCATCAAACTGGAGTGTTTTCAAGCAGCTGCTTTTGTTAAGGGTGGGCGGGAGGCAGAGACCGAAGCGTTTTGGTTAATGATCTAGCTTTAGTAGAAGATTGTCTGCAGATGTCTGCAAATTATACTATTTTGATATGCTATATACTGCTAATAGTAATTCTATAAAATGAAGTTAAATTTTGCTCAACGATTTCTGCCTTTACCTTGCACTATTAGAACTGTCATTATAGATTTGTAAACTTCTTACAAGGCATAATTTCGTTTGACTTTTTAAAATCTATTTTCTTTTGAGATAAAGCAAGCATCATAAACGAATCGTTCTTTCGAGCGTTTAATGCGACTTCATGCTTTGAAGTTTTAGTCACAAGACTTGGTTTTTCTATGCGCTTATATTTTCATAAATTTTGTATGTTCATTGCAATTTTCATAAAACTCAGTTTTGTCTATGCTTTTATTTTATGCAAAAATATTTCCAGCGAAATGAATTTGATGCAAATTCAAGCTTTTGCTATGTAAAATAAAAGCTGCTTTGCTTTGAATGCCACTAAAAAGCACTCGGCACATAATTTTAATTGTGTTAAAAATTCAATTGAAAGCAAAAATTTCAGCCAAACATAAAAATACAAAGAAAACTTAGTTTTAAACAAAATCTCATATGCACGTTGAAATTGCTTTAAAAGTTTGCATTGAAAGACGACAACAGCACAACGTGACGTATGAGTGACTTCAAATTGCAAACACGCATTCATGCGTATTTGTATGCGTGCTCGCCTGCGTTCGTGTGCGTGTGTGCATCTATTGAAGTGTCACTGCCTTAGCGTGCCAAAGCGTATTGCTGTTGTGTTAAATCAGGCGCAAAGGAAATTCTGTGAACAAATGCAGCAGGGGGGCGGCTGGCAAGGCGGAAGAAAGACACTGCTGCTGACAATGAAATGCAATTCCGACGCTTCGCTCACTTTTCTGCATCATTGCCTTACGCTGGCGGTGTGTGCGTATGTGTGTGTGTGGCTGTCAGTGCGCCACATTTGATTTTGTTGCACACTTGGCAGCGCTGCACATCTGCATTTCATATCGAAATGACGTTAATTTTATTATTATGCATATTTGAAGACAATTTTTCAGCAAATAATGCGCAATAATTGACATTTGTGACAAGCTGTCCTAGCTGGCAAGCTGCTTCTTGATTTATAGCCTGGTATTTATCAAATATGCCAGCTGATTCAAACCATAAATTATCAATTAAATTACGAGTATATTGACATAAAATTGCTCTCATAAATGTTTCCATTAAATTGTCATTTACTAGCGATGACTATAATTTTATTTATTTATTAGAGAACACAGTCGAAAAGCGTAATTTCCTCGCCTTGCTTCGATTTGTGTACAAATAAAAATTGTGCAATTATTTTCTGCTGTAGTCGATGACTAAAGCATCTATGTACATTTATATACAAAAAATAGTTTATGTGTGCGTGTTGGTTCGCTTTAAAGACCAGCCGACTATTGCTATCGTCACCAATTGCCTTGGCTTTCTACATGCTATGAACACGGTCAGTGCAACTAAATTAAGCTGCCGCTGCAGCGCCTGTTCTTCGCTTACGCTCTGCCATCCTCTGCCTTGCGTCATTTTCATGCACGATTTGCTTAGTATAGTTTAGTATTGCTAGCATAGAGTATATAGCGTACACATATTATATATGTATATTTTTTGCCTGGTACTCAGCTTGAAACTCTTGCCGTCTCGTATGTGTCAAAACGACGAAATGACGTCATATCGGCGGCATTATTATTACATTAACCTCTTTTAAGTGGTGCGCCGAAATACGACGACGAAACAGGAAGCAACCTTGCACTGCATTCACTCGTCGTCGTGAGTTGAGCGAGCTATTTGAGTAGCAGCGCGAGTGACACGAGTCAAATGAGTAAATGAGTGTACGTTGTTCATACGCCGTGTAGTGCCACGCTTGTATACTTCACAGAGTGTTGCCAGCCCAGAGTAATTTTTCCAAATTGTTATTGTGTGCTCTTGTGAAGGCATTTGAGCAAGTTTATACAACTTTATTTGGAATATCGACAATTTGTTGTTAAAATATCTTCTACATACATATGTAAGTATATTAATTGACAAATTATGCCGCTCTTCTTTTTTTAAGAAAAATAAGTTCTTGCATTGTTCCCTGCAATTATTACATATTTTTATTAATAACAGTTTCCTTCTGCACTCTAGAGCTGCGCCAAGGTTCAGGCATACACTTTTATAGTGTGATTTCTTTTTTACATTCTTAAAATGTTTATTTTAACAAAATTGTGCATAATTCATGTCGTCAAAATTTAATATAATAACTTATAGCGTCGATATTTTGTTTTTGAAATAATACTGCTTCTAATTTTTTTTATAAAAATTTAAGTCCCCTCTAAATGCTGTGCATGTTTAAGGACATTCAGCAGCAAACAGCATTGCGGGCACCTGGCAACAATCTATCACTATATTGCTTACTTTTCTCTTGAAACTCTCACTCTCTTTCTTTCTCTCTCTGTAATAAATTCTCTGTATGTATAAATTTTAAACCTTTCTCTCTTTTACTCATTTTGGTATAATTTTATATTGCATTCAATGTTGCCATATTCACAGTTTTAACTGTAAATTACAGTTTTTTAGACAAGCTTACAGTTTTTAAAATTACCTCCTAGTACAAATTACAGTTTTTTTAATTTCAAATTTTCAGTTTTTTTTTTAATTACAATAAAAGATTAATTTTTTCATGCTTTAAAAGAAAAACCCACGGTACATTGATTGTGATTACATTGCAGCCCTGCTTCGAAAAGGCAATTTGCTTGTCATTTTTTACAGTAATTTCACAAAAATCTTTTCGTTTTGAAGGTTACAGTTTTTTGGTTGAAAATACAGTTTTTATTTTGGGAATTTGCAGTTTTTTGTGAAAAAAATCTGGCAACATTGATTGCATTGTAGACTCTGCTCTGCTGAGAGAGAGAGAGAGGAGGGAGAGTCAGAGTCATTTGTAGTTATTTTCTTTTACGTAGCTTTCTTTGTTCTTTCTACGGTTTTGTCCTTTTCACTTTGTGCTACGTTGTGCTATCCTTACGCTCTTGTACTAGTTGTTCTTGTTGTTTCAGCTATATTTGTATTATATTCCCAAAGCGTTTTGTCCTTCTTTCAGTTGTATTTGACTGTTTCTGTAGCGTAAATTAATTAAAAATGTATGACAAAATAATTATGACTGACCTTGTTTTGTGTGTGTGAGTGTGTGTGTGTGTGGAGTGTGAGTGTTCAGTGTTTGAATATTCCCGTTCTTTGTTAGAATGTAAACACACACAGCCGCGCAAATGTTTATTTGCATGCATATGTACATACATATGTGTGCGTACTTTCTTTTCCTACACATACACACATATGCATATGCTTATGTAGTATGCATATTAAGTTTTCGCGTAGCTTGTATCGCCTTTGAGGAGTCGCGCCTTTTCGAAAGCAATTAGAGGCAGACAGACGGGCAGACAGGCGGGCGTGTCTGCCTTGGGGCAGCCATAGCAAAAGGAAACACATGTTTAAATAACTGATTGAGGCAAAGAGAAATTGCGTAAAATAGATACTTCAATTAAAAGCGAGTATTATAAACGCTTCATTTGAATTTACAAAGTGAACAATTAGTATGCCATGCTGATAATCTCCTTAGATAAACCCAGTCGACCTATATACAACGTTTTATTTTTAAACTAGCTTTTTCGTTTCCCGAATTTTTTCGTTACCTATCTAAGGTCTAACTCTAAGTTAGTTTTTCAGCAGAGTTTAGTTAAACCTAGTTTATTTTTGTTGGGCTTAGTCAATAACTTGTAGCTAACTGCTAATTTGTGTATATCTATAAATCAGCTGTATCTTCGTTTGTCCCTTCATGCCTAAAGGACCTTATCATTTTTTAGTTTATAATGAGAGCTCGACAGAACGAAGGCATTTATTGCTTAAAGCCGATTGAAATTCGGGCACTGCTACAGCTGTGTAAAGTATTTTTGCAATCAATTTTGATTTCGATTATTTTCTTCTATGCTGCGTTTTATGCAATGCAGTTAACTGCTGCATGACTTTCATAAGCAGCTTACCCAAACGCTGTAATTGCATAAAGCCCTTACTAGTGGGCTTAGTTTTGTGGTAACCCGTGGCTACAGCTCCCTTCCTTCATCCTCAGCCTGGGCTTGTAGAAATCGGATTAGGCTAAGCTGATCTTACTGTTCGATTTGCAATGGCCGCTGGCTTGCAGTTAAATCCGCTGTACTACATTTAAGCACACCGATCTTCAGAGGGGGCAGGGTGAAAAGCAAGCGAAAATTATAGTAAATTAGCTTAGCAACTGCTGCAGTTATTTGCTTGTAATGTGCGCCGGAGTTGTGTTGCATGTCAGAGGCTACTCTTGCAATTTACTCGTACTTTATTGGCAACAAAAGTTTGCGTTGAGTTTTTGTTGTAGTGTTTTCGCTGCGGTGGTATTCATATAAAACGTGCAATTATGAGCTCATTTAATTGCATTGCCCAAGTGACCAGTCAGCCACTCAGACACCTGAGCTGTCATTCGGACTAGGGCCACTGTTGATTGTGTCAGACGGAATTAATAATCCCACATAATTTTGATGTTGATAAATGGATAAACAATTTTAGGGTTTTGAGACAATTTTTTACATATATATAAATAAAGTAGAGCAAACACTTTTCGAAATCAAATAATACCAATGGCCATTCTCGATGGAAGCGCTAGTTTCTATGACTATTTTAATAATATTAATAATAGTCGGAAGAAGTTTGTGTACCTCTCTGCGTCTTTCTATCATGTGCACATTATTTTGAATGCTTCAGCCACAATTCGAGTATCGCATTTAATTGTTTGTATGGCAACTTTTAGTGCAAAATAAAGACATTGTGCATACAAAATCCCAATCGTGAACATTCTGGCTACTACCAAAGTCATGGGATTTTCAAAATCTGTTGGTATTGACAGCCATAATGCTGCTGGAATGCTACCTGCAAATGCATTCGCTGGCAGCCGCAGTGGCACCATTATCTCCCAGTTAGCTGCAATTAATGTGGCAACAGCGAGCTTTGTTGGGCTTGCTGCAGATGCGGCCGCAGCTTGCCACAGCAGCACGACGCAAGCGTGCAATGGTTTAATTTAAATTAACAGCGCGGAAGGGAGCGTCGCAGCGGCGTGCTCTACAACACTTGTACTTTTTCATTGCATATTCTAGGGCGTGCGTGTGTGTGAGTGCATTTCATTTTGTGCAAGAAGAGCGCGCAGAAATTTCATATTGCATTTAAACATTCATAATTTTGTTTGCTTTTTGTTGTATTTGTGCATTTGTGCATTTATTATGTGTCATTTTTGTTTACTTGCATTTTATTTATAGCTCAAATTATGCAGTAACTTGATTTATTTTATATGTAATTTAATTTAATATTATCTGCTGTGCATGTTCTTTAATTATATTACTTTAATTATTGTAATTTTCATCCTTATTTATTTATTTACCTTTATTTTTATTTCTTGTTATTTCCAATTGCTTGCTGTATTTGTATGGCTTTTATGTTGTCGTTGTCGTTGTTGTTTGTGCCGTTGAACTATGTACTGTATTCTGTGCCTGTTTGCCTGCCTGCCTGCCCGCCGTATTGCCTGTGCATCTATGCGTCGGCTGCTGCAACTTTTGTCGCTTTATTTTCCCCCGCACCAAACATAAACGTTTTGTGCAGAATTTTGGAAAGCAAAATCAGGTTTGTTTCTTTTTTTGTATTTAAAAAAAAAATGTATTTTTGTAGTTTATAATTTAACAGGCAACTTATACAAATTTATATAATGTAGGTACCTACTTGAAAAGTAGTTTAAATGCGTGTTCTTTCAAAATTATGTGCTCTTGAGATTAAACGAGCAATTTCTTTCATATATTTGGCATGAAACTAAAATGAAGTTTAATCTTAAGGCTTGCGAGCACATATATTTCTTCAAAAATAAAAAAAAAAACTTTCAAAAGCTTAAGCAGCAGAGCTCAAAAGCTCTTAAAGTAGCTCTTTTATTCGTAGTTGATTTTAGCGTATTTAAGCATTTCCTTTTTAGTACATATTTCAAAGATTTGCATGTGTTATTTATCTTTTTTTAAGATAGTCTGCGCTCGGTCATGTCAACAACCGATAATCCGAATATTAGTGGATATGTGAATTGCATGTTCAGTATGGACAGGGACTATGGTATTCTATAATCCGAATTAGGGTGTGTAATCAATTATTTGGACTGAAGAGCGCATACCGTACTGGCTTTATCGTACCAGCCATAAATCGGTTCTGAAAATAGTTTCCACGGCGCATCTGTCCTACACACACAGACATCACATCACAATTTCTAATAATTTTATACTAGCAATTGATTTAGAAAATCCGACCTTTAAAAAAAAAGCATTTTGCTCATGTTCTAATCTGACACTTTTTCCCTTTAATATTTACACAGACAACAGTCGCTGCTTTCGGACGAACAAGCCAAGGAAGTCGAACAGATACTCTCCGCAGCTACGCCCTCTGTGGGAGTGGCCGTTGCTGCAGTCGTTGCCACAGCAACTTCACCCACAAGCATCAAGAATCTCATCGAGGAGACGACGCCGCAATCCCCACACGAAACACGCGCCAACCAGCAACAGCAAAGGAACCAGAATCAGCAGCAACAACAGCAGACGGAAACTGCAAATAAACCAATTAAAGCGCAAACGGAAACACAACCGGTTGCATCCATTGAGGCTGATGTCATTGCGCATCGACAACAGCACAACAACAGCAACGAGCACTATGATGTTGAGAATGATGATGACGACGACGAGGACGAGGATGTTGACATTGTAGGTATTGGCACAGCATCCAGTGCGCTTAACGCCACAAACATCAAGGGCGAAGCGGCGGCTGCCCCAAGGGACGACGACGAGCCGGAGTGGCTGCGCGACGTGCTCGAGGCGCCCAAACGTAGTCTCGAGAACTTGCTAATTTCTCGCAGCGCACACGACGACGGAGAGGAGGGGCGCTCATACACACAATACGCCGTTGACGCTAATGACGGCGAGCCCGTATTGCTCACGAAAGCGGCCAAAGTAGAGACCGCCTATGACGAGGCTAACGACAGCACCATTTTTATACAACAGCAGCAGTCACCAACCAAACAGGAGCAGGATCTGCTGAACCAAAGCTTTCTGCAGCAACATTCACGGAATGCATCGAATGCTGAATCGCTGCACGAGTCCATTGTGTCCGTCGAGTCCACTCAATCGGATGCGACACTCAATCAGACGACAACCATCGACGACAGCATAATTTCGAGCAAACACAACTCGACCTACTCGTTAGCCGAGGGCGAACACAATTCCATCACTAACAACAACACTGCCAACAGCAGCGTGTGCACGGAGCTCGACGATTCGCAGTTCTACATTCCCGAGTATCCACCGGTGCGCAGCAAGGAGGTCTATGTGGAGTCGGGCGTGCACTACTTTGAGGATGGCAACTTTTGGATGGAAGTGCCAGGTGGGTTCGCAGTTTTCAGTTATCAGACACTAGTGCTGGAATTTTGTCAGTAACTTCTTAAAATGTGAATAATTTGACATTTTTATGGAAAAAAATCGCATGAGATTTTTATTTGTTGGTAAACTTTTACGAGATTACTCAGCACTAACTCCCTTACTTTTTCAGGTCTTTTAGACTTCGATGACGACGATATCGCATACCCACCCATACCTGTGAAGAAGAACACGAAAATACGCTTCAGCTCCGGACCCATACAGGTCTTCTCCACCTTCTCCGTCACCGATTACGATCGCCGCAACGAAGATGTCGATCCCGTGGCTGCCTCAGCCGAGTATGAGCTGGAGAAACGTGTCGAAAAGATGCACGTTTTTCCGGTGGAATTGATGAAGGGACCCGAAGGCTTAGGACTGAGCATAATTGGCATGGGCGTTGGCGCCGATGCAGGCTTAGAGAAATTGGGTATTTTTGTGAAAACGATTACGGATAACGGTGCCGCCGCGCGAGACGGCCGCATACAGGTGAGTTGAAATTTTCAAGTTTTAATGTTGCGAAGGGCATGGAACGCAACGCGCTTGTTTGCTACTTCAATTAAAACTTTAAAATTTGCTCAGGTAAACGATCAAATCATCGAAGTAGACGGCAAGAGCTTGGTGGGCGTGACACAGGCATATGCCGCTTCGGTGCTGCGCAACACATCTGGTCTAGTCAAATTCCAAATTGGACGTGAACGAGATCCGGAGAACTCTGAGGTAGCACAACTGATACGCCTCAGCTTGCAGGCGGATCGCGAAAAGGAGGAGAGGCTAAAGAGGTGTGTATGCGCTCGCGCTTTGCAGCAGGTGTAGCTCGTTGAGGTATACCCAATACTATAAAAGCTGATGCATTTGGCCAAGACGAGGAAAAAATTTAAGTGGTTAGGATAAGGTTAGCCGCACTTACGCACCGTTACTTCAAAATTAATATAGATTATAGCGAAGAAAATAAATTTAGAGCAGAAAATATTATGGGAAAAGAGAAGAGCTCGTTCATTGCTTAAAGATGAAATGAAGCCATGCTATGTTAAAATCACTAGAATTCGAACGTTTTAGCTTGTCAAAAGTTTGTTCTTGTGCAACAAGTTTCAATGTAAACTAAACGAATTTTAGATTTAAATTTTTTTTCGTATTACTTGTCTCTTTCCAAAGGCCTAGTAGCATTAGTTTAGCTCTTAAACTACAGAAGTTGCAAAGTCAATATGACGTAAATTAGCATACAAGATTATTGTTCACAGA
The DNA here is from genome assembly GCA_963457695.1 of Neria commutata. NCBI lineage: Eukaryota > Metazoa > Arthropoda > Insecta > Diptera > Micropezidae > Neria > Neria commutata. The sequence goes on from OY735248.1 coordinate 6,792,526, forward strand.
ACGTGAAAGCGCTCAGATTTTTGCCACCACGTTACCCATATATTTTTTTCTCGCTTTAACATTCAACATCAGCTTGTTGAAGTATTTACATTTGAACGTAGGAGGCTCTGTTCTTCTCTTTAGCTATTGATTACTATGTATTCCATTCGCCTACTTCACAGACAACAAGAGGAATATCTGCGTCGCACACTCGACTACTCCGAGGACTCGACACAGCCCGTGTCGGCCAATTCCAGCGTCTGTGAGGGTCCCTCGAGTCCCGTGCAAGTCGAACATCCAATGGAGATCGAGGCGACGCACTCGCAGGAGGTAGAGTCTCTCAAGAGACTGCTGCAGGAGGTATGCTTTCACTTTCTTTTATGCGCCTTTGCCGATTTGACCAAAGAATGTTTTTAATCTGTTGTTGTTATTCTTGTTTTTTTTTTGTGTAATACCTCTAAATTAAACGTGGAATTTTTCAAATAAAATGCGATTATCTAATGCAGCATAAAGCGGTAATTGGAATAATTGTTATATGTAACTGTAGCAGTGTGTCTACGTGTGCTGTATGTGATGAAAGCACCCGATCACAATTCGACTTCCCCACTTAACTATCTCAGTTCCTCTTTCCTTCCACCGCACGAGTAGGCAAGCTTTGAGCTGCTATGCAGAATGCGCCTGCATTCTGGATTCGTGGCCGTAAACTTTCGCTCATGAATCCTAAATGCTATTGCAGAGCAGCGAATTTCTAGCCTATTATGTATATTGTAGTTTTTATTGTTCTTTTCAATTTGTAAATATAATTTATGATTTTTATTTAAATTTCGATTTATATTTTTGTTTTAGAGTGAAATGAGTTGCCTTTTGAAAGACGACATTATACAAAATCTTAAACGAAAGGTGGGTTCATCTCTTTGACTCTGTATATAATTTCCGTTTTAGTAGTTTATGCTCCTTTCTGACATCCCCCCACACACCTCCTCCTCCCCACACTTTCCGCCATTGTATGTATGTATTATTATATTTGATATATTGACGATTTAATATGTAAAAATGCGCACTACATTTTGCATTTTCTAATTTTTCTATTGTTATTCTTCCTGCACGCGTGCGCCGCCTGCAGCTGGTGAAATTGGAGACCACTGGCAATGAGAATGAACTGCTCAACGAACGCTTGCGCCAGAGCGAACGCGAACTGGGCAACATCAAGAAGGAGGCTGCCAATCTGCAGAACATGCTGCAGCAGTCGCAGGCGCAGTACATGGCGCTGGACAAGAAGTACAACAAGGCGAAGCGACTGGTGCGCGAGTACCAGCAGCGCGAGGTGGACATGTGCCATCGCGAGGAGTTCTACCAGCAGCTGCTGCAGGAGAAGGACACCGAGTACAATGCGCTGGTGAAGAAGCTTAAGGATCGCGTCATCAATCTGGAGCACGAGCTGCAGGAGACGCAACGCAAAGCCGGCTTCCCCGTCGGCCTGCCCTACGACAGTGCCACGCTGAAGCTAACGCCGCAGATGCTGCGCAAGACGCCGCCGAAGCCGTTGTTTCACAAGCTGGAGACGGAGCTGTCCGACACGGAAATATCGGATCTATCGCCCGACGGCGAGGGCGTCAAGACGGCGACTGTGGAGCGCAAGGTGCCGATCAAGGACGAACTGGACGCGGCAGTGCCGCAACATGAGCTGCTGGACAATTCGGTCAACAAGACGAAAATCGATTTGGGTGAGTCACGGTGCTTGGCCGCTTAATTCTTACTCGCTTTGCACATTCTGTTCATGCTGCGTTCATGCATTCGTTAAATTTGAATTTCAACTTTAATCTCGATTTGAGCGCCTATAGAAAAAATCAATATCTTTCACATTTCAATACTCCTACTCTTCCCACTCTTGCCACTTGCCATTGTTCACTCTTGTTCATATGCAGACCATGTCACTGTGTCGCCCTGCCTCACTTTTATTAGCTTGTAGTTGTGTAGTGCCGTGCCGCAACTGCCGCTTTTTCTTCCTCTTTCGACTCTTTCGTCTCTTCCGTCTCTTCTTCTTTAGTTCAGTTACGTTTTTCTATGCGATTATTTTGCGTATTTTTCCACTGCTCCTGCTCCTGCTCATTCATACATTTTTCGTTTCGGTTTGCTGTCATATTCTTCTTCTGTTGTTGTTGTTTTTTCGATGTGCTTCCGTCTACACATACATACGCCACGCCTTCGTCTCGCACACTTTCCGCTGCCACTACCACATGTGTGCCACACCTGTCCGCCCTGCTCTGCTCTGCTCTGCCGTGCCGTTGTGTTTTGGTTATGAACATTAAAGCCTCCCGTGGTGGTTTAGCCAATCGCCAGCTGCCCTCCAACTCCAGCACCAACAACTGCACTACCAGCCCAGGCACTGCCAACAGCAGCTGCAGCAGCATCAACGCGAACGCTGCCATCTCCAACAACATCATCAACAACAATGGCAACGGCAAGCGTGCACTCAGCAACAGCAGCAGCGAATGTGCGCTGGACGACAGCGAGGATGAGGCCGCCGCACACTCGCTGGACTCCCTCGCCCACCTCTCCAATGGCATGCACCTTTTACAGCAGCACCACTCCTCTACCACCACCACCACCGCCAGCAGCAGCAGCAGCGCTGCAACTGTGACCAGCAATGGGCATCACCACGCCGTCGCCGGCACCACCACCGCCATACTGCTCAACTCCACCGCCTCCACCTCGACCATTTGCGCCACGGCCACCTCCATTTCCGTGAATGTGGCCGCCTCGCGCGAGCAGCAAATCAACCAGCTGTACGCGCAGGTGCACAAGGACCACAAGAGCAGCGCCACTAGCCACTCCACCATCCCCAACATCTTCAAGACGACGCTCGGTTCACCGGGCGACTGCACCGGACTAGGTGGCGGCAACGGTAGCCTGACCAACGACTTCCATCGCGGCAGCATGACCACCTTCGGCACGAGCAGCAATCGCGATCTCAACAGCTCTTACGATTCGATACTCGGTTCGAACGACAAGCTCTCCTCGGAGACGGAGCAGTCTGCGGAGAACTGGATGTACCCCAGCCGCAGGCGCGTCGGTCCCACGGGAGCCATCATCAGCGGCAAGCAGCCGCCCAACTCGTTCACGGAGCAACTCAACCAGGCGCTGTCCGAGCGAGAGAGGTAATTGACAGCATAGCATAACACTGCTCAACTGCAAAAATGTCATCGGCATAATTGATATAAAAGCATTTTCTATATAATTCGAGCGTGTTCAATTAAAGTTTCGTGCTCGAATTTTGGTGCATTATGTGCTTTTTTTTCTAAAAATTTAGTCACTCAAATATATTTACTCTAAAAATAATATTTAAATGCACGAAAACTCAATTTGATGAACTTGAAATTCTGAATAAGAAATTCTTACATTTTCTTGAAAAGTTTTCCCGAGTGTATTTCTCACAATTTGCATAATTCATATGTTTTTTTTTTTACAAAACCGTTTAGCACCTGTGCATATTGAATAATAAAAGTTTTATGAATGTTAAAATAAAAAAGGGACCGACAAGGATTATATACCCTTTTGAAAAAGATTTGCTTTGATTCGCGGCCTCGAGTGATATAGGACAGCTATAAATTATGTCAGTTGCTGCTAAAAATTGCAACTTGTTGGGTAGTGTAATTGGCACAATTCCCTGCAGCTGCGCTGGCACCTTTGCAAAACGAAGATCGGCGTGCCCGTTCCTGCTCAGGATCCCAGCTCCCGCTCCCGTTGCCGCGCTTGCGTACATTCACTAAACTGTGTCCTCCCTTCATTTGCAGGCGCCTCGGCGATGGCTCATCACGACATTCCAGCGATGATTACACCGAAATCAATAAGAGCCAAAGCGCGGCCGCCATCAATTGCAAAACGCTGATTAACGAAATACGCCAAGCCGTGAACGAGGCGCAACCAAAAGGTGACAGACACATTCAACACTATACTGCATGGCACTACTAACATTTAGATAGCAGTTACTCCCTACCGATTGTTCTCCAACTTGGCACTTTATTTTCTGACTGCATGCTCCTTCGCCTAACTCGAAGGGCGACTTGTTTTATTCATATTCTTTAAATCATATTGTTTTATATGTTGATCCTGTTATGAGTTTGTATATATGTATATTTCCTGTATTTCATAATCACTTCCTGTATGTGAATAGTCCTTTCGAGAAGTTTTTGTTGTTGGCGTGTTTTGTCTTTCTGTCTCTAGTCTTGCATGTACATAGTTCTGTGTAGGCGTACCTTAATGATTGTACATTATTCTCATTACTCATTTTTGCTCTCTTTCTCTTTCCCACTTTTTCACACTAACCGCTCTCACATGCTGCCTTTTGCTCTGCGTGTAATCTCTTGCGGTAATTAATGACTAACCAAACTAATGGAAACATTTACTATTTCTGCTCTCCACTGTATGACATTGAAAACAAACCAACAAACAAACAACCGAAAAATAAAAACTGCAAACATGCACAAAACTAGTTAAACAAGTTGTACCACAATCCCTCTCCCCGCCGGGCACAGTACCATGGCAACAGCAGCTGCCAGCGCACGCCACGGGTCCACCCTCACCGACCAGCATGTCCTCCGGCTGCTCCTCGCCGGGTTATTCGCCGAGCCGCGGTCTGGATTTGTCCGGCTCGTCGAGCAGCTTCTCCGAACGCAAGGTGGCCGCCGCCGCAGCGGGCTACAACTACAAGGGCGGACCGGTGCACGAATGGACGAAGGACCAGGTATGTGCAAAATTTCTAGCGTTCCTTTACTCCGCGCTATAAAGTATTAATTCCAATACACTGGCCAACAATGATTTCATCAGAACGAAGTAATAAAAAATATCTTGTGTAAATCGGCTTTTATGGTGAATCTTGGAAGCGCATGGTAAAATTTTACAAGCAATCTTTTCTTACAACATTTTAATCTATTAACTCATACTTTTTGGATATTTTCGAACGTTTTTCTAAAAAGTCACCTAGAAGAGAGAATAAACGGGTTAAAATGTTATACAAACAAATTGAGCAGAAAATTTGACTAGGGCTCACTATAGCGTAAAAGAAGGAAATGGCCATGTCAAGTGCAGCAATATTTTCTCTAGCTCTGCAGGACCTTTGCTTTAGAGTTACTTAAACATTTTTATTTTTCAAAAATGCTGAAGTGTCTGTAGTGTATAGTCAAACAATAAGTAAGAGTTTCAACAAGAAAGTTGTCACAAAAAAGGCTCCATTTTGTTGATCAGTGTAATAATACTTAAATTTTAAATTTTGCATTTTGCCATAATCTTACTGCTCGGTCTTATTGCAGGTGGGGCACTGGCTTATGGGCATCGAACTGGAACGTTACATTCCCGTCTTCAAGGAGCACAACGTCGAGGGTGGCGCATTGCTCACGCTGGACTCGAAGGACTTCAAAACACTCGGTGTGAGCGGTGACGACAAGCAACGGCTGAAGCGCCGCCTGAAGGATCTCAAAGCGAGCATTGAGAAGGAGCGCAAGGATCAGGAACGCGAGCGTCGTGAACGTGAGAAAGCCATCAAGAAAGCAGAGAAAAAAGCAGCCAAGAAGAAATAGCACGAGTATTAATGCCAACAATGGCACAACGCATAGCACGTAGCAGAGCGAAAAATTAAAATAGAAATGGACAAATGAAAGCATAACGCATTAAGCAAAAAACCAAAAAAGAGTTGACAGCAAAAATGCATCAAGCATGGAGTGTGTAATAAACTTTGAACTTATTGTTTAACACTTGCAATTCTATTGAACTATTACAATTAACCATATTATAATAAAATAATTATAATGCATAAGTAATTTATTTCTATAAAGCATAAGCATATTTAAGGCATTTTACGAACACTTGAGAATTTCTCTTTACATTAGTTTACTATTGACATAAATATTAGGTATATTGTTAAACTAATGTGACAGCAGTCGCACGTAAATTGTAGTTGAATTTGTGTACATCTACTATATATAATCATACACACACATAAACACCCACACATACAATACATACATACTTGCATATATGAATGCATGCATAAATTTAAACAATAATGACTGATTTTTATGTTTAATTTAATCGTAATGACTTAATGCACACTTCTTGATTAAATGCAACAAAGCGAAAACAAAACTGAAAATATATAAGTAAATTTGCCAATATTCTTAACTTTGAATTGAAAATGAATGAAACTAACATTTAATGCAAGGAATTTAAACGAATCAAAGCGAATAAATGTAATGAGTGCATACAAGAGAAGAGTGCATGTGCACCCTCAGCTATAAATGATTTTTGTCTATTTGTTCTACTGCAGGCTGTATGCGTCTGCCAGCATTATATATATCGAATACACTATATAAAGACTTTTTTGCATAAGCTATTATTTGAGGCTGCTCATTAATGCTCGTTCCGTCACTTTTTTGCAAAATGTATCAATAAATATGTTTAAACTTAATGTCGACTTTTCCGTATCATAGTTTGTTAGCGCATTAATTGTATTCAAGCCATTTTATTAATAATTGAATTGGCTAATTTCGATTTTTAACAAAAAGTTGCTATCGTTTTTCAATTTGAAACGAAACTTTCTCATGTTTGTAGATTATGGAACTATGTATTTGTAATTTGCACATTACATACTTTGCATCTTTGGTAAATTTATTGCCAAAAACTGCATTAAAGCAAATTTCTGTAAATAAACTAAATTGCCCTAAACAAACATAAATAAAATGGCATAAATATGATTGCTCTAAAAATACGCTATGAAGTCAAAATGTTTTTTTAAAAATGCACATACTTGTTGCTTCCTTTTTTTATAATGTAATGATCGACAAATTCGAGTCTGCAGCACTTTTGAGCGTTCTCAAATCAAGCATATTTAAAAATTATGTCATTTACAAAATAAATTAAAATTGCTTGAGTAATTTAGCATAGATTTTTGTTTGCATATTCCTTCTGTTTTATCTTTAGCTGGCTGTATCTCTTTCCGTTTGTACGTTCTGTGTAATAAGTACTTAAATGTCAAATTATTTTCTACTAATAAGCGAAAAGCGAAAAAAGTAACAATTCTGCTGAATATGCAATTTGTGAAGTGTGTATTTGTAAGCGTAACTGTAGCTTTTAAGCAAGGGACAAAAATGTATGCGCAAAATTGTTTGTTTGTATGTGTCACATTTGTGTGTGTGTTTGCTTTTATGTTTGTTTGCTTGTGTTTTGCTTCTAGTTGCCCCTCTAAGTTATACGTTTAAGACATTGAGCATTGCATTGCTGCATTGCTCTTATATTTAGCTAGAATTCAGCATAAAACGCATACGCAATTGAAATCGCCTTCCCTTTGTTTATTGGCCCTTTTTTTGTTGTTCTGCTTTTAATTTGGATTTTAGTTTTATGTTGTGTGTTCTACCCTTGCTTCGTTTAATTTATTGTACAATTATTTATTTGTTTATTTTAATTGCAAAATTCTGTGTACATTTTTCTTCATAATTTATGCTGAAATAAAAAATCGTTGATACAAAGTCATCAATTCCTGGATTTTCACTGCCACAACAGAATAGAAATGTGTTTTGCTTTGATATTCTATATCATGTTTAAGTACATATGTTTATACTGTCATCGTTTTTGTGTAGAATAGCAATAAAGCTTATGGCAATAGCTCATGTGAAGCGCTTATAATTCGACAGCGGCCGCACATCTAGCTGTATTGTAATATTGCTTATGAATTCAACTACATTCGATGTGCTTAATAAATGCATACAATTTTGCTCAGCACTTTCGATAGAATTGTTAATTTGTTTAGTAAATTATGAACATCTTCTAAACCAGCAGTGGCCAACCCGTAACCTTGAAGATTTCGCCAGGCCAATGTTCCGGCTATTTCCGGACATTTTCCATATATGCGGCCCGCGAGACCATGTGGGTTGGCCATTACTGTTCTAAACCAACCACTGCATATAATTTAAGGAAACTGCCCACACTCTCAAACCCACAAAGGCTAAAGCGCGCAGCTTGTCGAGCAAACAAAGAGAAAAACATAGAGAGAGAGAGAGAGAGAGAATTATTCAACTTCAAAAATTAGAAAAAATATCTTTCAAATTCAATTTAAGCGTAGTTACACGTAGCAGATACTCGTACATATGTACATATTTCTTATTTAAAGTTTTTTATAGTGGAAAATGAAATCCCATACTTTTTAGTTTCGTTCTAAAGTCAACACTGGCGGCCGCACGCAGCTTGCGGCCACATTGCGCCAGTCTAGTGCAACTTCACCGCATGTGCATTAGCCCGTATGCTAATCTGAAATGTCTTAGAAAAGCTTTCGAAAAGCTCGCCTATAAAACAGTGCCAAATACCAACGAAATACTATTTTTTTATATGTACAATCTACTTACAAATTTATTCATTTAAAATTGTATTTATGCATTTATTTTAGTCAACGTTGAATCTTAATAATTGAGGAATTTCTACGTTTTTTAATACTCTTTGCTATGCATCTGTAGAAGCAGCAACATGAATGCATTTAGCAAAACAAAAAGCAGAATAATGCATATGCAGAAACAGCAACAAACGCCTTAACATAATTTTTTTCTAGAAATTCTCTTTAAACTAAAACCAACAAAAAAATCCGTGCATATTCATTTGGAATTTTTGATACGATGCGCATAACACTGAGCAACAAATTCGCGCTTTTTGCGACTGTTCAGTTGCATTTTTGCTGTTGTCTAGTGTAAAGCAAATGCATCAAAATCCAATGAACTTGAATTGAATGAAACGAAGTAGATACACATACAAATACACACACACATTCGTGCCTTTCATTGCGAATAACCGTCCCGAACGCACACACACACACACACACGAACACACATACCTACAAAACCACATACAATTTCAACGTTTTAACACTGACATCTATCAATGAAAAAGGTTTCATATCCTGAACGCACATATCCTAAAAAAAAATGTCACAACGACGATAAAGCGGCCTTGAACCTTGCTCTTGAGCAAACGAAATGAGTGAGAGATATCTTAGCCCGAAAAATGACGAGTGCGCGATTTGGGCAAGTTTGGTGGGAAAGTTTCTTAAATTTACAAACCAAGCAAACGGTTGGTTGGTTGCTTTGAACTTCATACTTTTTCCAAGTCTCTGCAAAAAAAGGAGCATTTCGAAATATTTGAAAAATTCACACATAAGCTGCTGATCTAAGAAATTGATCATGATTTGTGCGAAATACATCTTTTTCATAATTTTCATTTTCGATAATTCAGGAAGTCGTTTTATTTCGAAGGCTTCATGGCATCAGTGCGATAAGAAGCCAGAAGCTCGCGTGCTAACTGAATAATATAGCGATGACAAAGTTTAAAAATAGAATCGGCTGAGATTATCTTACTTTATGAATTAAAAAAGATGACAGCAAGTTTTTTTTCAGCTTACTCAAATTTTTTGATTTTATATTGAAGATGTTTTTTCGGAAAGTGCACAATTTGCATTTCCATATTTTATACAATATGTGCAACATGTTTTTATAAACATACTTGAGTATTAATACAATTTTTTTTTTAATTAAGCGATTTGTCATTTTTTTCGATACTTAATTTTTTATAGAATTTTAATGAAAGTTAAATATAATTTGCACAATTAAATTTATTGTAATTTTTATTAAAGTTAAATTTTTTAAAAGGTATTTTACATACATCTTTTTAGTTTATGTTATGCGTGCTTTGATTAATTAAACTAAATTATAATTTAATTTATTTTATAAAATATTTTTAAGCTTTCTAAAATATATTTAAAGGCTAAAAATTTATTATTGCGATTTTTTGTGTGAAGATTTTTGATTTTATATAAATAAAAAAGGTTAACATTAAATATAAAATGTTTTATATCAATTGCAGTCAAAGCATTTTGAAAAAAAACAAAGCATATTTGTAAAAATCCGCTGGTTTCGCTGTATGCTTGCTCTACTTTATATGAAATTTAATTTAAATATATCTTCATATTGTAATGGTATTTAGCATAAATGCATAGACATTCTAGTCAACAATTAGCATTAGCATTAACACCTTGTGTGGTCGGAGCGGTCACCCTCCCCCGGAAAAATATACCCCTTTAGTAATAGCGCTCATGCGTCTTCAGCGCTTGAGGAAAATTTCAGTGCGAATGTATGAAAGCGCCACATGACATACAAAAGCCATTAAAATTTATACACTAAGCCACTGTATTCAACTGAATTATTAAGTCAATATTAAAAATAAATTTATCAATAAATTATTTAAAAAATATTAACCAAATAATCGTTTAGTGATATTTCATTTATCTGGTGTCGGAATAGTATATAATATACATTTGGCTACTTCTTCGTGTGTTCCTGGCTGAAAGTGGATTTTAGATTTTTCTACCTCTTCGCCGACTGCAGACGCTGATTTGTAATCAATTGTTATTATTGGCATTGACTACTTCTCTTCGACGGATTCTCGAACTGCCACGAATGATCTCAAATTTCTATCCTCTGCTCGTCGCATGCACATCACCTCGTTGCTGTCATCGATCATGGCAACTGTTTGCCTGGCAACGGATGGTTCGTTGCTATTATCACTGCGTGCAACCCATTAAATTTCATTTCTCTTATCTGTGGAATGCCGCGACGATTGAATGGCAATTTAAGCAGGGTAGCGCGGTAGAGGAACGGTATTTGGTGGAGGAAGAGAGAGTTTGCCTATTGCACAGCATCAGTAGACTTTCAAGACACATCATTACCTTTCAACGGGTAAATAAAAATTAACAGACGCTATCGCTAAAATTTTCCAATCACTGATAACACAAGCGCCTTATCGTTGTTTATTGGAGCAGTTTAATGTGCAGTGCTGGACATCATATGTATCTACATACATATTTGTATAGAGATTGAACCGCTCAAGAATTTGGGATTTTACACACAATTTCAGAGATATTTTGTAACTACTGGTCACACAATAATCTACGGCATTAATTGCCTAGATGTGCGCTTCCAAGTAGACTGGACGGTGCCGCTAAGTCTATCAGACCTTCAGCACATGCATTGCTTGCTCTGGGCATAAAAAAGACGAATGTCTTAAAAGTTAACAGCTTATAATAAATAAATTGCAAATTGAATTGAATTTAAATTCAAGCTCTAAGAAAATTGCTTAGGATGACAAAAATTATGTGTGTTTGGTCACACACATACACAGATGCATTCAACAATTTTAAAGGATATGATTTGATAGTGCTGGAAAGAGGCAGGGGAAGCAAGTAAACAGTCTCACGTGATATTTAGGCGTCGGAAAAAAAAGAAACGTGCATGAATTCTCTTAGATTAAATTCCACCGATAAGAAAGGCGCTGTGTGAGGCAAAGGGGCATGGGCGTATGCAAGTAGTGGCAGAGGGTCGTCGGAAAAATTATTTGTCGGACGGCGCTGAATTTAGTCAAGTTAATAAAATAAGCATTAACAAATGAGAAAGTGGTATACAAATTTGTGTGGTGAAGGTCAGCAGGCAAATATTTTGGAACTGATAAGCACAAAACTCCACTTTTTTTTCGCTTTCGCATTTGCATATGCCTGACTGAAGAAACCAAAAAACTGCTCCTTCCGGCAATGTACTATTTCTGGTATCGCCCCTTTGGCAAGGGGTGAAGTGCAAAGCGTAGCGCAGTCAGTTTTGTAGAGATGTTTGATGTAATGTTTTCGAGAGTGTCTGTGGCGTTTATTTACCAGGAAAACCAAAAACACTCAGGGATTGCCTTCACATATGCAAAGCACCAGTTTGCTTGGAGAGGGATAGTGAACATTTGCCTTGAATTCGACTACGAGCATTGCGCGGAAGCCTTCCGCCGCTGTTGCTGCACGAAAGCACGTGCAAACATTGAGTTTAGAATATCCGAAAATAGCAATGAAATAGCAAGAAATGATGTAATTTTTACATGTAATTGCACAACATTTTGTTGTAGCTAATTGAAAAGTTTTGCTTGAGGCCAGACAAAAATTAGTGAAATTCTTTCTATAATATTTTTTTTTAGCATTTTACTGCTTGAAATCGTCGCTTCTTTCTGTGCGAACGCTGTTAGTTTTTCGATTATTGTTGTTGCATTTTATAGCTTTATTGATTATGATTTATTAATGGCATTATTTAATGCTGAAAAACAGTTTCTTCATATGCTTGTAGTACATACTACATGTAAATATAGCGTAGAAAAACACTGGACTTGTTTACTGCGTTGTTCTGCTATCGATTATTGCTGACGTTAATTCACGTGAAAAAAAACGGAGAATAAATAAATATAAATAAATAAGTTGGTCACTTACGCTGCTGGGGGCAATTGTGGCGCGTTATTGTCTTTACACACACACACACATGCATACAAGCATACATGCAAATTCCGTGTACATTGACGTTTGCATGCGTAAGTTGTTGTTGCACTTGTAAGCGCGTTCATTCTTATCAGCTGCAGTGCGAAATGATAGAAATCATATGCAATTGTTGTTGTTGTTGCCGCCTCAGTGCCAGCGAATTGTTGCATGAACGGTTTTAATCTGAGCCTGCGTAATCTGCGTAGGCTAGGCATTTTCTATCTTTCTCCCTTTGAGCTATTAAAAGTGTTGCAAAATAACTGACACGCCCTCATTCGACTTCGATTTCCAGATTCTTGTAAAAAAAAAATACAAAAATATATGCAGATTTCTTGGAAACATCAAGGCGTATCTTTAGCTGGAACAATAATAAAAACTCGTAGTGGTTGCTCAGTTCGAATGTACTTCATAGAAAGAGGCTAACAAGCAAATGCTGGCGTTGCAGTCACAATTCTTATTTTTTCATATAAAAAAAAATGTGAATATATAAATAAATTGTAAACAAAAGATTGAATTGTTTTATAGCTCTTCTAACTCTTCTTGCAAAAGAGCTTTTCACTCCAATTCCTTGGAAGAAAATGCTTAGACTTAGCCCACTCTTGAGTGGAGCCAGCGATATAGTAGATACAAATACAGTTGCGCTCAAGTAAGAGTATGTCGATTCTATTGTACAATAAGTATAAAAAGTTGTTTTTTATTTGTCAGATATTTTGTGCGTTCAGTGTAATATTCCGTTAAATATAGAGAGTAGCCATATTTTTCAGTTTTTTCACACATGCCATCCGATCGATTCGATGACTGCTTGACCCGCTCTCTTAATAATTTTATTAATTGTTAATTTTATTAATTGTGAATTTGCGGCATACGCTTTTGTAATGGGAAATTGCATCAGCAAATTTGACAGAAGAAAATGACAGGCACAAATATACAAATAACAACATTGCAAAACAACTTGACAGCAGCCCCAACTCAATTTTCAATGCGTCAAATAGAAGCCATTAAAAAATTGCTTGTTTACTTACACCGATTTCGAAGCTGATAATTCTTTGCTAGTGGTACTTAATTCTTCGTTTTGTGCCCTACATTAGATGAGGCAGGCTACATTAGCTTCTAAGGAATAGTCAGCTTAAGCAATTTATAAAAAGATGAAAATGGCTTGACTTGAAAGAATATGTTATATGAATTTTGGTATTAAGCAGAGATTCAGTTTTTAGAAAATACTTGCAGAATATCGAGATTGAAAATTGTCATTAAAATTCTATCGCAGTATAAAGAAGAATTATAATTTTAACTACATCGTATGTATGTATGTACGTAGCTGTTGAAAAAACTGTTGTTATACTCAAAAAATAAGCCTGCAACATCTTTTTTATTTTCGGCCTACATGTCAAGAAAGTTAATACGTATAATTTTATAACTCAATTGTAGAATATGCTCTTAGTATAGAGTTAGAAATTTAATACATACAAATTAATGGAAAAAACACTATTTACTACTGAAATTATGATATTAAATAATGCATGAAAACATGTTAAGATCGAAATTTTTTGTCCTAAAATAATGGACATATTAAAAGCGTAATAAACGTCTGTCTGTGTACTTAGGAATAAGTAAGACTGGTTGACTAAATACCTTGATCGTTCCTTAGCGATACTACTAGATGGTGATCCGTTTACGAGTTCGGGAACTAATGATCTGTCTCTCTTTTTGAGGCCTCCTTAGCCATGGGGCTAACAAGTAGGTTAGGCGAGATTTAAATAAGACAGAATAGGGACACAGGAGTTGCTTTAGAGTTTCCCTGGCTCCAGGTTTCTTGCATTTTCTTTATTCCTTAGTTTGGGTTGTGCCCATGCTGTGTACGTGAACCGATAAAGGGCAGTGTTTCGTTGGTACATCTATGATGGGTCTGCAATCTGTCAGTGTATATAAGTGCCAGCACAATTTTAGTTATATTTTTCGTCGTAGGCTCTGAACGTGACTCTTGCAGGTTCGCAGTTGGCGAGAGGTGGAGCTCAGGCTCAATAAAACAATTCGAAATCGAATATAAAAATAGCAATGTTAGAATTAAATATTTACGTGCACCTGCACAAATTATTTAAATATATTACATATTATTGTAATAAACACCTACGAAAAATAATTTGTGCAGGTGCACGTAAATATAGAAGGATCATCAGTAATGTCTATCACGCCATTGTTTTCCCTTTAATTAGACCTACAGCCCACACGTGTCTGTTGCTGAGTTTATTGATTTAATTTTTTGTAGCAGTGCTATTATGTATTACTCAATAAAGGCAATATATTGCGCTAGAGTGCTTCCCACCAAATCAAATACAATTTTATAAATTAATTATATTACCGAAACATTCCATTTAAGGCCGAGCCTATTGATTGATTGGGGAATGCTCGTATTTAAATGGCTAACAATAGCAGAACTGAGAATATGCATAATAATTTAATTCTTTCTACAGGTGTAGCTTATCTAAGGCATATACTACATATACATATACATATATATGTATATAAATACGAGCGAGTTTGCACTTTTGCGCGTTTAGTGATCATACGTAAAAATTTTCCATATTTTATTTATGAAGCCAGTTCAGGCGAAAGGTCAAAAATTGAGTAATATTTTAATAAGCGCATATGTAAATGTGTGTGTGTGTGTATCTGTAAAAAATGCAAATTGATAACTTTCAGGCTTAGTAAACATTCTTTTATTTGTAAGATAGTTAATAAGAAAAGTATTTTGTTTCAACCAAATAAGTGCCTACAATTGAAATAGGAAATGGCAGGCCAATTAAAAGCACATGCTCTAAAATTTGTTTAATAAAAGTTCAAATTGATTGAATGGAAGGAAATTGCATGCGCTAGTTCCGCACTCGTTAAGGACGAATGAGTGAAAAATATGCGAGCGTTGATATTTAAATTGACTGTGACGTTTGTTTTGCTAGGCTCCGAATCAGCACAGGCCAACAACAAATCCAACAACAGCTGCAGCAAAATTGACAACAAACATGACAATCTGAGCGCCGTGCTCCATCAGTGAGTTTTCCGAAATCGCGCTTTTGATTCGCGAAATCAAGCGCCATCAGTGGAGCATAACAAAAACAACAATAACGTAAAAAACAAAAAAACAATGCGTACAGCTTCGGCCTCAGCACTCATTCACTCACACACAAGAATTTCGATTACGAATCGAAATCGTTTTCATCTTCGTGTCGGCTTTGTCTTCGGCTACAGTTTGCACTCTGTTTGCATGTGTGAGAAACGAAGTGATATTTCAGAATGTGTCCGATTGTCCGATTGCCGGCCCTTCCATTGGAAATGACCACTACCACAACACTACATAACAACATTTACAACAACAACAAACGCACTAACTGCAGGAGTACTGAGAACAACACATGGTATTAGCAGCAGCAGCAGCCACGAAGACCGCACAAAAAGAAAACGGGCTCACGAGCATGGAGCAGCTCAAAATGCACACACGCAGAAATAACTACGAATGTGTTGGTGAGTACGAGTGCGGTGGCCGGCTCGCATGTTGGCGCTGTGAGCGCGCATTATAAATACCGGTAACCTGGCGAAAAGTTGAATCAGTTACCAAAGAGCGCTTCAGCCACACACACTACAAGCAATTTGACGGACATTTCAAGAAGCAATTGTTAAAGAAGGGGAATTGTTTGAATTGCCTGCTACTTATTAACTACTACAGCAGCAGCTACAACAATTAAGTAGAATTTTTTGTGAATCAAGAGAAACTTCGACGCCATTGGCACACAGCTGCAGTGTAGACCGGAGAATTTAAGTGTACAAGCAAATAGCACAAAATAATAGTTTGACCAAGTTCAAAGACCGCAGACAAAAGCAGAGAAATCGGCAAGCTAGACAAAAAAAAGTTTTGAAGAACTTGAAAAAAGTTGAAATTCTATTTGAAAAATAATTTTAAAAAAGTAAACACATCACCACAAAATGACCGGCTTCAATACGAACGGGGGTAGCATCATCCAGGCCGCCGCAAATGGCAACGGCAGCAGCGGCACCAACGGCAACACTTATACCGCCACCGAGAGTTCCTCGTAAGTTGATGCATTGCATTCTTTCATGATTACTCGTAATAATAGTCAGCCAACAAACACTATATGAAGGCAACAATAACAACAACTACAATACTGATTTTCAGCTTGTGCGATTAATTGCAAAATAGCTTTTCCGCTTGAGTTTGCAAGCTTTGCTAATTATTTTCAATGTTTTTTTTGTTTATAAAATGGGTTGATACTCTTGGTTTTTGGCGTATTTTTCCTTCTCTATTGCTAATTTTGTACATACTCATTATACTAATTGCTCATACTATTCTCTACGGTACGGCGAATACTAGTACATATGCGTAAATTGAAAGTAATATACATACGAGCATACTATGTATCTAGTTACTTTGTATCTCAAACCGAGCAGTTTATTCCCAGCTGGGTATGAGACAATCAATATCTTGCACAAGGCAGCAAGTTATATTTGTTCCTACTGCGTGCTGCTTGTATGTAATTCAAGGTTAAGGGCGAAATTTATCAATGGATGTGTGTGAAAACCCATGCTCGCCCTGTTCCTGGGTGTAGCCTACTGTCAGCGGCATTTTGACGTCGTGAAAACATGTGGCCACAGAACATATGGCACTTTCTCATGACCTTTTCCATTAATCTTCTGCGCTTGGTATAAAGTCTGTCTGGAGTTTATTATTATATAGCAAAGAGAATAAATAACAAAAATGATATTGCCGGTTGACGCACACATATAAAGAGATAAAATTGCATATAGCTTTAAGCTCTCGCCGCAGTAGCGCAGTGGATAAGTGATAGATCTGTGTGACAGGAGATCGCTGGCTGAAGACTGAGTTCGTACACTTGCTTACGAGTTCAACTTTCCGAAAAGAAAAATATTCGTGTTTAAAAAGACACAAAGTGAAATATTCCACTAAGTAGAACTGAAAACTATGTCGAGTAGAAAGTAGAAATTGTAAAAAATTCAGACCAGCCAGACTTAAAATCAGTGTTTTCTTTAGTTTCATATTATCTCATATTATAAGAAAAAGTTTGAAATGCAGAGTTAGTGATTAAACTGCATTATTTTAGAACAGTTTTGAAGTTCTGCTTTGATTAGTATACATATGTTTGTATGTATATTGATTTTGATATTAAGCGCTTTTTGCATTGAACTTCGCATTCCTCTGCATCATTATATACAATTTTTTTACGCATTTTCTATATAATTTTGTAGAAAAGTTCAAACACAAACAAAGCTCAACTCTGATGAGGAGCTGCCATGCAAAAGCGTAATTTCTCAATTAAATCAGATATAATTTTATTAAAAAAATCGGGTTTCCTTTTTCCTCTGTGTTGTCCATAACTGCTATGAAACATAGTAAGAAAATTAAAAAAAAAAAATAAATTAAAATATGACTGCTGTTATTAAAGTGACACTTGGAAGTAGCTCACTGAGCATCTTCCAAAATAATAGCCTTGATCTCTTAAAAATGTTGTTGTGCTTTGATAACGAGTTCAAAAATCAAATAATACATAAAATATAAACACAGCGATTAATATTAATACAGCATATATTAAAGTATATTAAGTGCTCAAACACACGCGAACACATACGCAATAGTAATTACATATAACAAAAAAAAAATAAGTGCGAAATGTTAGAAAAAAAAACACATCACAAAAAAGCGGAATGAAAATTCAGCTCGAAGCTAATGCGCCATTGTTGTCATCGGCGTCAAGGGGCATCAGGCCACCATCACCAGAAATTCGAAGCAACTTACGTAAATTTATGAGAGTATCGAGCGAATGTAGTGGATGACGAAAAATGCGTGTGCACATAGATGAGGAAGGAAAGTGAAAAGTTAATCGAAAAAAGTGAAACGCAATAATATTGATTACAAATTGTTGTAATCAATGTACGTAATTACTTCATATATAATGCCGTTATTTGGTGTTGGCACGTTGCGTGTTTGATCAATTTTATTGCGAATCATATTGAAAGTGCATAAATGGCATTGGCGTATTCAAGTGGGGAAGGTTCAGATTTGGAAGCCGCAATGCATATTTTGCTTGATATATATAAAGATAATATTTTTAATTAAAAAATTAGTTACAAACTATTTTTTTAAAACTTATTTAGAGATGCAAAGTATTAACAATTACTTGTTTACAAAAATATAAAAGCGCTAGCTGCACAGGCTTTCGGCTGTAAATAATGTTAAAATATAAATGTCATATAAAAGTAAAAATTTCTTGTAAGAAATAAATGCAGATTCATTTTCTAGAAATTCTATGCTGTAATTGCGTCAACTGTGAAAACATGCCAGAAGTAATGCAAAAAAAAAACGTTTGGGTACGCCACTGTTGAAATTAGCACACTTCCGCATATGAACATATGCCCAAAGTTAAGCACGCACACAAATGCATTGCAATGACGCATATCAGCTGTTCGAAAAAAAATCGAATACAAACCAAACAAAAATACCCAACAAAACAAATACGCGCCAAGTAATAAAGGGGGGTCAACTTTGTCAACGCCCGGTTTGGTAAATTGCACACAAACACACGCCATTTTTCTCTTTTACTACTAATTGCTTGCTTTCTTTTTTGACGAAAGGCTGTTATGCAATATTTGACGATATTGATAAATGTGCAATAATATAAACGAGCTCTGTAGTCTTTTTGGAGCCACTTAAAAGAGAGCCGGCTGGAAATTGTGCATGCATCAAACTCCAAAGTGTAAGAAATCGGCCAAATATAGTTCTTATTGGAAATGGAACTAGGCTAGGAGCTCCGCTTTGGCGAGTGTCTCAAAAGTCACGATTGCAATTTTTGTCTGTATAAAATATATCAAATCAACTGGTAATTTTAGTTCTATAGGGTACTTTGCCATGTGGCATTCATGCATGTATGCGTTTACATGCGTCTCTCTCGCACGCACACACATGATTGGCTGTTGAGAAGGGGCTTGCTTCGACGCTGGCTGTGGCACACGACACGCTCGTAATCTCGTAATCAATGCTCGAACTGTTGAGACTTGCTGCTGCAGCCTGCCAGCAGGAAGTCCACATTGACCATGAGCACTGCCCTTACTGCCGCGTGGTGGAATTCAATGGTCATGTGCAAATTGGGCATTATTATCTTCTTCTCAATTAGATTTCATTTCATATTATCAGCACTCACTCAAGTGCCTGCAATAATTTATGCCCAAAGATTGTGTGTGACTTGCTGCCGGTTTCAATTTTATTTGACGGAATTTTATAGATAAATGGCCAAACACGTTGACATTTTTCAAAATTGCCAAATATAAAGATAAGCCTTCAGCATGCCTCTATTTTGCAATTTCTTTCGATTATAGTTCGAGCCTCTTGTCGGCCATATAAGCCGAAAGTTTTGATTACATCATCAGCATTCACGCACACACACACACTAGTAATAGACTAATGTATAAAGCGAATTGGCTTTACTTTATTTGAGAAATTTTTTACCTAACAGCGCATTCTGCGATTAAAATTTGTTCATCGTACATATTAGCTGTTTTTCGAAGTGTGCTTTGCTTTGCTGGAAAGTGGCAATTAAAGCGCTAGACTGCAAATTGTTCAGTCTACGCAAAGTAAACTTTCTGGGGGAACTACTCTTGCTGCCTGAAGTTAGACTGACGTGTCACAAAATACCATTCTATACTTTTTTTTGAAACTTGAATTACGTAGCTTATATTATATATATTGCATATATTATTCAGAAAACTTTGTAACTATTACAATCAATTGATTGAAAAGCAAAAACTCGGAATCTCATATTGGCTATCTCCATACATTGCTTTTTTGCTAGAAATAAATATTTTCCATGCAAAAAAATAACAATTAAAATGTCAGTCAGTCAGTCAGTCAGTCAGTTAGCATAGCTAGCAGTCAGTACGAGCTGTACGTGTGTGAACTAATTTAATTAAAATTTTTGTCTCTTTGTTGGCTTATTATTGAATTAACATGTAGTTGAGTTTCCAATCAAAAGTCACAATTCTGAAAAATATTGGCGGGAAAAGCAGCACTACCAGGCTATTGAACTTGGTTTAAAAAAGTTTAATAGCTCTATATAATATGTTCATATTTCGAATGCCATAAAATATAAATTTCAATTAAATACGCACATTCTCAACTGTTGCTGTCAATTTAATCATTTTGCCGTTTCAAGTTAAAGGTCTTGGTCGCACAAAAGAAAGAATTTTTGAATTCTGTTTCTTCGCAATTAATAACTATACTACGTGTGGCAAATTATTGCTCACAAGTAGAATGAATTGACTGTCAAGTTCAAACTCGCTTCGAGAAAACTCAGAGAAAAAATAGTTCCACACATAATAAATTATAAAAATTTGTGCCATTAGCAACGCGTCATACAGCAGGCATATCAGCGAAACTACTATCTATATTATATATATGCACATACATATATGTATATGTACATATGCATGTGGTTTGAAATCTCATTAAATGACTTATCAGTTTGTCGTTGAATATGAACGATGTTTGTTGAGCAGAAATTATGCTTTTTCAAGATGTTTAAAGATGTTTAAAACTTTGCAAAGTTTGAAATGAAAAGCATTTTTATATGAGAAACTTTAAATTGAAATGGTAATCAATTGTATCAGCTATTGCATCAGAATAGTGTTTTCGATGGAAGGAATTTTAATAAGAAATGCAGTTTACGTCCATTTCGATCAGCTCAAGTAATTGAACAATGCGGCGATACTTGATAAATGCAGGCAGTTATACTAGTAATAAGCAATTTATGACGCTCAATTGAGATGCATTAAACATATTTCTAAGAAATTGCCACAGATAAAGAAGTTCACTTCAATGTAATTATATGTTAGATAACGATAAACGTTACTTTAATGCTTCATAGTATATATTTATAGGTCACAAGAAATTGTTGGCAACAAAGGGAAATTGGCTTAATAAACGTATATAATTTTATGTGCTTGCAACTAAACTTTAATATTTTAAGTTTTATGGCTATACAACTTTTTTTCTAAAACTTTTGCGCTTTAACAATGCACGCAACTACTTTTCATGGTTTTTGGAAGTGTGGCAAAATGGCAGCTTTTGAAACAAGCAACGTTTTTATTTCGGATCACACGCACGCGCACACACACACAACCAACTGTACATCAGCGGCTGAAGCACACATATGTACATAGCACAGTCGCAACTGCGCACACACACACACACACACCGTCTGATTTCACTGAATTTCGCTGCCAGCTGCCGTTTAAATTTCGGATTCTTATTGTTATTCTAGCGCCGGAACCTCAGCCGCCGACAGTGCCTCAACAAGTGCGAGTGCAGGAGCGGTTAATCCACGCAAGCTCACCGCTGCCGAACACACCGAAATGGTCATGAATGAGCACAAGTTTGTAACGAAAAGAATTTTCACAAAATGACAAAATTATGAAATTTTTGTTACTCTTTGTTTGTGTTCTATTTTTCAAAGTGTTTGTGCACACAAAATTATAAAATTTTTGCACATTATTTTTCTGTATCAAATAATTTCTTCAAAAAAATTAGTTATGGTTACTTACTCTGTTTTTTGTGTTCTTTTTCCAAAGCGATTGTGTCTACTTTTTAAAAACTTGTAGCGAAAACAGTTTCCATATGAAAAAATAGTTATGGTCGCTCTTTTTTGTATGTTGCTTTTCCAATGTGATTATGTTCCCAAAAATTTGTCTATTTTTCACAAGAAACGAATTTTCTGCAAAATAGTCATTTTATTTTGGTTACTCTTTTTTTGTCATATTTTTCAAAGAGTCATATTATTCTCAGAAATAGTCGACTTCAGACAACATTTTAGCGAAACAAACTCTTTGCATAATTCGGTTAGCCCTTTTCTTTGTTCTTTTTCAAAGTGTTTCTGTTCACGAAGCTGAATTTTTAATTTATTTTAGCTTAGTCTTCTTATATGCTCTTATCCCACTTCTGCTTGTTCCCAAGAAATAGTCTTTTTTTCAAAAGTTTGAATTTTCTGCAAAACAGTCATTTTATATTGGTTACTCTTTCTATATCCTTTTTCCAAAGAATGTTTGTTTTCGAAAAGAGTCGATTTCTGATCCTTTTTGTGTGCTTTTGTCCCATTGAAACGCCTTTTTGTACAAAATCGATTTTCTTTCGCCTTCACAACCAAAATAAATTTGTAGTTGAAGTATTCGTTAATTTTATTGTTGTACTTTTTTATTATCGATTTTTTTGATAGGCGAACCATCGTTATTATGTTCACCAATTAGGCAAAAATGTAACCTTGCTACCTTCTATTCTAACCTTCTATTGCTCTTTATCGATTATTTGTGTTCCTATTTGATAGCAATCAGTGTCCATGTTAATTTGCTAGAACTTACTACTTCGATAAGATTGTTTACATATGGCATTTTGCCCAATGTGCCCCTCTAGATGTCGCCTGCTGAGTATTTTCCTATCAAGTCAAATGTGATATGTTGCACCTATACATGGTTTCAGTGGTATTTCTCTTACGAGTACACTCGTATAGTACAACTAACTTACTTAGTCAATTTATGTGCCTCTTCGAATCAGCTGAAATCTTAATTCTTAAATTCTGTTAAACTTTCCATGAAGTCTTTTTCTTTGCCTGTCCATCTGAGCATATCAGCGTCCTCCTTGTGGCACGAACACTCCATCACAAATACTGTTGAACGTCCTTAATTTCAGTTAACTGTTTTAGCCTATCATTTATACTTTTATTTCTTAAAAATATGCCCTTAATTTATGTTTCCACTTACGTGTACTTCTGTATAACGTAGATATCGTAGCTTATTACCTTTACTCGAAGCACACATAAATGGATTTTTTACAAAGACTACCTTAATTTGCAGCTACTCATATGAAACCATCAAGGAAATTGCCGACCATCTGCTCGAGCGCACGGCCATACGCCCCAAAATCGGCATCATATGCGGCTCTGGCTTGGGCTCCCTGGCCGACTTCATTACCGATCCGGAGGCCTTCGAGTATGCCAGCGTGCCCAATTTCCCCATTTCCACTGTGGAGGGCCATGTGGGACGCTTGATCTTCGGCTATCTAGAGGGAATGCCTGTCATGGCCATGCAAGGACGCTTTCACTACTACGAGGGCTATCCGCTGGCGAAGTGTTCGATGCCTGTGCGCGTCATGAAGCTGCTGGGCATTGAGTATCTCATGGCGACGAATGCGGCTGGCGGCCTCAATCCCAAATTTAAAGTCGGCGATATCATGATCGTGCGCGATCACATCAACATAATGGGCTTCGCTGGCAATTCGCCACTGCAGGGCCCCAACGATCCACGCTTTGGAACGCGTTTCCCGCCCATGAAGAATGCCTACAACTCGCAGCTGATACGCCGAGCCACGAAGGTGGTGCGCGAGATGGGCATCGAGAATGACGTGCACGAAGGCGTCTACACTTGCCTGGGCGGTCCCAACTATGAGACGGTGGCGGAGTTGCGCATGCTACATACCATGGGAGTGGATGCGGTGGGCATGTCTACCGTGCACGAAGTCATCACGGCACGACACTGTGACATGACCGTTTTCGCCTTCAGCTTGATCACGAACAAGTGTGCCACGGACTACGACAGCGACGAGGAGGAGGCTACCCACGACGAAGTTGTGATGGTCGGCGAGTCGCGACAGAGCATCTGCGGAGAGCTTATGCTGGGCGTGATTCGTGAAATCGCGGCGGATTTCGCTGCACAGAAGAAATGAAGTGGCTGCTCTCGGGCAACAAATGCAGCGGCTGTAAGGAGAGCGGCGTTTGCGGCGTTTGCCTTCGAAATGCGTTCGGCAAGTCTATGGCAGTGTGAGACTAAAGTGTGTCTGTATTGTGCATTTGTATTTTGAAATCCATATTTTTTATCTCAAGTAGAGTGGTCGACTTTCGTCCGCTTCTTTTGCTGTTGTTGTAGTCCTTTGACGACAGCAAGGCTTCAATTAACCTCATTTGTGTATGTATGCATTTGCATATAAAACAGAAGCATATATGCAGTTACAAACTGTCAGGAATTAGCTGTTATATTTATTGTTAATTAAATCTAATAATGTATTTTATAATTATTGTAAGATATTTATATATACGTACAGGAAACATTTTCGCATTATCTATTCGAATCTTGAATAAAGCATGCCTATAATAAATCTCAAGAAAGTGTATTTATATTTGTTTTTGTAATATGGTGTAGTTAGACGGACTAAAATTTTAGATGTGGCACCACTTGGTGACTTACATACATATTCAATACTCGGTTCTATTACAGAATTCGTAATTGGCCTTAAAGCTCTATTCTGACATTACAGTCATAATTGTTAAATAAAAGAAATTTAGTCAGAGAGGAGAATGCGTTTGATACATAATATTAAATTGTGTCTCTGGTGACTGTCGATAGAATAGCTCTGTTGTCACTGATATTTTACTGTACGAATTCATTGTCATAATTCAGATTTCGCACTTTTTCTTGGAATTTCAAATGATCGCATTCCCCTGCACTCGATCACTTTTTATCAGGCGATGAATTCGTAGCAATCTAATGTTGGCTTCTGGCTTAGCAAGCATATCTATCTCACTTGCAAAATATGCGCCAAAAAACACAATAGCCCAATTCACAATCTTGTGCAAATGGTCTGGGATTTTTGCATTTGACAGTTTTGTAGCAAACCTACAGTAATTTTGACAGTAGTTTGCTACAAAACTGTCGATTGCAAAAATCCCAGACCATTTGCACAAGATTGTGAATTGGGCTAATGTAAATGAATATAGCCTATAGTTGTTGTTGAGGAACACGCCTTGGAATCGTACATATGTATTAGCAACAAGTTCCCAGCTACTAGCACTAATTGCCTGATATCAATCTAACGTATTCAGCTAATAGAGAAATATATACTTTGTATGAATATGCATAATTGGAAATGGAAAACTACCACGAATATTCACACGAAAATGTTTCTGTCCAAAAATTTCTCTTTCTTTCACTTTTACACGTTCCCTACGCGTTTGCACACTGAAATATTTCTTTGACAAATCTTATATCCTTATGATTGATGTTGTTGTTGCAAATGTTAAAAAGATGTGAAAGCGAAGAGGAAAACAGACAAATTTTCAGTAAGGGAAAGTGCAAACTTGACTTCTTTCATTTTTCCTATATTGCCGAAAAACTCGACTTTCAAGTTAGACAAATTTCCATGCTTTAATTGGAACATTGTTTCTGGCATTCAGCGTTTGCTACAATAATAAAAGAAACTTTTTGTGGTATGTAAAATATTCTTTAATATATTCTTAATTTAGATCACCTATGTGTCTGGT
The DNA here is from genome assembly GCA_963457695.1 of Neria commutata. Classification (NCBI taxonomy): domain Eukaryota; kingdom Metazoa; phylum Arthropoda; class Insecta; order Diptera; family Micropezidae; genus Neria; species Neria commutata. The sequence continues at coordinate 6,818,254 of OY735248.1, forward strand.
AAATTTATCGGAATGACTTACTCACAAGTTAAAGAATGTCGCTTATATGAAAAACGCACTGCCAATAACTAAAATGGCAGGAAAAATAATATGAAAATATAAGTTGTCAATAAAAAGATATCAATTTCTCAGAGCTACTCGATAAGAGCAATTCTGCAGAACTCATGTAAGAATATTGCTTGGAGCTCCGCTGCTGGCAGACTTTAAATAGCGCCGCATTGCAAAGTGAAACGCATTGTCGCCAGCGACTTACTAGCAAAAGGTGCACAGTTACTCGTGCCGCCTAAGTTCCCTTCAAAATGTTCAATTGCCAAAATATAAGGTCAAGCCGAATTTCGGAATTTTGCTTCTTCTTTGTGCTACTCATTTTAATCGAACTCTTTTTTCCAAATATTTCCAGCTACTCATATGACACTATCAAGGAAATCGCCGATCATCTGTTTGCACGCACGACCATTCGCCCTCAGATTGGCGTTATTTACGGATCCGGCCTGGGCGCGCTAGCTGACTACATCACAGAACCTGAGGTCCTTGACTATGCCAGCATACCGAATTTCCCCATTTCCACAGTGGAAAGTCATGCGGGACGCATGATCTTCGGCCATCTGGGCGGCATGCCCGTCATGGCCATGCAGGGACGTTTCCACTACTATGAGGGCTATCCGTTGGAGAAGTGTTCGATGCCCATACGCGTAATGAAGCTGCTGGGCATTAAGTATCTGGTGGCGACAAATGCGGCCGGTGGTCTCAATCCTGCATTTAAGGTGGGTGACATCATGCTCGTGCGCGATCACGTCAATATGATGGGCTTCGCTGGCAATTCGCCACTGCAGGGCCCCAATGAGCCTCGCTTCGGGCTGCGTTTTCCGCCCATGACCAACGCCTACAATGCGCACTTCATACGCCAGGCCAAGCAAGTTGTCAAGGCGATGGGCATCGAGCAAATTGTGCGGGAGGGTGTCTACACTTGCCTGGGCGGTCCCAACTATGAGACGGTGGCGGAGTTGCGTATGCTACGTACCATGGGAGTAGATGCGGTGGGCATGTCCACCGTGCACGAAGTCATCACGGCACGACACTGCGAAATGACCGTATTCGCCTTCAGCTTGATTACGAACAAGTGCTCGCTGGAGTACGATAGCGATGAGGAAGAGCTTTCTCATGAAGCAGTTGTGAGTGTGGCAAAATCGAAACACAAGATTTGCGGAGAGTTTCTGCTCGGCGTGGTGCGTGAAATTGCAAAGGAGTGCTCCTAAAGGAGGCATGCGCCGTACTGAGCAACAAATGTCAAATGTGCCAATATATCCATTAAGATTTTTAACCGAATTGACTTTAAGCAGATTTACTTATATGCATATATGTATAACTATATCCCACGTTACAATTCTTTTATTAAACAATGAATAAAATATTTTAAAATGCAACATCTGACTTAAATTAATAATAATTGATTGGCGCTACAGCGCGTGTGGGCTTAGGCCTAGCTTTCTCCTTCATTAACCGAATCCGAGCCGGTTGAGAAGCTTTTCATGGCAAAGAATATTCTCGGACAATTGCCAATTCATCGCGCAAAGAAACCGTTTGAAAACAAATTTTCTTTTTATTAGATGTTACTGGACCGGGAGATGAATGAACACAGACTTTCCCACATCAGTGACCAAGCACTTAGTCCACTGATAAGTTACTGCTCTGCAAAAGTTCCAAGTTTTTGAAGAAATTTAGATCATAAAATACACGATATACAAAGTAGTATATTTTATTTAAAAATTTATAAGCAAATACATGTGTATATCGGAAATATGTCCAGAACCTCAGTAATGCGTGATCAAAAACCTAGTAGCCTTGGCTTTACTAAAACTTTAGCTTGCGAAATGTCGTATTCCGACGGAATCGTGGGGTCAGTGTTTCTCACATTTTGAGCTATATCTTTATAACCCATTATCCTAAAAGGAAAACAAAGTATTTTTCGAATCTATTGATGTAGCCCTTTCTAACAATTTCCCACACGATACGATGTGCAAATTTGCTTACCCGACCCAACCCCCTTTAAAAATTAAAAAAAAATATTTCTAAATATATTTTGTATCTTTTTAGAGTGAAAATATGTTATGCAGACTTAACAACGTGTGAAATTTCAGGTTCCTACGTTGAAGAAAAGGTATATTTATATACACACCTCCGAAAACAAAAAAAAAACATTGACAAAAGTGTTCCCGCTTTCTCCCTTAATGGGAACGGAAACTTAAAACTAGCATGAGTATCCTTTCACAATATCCTTCGCACGCTCATGAGTCTACATGACTTATAAAGAATACAAAAATGAAATAATTTTGTGCAAATCATTTGCTTTTTTTTCATAACAAAAACAATTCAATTTCATTTCCGTATAAAAACTGTGGCTGAATAAAATTCTGACTGTTGGAAATTCTCTGCAATAAAAAGGACTGAACTGTTCACCGGGAGGTCGCGGAAATGCCCCAGAACAACTACGATGGTCTGTCCAAGTGAGGCAACAGCTTGACGTCTTCTGTTTTCTGATTCATAGCTGATGCTTGCTCGTTTGCTTCAATTTGCAGATATTCCTATGACATGATCAAAGGCATCGCCGACTATTTACTGATGCACACGAAAATCCGTCCTACAGTGGGCATCATTTGCGGTACGGGCTTGAGTGGCCTGGACGACTACATCACCGATCGGCAGATCTTCGAATGCTCCACCATACCGAATTTTCCGAAGCCATACGTTGGGGGCCACGCAGGACGTCTAACCTTCGGCTTTCTGGAGGGTGTGCCCGTTATGGCCGTGCATGGACGTTTCCACTTCTACGATGGCTATCCATCGCAAAAGTGCTCGCTGCCGGTACGCATCATGAAGCTGCTGGATATTGAGTATATGTTGGCCACGAACGCCGCGGGTGGCCTTAATCCCAGTTACAAAGTCGGCGACATCATGCTCATGCACGATCACCTCAGCTGGTTTGGCTTGGTTGGCAATTCTACGCTGCGCGGCCCTAATGATACGCGGTTCGGACCGCGCTTCCTGAATGCTGCCGATACCTACGATCGGGGTCTCATAAGAAAGGCCTTAAAGGTAGCCAACGAGATGGGCATTGAGAAGAGTGTGCATGTAGGCGTCTTCTTCTGTGTGGGCGGTCCGAGCTACGAGACAGTTGCCGAACTGAAGCTACTGCATATGGTGGGCGCCGATGCGGTGGGCATGTCTACTGTGAATGAAGTAATCACGGCACGGCACTGCGGCATGAAGGTCTTCGCCTTCAGCTTGATCACGGTTATGTGCCCGCTGGACTACGAGAACAAATATTTCCATCGCGATGACGTCGTGAGTATTGTTCAGAGGCAGCAGGTGGTTTGCCTAAAGTTTATGCTAGCCATGGTACGGGAAATAGCACGCGAATACGCGAATTAATGCCAGCATGCAGGACGTAATCGGGAGACAGGTAAAAATATATAAAAATAAATTCGTACAGTTTTGAAGAATTTTCGGCTCTTCAATAAATTCTCGGCATTCAGCAGAAGAGTTTAGAATTGTTTTTCATTACATTCATTTCGTTTTCGCCTGAGACTGACAAGCTTTTCTCATGGCAAAGAGTACTATCGGAGAGTTGCCAGTTCTTCGCGAGATGGCGCCGCGCAAAGAAACAATTTCAAAACAAATTCACTTTCCTTTTAGAGAGTATGTGTCTAGGGGGAATCAAACAAGCGACCTCTCGCATCGGAGACGAAGAAGCGCGCATCCACTGAGCCACTGCGGTGTCATATTTGGTGTATACAGACCTGTCAGGGTTATATAGCAATTTGTCAGAGATTGGCGTCGTCCGCCGACTAATTAGGCAATATTATTAAACAGCCTTATTTTCTTCTAAGTTAGAATGGCTTTGTCCATTGGCCCACAACTTGCCAGATCACAAATCTTGATTATTTTCATCTTGTTGGGTTAAGTTAAACAGCATTGATTTCTTTTAAAGCTCTTGGCTTACACAGGAAGCTTAAGCAGCGGAGCACCGGAAAATACATTTTGCCCAGCCCTTCTGATCACGACATGTGTACACTCGGTGACGACCGAAAATAAAGAGGAGATATATAATATTCATAATATAGATAATAGCATCAGCATTTAGGGAGTATGTCGCTATAAGGATTAGTTAAAATTTGCAGAAAAGGGCGTGGTCCGCCCGCTTCATTGGTAACAAGCTTCTCCTTTATCGATTTCGAGCAGAGCAGGGTGAAAAGCGCCGATGCTATATTAGAAATAACGGCATGCCCACTTCGTAGCGCTGTTAGTAAGAATTCTGCTAACATGGCTGAACTGCGCAATTTCAAGCGCTGCCTGTAAGAATGCAATAAAATTTGAACATTAATTTAAAAAAACGAATTTGCACAGCGAACACGCAACCATCACTCAAATAAGAGAATAGACGAATTGCGCCTGACAAATTTTCAGTTAAGTCTATGGACTTTATTAGAAGAATGTTCTCTGAGCAGACAAGTTTAAAGGACACTCCACAAGAATAGTTTTAAAAACTTGTTTATAAATATAACAAAAGAATTAATCAATTTATCACGACAATATTAACGTGGTATGTGCACAAAATGTTAATGAACGTCAGAAAATCAGCATCTTCTAAGCGGCAAATAAAGAGCAACTATATGAGTTATAAAATTAACAAATCAAATGTTTTTGTGGAATACATTTACTTTTTTTTTTTCATAACAAAAACAATTCAATTTCATTTCCGGAAAAAATATTGTGGCTGAATAAAAATCTGACTGTTGGAAAGTCTCTGCTGTAAAGAAGGACCGACGTCTTCAACGGGTGGTCGCGGAAATGACACAGAACAACGACGAAGACCTGTCCAAGTGAGGCAACAGCTTTACGTCTTATATTATCTGATTCATCAATCGATCTTTGCTCGTTTGCTCCAATTTGCAGATACTCCTATGACATCATCAAGGGCATTGCCGACTATTTACTGATACGCACGGTAGTCCGTCCGAAAGTGGGCATCATTTGCGGTTCGGGCTTCAATCAGCTGGCCGACTTCATTACCGATCGGCAGATCTTCGAATATTCGACGATACCAAATTTTCCGATGTCAAATGTTGAGGGTAATGGTGGACGTATGAACTTCGGCTTCTTGAAGAGTGTGCCCGTGATGGCCATGCAGGGGCGTTTCCACTACTACGAAGGTTATCCGCTGCAAAAGTGCTCGCTACCGGTACGCGTCATGAAATTGCTAGGCATTGAGTATGTGCTGCTCACGAATGCCGTGGGTGGCATTAATCCCAAATACAAAGTCGGCGACATCATGCTCATACACGATCACATCAACTGGTTGGGCTTCGCTGGCAATTCTTCGTTGCGCGGCCCCAATGATACGCGTTTCGGGCCTCGCTTTCCGCCCATTGCCGACGCCTATGATCGGAGTCTCTTAAGAAAAGCCTTAAAGGTAGCCAAGGAATTGGGCCTCGAGAAAAATGTGCATGTAGGAGTCTATTCTTGCGTGGGCGGTCCGACCTACGAGACTATTGCCGAACTTAAGATGTTGCTTATGGTGGGCGTCGATGCGGTGGGCATGTCTACTGTGAATGAGGTGATCACGGCACGGCACTGCGGCATGAAGGTCTTCGCCTTCAGCTTGATCACGGACAAGTGCCCGCTGAACTACGAGGCCATTGACCATTTTACCCACAATGACGTCGTGAGTGTTGCTCAAAAGAAGGAGGCGGTTTACGGAAACTTTGTGCTCGGCGTGATAGACGAAATTGCAAGTGAATTAATGCCGAAATGAAAAAAATTCGGCGGGACTGGTAAAAAAAATAGAAATAGACCATACTGTATAATACTAAGTATACAGTTTGGAATAATTTTCGGCTCCACAATAAATCCTTCGTGTTGAACAGAAAAGTATTGCATGTATCTTTTTTATTGTTAAATATTTTGTATGCCTGAATTAGATTACAAGGTAATTGATAAATTCCGAGCTGTGTTTAGAATCGATGCATGTGTGCATACTTTGTGTGAGTAACTGAAATACCTTTTAGAACCATTTGAAATACCTTGCACAAAGGCGACAATATTGCCTTCTAAATTATATCTGCTTGCAGGATTGAGAAGGAATTTTAGCTTTGCTTCTCTTTCAGCAATGTCCGTCTTATTAATAGCATTGATTGTATAACCTTAATATTTTCTCTCACTTAATCAGTGGACCTTCAACTTTGCTGTTGGTGAAACCCACTCATGTCTACTGTCGGGAAGGATCTGTGCAATTTTTCAACTCGTGCCTTGTCTATTGCACGGATTTTTTATTCCGTTTTGAAACAGAGAATATGCTCGCAGATATGACATTTCATTGTACCAAAGTATCTGCAGTTAGATTGGGTAATGGTCATACCAGCGTCTATGGCTCCAGTTGTTGTGCACCATTTTATGGTGACTAAAAAAAACCACTTTACTGCAGGAACTTTTGTAAGATTTTTATTCTACGAAATTTCTGTCATTTTATCATTTTGAAAAATTAAACATTACAAAAACTTATTTCAGTTCGTCGCTAAATTTCAAATCTTTTACTTTCCACCTGAACAGGAGCTTAAATCTCCCGAGAAGTACAGAGACGATGGCAAAATCTGGCGAAGAAGTTGAAAAGTGATGCTAATCTTCCTTCCATTCTCTCTCTTTCGCAACATTTTTTCTTAAATGCCTTTTAAATAATTGCAGCTACTCCTACGAAGTCGTCAAGGGTGTCGCCGAATACCTGCTTCAGCGCACTAAAATACGCCCACAAGTTGGCATCATTTGCGGCTCGGGCTTGGGCTCCTTAGCCGACTTCGTCACAGAGAGCCAGCCCTTTGACTACGCCACCATTCCGAATTTTCCTGTTTCAACTGTCGAGGGTCATGCTGGACGCCTGATCTTCGGCTACATCGAAAGCATGCCGGTAGTGCTCATGCAGGGACGCTTCCATTACTACGAGGGCTACTCCCTCGCCAAGTGTTCGATGCCCGTGCGCGTCATGAAACTGTTGGGCGCCAACTATCTGATGGCCACGAACGCCGCGGGCGGCGTCAATCCCAATTACAAAGTCGGCGACATCATGCTAATACACGATCACGTCAACTGGTTGGGCTTCGCTGGCAACTCTCCGCTGCGCGGCCCAAATGATCCTCGTTTCGGACCACGCTTCCCACCCGTCACCGATGCCTACAATGCCGACCTCATGAACAAGGCCAAGAAGGTGGCGAAGGACCTGGGCATCGAGCAGCAACTGCACCAGGGCGTGTACGCCTGCTTGGGCGGGCCCACCTACGAATCAATCGCCGAGGTTAAACTGCTGCATTTGTTGGGCGTCGATGCGGTGGGCATGTCCACCGTGCACGAAGTCATTACGGCGGTTCACTGTGGCATGAACGTATTCGCCTTCAGTCTGATCACGAACGCTGCTCCACATGACTATGATAACCCCAATCGAACGGCGAATCACGAGGAGGTCGTGGGTGTGGGCAAATCCCGACAGACCATTTGTGGAGAGCTCATGTGCGGTGTTCTACGTGAAATGTCCTGCGGTTGCTGTGCGAAGGGTAGCCAAAAGGAATGATAATAATTCGGTAGATTGGGGCACATATCACATATGGGTGAAAAAATCCAGCTACATTTTAAGTTGCCTACTTTGCTAATGTTTGCAGCATTAAAAGTATCATAAAAAAGATAATTCGACAGAGTTCCTTTTTGAGCAATTTTAAGACATAAAACATTAACCCTTTGAATATAACGGCCATATTTTAATGCGCTTCTATTCAACGGAATTAACGAGACTGATGTCCGATGTTATGAAAAATATACCATAAAATTGGAAAAAGAAATTTGTCGCTTTTCGTATTTAGGGGGTATGTACAATCAATACTAGCACAAATCGGTCTTAACGATACCGAAAACAAACCATTTCTCGACATATAATCCGTTTGGTCGTTTTCGAATGCGGTAACGATTGTTTTCTCCGCAAAAGCTTCGAGAATTTCTTTTTTATTGACATCGAGCAAAGAGCAGGGTGAAAAGCGCCGATGCTATATTAGAAATAACGGCATGCCCACTTCGTAGCGCTGTTAGTAAGAATTCTGCTAACATGGCTGAACTGCGCAATTTCAAGCGCTGCCTGTAAGAATGCAATAAAATTTGAACATTAATTTAAAAAAACGAATTTGCACAGCGAACACGCAACCATCACTCAAATAAGAGAATAGACGAATTGCGCCTGACAAATTTTCAGTTAAGTCTATGGACTTTATTAGAAGAATGTTCTCTGAGCAGACAAGTTTAAAGGACACTCCACAAGAATAGTTTTAAAAACTTGTTTATAAATATAACAAAAGAATTAAGCAATTTATCACGACAATATTAACGTGGTATGTTCACAAAATGTTAATGAACGTCAGAAAATCCGCATCTTCTAAGCGGCAAATAAAGAGCAACTATATGAGTTAAAAAAAATACACAAATGAAATATTTTTGTGGAAATCATTTACTTTTTTTCATAACAAAAACAATTCAATTTCATTTCCGGAAAAAATATTGTGGCTGAATAAAAATCTGACTGTTGGAAAGTCTCTGCTGTAAAGAAGGACCGACGTCTTCAACGGGTGGTCGCGGAAATGACACAGAACAACGACGATGACCTGTCCAAGTGAGGCAACAGCTTTACGTCTTATATTATCTGATTCATCAATCGATCTTTGCTCATTTGCTCCAATTTGCAGATACTCCTATGACATCATCAAGGGCATTGCCGACTATTTACTGATACGCACGGTAGTCCGTCCGAAAGTGGGCATCATTTGTGGCTCTGGCTCCGATCAGCTGGCCGACTTCATTACCGATCGGCAGATCTTCGAATATTCAACGATACCGCATTTTCCGGTGTCAACCGTTGAGGGTCATGTTGGACGTATGAGCTTCGGCTTCTTGAAGAGTGTGCCCGTGATGGCCATGCAGGGGCGTTTCCACTACTACGAAGGTTATCCCTTGCAGAAGTGCTCGGTGCCGGTCCGCCTCATGAAGCTGCTGGGCATTGATTATGTGTTGGTCACGAACGCAGCGGGCGGTATTAACGCCAATTACAAAGTCGGCGACATCATGCTCATACACGATCATATCAACTGGTTTGGCATGGTTGGCAATTCTTCGCTGCGAGGCCCCAATGATACGCGTTTCGGGCCGCGCTTTCCGCCCCTTGTCGATGCTTACGATCAGAGTCTCTTAAGGAATGCCTTAAGGGTGGCCAAGGAGCTGGGCATCGAGGAGAGCGTGCATGTGGGCGTCTACTCTTGCGTGGGCGGTCCGTCCTACGAGACTATTGCCGAACTGAAGTTGCTGCATATGGTGGGCGTCGATGCTGTGGGCATGTCCACCGTTCGCGAAGTCATAATGGCGCGACACTGCGGCATGAAGGTCTTCGCCTTCAGCTTGATCACGGAAACGTGTCCGCTGAACTACGAGACCATTGACCCTTTCACTCATAAAGACATCGTGAGTGCTGCTCAGAGGCAGCAGGTTTACGGAGAGTTTGTGCTGGCCATGATAAGCGAAATTGCTCGCGAATATGTGGATTAATGCCAACATGCAAAAAAATCGGCGGAGACTCGTAAAAAAATTGAAATAGACCACATACTGTATAGTACTTAGTATACAGTTTGGAATAATTTTCGGCTCCACAATAAAGCGAACAAACTAAAAATACAAAACTAAATGATAAACGGTTTATTTGTGGTGACATAATAACTGATGCAACATTTAAGTTTAAAAAAAAACTTTACAAATAACAGTAAAATCAGAGAGAACAGCTCAAACTTACACACAAGGCGTGTTCTTAATGCAATCGGCTATATATTGAAGCGAAAATTAATAATAAATTACAAAATTAAGTATATATACAAATATAAAAAGCAACAAATAAGAGTGTATCAATTCAATGTTAATTTTCCTTAATTAATAGTAACATTACAAATTAAAAGATTTTAGACATAAGAAATCTCGATAGTATTTTAGAACTTTTGTTTATGGTTTTGCTGCTACATTTATTTCAAATTCTCTTTGCTTGCATTAAATTTCTTTTGCATTTCATATTGCAATAGAAGCACGAAATGCATGTGTATAAGTAAATACATATATCCATGTATGCGTATGTGTAGTTGCGTGTTTGTGTACAAGCGTAAGCGCGTGATTGCTTTCGATTGCTTTGCGACTGCAAGCGTAGCAGTGCGATATTTCATATTATATATCAAATAAATATAGTCATATCAAAAAGAGTGTATATGCATGCGTGTGGCGTATATGCGTAGATGTATGTGTGTGTAAACACGTTAATAAATACATTGTTATCAAAAGAGTCATGTGACAAAGTGCAAATTCCAAAAGGGTATAAAATATGCAAAATGCAATACGCTTTCAATGCTTTTCGCTTTTCGCTTTTCAAATACAAATGAATAGAAATCTTATGAACTAGAGTTGCTTATAAGTCTTCGCTGCATTCTTGCGCTGCTGCTGCTGCTATTGCCACTTAGAACAGGCCGCGCTCCTTCTTCAGATTGGTCTGCTTCCACAGCGGCATCTGCTCGAATTCGACGCGCGACATGCCGAGCGCCGTTTCAAAGTCCTCGGCCTTCAAATACAGTTCCAGGCGTGTGGGATCCACACCCTCGGGCAGTGGACGCCCCTTAAGCACGTCCAGCGGATATTCGGTTTGCGTGAGCTGCTTCAGCACGTCCACAATGGGCGAGGCTTCAGCAAGGCGTCCATCCTGCGGAAGAGAGAATTGTGTGTAGATGTAAGATTAGTAAGGATAACACACAAATTTGCCGTATTTGCACGGATTTTTAATGCGGAATTAAGGCAGGGAATACGCTAGCAGATATCCCTTTCATTGTAACAAAGTATGCATCTGCAGTTAGATTGGGTCATGGTCACACCAGCAGACAAATTATGCGTCTATGGCTCCAGTTGTTGTGCGCCATTTTACGCTGACAAAAAAAACGTTTTCCTGAAGGATTTCTTTCTACACTTTCATTCTACGAAATTTTTGTCTTTTTAGCATTTTGAAAAATTAAACATATTACAGAAACTTATTTCAAATCACATCAAAATTTTAAGTTTAGACAAAATTTTAAATCTTTACTTTCCGCTTGAACAGGACAACAAATCCCCCAAGTAGTACTGAGAAGATGGCAAAGGCTGGCGATGAAATTGAAAAGTGATGCTAATTTTCTTTCTCCCTCTCTCTATCGAACTAATATTTCTGAAGTTTTAAATTATTGCAGCTACTCCTACGAAGTCGTTGGAGGCGTTGCCGAATACCTGCTTCAGCGCACTAAAATACGCCCACAAGTTGGCATCATTTGCGGCTCGGGCTTGGGCTCCTTAGCCGACTTCGTCACAGAGAGCCAGGCCTTTGACTATGCCACCATTCCGAATTTTCCGGTTTCAACTGTCGAGGGTCATGCTGGACGTCTAATCTTCGGCTACATCGAGTGCATCCCGGTCGTGCTCATGCAGGGACGCTTCCATTACTACGAGGGCTACTCCCTCGCCAAGTGCTCGATGCCCGTGCGCGTCATGAAACTGTTGGGCGCTAACTATCTGATGGTTACGAACGCCGCGGGCGGCGTCAATCCCAATTACAAAGTCGGCGACATCATGCTCATACACGACCACGTCAACTGGTTGGGCTTCGCTGGCAACTCTCCGCTGCGCGGCCCCAATGATCCTCGTTTCGGACCACGCTTCCCACCCGTCACCGATGCGTACAATGCCGACCTCATAAACAAGGCCAAGAAGGTGGCGAAGGACCTGGGCATCGAGCAGCAAATGCACCAGGGCGTGTACGCCTGCTTGGGCGGGCCCACCTACGAATCGATCGCCGAGGTTAAACTGCTGCATTTGTTGGGCGTCGATGCGGTGGGCATGTCCACCGTGCACGAAGTCATTACGGCGGTTCACTGTGGCATGAACGTATTCGCCTTCAGTCTGATCACGGACAATTGCTCGCTTGAGTACGATAACCCCAATCGTATGGCGAATCACGAGGCAGTTGTGGATGTGGCCAAGTCCCGACAGAAAATTTGTGGAGAGTTCATGTGCGGTATACTACGTGAAATGTCCTGCGGTTGTTGTGCAAAGGGTAGCCAAAAGTAATGAGAATAATTCGGTAGATTGGGGCACGTATCTCAGGGAGAAAATGAGTCCAGCTGTAAATCTAAATTTTAAGAGCATATTTTGCAAATGTTTGTAACAAAAAAAGGAAGGTGAAGCAATTTTTCGACATAAAATTTTAATACTTTTACTTGAAGGATCATTATACCCTACACCTATGGTAATAGGGTATAATAACTTTGTGCCAAAATTGTAACGCATTAAAGGAGCCTTCCTAGGTATAGACATAAGTATATAGAAATGATCAGAAACACTTTCTCTTTTCATTTCCGGTTGTCCGTCTGTCCGTCTGTCCGTCTGCGTGTATGCAAAAAAAAGAAAGAAGGAGTTGTCCGATTTGGACCAAATTTGGTACACAGTTACAGTGAACCTCGGGTTAGGTAAAGTGTTAAAATTATTCAAATTACCCGAAGGACACGCCCACAACGGGTCTTTAAGTCCCACTACCTCGGATTTTTTTCGGTAAAATGGCTATAATTTGTGTAATTACTCATGGAAAAGAATAATACTTGGTATTCAAGTTAAGAGGTAGGTCTTCTATATCTCAGGAAAAAATGGGCGTGGTCCGCCCACTATATAGCCGGCAAAATTTTTTCGGTAAAATGGCTCCCAATTGACTAGTTACGAATATAAATGAATGAAAGTCGGTTCCCAAGTTGATATATAGGTCTTAGATGCCATACAAGAAAATGGGCGTGGTCCGCCCACTATATAGGCGATAAACAAAAAATCCTCTTAACTTCCATAATATATACACCAGAGAGTCCAAATTTGGTTACTTCGTTCCTGGTAGGAATATCTTTTAATTCTCCAGAAATGGGCGTGGTCCGCCCACCATGGGGGCAGTAAAATAAATATGCCGATAACATCTGGTGTACACCTGTCAGAGCATCAATATTTGGCATGTATAGTCCTATTAGGTATATCTTGTAGTCTGCCAAAAATGGGCGTGGTCCGCCCACTATGTGGGTTGTAAATCAAATGCACCCACAATTTCAGTGAATTATCACCCTACTTGGGAACATGGTGTAGGGTATTACTCTGTCGGTGAAACCCGACTGATTGCTTCCTTACTTGTTTTATAATGTACTTTTATTTAACGGAATTAACGAGACTGGTGTTCCGTGTAAAAAGCCATATAAAAGCGAAAAAGCGAAAAAGCCAAAAAGCCAAATTGGGCTTAAAAGAAATTTATATTTTCCTTGACTTCTGAAAAATGATGCAGATGGGGAATTTACGAAATTGTTTCTCGGTATAGGTACACATAGTCAAGATCTGTCGTAAGCCTTTATAGCTTCTGAGCCAAGAAATATAATTTTCCACCTATTGGTAGCATCTCTGTTGCTGGTATTTGAACTCTGTTCAGCAAAGTCAACGAAAAACAACTTGCCTGCATATTGATATCCTTCACATCGTCCCGCTCTGACCAGTCGGGGAAGAGCGCCTTAAAGGCCAGCGTTTCCAAACCAGCCCACACCACGTTGCCCTGTATGCCGTGGAACGGCTCGTTCTCATTGTCACCTTTTGGAAAAAATAGCAAAGGAACAAAAATTACACTTTGAAGCTCGATGGAAATTGCAACAACACATACCGAACTTGGCACGCCAATACGACACGGCCGTCTCCAGCGCGGCGCGTCTCTCTGAGATCCAACGATTCACCCCGGCACGATTGTCGTTCGTGGGACTGCTGCGCTCATCGGTGTTAACTGCAAGCAGAAAAACAAAGCGATGTGACGTTTACCGTTACCCGCAACATTGAACACTACTCACTTTTTATATCCTCCAGCGGCCACCAGCCCATCCAGAGCCAGAGCATATCGCCATCGTCGAGCATGAAAGCAGTCGGTTGCCGCGCATTATAGAGCTGCGCCTGTGTGAAGGGGTAGGGACTGTGCAGCTCCTGGCAGCGCAGTGCGAACTGCAGCTCAGCCGCACTGAAGACGCCCTGCGTGCTGGAGAAGTGGAAGAGACGCGCTGTGTAGTTGTAGTCTCTGCTGGCACATTGTAATAAGCTGCCGTAGGCCGCCAAATCCAGACCGCCCAGTGCATCCATGAAATCAGTCGTCTCCTTGCCCTCCTCCACAATTTCTCGACGTACTGTGCCACTGCTGACGAAGATGTCTTCGGGGCTTTGCAGCTCCAACGTCTCCGCTGCCTTTTCAGCCACAGAGCGTGTGTGTTCGGCGCTTCTGCAGCCATGCCAAATATAGATGATGCCCTCTGCACCGTGCACCAGTAGCAAGGAGGCGCGCGAACGCAGCTGTCTTGCATTGCAGTTCACCTCCTTGAGCAGCGTCTCCTCGGGAACGTTGCCCGTCAGCTGGTACAGACGCCAGCTGGCGCGTCGCTGCAGACACTCCTCCTTGCGGCCTCTGTGTTGGAACAACAGCTTGAAGAGGCGAATGAAGGCGCTCGTCTCGTCGCCCTGCGCCACACGCATCTGCGCGCCCTTCTCCTTGTCTAGTTCGACGGTCAGCAGCGCGGCGGCGCCCTTCTCATTGGCGCTGGAGTCACTGCCCTGCCAGCAGAAGTAGACGCAGCGGTCGCGGCCAACCGTGCTGCGATTCGAGACTTTGCCGCTCAGCTCCCGCACCGTCACCGAGATCTGATAGATCCAGCGCACTATGTAGCTCTCGCCGGCATAGAAGTGACCGTAGCTGTTGGCCAGTGCGTCGTCGAAGTTGAACTCATTGATTTGCCACTTGTCGATGGACTTGGTGATGACGTCGAAGTGGCGCATGGTGTCATTGTCATAGTAGAAGTTGCCGCGCCCCAAGTTTGCGTTCTCCAGCACCAGATTCGGTTCTTCGTATGGCGTGCCCTTGAACAGCACAGCACCGTCCAGCGCCTTTACAGCGTGCACGCCATTAGCCAGATAGTCCTTCTCCAGATCCTCACGCTCCAGCTCGGGCCAGTCGGAGAACTTCTCCTTAAACAGCGCCGTCTCCATGTTCTGCGTGATCTTGCCCAGTATGCACCAGTCGTCGCGATGCTCCGTGCGCTTCAGGAATTTGTAGGAATCGCGGCTGCCCGCAATCGCGGCGTAATTCAGCGGGTTAACATAGCACTGGGCATAGTCCGCATTGCCGGCATCGAAGTGCTCCTGCGCCAGCTTGATGGCCGCCCGCTTGGCATCTGCCGACGCATTCTTGCCGTTCCACACGTACAGCTCGCTGCCGAAGTCGAAAACGATCACTTTGCGCGTGTCCAGCATCTCCACCTTGGGTATGCAGCCCCAGTACTTTTCCAGCGGCAGCAGCGAATCGTCCTGAAACTCATAGATCTTGTTCGTCTCGATAAGGCTCGCCTCGAAGAGATCGTCTTCGTCGGCGTGCCCGCAATCGGGTATTTGGTAATCGTCCGGCTTGCCCAGCAGCTCCCAGTAGCGCTCCCAGTGGCGATCATTCGCAAACTTGCCGTCGCTGAGTATGATCTCGCCGCTGGCGCTGCAGCCGAGATCCTTGTTCTCCAGTATGTAAGCGCAAATCTTTTTGCTGCGTGAGATCTCGATGACGTTGGCGAAGGAGCCCACATAACGGTACAGCTGATTGCCGGCGACCAGTATGAAGCAGTCGCCGCGATTCATCGACGTGTACGTGGGCTCGACTAGGCGCGTCTGCACGTGCGTGCGGCCCTTGATGTGCAGCAGCATCAGCGGCTTGTACGGCAGCCACATTTGATTCAGCGGCAGCGAGGACGACTTCAGTGCAACGGACTTGAAGTCCTCCACCGAGGCCAAGCCGGCAATGGCTTCTGCAGCCAAATTGGCGTGCTGTCCAACTAAATTGAGACGAAAGTCAACGGGCCTGCTCGACGTTAAACGTGCACGTGCAACTTACATGACTCCAGTTTGATGCGCCGCATTTCTCGCTCGGCAATGCCACTCTTCATCTCCGTGTACTCGGAGCTGATGTCGCTGCGTGCGGCTAAACTCTTCAGCGGATTACGTGCGGCGCGACGTCCCTTCGGCCCTTGCACTGTGCGCTTCGTGACCAGACTGCGGAAAAGAAATACGGAATTAATTTGGATCACTCACTGGAAATTTTGATTTTAACTGACAACTTTGCAAAGTGTCCGAGTGCTTTGGCATTGCCCTTCATCTCGGTCCTCAACTTACCGTTCCGCCACTTTGATATCATCAAAGTCCGATATTTGAACGCCGCCCGCCTCATCCTCCATCGACTGCGCCGCCGGTTTCTTTGATGCAAAGAAATTCTCGAACGTTTCGTCGTCGTCCATCTTGGGCACTTGCACGCGCTCGCCGGCAGTCGCTTTGGCTGCCACGCTTTTATTGTTGGCCTCATTTTTGTGCGCCTTCTCGGTGTTGCGCGGTGCGTCCGCATCCGACTCGGAGTTGCTCGACTCCTCGCTGGCCACCTCAGCGTTTACGCTCAAGCTGCGCGGGAAGTGCGTGCTGCGTCCATTGGCAGCCGTCTTGCCACCGTTGCTGGCATTGCTTAAGCTTGAGGTGACCATCATCGAGGGACTCTTGGCCAAGCCGAGCTGCGGCTGATGATGACTGCGTATGACTTGCATGGGGCATTTCTTGGCGGCGGCATCTGTCGTGCGCTCAAATTGCAGCTCAGTAGGCGATTGCGCCTTCTTCTGTAGTCGGCCGGCGACTGTGAATTTCGATGCATCCGATTGTCCTGTAGGAGCAGAACAGAGCAGAAGAATTAGAGTTACAGAAGGCGTCTACAGTAGGGATGTTCATATTTAAACAAAACAAACAACAAGCCTATGTATATTCCATATACGGGGAATTAGAGGGATCAAGTGATAGACGCGCCGTGTGTGTGTGGCTTACCAACACGATTTTTCCAATTCTCCGAGGAAGTCTTAAGTTTACCCAAACGTTCGGACACTTTGCCGCCATCTAGGCTGGTGGGAATCAGCGGGGATGGTGGTAGAAGTTTGTCCGATAGCGAGTGCGCCAAAGAAAGTGATTCCTGTAAAAAAAGAGAAAATAATAGTAGACGTTATTATGTGAAAGGGACGAACACTGAAAGACGGCATTATGTATGCTTTTCTTTATTTTATGTGTTTATTTGCTAGGCAAAAATTATTTATGTGGCTCTTTGTGCAGTTCGATAAAAACTCCCTTCATTGAGAATTTCCCTAAGCGAGATATCGTATCAAACTGACGAATCGTTATAAAGACGTGACTCACGGGTTTCAGTGGCTTTATTTATAGACTTTTCAAACGTATCAAAAGAGAAATTCTAACAAAATATCATAAATAAAAGAAAACATGTAGCAAAGAAAGTGCAGCACTTGACTTGGCCATAGGTGGCGAATTGTTGCGGCGAGTGGGCGACGAATTCAAGCACTCTGCTGTCTGTGTGCCACTTCATAAGAGCCGCGTGCGTGTGTTTACGTTCGCGTATAATTACCAAAACGCAATAAGTAAATGACGCAAATATGTGAAAAAATCAATCACGCCATTTTTGGATGCCATAATCGTAACGTTTAATGTGCAAATATCGAAATATCGTCATCATCGTCGTAAACGACATTAGCGAACAGTTATCAAAATGGCATTAGGCCGCATATGGTGCGGCTAAGTGTGCTCGTGCGGCGTGGTGAGAGGGTTACAAAATAATAAAATTGATAATTTCATAGGAAAATTGTTTGTGTAATGGTTTCGTGCGCAATTTGCATATGCAAACGTATGCCAATTTTCGATTGTCAATGTCTGTAGCTTGACTGTTGTTAGTGTTATTATTGCTTTATAAGGAAACAGAAGCGCCTTTAAGAGGATTTGTGTTCGTAGTCAAGGCAGCTCATATAATCTCCTGTAGTATTTCAATAATGTAAATAAATTTCTTGCATTAGCAGAAACTATTGTTTTACTGGGTCGAAACAAAAATCGATTCATTAGAGCCTTAACGCAGTGGTTGGGTTCAAAACAAGGTCTATGCCTACTAGAGCCCGAGGTCTCGGTCTCGGTTACCGAACAGTTCGGCCAAAAGGTTCGGGTTCGGTCTCGGCTACAAAAGGCCGAGTATTTAGCCGAACAGTTGAGGAACAAATTATATAGTTTTAAACAAAATTTAAATTTTGTAATAATACTTTTTATTGATTTTTCATACATCAGATGCTTAATGTAGGTATTTATACCTCAAAAGAATTGTTTTTTATAATAAAATGTATTTTTTCCTAAAATGTATAAATTTTTTTTCATTAAAATTCTGCTTCTTTTTTTTGCATATGTATTCGAAAGGTTCGGTCTCGGTCTCGGCCGAACATTAAAAAAAGGCCGAACGCTCGGTCTCGGTCTCTGTCTCGGCCAAAATTTCGGGTTCGGTCGGGCTCTAATGCCTACTTACGATTGATTGGTTTAACAGCCTGCTTACGAGAAGCACCGCTTCACCGGTTTGGTTCATGAACCGGTTTATTAGAAGTGCCGTTCTCTTATTCGGTTTACGAGAAATTGCGAACCACTGGTTTCGTACAAAAACTGGCTCTAGAGAAGTGTTTTTGCCCCGTATCGATCTTAAATCGCTACTTCCCTACAAAAATCGGTTCTTCAGAAAATTCAAGCTGGCAAAATACCAGCGAGCCAGTTTCAAAATTTAACTTAGGCGCCAATTTTCAACATTCGAAATTCGTTGTCCTAGTAAATGCTGTGAATATTGCATATGATACAAATAAATATGATACTTTTAAGAATTGACGCCTTTCAATCGCTGAAAATTGAACTAAAAAAACTTTGCCTTTTTTAGAACGTAATCCTCGTTAAAGTAAAATACATTTCTGAACAATATTCTTTATAGTAGAATATGTAAATTAAACATTCAACATTACCAGCTTAACTTTTTCCATATTAAAATATTTTTTTGGTATTGTTTATTACTTTTTTCTTCGAAAAAGAAAAACACGTTTCACATTGTTACAACAACCAAATGTAAACAAAACAATTATTTGTAAAAAGTTGTCGTAAAATTTTTGCTTGACTCTGGAACGCGAAACAACTGCTTAGCGTGTGAATCAATTTTTTTACGAAAATTTTTTAGGAATGTTATGCGTAAAAACACGGAATTTTCAATCGCTGTCGATTTTTATGTTTGTAGTGCTTCGAAATGCAAAGGCGTACTAGCCAAAACATTAGAAATGCCAATAATAATTGTGTGAAAAATTTGATGTTTCCATATTGCTCAAATTTTTGTGATAAGTAATAAAGATTGGATTGTGTCAAAGAGCGGAAAAGAGAGAGCGAGAGAGAGCTGCAGTTTTTGAAGAGTGGCGTGCTAGTGTGTGTTATCATTTGCCAAATATGTACTCACGGGTGTAGCTGATAAGATAAAATTGTATTTGCTGAGGTCACACAGAGCGCAAGGAGCGCGCGTCTGAGATACTGCGATACTTTTTTCTCTCAGGTGCTCAACTCTTTTGTTTGTTTATTTCTCAAAATTGATAACTCACTTATGGCAGAAAGAAGAACAACAACAACAACAACAACGCTGATTACTCACAGATAGTGTAAATTTAATTAAATTCATCAAGGTGATACGTGTATCAGTTCATTGTTATGCATTACAGGCAGATACATATGTATGTACATATCTACATGCAACACTCATAAGTGTGTGTGTGCAAAGTGTACAAAGTGTGTTAATTTGTATTTTATTTACGGTGGACAATATTGGACTTATTTATGTATATCTGCTGTAAATAGATTGTACATTGCTTTTGAATACATACATATATCTATGACGTATGCACATACACATATATGCACTCGTATTAATAAGAATATTGCCACATTCTCATTATCTGACCTTTTCGAACAATGCACGTTCTTTATTCAAGCAGGAAATCTTATTGCAAGATAAATGACAAAATTCTAGTACAAACAAGTCTGATATTTAAAAATCTATAACATAAATGATACATGCTGACAGTTTTGTGAGTGACGGCAAAAAAATATTCGTGAAAATTCTAGAGAGCGTATAGAGAGCACATAGAAGAAAGCAGAATTGTAAGTCGCCAGCGCATGTAAAGATTTGCCCATTATTTTCTTATAAAGACATCATTTTTGTTGCTTTCAATTAAAAATCCGACCATCCGACCATCTCTTTCAATGCTTTGCTTTCAATTATGTTTAGGTTTCTTTGACTTATTTAACCGAAATCATCTTCTTACTTTAAGTGTTTTGCTGACACGGCCAGGGTCAAGTTGTGTTTGATATTTTTGTTGCTTGTTCCACTGTGCTTTCTCAAGCGCGCACGCTGCCAAAATGTGTTTCTCTTTGTTGGCTCTCAATATAAAGAAGAAGTCTCGATAAAATGTTCAACGGAATTGATGATTCATAAAAATTACTGATGCCACTTAAAATGTATTTCCACAGTGGGAATTGCCAATTCGGTCGGGTGAGCAAGATGGGCTGGGGCAGTCAGTGTGCGTGCATGTGTTTGTGCGTTAGGCTGTGGTTAAATCCATTTACAGCCAGCGGCTACATTTTAAGCGCAACACACCTTGCCGGGATGTGCTGACACCAGCAGCCAGCAGCTCCTAAGCTGCTTCACTATTTTGAATTCAAACATGTCTACTTTTAAAAGGAATCTTGCATTTGCGTGGGCAGTCCGTCTCGGCGCTTGCGTTGCGCAAAATGCGCAAAACAAATAACTCTTATTTTGTGCGGCGGTCGGCTCAAATTGGGAAAGTTCAAAGTTCAGCAGTGCAGCCCAGTGAATGACAGTCGAAGCACAATTGCGGCAATTGTGCCGGAATGCGAGCGCTCTTTCACTTGATGGCATTTAAAGTAAATTGAGTTGGCCTAATTGACGGCCAGCTGCGTTGCAGGCAGACTGCAGCATCTGCTGCCCGGTGCCTTTGATGCCGAACAGTAGCAACGGCCCATGCTAAGGGGTCAAAGTTGAACGGCACTTGCCTTGCGCGCCCATTCAGTCATTCACTCTTTCGCCGCTGACAGCGCGGCGCATTCGCAACGCAATTCCAAGCTGATTTTCAATTATACGCATTTGTACTAAAGCCGGCTCGTAGTCCGCTGGCCTGATGATGACGGCGCGCTTGCAGAAAGCAAAGATTACGCGGCGAGCAAGCGCGCAAATATTTGCCCATTCATGCCCAGCTTTACAGTTAATATGTACATACATTTGTACAGTGACCACGAGCAACCAAAATGGCTTTTGAGCCATGAAGAAATGAAAATAAATATTAACAGCTTTAGTAAAAAAAAACTGATTCTTTCGCCTCACTTTTGCAATATCTTGGCACCTTTTCAATATTTCTGCCGTGAAGACGGCGACAACAGACAAATATTTGTCACGACAGCAGCGGCTAATAACAATTTTGCACAGGTGTACTGTAAATATTTGTTGTAAAATTAATATGGCCAAGTTGCACAGTTTTGCGTAATTTTCATAAAGGCAAATGAACCGTCAAAATGTTTTTAATAAATTCAAAAAAAAAATGCTCGAAAGGTAAAAAAGGTACGGACATGCTTAAAAAAAGAGAGATTGGTACGTGGTTAGTTTGGGGCTGCCAATCTCGGCGTTGCGAACAACACATAACCGCAGTGCCAACCACCATTTTGAGCTACTCTGAGACTGATTCAGACAAAATTCTTGAATATCCAAATATGTTTACAAAAAAATCTATAGGCAAACGATTTGAATTATTGTTGTTGTTCACTTAATTTTGCTCTTTTTATGCCTAAATAGAAAGTTCTTGTATTTTCTCTGACAAAGCTGTGAGTCAAAACGCCCACTAACAAATTACTTGCATATACGTGAGATAAAAACAAGTAGAATTATTTATAAAACAAGGAATTTTAAAACTTCAAAGAGTGAATCTGTCATTTTTAAAATTATGTTTAAGTATATAAGCAAACTTATCATGCAATTGAGTTAAATTTTAAAACAGAAACACTTGCCTATGAGTAACTGTACTAAAAGATTCCTACGCTCAAAAATTTCACTATTCAAATTGTCAGCTCGAAAATCGCGGATATGATTTCTACAGCAAATCAATGGCAGGTAGTCAAAAAAGGTCTGCATATTTTATGAAAGATATTAGGAAATCTTCGGCGAAATCATTCTGTAGATTATTTTTTCAGTCTTACAGTCTTTCATATTAAGTAACTGCCTTACCATGCACAGTAAGCCTTTCAGGCAGCATTGACTGAACGACTGAATATATACTTTTAATGCCTTACCAATGGTTTTCATACATGCAGAAAAGCTATCTGCACTTCCGCTGGGATTTCGATGGGTTCACAATTGCCCTATGGTCGCCATGAATCTGTGACCATCAAACAAAAACAATTTCTGAGCTCTCAATTGGACAGTAGTCGCTAAATTGACAGTGGCAAATAAATTTTCTGATTTTATGCTAGCAATATTTTTAAATTAAAAATATATATTATTTGCTTGGTTCCTTCGCTGTTGCTCGTGCTGACCTTCTGCAGTGCTTTTTAATAAATTCATTAATTGCCAAGATAGCAATTTACTTAATGAATTGTTTACACTTTCAATTAGTGTAGTTTGCAAAATGCGTCTGTGCAATTTATGACAAATAAATTTCAATAAATTGCCTTATCAAAGTGGAACACGTGCAAAAACAATTGAAAACAGAACTTGAAGAGATGCGAAATTTAGAATTCCAGTAGCATAGCAAAGCGTTCAAGGCACTTCACTTCACTTTTCTACAATGCTATACAACCTATAATACTTTCAAGTGTTATGCCACTGAGTATTGGTTTGTCAAAAAAAAAGGTTCGTCGAATTTGAAAAATTGAAAGAATTAAAGTAAGATATAATTTTGATTCCAGTAGCGATAAATACTGGAATCATAATTTATACTCAGAAATAGGCTTGATGTTTCCACAACTCACGCTCGTGTTGTTGTCCACTTATAAAGGCAACAAAAAACGATTTTCGAAAATTTCATCAATTTATTTACAACTTAAAATGTGTAAAATGAAAATAATAAAAATGATTATTACTATAAATAAGTTTTACTTAATGCTGAATCGTTCGTTAGAATTGTAAAAAAGGGTTATATAATTCACTCGCTATGCCCTAATGACTTTTTATAAGTACATACTTTTATATGATATTCGTCTTTTAGTTAGATTTTTGTAAAAATTTGTAATTTTTCCATATTAATTTTTGTTTAAATTTAGCGAATTAAACAAAACAATATACCAAAAATACATTCACTATCAAATAATTAAAGCGCATTTTCGCTGCTGCTGTTTGTTGTTGCTGAGCAAATATTTTCGCATGCATAACTTAAGTGGCTTTTGCGAACGTATACAATACGAGTATAAGATACAAATTGTGTATACAGAAGGAATTAAAGATACGTTGCCACTTTTTTGTGTCGTATTTACATACGCCGCGTTATCACTTTGAGGGTAAACAAACTATTTGTAGCAGTTGTGACTCATCCGCTTGCGTCGCCGTGCGACCGTGTGAGGTCTCGGGCTGGCATGGCACTTGACAATTCTCAGAGCTAAACTTAGACTGAAGCTTAAACTAGAACTGCATGCAGCTCCTGCAGCGGCTGCCGCGCGCGCTCACGTCTTGTTCAGCGTGCGCAGAAAGTTCTCCATGTAGGGCTCGGGCGTGCCGCCGTTGGACGCGCTCTCCTCGTTGAGCAGATCGCTGATCGAGTAGGCGGACAGCGGGCGTGACAGGCGTCGCTGCGACAGTATGTCGTCGATGGAGGTCACCGGCGAGAGCGTGTTGCAGCCGGCGTACATGAAGTTGTCGCTGCTCTCGGCGCTGCGCGCGATCGCCGCGAAAATGTCCTCCAGGCTGGACTTCATGCTGAGCAGCAGCGGCGGCGCGTTGCGCAGCACGGGCGAGTCCAGCGGCGAGGATGGCGGCGAAGAGGCCACGGGCGAGGCGGTCGAGGGCGTGGCAGAGCTGCCGGCGAAAGTGAGCGGCGCGGGCGTAGCGCGCTTGCGTCGCTGCAGCGGCAACGGCTCACAGCTCCAGCCATTGTACAGATCGGCTTCCGCTTGGTTCAGCAAATTCGCCGAGTTCTCGATGTTCTCCTGGTAGAGCAGCTGCTGCTGCTGCGGCGTCGAGCGGCCGTGCTTCTTCGTGCTGTACTCCTCGCGCTCCTCGCTGTTGTTGTTGTGCGCGCGCAACTCGGGCAGCACGGTGGGCGTCACGCGGTTGATCTTCTTGCTGGCTTGTCCGCTCTCGAACATCTTGGCGATCTGATTGACGTGCGTGTGCGTCTGTATGGTGGACGCGTGCACCTGCCGCCGCACGGCGGTGGCCGCTCCCAGCACCTTGCTGCTGCTGTTGTCTACGCTGTTGTTGCGCTTCGGATAGACGCGCGTCACTGCGCGTCGCTGCTTCTGCTTGGGCAGCGCTTCGTCGTCGACCGGCGTGTGGCAGCAGGTGTCCGGCGCATAGCAGCGATGGTACTTGTTGCGGTTCGCCTCGTAGTTCGCATCAGCGTCGCGCTTAATTCTGCCCAGCGACTTGGGCAGCAGCGTCAGAAAGACGAAGGTGTACACTATGTATGGCAAGTACAGCCAAATCGACTGCAGATAGGCGAGGTAGTCCATGTTGATTCCAAGTGGCTGCATGATTAAATTACGCTCTACTCGTTTCAGTGCTTGAGTTTATCACAAGGTTGCTTTTGAAATTCGTGTTTTTTATTTGAGTCCTTTTTTCATCACTATTCAAGTCGTATTGATCGTTTCTCGTATACGATTAAGTATGGTGTATTTTATTGATTTTTATAAGCGTCACATATTTCTTAAACAATTCTTGATTTGTTCTGTTGCAAGATGATCGTGTTAGATTCTTTGGAAATGTGCACTCAAAGAAGGAATAGCTTTAATGGGTTTTTTATATACAGTAATTCTAAAAAGGAAGCTGTTTCTAAAGATCTAAGCCAGTTCAAAATCAGAAGCTGCTTTCTAAGCGCGAAAGCTATTCAGAACCGGAAGCTCTCTTCTAAGGTCCGAAATCGGCCGAAATATTTAAGAGATTGTATGGAACTACTTAGTTATAGCAATATGTGAAAATTTATATCGTACAAACAATCAAGAGTCGATATTATACATACATATGTATGTAGACAAGCATGTTGGAAAAATTAGCTGGAAAAAAGGCTCATGAAAATTCGATGA
Source organism: Neria commutata (assembly GCA_963457695.1). NCBI lineage: Eukaryota > Metazoa > Arthropoda > Insecta > Diptera > Micropezidae > Neria > Neria commutata. Next base: position 6,843,598 of record OY735248.1, read on the forward strand.
CTTCTGAAAAGGAACTCTCAGTACGAAGTCGACACCTGAATTGTTCACCAAGCTATCAGCTGATTTCCTATTACACGCAATTCTTAAGCAGCCTGGGAAGACTGGAATAAAAGGCCAAGCCATTCTACCTGCAGTCACGTACAATCACAAACAATTGTAAAGTTCAAAATTTGAATTGGAAAAATCAGCTTAGCTGAAACATTGAATGACTCATGAACTCAGCTGCAAGATCTGCCTTTCTGTCGGCGAGTTGATATGAAGTATGTGAAATCAAGAACGTGTCAGCGCATAAATTTGAGGTTTGGTTTTACCATTAATATTTGATAGCGCTCAACAGTCACTTTTTTACACTTGCACGCCCATTTCATGCTCAGACGCTGACTTAGTAGTGAAAAATATTAATTTGTATTTTCTACAAATTGATAGCGTATTAGGAACGCCGCCGGCAACATCCAGGCACTCTGCCCTCTGAGCGTAATATGCAAAAATGAAAACGCATAAAAGGCGACTCATGGCTGTTTTTTTTTACACACGCTAATATCACGTACACATTTTATAGATTAATCTTTTAAGTGGATTTGCATTGTATTCGAACGTTGAGTGCATATTTCTGTAATTAACTTTTATAATAGGAATTCAACAAGACGAACACACCTTCAAATGTTGCTCTAATAGACAAATTAGTAGCTTGTTACCAATTTCTAATTACGTTCGAGCTGGAGATCAATGCGTTACTATGACAAGATAATACAAATAATTTCCGCATACAAATCGCACACAATTATTGCGTTTTTTTTGTGATATTACTATAAGAACAAAATGCTAATAAAAAGTTGGCGCGCTCTGCCGTCGCGTTAACGGTCGTTATGTATCGAAATATTTGCTTTGACTGAATTTGAGCACATCTGCGGCCACGCTAGGAACCTGATTTGCTGTTGCGAGATGCAAGATACAAAAGGCTGTTGCTCAGCGTGATCGCGATCGTTGAGCGTAGAGAGAGCGCCGAGTGAGCGAATAAGCACGATCGCCGCTTGTGATTTATGGCAAATTTGTGTGCGCTGCTTTGCGAAGCGGGCGAGTTTTAGGGCTTGATCGAAGTGCTACCAGCTTGCCACGATCGCTCGTAACACTCTCTCTCACACATTCTCTCCGTTTCTCTTTTGCTCTGCACGCGCGTTTTGTATGCAATTTGTGCATTTCAAAGTCGAATTAGAGGCGATCTTTTTTGCTGGGCAGCCGATAACACGCCGCTGCGCAGTGTCTAATCACACACACACACACACACAGGCATATGGGAGCATGCAAGGCGCATCTGTACGTTTTGCAGTTGCATGCACAAATTTGCATCTGACTTCGAGTGGCAGCACTTGTCGCTGCTTAATAATAATAATTCTTGCTTGTCAAAATTGCGCTTGCACAAATGAAGCAAAACAAAATTTTTGAAAAATATTAAAATAAGAAAATGTAGAGCGACTTGTAAGCGTGCACACAATCTTTTCTTTGTTGTTGTTGTTATTGCTATTTTCAAGCTATTTAATTGAAAAATGTTGAAATTTTTGTATTTTTGCTTATTTTATTATTTGACATTTACACACATTTGAGTTGCGCAAATGAGCTGCGAGTGGGTGTAGCTTTTTGGCAGGCAAGGTAAGTGGAACACAGCATCAATTACACTGTGCTACAAGAACAATATTTATAGCTTGCATATATATATTCAGCATTATTTATACATTAAAAATTTCTATGCTATAAGCTTTCACTGAAATTTGTGACATTTTCTACTAGACAGTTTTTTCGTAGACATTTTTATTTATGTTGTAATATGCTAGCAACTCGATGGTAAAAGCTAACATTCTGGTAAGCGAATGCGAAATTTTGAAATATTTTAAGAAATCAATTTGAAAAGAGGTCAATTTAAAACAATTTACGGTTGTAGTATTTAGAAGCTGGCAGGGCTCATATTACAAAAGACTTTTTCAAGATTTTTATGTTGAAAATTCGTATGCTTACAAAAGAAAAGTTTAGTTTCTTCTTAGTTGTGGTATATACATATGTATGTGAAAATTCAGGCAGCCAAAATAACAGTTATTGTTTCTTAGTTGAAAATAAAAACTATGTCAAATTTAGTTTCTTTGGAAAAACCAAATTCTTTAGACCAATTATTGAAAATTTTCTTTATAAACTTCATTTAAATGTTATGTTTGTAAGAAAAATTTTTTTGCGACGCCGAAGTAGAAATTCGAATATTTTCAAGGTTAGGTTAAGCTTGCCGCCTATAAAAGCCATGCATAGCCCCTTTTGGATCCTTAGCGATGTCAGTCAGAGTTCCGTTTAGGAATGTTCAAAGTAATGATCTGTCAGTATGTATGGTATGGGTGTGTTTCAAAAATTTCCAAAGAGTCTTGATGAATACTTCCAAAAGGTGCATCAAACTTTGAGCAGCTGCAACTGAAGGAAACTTTCTGGCGCTGATTTAGATTTTCCAAAATTTCTTTATTGAATTAAAGGAAAATGAAAGTTCCGCTAATCGAGTTCAGATTGCAATATTCGCTGGAAAAGTTCTGTGCAAAGTGTTATATAAGGGTGGTTGATTTCAGCGTTCGGCAGAGTTCATTCAGTTTAATCCAAGCTGAGTAAATATTAATTCTATAGATACACGCATACAGACACGTTAAGGCTGCTCGTATTGACAGTTTCAAATGCAACAGTTTGCATTAAGCTGCGATTATCTTGCAACAAAAACAATGAAACACACACACACTCATACGCAAATGTATGCAGGCTTGTGTTAGTGCATCGCGTTTGTATGTAACTGCGCTATGCTTATTACTTGTTCTTTGTAAAAATTAATCAATTCAATGCGCTGCGTTTATATCACTGCACACACAAAATCCGCCTCGATGCGGCTGAGTGTCGAGCTTTAACTACCGCGCGTCGCACGCTTTAACGGAACGCAAAAATTTTTTACAAATTAATTTACAAGTTAATTTTGAGCAAGGCTCCTTTTTTTTGGTATCGACTGCGCACTCTTGCCGCTTCGACAGATCGACGCGTACTGAAGCGCAAGCATTTAGCACAGCGCTGCACAAGCTCACTTTTTTTAAGTAAAGACCAAGCAGTGCCAAGAGGGAAAGCGGCAGGCATACGAGCAAGAGGAAATACAAAAGCAAAACATGCCGGCAAAATTATAGCAAGCGATATGAGAGCAGTAAAGAAATACATATAAGCGTGCATACGTCACAACGGCTGCAATACACACACACAGCTACTCGTTTCCACACAAAGAAAATAAGAAACAACAAAAGGCGCATCAAGTTTCCGCAACAAAACGCCATGAACGTGCGCCGAGCCGTCAAGCCGTCAAGCCGCCCTGCGTTGCCAAAGCAGCCAGCCCAGAAAACTCAAGCCAGTCTCAGCTGCAGCAAGCGCTCCAGCACTCCAGCACTCCAGCACGTTTAATGAAGATGAATCTCCCGCATAATGAAGTCAAGCCATTGAAAGCAGGCGGCAAGCGCTTACGGAAAAGCGAGAACGTTTGCTGCGACTAGATCGGCTTTGAAAGGAAAAGATCGCCGCGTGCTCAAATGCAAATGTGCAGAGGCAGTGAGAAGAAAGCGCTTGGCCACTTGGGCACGAAGATGAGTCATGTCAGGCACGTTGGAGCAATTGCTGGAAAAAAGAGTTGCTGGCAAAGCCGGGAGTGAAAATTCGAACTTTAAATTGTGAATGCAAGCTTATCGAATTTTATACTCATTTCGGCATTAATTGCAGAGAAAGAAAACTTTTAATTACAATTAAATTTCAAGTTAAAGTTGCGCAGTGTTATGCAAAAAAAATTTAAATATAGAAAGAAAATATGAATTTTAGTATGAATTTTCCGAGCATCTAACGTTTTGCAATATTGCTACGAATCGTTTGTTTAGTATTCTCGTTTCTAAACTATTTCGTGCGAGCGAATAATTATTTAAAAATTTATTCAAATCTGGCATGCAAGTTCAGCGGATTTTAAGCCTGCCACGCTAATCATCTTTTGTACAAGTTAATACTAATCATTAGTCAGATTAAATAATATAGAGTTTTTCGTTATCTAAATACATAGTTGATATTCTGATGCATTCTTTCAGATAAAGTGAAGAGTTTTCGAATTTTGAAGCTCCTTTGTATGTAAATGTAATATTGAAAAGCATCATCACCGAATCAAGTCGAGCTTTATCTTTGAATAAACTTTCGAAAGGTAGTACAGTGTAATTCTGCTGAGTTGCTTAACAATTTAACTGCACTAATTTTGGATATGAAACGGATGGGATAACAATTCACGCTGGCAATAAGACAAAAAGTTGATTCTGAGCCATTTAATATATATTTTTGAAGCTATGCATATCTTCGATCTTGAAGTGGAGAGCGACTTTGCCTTGCACTGATGTCAAAATAAGTTATATTAAATTCTTAGTTTTGAAGGTTTCTCGCACACTCGCCATGCCATGCCTACGCTCTTTGGAGGCAGATTGTAAAGGGGTTAATTTTGACAGCAGCTGAGCCGTTCAAACAGCAGACTCTCAATTTGCCTACGTTGCTGCGCAGTGTCTTCAGTACCTTCAGTCGAACTGCCTGCACCTAAGTCTAGATCTAGCACGTGAAGATGCAGCGAGTGTGCGTGTATGTGTGTGCAGGCCCAGAGGCTGTAGCAGCCACCAGGTCACAGCTCCGCCGCGCACCAATTATAAAATCCTCGAAACGCTTTAAAGCCTTGTTGAAGCTGCCGCTGCCACAAAACGAACATTCAGCGTCTTCTTGCGTTTCTTTTGTTGCATGGTTGTTGTTGTTGTTGTTGCTGTTGCTGTCGTCTTTGTGTGCGCCTTCTTTTCGCTGATCTTGAAGCTGTTTACACAGTTCGAGGCTGTTGTAAATTGTTTAGTAAATTTGATATATGCCGCTCGCTGCTGCTGCCGTCAGCGATCGCCAGCAGACGCTGAATTATTATGCTGCAAGTGGCAAGCTGCAGTTTATTACGTGCTCCACTACTGCTGTTCTTCTTCTTGGTATTCTTATGCGTTTTGGCGCTCGTTAGGCTTGTTCGCCGCAGCATTCGAAGTGGCTCATGCCATGAAGGCTGGCTTTCTCAGGCGCGCAGCTGCGTGTCTCCGAGTATCTGTGAGTTTGGTGACTTCTGAATCATGCTGTTCATTCCGTTGTTGTTGTGCTGACTTTTGTACATTTTTACTTCGCTTTCTTATCGAAAACACTTTTTGTATGATTCAGACCTCGCTGAGTGCGTACGTTTACCCTGAGCGGATGCGAAATAACTTCCGAGCGGGCTTTGGCCCCCTCTTGAAATTTCCAAGCAACAAATTTGTTCAAATTAAGGCCATGATCTGAATTTTATTGCGCTTTTTATGCAAAAATATTTATTACGTTCGCGCAAACGAGCTAAAGTTCGAACTTCTACAGACCCCCCTCCCCCATTGAAGACTTGAAGATCAGCCACTGCTGTGTGCTTTGTATGTGAAATTCAGGTTCGCTTGTTATGATAAGCTGACAATTTTTCGCTTGTACTTTGAAAGTGTTTTCTTCAAGCGCGCTCTTCTTTTCCTTTGCCTGTTCATGTTTGATGGCTTACATCATTTCTGGAAGCATTGCTTTTTATGGTAGGCCACAAAAATCTCAGCAGCTTCATTTTAATGGATATTTTATTGTCATATTAATTTAAAATTTATTTTGGCCTGCTACCTTTTTAGTTGACTCTGGTCACTAAAAAGCGACTCGCAACTGAGTCATGTTTCTTGCGAATATATCAACAATACTCAAACTTGTTTACATTAGTGAAATTTCGAGAAATAGCTTGTATGTAATGTATGTATATGCCAAAATTTTTGCACACAAATATGCAACACGGAAATGCAACAAATTGTGGCACAACAAAATTGCAATTTTGCCGCCACGCCATAAGCGATTACATATATACTATATATGTACATGCATATGTATATGCATTTACTTCGTGGCTTTTGTTTACACAGAAATTGAATTAACACTTATTGCAAGTGCACACTTGTGCCAATATTGACGGACTTTATTGAAATCGGTTTGTGTGGTTAGGTTTTTGCACGAATCGGTTTGTCTGGTTAGTTTTTTGCACGAGAATGCAAGGTCTTTGAATTAGGGTTGAAGTGCTGGAAATACAAAAGCGAAATGCTGACCAGCTACAAGCTGTCATTTCAAATCAAACTTATATTTTCAAATATACGATTTCAGTTATCTGCGATTCGAAATCGAAATAGAAAAAGTTTCAGCTATACATACATAGCATTGGATGTTAGAAATATAGGAGATAAATGTATTGATTAGAAAGCTTTCGTTAGTTGAATATACCGATAGTTCTGTAGTACACTTGTCAGAGAATCAATATGTGGCATATATCCAATCAAAGTTCAATTAGAAAAATCTTGTAGCTTGTCAAAAATGGGTGTGGTCCGCCCATTATGTGTACAATTATTATCATTGTTATTTGCTTTGTTAATTTTCTTGTTTTATGTTAAACTTTGTTTGTATTAAATTATGGTCAACTTTATGTACTCTTAGTTTTAAGTTCTATTGTGCTATTTTATTGAGCTAGTCTGTAAGGATTTATTGTCCATAGACTTAAATTGAATAAACTAAACTAAAATTTGTCAGTGGTTTATTGCACTAATCCGTTAGTTGGTGCAGGATTGGTACTACTTTGAAACCCCAACGATATTTCCTTACTTGTTTCTTATTGCTGCCGAAGTACCAAATTGAAAATGTGGTGCAATTTTGGGCTGGGATTTATTTTTAATAACGTTTGGCATATGTACATATACATATGTATGTAATCGATAAAACGAATTGGTATAAATGAATGCAAAGGGAGAAGAGGTGCTTTTAAAATGCGTTGAAGGGCGTTAAAGTTAGTTTGAAGAAATTGCACAAGTACTATGCATGAACTTGACACGAAAATCAAAATGGAAGGGAAACTCCTTCAGCTTCCAACGAGTGTAATTATTTTGCTCACTACAAATACGCGTAATTATATGGCCACGAAATATTGCAACAATTATAAAGTAATTTTGGGGCGACTGCAAATTGCACGGTACGAGTACGTCTCGGACGGCAATTAGAAAACACTTGAAATATTTTTGAACTTGAGCAAGTGTGCGTGAAGCAATAATAACAATAACAACACTAACAACAACAACAAAACAACGCTGTTTCAATAAACAGAGCGCAAATCAAATGCGGCAGCCGACAGTGACGAGGCAAGTGCAGCTCGCGCCGAGGAAGACCAAAAAGTGCCACACTTTTAAGAAGCTTTGAAGTAGTTGTTTTTGTGTTTGCCGCCGCACCGTGACGTCGGCAGCGCCCAACAAAGAAAAAACAATAAAAATAAAATGGAAAAATATGAAGCAATTGTCTTGTCTGCCAGTGGCCGCCGGCAGCAATTGTGGGCCATACTTTTAAATGCGCGTCGGGCAGCGGTGTTAAGTGTGAGCGCCGGCGGAATGAGCTTTTGACATAAATGTGCCTGCCGCCGCTTCTGCTGCTTTGGCCATTGGCGCTATTGGCGCTGGTAGCGAAGGTCTCGCCGCTGCAATTAGGCACTCGCCTTTATTGAACATGTGCAGCCAACATGCGCATAATAGCGCAATACAAACAACAACAACATATACATAGCAATAATTAGGGTTAGAAAATGACCAGTGAAAAAGCATCGGATTTGTGTGAGAAAAAAAGTACTTTTTCTTACCAAATATAAAATTTTTTTTCAAGAATTGCAAATCAACAAATTTATTATTTTCATTAAACATTTCTGCAACTTAAAGAGTGATGGAACGTTTCATTTTAAATTTAAAATTTATAGAAATATCTAAAAATATTTTCAAATTTTGTAAAAATTTCTCTCGGGCAAACTTCAAACAAATATTCACATCATTAAAATACATTCTTTACTAAACTCAAATATATAATAGCTCAAATATGCAACTTTTTTGTTCTACTCGAAACATTGAATAGTTACTTTAAAAAAAAGTTACTGTAAGAAGTACAAAATGTCTACATTTTCCTGCTGTAAATTATTATTTTTTGATGAAGTATGAATTAAATTGCCGTTAATTAACTTTGTTTACGCTACGCAACGCGCTTCATTGACGAGCCCAGCCCGCATTTAAGGCCGCTGCGCTGGTAACTTTTTGCCGCAGCGCGTAGACGCAACTTTCGACGGCGACCCTAAAACAATCGAAACGCATAAATATAAAAAAAATAACAACAAGAAAAAAAGTTCACTAAGCTCTTTTTCTTCACCACTTTCAGTGTCAGTTTTGCCAGGGCTTGACTCAGCTGCAGTGGCAACAGAATGGCACCCCGCCCAGAGCAGGCTGGCGCGAAATTTCATCAGTCAGACAGGCAACAAACTGGCCACACGTGAGCAGCAAACAAAAAGTGTAACGCACTTTTTTTTCTTACCAACAACTGTTGAACTGTTGTTGGCCTGGCCCAAAGCGTAGCTGTTAGGCTGTCAAAATTGTTTTTAAAAATATTTATCTACATACATTGACCGCATGAAAAAGAGCAACCAGGTGAAAATTGTTGAGCACTTCTTTCATGTAAATAGTTGCTCACACATTCTGCACACGTTCACTTCAAATTGCTTTCTGCCTTTGGAAGAATTTGTTGTTATTTTTTTTTTTGTTGGCTGAAACCGAAAGCGCATGCAAATTATTAGCCCGTTTACAATGCAAATTTGTTAGAAATTGCTGCACAAGAGCATGTCTACACATGCTCATTAGTTAACGCTTTTGGCACGTATTGTACTTTTAACGACTGCCGAATTGTTGCTCAAAGAAGAATACAACAATTTGCTTTACTCTACAAAAAGACTACAATTTCTATTTTTCTATGCGGAAGCTCTGTGCACTTTTGTTTCTAAACAAAGACAGTGGGTATCCTACATATTTATAAACATTTATAAGCAAAGTGTTGCAGCAACAAAGCGCCAGCCTAAAAGTATGCACTCAAAAATTGCTATCAAGCGATGTATGTATAGATTGACAAAACTGATATACAGTGGTGGGAAAAGTTAATACACCACGTTTTCTTTAGGGCTATTGAAATGCATACTCGTATGTATTTATATATCAGTGGCCAAAAACCATAACAGCCTAACTCGAGTTAGGGGAAAAATTGAGTTCTTGATGCCATCCGTGGTCAGCGAGTCCAAATCTTTTTTAGGACGGCTATTAAATACCTATCAACAATCTAACAGCTTTTACATATGCTGCAGTGAGAATTTTAAACTTTAAACTGCTCTTCAGAAAAATTGAAAAAAGACTTAGGCGGTTATGATTTGAGACCACAGATACATATTTGTCTGCAAGCATTTATCAAATGAAATATTTTTCATATATAATTATAGCACTTGTCAACTATAAATTGAGAGAAGTCGTGCCATGACCAGCGAGCTTAGCGCACGTGCCAGCGCGAAGATCATAACTTGTTTAAAATCATTATATGTATTTGTTGGTGCTTTTATATTATGAAATAGTTAAAATTTTTTTTATTAAATACCTGACACATTTCAATAATTTTTTTTTTACCCTAAGCCACTTTAATCTTCGCTAAAAATAGCATTGAAAAGGGATTGGAGTGCTTTTCCATATCATTGAAATTGCAATATTCTTGCTGGTTTCTCTGCGCATATCTATAAAAGAAACTATATTCTGTCTATATGTTTAGTCAATTAATTGCCTAACCATAGCTAATCACTTTTCTTTACAGTTCAAAAGTGCACTTCAACGCACCCAAGTGCTCAAGTGTGCCACTGAACGCTGCATCATTCATGCGCACTTTTGGCCAGCACAGTCAACCGTTTCGCAAGTGCTGAAAGGCGTTCAAGAGGAACCGGCGCGGCGCTGCTTGATGGCTAGCACTTTTTTTGCATGGATAACGTGTGGTTTCGCATTGCACGCGTGAGTAAGAGCATGCCATGGTGTTTTCACAGCTATTGAATGCGCTTGCGCCGGCGTAATGTGATGCCGTAACAGTGTAACAGTGGCAGTAGGATAAAGCGGACGAAAGCAAAAGAGCCGACCACAAAAAATTTCGATTTCGATTTACAGCCAGAAGAAAAAACACTATTAACTATAAATATAAAATAAAATAAGCGCGGGCTGTCTACTCACATTGACGAGGTTTTCGCGGCATATCTCATCGACCTCATCGCGTTTCGAGATGCGCTTCTTCCAGTCGTCCTCACCGCTCTTCTGCAATGCAGCCAGGCGGTCTGCAATCGAGCCAGTCTTATTTGCTGTGTTTGTGCGTTGATCGGGGCCCATGACCTACAAAGAAACCGAGAAATTATCAGCGTGTTTGCAAAAGAGAGCATGAACTGTTCGGGTGACGGGTGTCAATTTACACAGCGAATCGTGCAAACCGTTTTCGTACAAAATCGGGTATCGCCAAAAGCCCAGCAAGAGATGTGCTCATTATTTCTCAAGTATTCGATACTATTCAACGTCTTCCTTTTGAGTATTCGATACTTTTTCTTTCATATCTGTGCATGGCATTTGCTTAATCCGAATTTATACGTGACGATTTTATGGCGACTCTTCTCAGCGATTTTTTATTTGTCGCAAGGGGAGAGAGGGGAGGCTATTTAAATTGAGCGCACCCACTAAGGACCAAGGACTCTCTGTTTAAGTGTACTCGTACGCACCTGAGTTAAACTGCGCCTGAGGCCGCCCTGTAAGAATGCCGGTAACGCTCGGGGATTGCGCAGCTGCACCTCCTCTTCCTCTGCTGCTGCTGTTGCGCCTGTAAGTTCCTTTTGTGCGTGCTCTGCTCTGGAGTCACCGCCAGTGGCTGTCGCTGTGTTCTCTGCTGATGCCTTGGAATCGCTGGCTACATGACGCAACTTCACGAAGCCGCCGCCGCCACTGCCGAGCGGTGGTAGTTGTGGGCCAAAGCCAATGGCAACAGCGCCGGGAGGTGGTAGCGATGACTGACTTTTACTTTTGGCAACGAGATTTCTGCAAAGCACAGAAGGAAAAGAAACATTATCAATTCTGTGCGTTTTATAAATGTGTGGCATGCACGATATACAGCTATAAATACAGATACAAATACATATACGAAAGTTATGCGCTCCAGCAGCGCCAACACGCAAGACTCTTCTTCAGCAACAAAATTACACAAATCGGCGTCATCAAGCGCGCTGCAATCGTGCAACAAAATGCATCGTTGTTGTTGTTGTAACTGAATAGCTGGGCGTTTTTCTAGCTGACTTGTAGATGACTCAAAGTGCTGCACAAATAATTCCCCAACAACAATGGCAATGGAACTAATGCCATGCTCCTCAACGGCTGCTCTTCGGCTGCATAACACGTTCAAAAGTCAATTGCAAAGGCATTTGAGCGCTGGCACGGGGGAGCCAGGTGTGCACCCGGAAAGTTTTGTTGATCAGCAACACTGCAAATGCCTTGGCAGAGAAACCTTTTCCCAGAACTGGCCGGGCAATCAGAGTTAATGCGGCAATCGTGACCGCGCACTTCGCCGCTTAATGGCGACTTTGTCTGCTCTGCAGCAAGAATGAGTCAGAAGAAAATTGACTTCTTTCTAAAGGCAAGAAAACACTTTTCGTTATGCGTTTTTCTTATAAGAAAGGGGCGGCTGAGAATTATTTCCAACTAGAACGGTGCACCTTCGCTGGTGAAGCATCGTTGGACTATCTCAACTTCCGTGAACGTAACTCTAAATTATTTATTGATAGTTCTATCCAAAATTTATGTCTTCATAACTATATCGCATGCCCATTAAATTGCAACAACAACAAAAAACGAGCGATACAAATCACAAACGGGAATGGTAACTGTTTAAAGTGAAAGATTTGAGTTTTCATTGCTTTGAGAAGCCAAATACAAAGCAATCAATTTTATGTTCGCTTAACAATTAGAAAAATAAGCCATAAGAAGGAAATACTTTTTAAATTCGAAACAAAATATCATCATCTTTTTCAAACTTATTTTTAAAAATTATATATACGAGTGAGTAAATTAAAGAAGTTTAAAATTGATTTGAAAAATGTGTTTTTTTTTATTGCTTCCAAATTTCACTGCAAAATCGCTTAAAGTTTCAGAAATAAGTCATATAATTTACGCAACCAAAGCAACTGGCTCTTCAGCAAATGTTCATTTATTGGAACTAGTTCTTATAAACTTTTCAGCTCATGAACTGTGCAAGTTTTGTATATAAAGACAACAAGACGATTTCGAAAAATCAATAGCTTTAGTATTTTTTTGATCGGCTTAGCTATTATTTTAAAATTTAAATACAATTTAATCAATTGAAACGAACGCTACTTCAACAAGAGAATTAAGCACTGCTCAATATTTCCCAAACACTTGAAAAACACAACCACACCAGACTGAGCTGTTTACAAAACTGATCCAGCACTAACTTCAATGAAACTGAAATATCTCAAACGGAGCAACGCCAAAAGGAAAATGCGAGAGCTACATCTGTTAAATGCTATATACATATTTCGGCCCTACATACATATGTATGTATGTACATTGAACAGCTAAATATAGAAACATAACGTATTTAATGTTAGTATACAATTTTAGCGCTTTCACGCAAAAAAATCACAAAAACAAAATATATTTTGGTCAAATGTGGCAACATTTAGATACAGGATGCGACCATCACTCAGGCAGGCATATGCTAACTTCATGTCTACCTGCCGCAACACTCGCTGAGCTACATGTATTTTGTTGTAGTCATAAAAGCACTTCCGACAATTAAATTGCCGCGTGTAAACAGCCAAAAGCCGGCATAAACTCAGCAGGACACAAACAGGATATGAATGTCAAGTTCTACATTAATTTAGCTGAGCAATGTATAAGCTGTACGAGTCGAGTCGTTGGCCTGGCTGAGCTATAAAATGAACAGTTTGAACATGTTTTAGGCATAGTATAATATAATTTTTCGCACATTTTATTAAGCTCATACATTCTATAGCTATAATACAATCCAGCAGGTAAAGGACAATTCGATTGCTAAGCCAGCAGCTAACTTCTACACAGAGTATCTAAACATCTACCTTCAGCCCATTAAATGAAACGTTCCGTTTGCATGTCTTGCACGAGTTTTCCTCGTCTATGGCTTCAACGCACACTTTCAATTACTATCTGCTGTGAAGGTCAACTGATTGCCCGTGAACTTCAGTTTTTTATAAAAATTTGCTGAGTTCGCACAGTTTCATTAATTACAGTACCAGTTGGTTTAACTACGCAAAGGCCAAAAGAGAGGAGAGTGCGTTAAAGTGTAACAAATCTTGTTCGTCATGGCTTTTTCGCCTTAAAAAGATTTATAATAGTGGAGAATATGTACCGAAACTTAAAAAAAAAACCCGCAGATTTGTAGCTTGAAACAAAATAAAATCAATAATTTATGCCGGCTACTGAAAGCGTTTAACGCATTTAATTGAATGAACTGACGGAACGCCAACAAAATGCCAAATAAGCACGAAAGCCATACAGGCTTCTTCTTCTTCTTCACTGACTTGTTGGCATTTACGTAATTTACTTGACAAATTGCACATCATTCTGACATGCGGGGGCAATGACTGCTTCATACATTTTGACATTTGCAAATAATTTTTTAAATATTAATTAAATGTGAAGTGTGAATTACACCTCGAAATAAATTAAAATCTGCAAAGCCATAATTTTGAAATAAAATTGCATTTTTATAAATAGTTTTCAGTGGTCATAGTGGCTTTACTGAAAACGAATTGGTAAATGAACTCGCCCGTGAGGAAGCCGAAAAGGAAGGAAAGCTACACATTACTGGAAGGAAAAGGAAGGTAGCAGACAGGCGAACACATTTTTGTCAGAAGCTTCTCAGAAGAGAAGAAACGTGCTTGTAACGCTGCACAGAAAGCTAATCCGAACTAGGGATCTTGACCGGTTCTTGAGATAAGACTAGTCTAGCAAAGCAGATCCCTACTCCAAATACAGTCTAATCTTATGCTAGCCAGTTCAAAGTGAAGGATGCATACTTTCGTTAGCGTCTGTTAGCAGAAGCAAGCATTTTTCACAACACAAAAAGAACAAGTGTATGAATTAAGAATTAAGTGTATGTTACAACAACATAAACGATGCCAAAAACCACAAAAAAACAAAAACAAGAGCGCGAAGGGAAAAAAATTGCAAGACACCAGCCAAACTTGTTCACGGCGACTGCGTGACACGCTTTCTGAATGCGCTAACTTCGAATGCAGTTTGAACGTTAAGCGACAGTGTCACTACACACAGCGAAATATTATTCCAAAATATATGCTCTATCTCTCCTTAGTCAGAATTGAGTTTCACGTTAAATACATATTATTTTGCCTTAGTACTCGAAAATTGTATAAACTGCTAGAAAAAATAATTTGTAAAATTTTACAAACTTTTTGGTGGCTTGTATAATATTTGCCTAGCCTTTTGATCTAGTAAAGATAAAGGTTTAATAGGTTAGGTTGGGTTAAAAAGGCTGTTTACTGCTAGAAGTAAACCCACCCAGAGGCCGAAGGCCCATTGTGATGCCTTGTATATACATAGAACCCAATAGATGGAGAAAGCCAGACCCTTAGGTGTGAGTGAACCATCCTGATATCCTAACGAATCTTGAAATATCCTCAAGGGGCACACGTACTAATTCTGCCAAGCTATCAAAGAACCGTTTTCCTACGAGTCGTAGTCGACGTTCCTGTAGTGCTGGACAGTGGCATAGAAGATGCTCAATAGTTTCTATTTGCTCTTCGTCTACGCAACTATTGCAGAAGCCACTCCGTGGGATTTAATAAAAAATTCAACAATCAGTTTTCTTTATCAGATTCAAAAGAGACTATTCTAAATTAAAATACGTAGGGGAGAGGGGGGTACCTTCGTCCTTGGGGCACATTCGTCAAAGGCGATTTCGGTATGAAAGAGTCATCGGACATAACTGTTTATTAGTAAAAACTAACCCATAACTAGCATAAATATCCCTCACAAAGTTTGCCATCTCTATCTAAACAGCTGATAAAGTTACATTTGATTTTGTGTTTTCGCGCTTCGTTCCCGAATATTCAGGTCGGTAACGTAAGAAGTTTGTGCTGTATTTATACCATTATTTCCAACAAAATTGTATTAGTATTACTTTAATACTAATTATTTTGTAAATAAAAGTGTATTAAGTGAAAATAAAGCACTGAAATTAGAAGTAAAAAAATAAAAGGAAAAAAAAGTGACACCAGGGTGGACTCGTCTTTTTTTCATGGGGCACATTCGTCAATATAACTTCACAGGTACTAAAAATCGAAATCGAGTTGAAGCTTCCAAGACCCTCGAACCTGGCTTAAACCTCCCGTAACCACACAAAATTAATATTAGGGTCGATCCCAGCACTTTAAACATTATATATAACAAATAATTTATAAACAAAATTTGACAATAAGTACATTTTTTTAAGCTCTTAAACATGATTTTTTTTTAAATTTTTTAATGCAAAATATAATAAAAACGTGTTATGTAACCAAAAACATGTCTTATCTAGTCTAAACAAGATTTTGTATCACCTTATGGTACTTTAAAGTGTAAATGCTGAAAGTGCCCCGCCAAATGCCGAAGCTACCCTGGCATGGGGGCACATTCAGCGAAATGACTTTTTTTACTAATCATGAAAAAAATAATACAAACGGAACTTTTTAAAGAAATTTTAGTATAAAATTTTATTGTTAAATAATCAGGTATTGTAGCAGTCTAATCGGTTTTTAAATATATTGATTACCTTCTGAAATATAGACCTTCAAAAAAAAAGAGACGAAGGTACCCCCCTCTCCCCTACTAATTTAAATTCTATAACTATGGCACACAAACAAACTAGGTCGATATTTCGCGTGTTAACTTGTGTGCGTGTGAAATTTTAATTAAAGCTGCAACTTTTTGTAAAATTAGTTCTATAGCCAAATTGCTTGGCAGACTTTAAAAAGCATGTCAGCTTCCCGCGAGAGATACGTCCACAAAAAGTGGAATTCGTGTTTTTTTCCTAGCAGAATCCATGCTGGCAAGGTATTAATTAAATTAAATTTGAATTTAAGAAACGAAAACATTTCGACTGAGCCAAGTAACAGCAGTCTTCATAGCTTGGCAGTTAAAATTTTTTTTACCAAAATATTTACAGTGTAGTCGTCTGTTTATGAACATAGTAAATATACGGACAGACGTATTTGACTACGGCAAATGCACTGAATGCGTGCATTGAAAATGAAATTCAGGTCAAAGTGACAAAGAATGTGGGAGATACCAGTACGAATACAGCTTCCAGTTTTAGATACGCTTGTAATGAATGCATTCTAAGCTTGTTGTTGCGCTTCTGGCAAATTTAATTATTGCATAAGCAGCAGACGGAACGAAGGCGAAACTGAATTGGATTCAAAAGAATTTTTGTTCAATAGTATCGAAAAGTGGCAAGGCCGGCAGACTGAAAATTGGACAAAATTGGCCTGTAATGAAGTGGAAAACCATTGAGCCAGCAGAGAGCAGCACAGAAGAATTCGAAGTGCATGGGAGTGCCCAGCGCACGTGCCAGTCACGATAACGACCACAAAGAAAATGCCAGAGAGCCGCATGAATTTTCACAAATTTGCGCACGTACCACGTTGCACTCAAATTGGCACAGTCCACAGGCGAAAAGGAAGAGACAATCCAATGGGCGTGGCAAATGTGCGCTGCGAATTGATTGCAGCAGAAATTACCCGGCCCAACTTTATCATAGGTCAGAGTGCAAACATGACCTAAATGTGAAAACTGATACGACGGCGCTCCCAGTCACACGGCGGACTACGGAAGAGCAAACCAATTTAGTCTACAGGGAGGAAGGAAGTGACTTACAGTGCGGTATAAAGCACGAATTGTTTGTCTTCATTAAAAGTTAATTGACTTGAAAACTTGATGAATTGACAGCGAAGCAGAAAACTATACGTGGCAGCAAAATCGTGTGTGGAAGTGCATAGAATATTTAGAAGCGATTCACACAAGTCGGGTAATCGTTTTTAGCCTTTTTGTTGTTTTATGCAACTGAGTATTCGAGCTAGTTTAAAAGCAGATTTTATTCGACTAAGTCGGTAAACCTTTTTTTATTTTGGAAGAAAAAAGGATTGATGAATATTATTTATAAAAAAGAATTATTGAAATCCTCTGATGTGTACTATGCATGCATTTCCCAAAGCATTTTTATAATGTGTAGTGTCTTTTTAAAACATTGAACAAAAAAAGATTTTCTGAAGGTATAGCTAAATGCAAATTTTTCTACGGCTAGATTAACAGCACGCTTATCAGCCGCTTCACTTAAAAATGATAGTGCTACTCTTTAATAAATTTCCCCCCACCCACTAACCTACGATCCTTTCTAAATCAACAAGTGCTTTGCATGTATAGGGGGCATCCCCTGAGTGTTGGTTTAAGCGAAAAAAAAAAAATTTAACAGAACGTATGGAAATGACTAAGGAAATTTGTTATAAAGAAATTTTTTCTAAGCAAATTTGAACAGATCTGGAATTTGATTGAATTAAATTTGGATTCGGCTCAAGAACGTTAAATATAAATTTTATTTAATTATTATAATTATTTATAAGAATACAATGCATGTAATTAAATAAATTACAAAAACGAACTCGTCCAGAAATTTCAATTAAAAAAACTTTGATTTTTTCTTTGAATTAAATCGCGTATTCAAGCATTCTAAATGTGTATGTGTGTGTGCATGGCATATAAGAGCCAAATGGGTCACAGGTTGTTACGCCACACAGCGTCAAGGTGTGGCTCAGCTAGAATTTTGTGTGCTGTGGCACAGCAAAAGCACTAATTGCAACAAAGACTAAAAATAAAATTATATAAAAAAAAACTTTTTAAAAATAAGCTTTAATTTATTTAATGTACTAAAAAGTAGAAAATAAATGGTTTTTAAGTCACCTGTATCTTACTATCCATAAAAGCTTGGGGCGCTCATGTGTTCAATATTTGTCAAACAGTTACCACAATATTTTATTTAAATAATTTTTTGCAAATAGATTCTAGTAATGAAAGATATTTTGAATATGGATATTGAGCGCACAAGCTTTTATATATATATATAGATACAGGTGACTTAAAAACCATTTATTTTCTACTTTTTAGTACATTAAATAAATTAAAGCTAATTTTTAAAAAGTTTTTTTTTATATAATTTTATTTTCTACTTTTTAGTCTTCCATAAATTCAATTTTAGAGCTCTGAAATTTTTCACAAAAAGAATTTAAAACTTGCAGAGCAGTACACAATATTTAGGGTATTCACAGTGTCTCCTATCGTCATATCCTCAATTTAACAAATAATACGGCTGTGATCGACCCTAATATTCGTGGCATATTTGTGACGCGGTGAGTTGTTGCTATTTTGCCAGCAGGGCGCGGCAAGTAAGTTCCTATCGTTTTTCATTGATGTGTGGTGTACCTATAATTATAAACTGAAGCCCAAGTGTGTAGTTGCTTGAAAAGTGCCACGCCCCTTGTCCTACGCCCATAAATTTTTCCAGTGGAACGACACATCCAAGAGGCGACTGCATACGAAATTTCAATGCTGCACGACCTTTAGTTCCAAAGCTATTCTATATAAACGATTTTGTTTGTATGGGCGGTGCCACGCCCCCTTATCCAGTGCCCGCCTTATTTTCTCAGTAGAAGGATATGGATATGTAGTAAGTTCCTACCGAGTTTCATTGATGTGTGATTTGTAGTTCTAAAGTTATACACACGCCCCTTATCCTACGCCCATAAAATTTTACCAGTGGGACGACACATCCAAGAGGCGACTGCATACGAAATTTCAATGCTGCACGACCTTTAGTTCCAAAGCTAATCGAGATCAAAAATTTTGTTTGTATGGGGGTGCCACGCCCCCTTATCCTACGCCCATAAAATTTTACCAGTGGGACAACACATCCAAGAGGCGACTGCATACGAAATTTCAATACTGCACGACCTTTAGTTCCAAAGCTAATCGAGATCAAAAATTTTGTTTGTATGGGGGGTGCCACGCCCCCTTATCCAGTGCCCCCTTATTTTCTCAGTAGAAGGATATGGATATGTAGTAAGTTCCTACCGAGTTTCATTGATGTGTGATTTTTAGTTCTAAAGTTATACAAAAATCTGGAGTTGATAAAAAAGTGCCACGCCCCTTATCCTACGCCCATAAAGTTTATTGATTCATGTATTGGGCTCTAGATTAGGCATGTATGCAAAGTTTCAGATCTCTAAGTAGTCGGGAAGTGGGTGAAAAATTGATTACTAGATTTGACGACATACATACAGACATACCGGATGTGAACCTAATATAAAGCTTATAAAAAAGCAAAGAGTTGCCGCTCTTCAGCACTTTTCAACACATTTCAAAGACAACAGAGAAGCATGCAACATTTCGCCAATGAGGAAAGTAAAAGTGTTTGATGTGTGGCGATTACAGCATGCCGCTTAAAATTTCACACACACACACACACACACACACTCATAAAAAAAATTGCAATAGCACACAATGAAAGTAGGTATAGTGCATGTTGTTGCCACACTTTGTTGCACGCTGCTTGACTGCACACCCACACACACACAAGCGAAATAAGCCAAGCACGAAGCATTCACATTTTCCTGCATTTTAACTGCGCTAATTACGCAACATTTTGCAGCGCGGCTTGTTAACACAATTGCATTTACGCTAAATTAGCGCCGCCACCGCGTGAAAGCACTTCTAAGCAGCGCTGCCTGTGGGAGGAGGAGCAGCGAGGAAGGAAGGAGTATTGATAGTGCAATGTACAATACTCTTAGTTAGTAGTCAGTCGCGATTTGAAGACACTGACAAGTGATAGTGAAGGGGAGTAGCAGAGAAGAGTGGAAACAATTGAAAAGATATTTGAAGATATAGGATTAAAAGAAAACTTCATATGAGCTTACTTTTTTTAATTTTTTTGTTTGTTAGTTTCGTGTTTTTGGAATAAAGAGCAATTAAATTATAATAAGTTAGAAGAATTTTTTGGAGCTTTTAGACTTCTTTCTACAAACGATAATTCAAATAATCATTGATCGAAAGAATTGAAATTGAAGAAATAGAAATAAATCGAAGCAAATAAAATGAATATTTCTATTAAAAGCTTATGGTAATAAGTGCTGCCGCTTACTGTTGGTGCTTATAAATGCGTCAAACTTTTGTGATTTGTCAAGAATAATATATCTAGATATAAAAAGTCATACTTTGAAAAGTTTCGGAAGCAAAAGTATGACTGCTCTGCTCTCAAGCTACAAGCTGCAAGCTTCATATGCCGGCACAATTTGTGAATAGTAAAAGAAGAAAAACAAAAATGAGAAAGAGAAAGAAGTGAAAAGCAATCAAGTGATCTTGAAATGAAGCAGCAAATTATATTTGAATGGCCTTAGGAGCACACTCGTGCCACTGCAGCAGCGCCAATTGAGCTTAATTGAAAATGCATGATGAAGCTACTACAAGCAACTAAATTAGCACTAAATGAATATATTAAAAAAAATATAGAGATATACAAGTTAGTTAAAGTGCCAAATTGCAAAAAGATAGCAGTCATGTGCCTCACGTGCCACCAGAGCGAGAGACAAAGAAAGTTGATTAAACTACGTCGAAGTCGCAAAAGCGAAAATGTTGTTGCTGTCTGGCGGTCGGCTGCAGACATACACTCACACACACACACATGCACACAGAAAACAGCAGACGCATGAACAAGAGACTGCGAGACAGGCATTGGCCTGCGAAACAGCACACGAAGGCAATGCCACTGATCCTGCGCTAAGGACGAGACATGATATACTACAAGCGGCAGTGAACAAAAGCTCTAAACAAAGAACACTTCTGTTTTTGTTGTTAGCGGGAGGAGCAGCAGAGGTACTGGCGATAAGGAAAGCAGTCAGCAGCATAATTGCAACACTGGCAACATTTGCTGCGAAACAGGTGCGAGGTGAGCAATGACAGGCAATGTCGCCCAAAAACAATGGTGTGGAAGCAGCTTCCTATATAATGGAATAATGGAAATAGAATGAAATAACCAAAAAGGAAAGCAGTTGGAGCTTTGCACTGTCTCGCTAAATTTGTTAATTTAAAAAAATATTTTAATAGTTTTTGCCAAATTCAAAAGTCAGTAAAAAAAATATGGTTCAGAGGCAGACTAAATTTTAAATTTGAATTTAGAAAAACGCTTACAATGCAGAATGAGCCTGCTCAAAATGCTTTTTGTGCGCCACTGTTCTTCTCCAAGTTAGTATGCGGTGTGGCGGGTTTGTAGAGTGGCACGTGTGCAGCCTTTTGTTGCTCTTAAATGAACTCAGTTTGCTGGAAAATGAGAAACATGCGCTGCTGTTGCTACTGATATTTTGCTTAGTTTTTGGCATGGAATAGCATTATACACTCAAGGGCCGATTTTTCAAGAGTTAAATATAATACGAGCACACAAAAGTTAATGCGAGAAAGCAAGACTTAAGGCTCGCTTACACGGGCCGCTGCGCCATTCATCAATATATACATACATACATGTTTATATGTATACTTGTATGTAAGTAGCATAAAAATAGCAAAATACATATAAATAAACTCGTTCAAATATGTATAATGAAAAATTGCGGCGTTTCTTTATTATTTTCATTATTTGCGATAATTGAAGAAAACATTGCTTATATCATGCGTGATTATATTTCTGTATTTCGCAAGATATAATTGCATAAACTACATTTTACGACTTCAGCCTGCCGTGACGAGTGCAGTGTTTGCACTTGCAGCGACGTGAGGCCATCGAAGAGGCAGAAGAAGAAGAGCATTAGCAGAAAGTAGTAGCTTGCTACTGCAGCGCGTTGTAAAACAGAGTGCATACTTGAACTGCAGGCAGGGGTCTAATATATACATATATACAGGCAATCAGACAACGCCAGATGCAAACATCTGCCATTCTGTGTAGGCAGAAACACCTGTGCACAGTGCAGCCGATCGAGGTCAGCCTGCGTAAAGGCTTTGGAGCAGAATTGGCAGAAAAAAAAGCTAAAAGCAATTAAAGAAATAATCAGAATTATTGTGGAAATTTGAGCGCTGTGGCGTCTGACTCTCAGACACAACAGAAAAGAGATACTTCAGCTTCAGCAGGCGTGTTTTGGGGTTTGTGGTAGACAAGGTGTTAAGCATGCAAACACAATTCACCACAAATTGACAGATATGCACTTGACAATACACGATTATTTTCATATAGCTTTTAAGCCTGCAACTACAGCGGTGCGCAAAATAAAAGCAGCACTTATATTTAATAATTATATGTATGTATGTAGAATTGATGGTACTGCAAGGTAAAACAAAAAGTGCGAAAATTGCACTTGGTAAAATTGATTGATGGTAAATTAAGTTTTTTCAGTCAATATAATCAAAATTATATGGGTTTTTTAAAACAGATGCTGAATCACAACTTGAGTTAAAATTTGTTGCTGCAATGAAAATATTTCTAACATATGACATTCATTATTCGAATCAAGTTATATAGAAAAAGTAGCAGAAAAACGCTGCTCAGCAAAAGAAAAACTCAACTCTATGTGCTGCTATAATTTTGCACACAGCTGTATGCATTTGCACATGCAAATAATACGTATGTATGCGTCTCTTGCAAAAGGCAGAAAAAGGCATTGCCTCATCTTAATGGAATATGTTAACAACAACAAAACCCCTTATTTTAACATACACTCCTCATAAATCACGGCTTGAGCAAGATCATGCCTCAAATTGAATTATGCAATTTAATGGCATTTTTAAGCACTTTTTCTACACGCTTGTACTTTTGTCTTAAACTTTTTCAATTTAAAAAATTTTTATTTTTATGATTGGTGCAATATAAAATAGCCGCTAAACGAACGACAGTTGCTCATTAAAAATGAATGGAGCTGGAGTCGCTTTTAAGCCGACAAAAACACAACAACAAACACAGCCACACAGAGTGCCAGCATTAATTATGAGGAAAAAAAGTAATGATTGTTAGTTGCGGCTGGAGTGTTTCAAGTGTTAAACTGTCCACCGATCGCCCCTCGTCCGCTCTAAAGCAAAACATGAGTCAGCCCAAAAAAGCGCTCCATGGTCTGTTGCTCTACTGCTCTATGCTTCCAGCCGAAATTGCAAAGCCGTCAAAGTCGGAGCCACTTGGCCGTCGTTTTGGCGCGTTTCGTTTGACAGCGTAGACGAACCTTTGTCGAATGTAATGTCAGACCTGGCGCACAATTACTGTCGCATTTTGCAATTGAAGACGACTTAAATGTCAGTGTCAACTGTTGTTTATGACGTCGAGGTACCTTCCCAGACGCACAGCGCGGTAAGCGGCTGCTGTTGTGTGGCTTAAGCCCTCGCCGTTTCCGACGTTGATTGCCTGTTTGTCGGATACGTGAGTGTTTTACACATACTTTCTGCAATTCTGCCGCTAGTAAAAAGCATAGCAACTCGTTTTTGTTCTAAACAAAAGACAAGAAACTTTTAAATTGCTTCTTGGTGAAGCACTTTTCGGTTTTACGCCAGTGTCAAAAATGCTGTAATATCGACGTCAGCGCAAAGTAGACGCTCATAGAGCTGCCAATTCGTCGGTCGTAGAAGCAGGCAACGCTCAAAACACGAATTCTCTTAAATTAAATGGCATGAGTGTGCCAGGGATTGAAACGGGAATCCTTCCGCAGGAGAGGCCGAGCATAGATTAGCTGTGCCACTGCGGCGCCATATAGTAATCTATATAATCGTATGTATGTACAGTGAATCAAAAAAGTTTAGATACAAAGAATGTTTCTGAGAAAATGCGTACTAAAATATCAAGTAAAAACTATTTCGACGAAATTTTTAAAACATATTTTGTATAATTATTTAATAAAAGGTTCCACTACAAAAATTATTGCCCCATTAATTTTGTAAGTTACATAAGTGTAAAATAAGTTATTAAAAGAAAAAATGCCTAAACTTCACTGTAAGAAATCTATAACTAGAAAAGTGATGTTCAAAGTAATGCAATTTCATTCTGCGCTTGTGCTAAAAACTGGAAAAGCTTATCACGAGTACTGGCAAAAATATTAGTAAATAGTGTCGAATATGAATAGTTCGCTTGCTGTTGCTGGCAACCTACCGAACTTGCTTCGCACTGTTCTAGACCTTTGCCTCTATGGCGTTAGAACTTTAACACAAAACGTTTTGACTTATAAACATCGTCTTTTTAATAAACGGATTAGCGTATGTACAAGTTTCAGCGATCACATTCCTTGGTTTTTGTTGCTTGCGGCAAGTTAAGCTGCCAGTTTTGACTGAAATCAAAACGAGTTTGCGCGCTTATTTGCCTTGTTTTGCCAACTGACAATACCGCAAGTAATTCGAGTCATTCTCGAAACATCAAAAGTACAAACTTAGCTTAACGCTATAAAAAGTAAGAACAAAAATACAATGCACGATTTATAGAAGTTCGGTTAGCGGTGACCTTCCCAACTATACACATTTTTGAGATACAGAAATACCAGCTTTTATTATGACATTTAGGCGTCAGCGATTTTGTGAGTTTTGTGGCGAATTTTCTGCTGACATCTAAAAACGCGCGCTTGAGCTTATTACAACTGAAATATGTTCAAGTTCAAGGTGGGGCTTACGAGTGTAATTTATAAGTTTTTTTTGAAATTTCAGCCATTTTAGCCACAGACAGCAATTAGAGCAGAAAGCGCTCAATTGTGCTCAGTTGAGTTTCGAGTACCAAGGCAGCGATCAGCTGTTCAGCTTTTTGGAAAATTACTAAACTGATTTCAACAAACGTTGGCAAGTGTGAGCTTGTATTAAACTAGATTGTTCAAGTACAGAAAATTGTGAAGGGGCAAGAGTTGGCATTTGAGTTGTACATAAGTATGTACAGTGGTAATAAACAGAAAACGACAAATTAAAAATTTTTTCATAACTGCTATACATTTCAATTATTGAATAAATCAAATTGCAGTAACGATATTATAGCTATTCGATGAAACAATACTAAGAGAGCAGAAGCAAGCGAAAACTTGAATTGCTTTATTGTTACTTATTTACTTAATGTTTAATAACAAACCGTTACCGGCTTTCGACCTGATTTGTATTATTAAATGTAGATTACTTTACTCATACTCGTATTGTATTAAGACTTAGGTTCTAAAAATTTTTCGGATTGACTTCAGTTCAGGCAGAATGATTTCAAAAAGGTAATACTTAAAATTTGAAATAGTTCATTTGATATTAAAAACCAGCATATTAAATACAGTTTAATTGATTTTAGAATCTGAAAAATATGTAGTTCAAATACATATGTGCTGAGATTTAAGTCAATTTGCTCATCTTCAAAATGGTATTTGAACAGTTTGACGTAATAATTAAAAGAAATATTTTTGAAATACAAGATTTGCTTTTCCAAAGTGAAATCGACTATTTCTGAGATCAAATTAAACAAGAAGATCTCAAAATTGTGGCATATTTATAATAAAATAAACTCGAAATGCTGGGTTGAAATATTTCAGTGCCGGGACTGAAAATCGTTCAGAGTCGGATTTGCGATTAAAAGTCGACGATAATACGAAAAGCTTTTCTGGAAATTTGACATTAAAGGTATATAGCTGGGACGTATGTATATAAAATAGCGCTTGTCACGTGAGACTGTAGACCAATCAACCCCGCCGTTTCCATGACGCCTTAATGCGTAAATAACTTTCAATTGCAAATAACACGTAGCTTAAGTACATATAATAAATAAATACAGATATTAAATTTAATAGCAGCTGTGGATTTTTCATTGCATTGCATTGCAATTAAATACAATTACATAGTGACTAAATTTTCATAGACTTTTAAATGCATTTTTTAATTAGATATCGTCTAGCTGCTCACCTTGTGGCCAATGGCATATGACGACAAATGCATAATACAAATATATTATATAGGAATATTTTTTTTGTAACACTTTAGTAGTTAAAAGATTTCGCAGCAGCAGAAGCGGAGAAATATACAAAAAACACGCCTAAAGTTCATGTGGCAAAATCAGTTGAATGTTGCTGCGACTTGGTTGGCAGATGAATCGCGTTGAACGCTATTGACAGCGGTCAATTATACTCCGCAGATTTATAACAACAAACAACAAAAACAAGTGGTAATAAGAAGTTGGTGTAAATGTGTTGCGACAAGTGCGAACAGCTTCCAACAAAGCTGAAAGCTGAAAGCTCAAAATTGCTTTTCATTTGGCATCGTTACTCTGCTGTGAGCGCCATAAAATGTATTGTTTCCATAAATATGCAATGGCCACTGGCACTTGGTCACAGCTCTGCATGAGAGCAGAGAAGTGCAGAGCTACAGGCCCGAAAAAGTTGAGTCATCTCAAGTACAATAACACTTCGGAAGACGGATTTGGTCGATTCAAAGAAATCAACTAGAATCAGCTGGGCAACCGAGCTGGGGAGGCCATACCATAGACAGCATAGCTCCATAGCAATAAATCGAGCACTGAGTTGTAAACTATATTTAATACTTAACGTATCCATTTATTTATTGAAACTTATGGCAGGTTAGAGATCAATGCCCATTTTAAGTAGCATATTTTTATCTTGTGTTAAGAAACTATAGTTTTATAATTTGTCAAAATTTGCAGCTTTTGTAATATTTTACATAGAAGGATATTCCGAACAAAGGATATTCAAAAAATGCATATAATTAAGCAACGAGCACGTATTTGATGAAGATATAATGACACATGTCATCACTTTTCATAGAAGCGAAAAACGAAATATGCACTGTTGAAGTACCACACCCCGCACTTGCAGCAAATGCACTTCAATGCAGCCACATACTCCAAAAGATGCCCAAACAAAACGACAGCAAACAAAAGCACAGATAACTCAGAAAAGGCACGAAGTGACGACAAGCCGAAAGGCAAGCAGACAACAAGGACTCACCTCAGCCCACATCAGAAAGCAGAGTGTGCAAGTATAATAGACCATTTGGGGGACAGGTATGAGGTATGGTGACATTGAGCTGCTGATGTTGGAAACCGCGTGTTTCCTTTCAATCATCAAAGAAAAACAACAACAAAGTGGTGAGTTTGTTTTGACTGTTCCGTTGCGTTCAGCAGCAACCGGCTTTTCCGTTTAGAACGTGTTTTGGGGAAGGAATATGCCAACCCCATGAGGCGCCTGCATGTTAAGGGTGGCTTGCAAAGCGAAAGAGAGGGAGATAGAGAGCGAAAGTTGCCGGTTTTGTAGCCAGTGGTGAGATTATCACAGAAATGGCAGATTCATTTGTGGATGGTACAATATTTGGCAACATTGAAATTAATTACAGCTCCAGGTCCGAAATGAGAAGCGGAGCTGGCTAAGAGTTCAGGTCGAGCGTTTTTGCATGCGCGTGTGCTTGGTAGCTACAATTTTTAGATGAACATTTTTGGAGGCTTTATCAAAGCAAGACAGAAATGTCAGATCAAGCAAATCAATTATTTTCTCTTCAGTATTCCGAGTCCTGGAACAAATTTAATCTTTTTGCATATGCGCTAACTTCAGAAATGGCAAGTCATTTAAATCGCATGCATAAAAACGTGATTATTAAAATATAACTGCAATATTAACAGCTAATTAGACGTGTAATAAAAGGAAAGTTATTTGTACAATCAATGCACATTCAATGGTATTTATTAACACGAACGATTGTAATTAATATCTATAGCACATTTCTCAGTCTAAATTAAACCGTATGTCTCAGTGAATAAGTTTGATACGATAATTCCAGCAATCAAGCGCAGACTGACAATACAATCTGTCTATAACAAATAATTTCACTTAAACTGTTCCCTGACAGTAAGCAGTTTATGCCTTGGTAGAGCAAAGCTCAAAAAGCTGCTCAGATTTGCTTATATTTAGAAAAAAAGTTGCTATTTGCTTGTGCTCACTTGAGATTTTAATACGAACAACCTTAAATCTGAGCTTATTTACGCTCTGTTATGCCATTGATATGTACATATATATATTCATATAGTATATATAAGTGCTTTATTTATGGCTCAATTAATTAAGCAAACAAACTGCACAAATGAAATAATAACATTGCATGTACTTTGTAATACCAAATGCCGATTATTCGAATGTTCAACAGGCCGAAACATAATCTTCTTCTTAGTGACCATTGACCATTGTGTATTCTATAAGCTGTATATGTAGCTTATACTCGCTGTAATATAAGTAAGTATATTCGAAATTTACAGTTGCAATAATTTCGAATATTTTGATTATTGCTCGATCCGATTACCGAGTAAAAAACGAATTAAGCAATCACGCGCTTGTAATATGCCGATTCAGCAAGAAAGCGTCAGATTTTATATTCCCGAGAGCTATTAAAAATATACACACTATCTATGTCTACATACATATATGGCGATTGACAAATGCCCGTTTGACCATCGGAAACTTGATAGCCTACATTTACCTGCAGTCATTCATTATAACGAACCCATTTAGCATTCGTTCTCAATTCTGACGATCAGTTGTAATTCGCCTTTGGAGTAAGTAAGTAGCACACGCTCGGGATTATGCTGCTGGCTGGTGTGATTGGTGCTCTGCTGCTGTTGCTCGCCTGGGATTATCTTAGGAAAAAGCATCGTGTCGATGCATTTGCGAGATCCAAAATAACAGGACCGCGATGCTTGCCCATAGTGGGTTGCGCTTTGGAGCTGATAACACTTGGGCCGGGAAGTAAGTTTGGGGGCGAATGTGCGTGCAGTTGAGTGTCGTGCTGAGCTATAGTCTGGTGCATGCTTCGCAGATTTGATACCCTACATTGGCGACCTCTTCCAGCGGTTTGGCAAAACGTTTCGCCTATGGGTGCTACAGGAGGCGTTGATCTACACAAAGGACATACGGCACTTTGAGGCGGTACTCAGCAGCTCGACGCTGCTGCAGAAGGGCGACCTTTATAGGATACTGCGTTGCTGGCTGAACGACGGCCTGCTGCTGAGCTACGGCAAGAAGTGGCATTCGCGACGCAAAATCTTTACGTCCGCCTTCCACTTCAAGGTGCTGGAGCACTACGTGGACGTGTTCGACGAGCAGAGCGCGATCATGGTGCAGAAGCTGCGGCCGCTGGCCGATGGCCAGACGCCGGTGGAGATGCTGGAGAAGGTGTGCCTGGCGGCTTTGGATGTGATTACAGGTGATTACCGGCTGCTAAGCATATTGCAATGATGTTTAATTGTTGTATTATTTAATGCCGACGCGCAGAGGCAGCGATGGGCGTGAAGGTGAATGCCCAGTCGGACGTCGAGTTTCCGTATGTCAAAGCGCTGAAGAGGTAATTCGCGTGATTTGTGAACTCTGCGTCAGCAGGCTGTCATTAAGGCACATTTTCCATTTTTATTTAAATTTCACTATAATTTGTCCTCTCTTTCTCGCAATGAAAGCGTCGTTCATGTGCAACCGAATCGCATGATGAAGCTGTACGCACGCTACGACTGGCTCTTCAGGCTCACGGCACCCTTCCAATATCGCAAGCTGATGCATGACCTTAAGACAATGCACGATTTCACCATTCGCGTCATCGAGGAGCGACGTGCGTGGCTGCAACGCGCCATCGCCGATGGCAGCTACCAACCGCTGAGTAAGTGGCCGCCAGTGATATCTGCCGAATGCAACTGATTTGTGATTTCGTGTAATGCAGAAACGGCCGATGCGGACATTGGCGCCAAGCAGCAAATGGCACTCCTGGACATATTGCTGCAGGCCAGCATCGACGGCAAGCCGCTGTCGAACGCGGACATCTGCGAGGAGGTGGACACTTTCGTGTTCGAGGGTGACGACACCACCACGAGTGGCATCTCGCATGCACTCTACTGCATCTCACGGCATCCGCAGGTGCAGCAGCGACTCTTCACGGAGGTACGCAACGTCATGGGCGCGGACAAGGATGCACCCATCAACATGCAACAGCTGCAGGAGCTCAAGTACATGGAGTGCGTGATCAAGGAGACGCTACGGATGTACCCACCAGTGCCAGGCATTGGACGTAAAACGAACAAGGATATTGAGATTGGTATGCCTGAGAGTCATAGTCACAGTCGCCACAGTAACCAAACATATCACACTTTCAGATGGCGTGGTATTTCCCGCCAACTCGAGCATTTATCTGATCACCTACTTTGCGCATCGTGATGCGGATAATTTTCCGGACCCTCTTAATTTCATACCGGAACGTTTTGCTGAGAGCGAGGAGGAAGCTGTGAAACGCAATCCATTCGCTTACACGCCGTTCAGTGCGGGTCCCAAGAATTGCATTGGCCAAAAGTTCGCCATGCTGGAAATGAAGACGCTGCTCAGCAAAATGCTGCGTCACTACGAGCTGCTGCCGCTGGGGCCGGAGCTGCAGCCCTCGATGAATTTGATTTTGCGTTCGTCGAGCGGCATTAACATCGGCATGAAACCGCGCATTTATTGATTCCCTAAATATATACCAAAATCTAGCTTATAAGTCGGGAAGGCAGGGATTTTCAGAATTGTGTAACAAAGTTTCTTTGGTAAAAATATATATTTAAGTATTATCTACTATATTACCGTCCAAAACAAACACATCATATGTAAGAAAAGATAGAAAATTAGATATACCGAAATGGCACATACATGCACACTTAAAATTTGTCAAATAATTTGGAAATATGTGCAATGTAGATATAATGAGTTATTTTACAGCCTAGAACAACGAAAATAACACAGAAATACACCTTGCATAGATCCAACAAATATTAAATAGGTATATGCATGCAATGTTGAAGTGCCACACCCACTTGCGACAAATGCACTTCAATGCAGCCACATACTCCAAAATGTCTTTCAAAATACGCCCGTCAAAACGACAGCAAACAAAAGCACAGATAACTCAGAAAAGGCACGAAGTGACGACAAGCCGAAAGGCAAGCAGACAACAAGGACTCACCTCAGCCCACATCAGAAAGCAAAGCGTGCAAGTATAATAGACCGTTTGGGGGGCAGGTATGAGGTATGGTGACATTGAGCTGCGGATGTTGGAAACCGCGTGTTTCCTTTCAATCATCAAAGAAAAACAACAACAAAGTGGTGAGTTTGTTTTGACTGTTCCGTTGCGTTAAGCAGCAACCGGCTTTTCCGTTTAGAACGTGTTTTGGGGAAGGAATATGCCAACCCCATGAGGCGCCTGCATGTTAAGGGTGGCTTGCAAAGCGAAAGAGAGGGAGATAGAGAGCGAAAGTTGCCGGTTTTGTAGCCAGTGGTGAGATTATTACAGAAATGGCAGATTCATTTGTGGATGCTACAATATTTGGCAACATTGAAATTAATTACAGCTCCAGGTCCGAAATGAGAAGCGGAGCTGGTCGTTTTAGCATGTGCGTGTGTTTGACATTTACAATTTGTAGACGAACATTTTCGGAAGCTTTATCAAGGCAATTAACACGCTCACTAAAATGTCAGGTCGTCAATAGAATTAGGCTATATGTACAAGCAAAGCTATTATTTTCCCCACGTAAGATTGAATTGTTCTGCCAGATATACAATTAGTTGATTTGACAAAAGGGGAAAAAATCGAGTGCTTTAATATACTATAGCTCAAATCACAATCTCTATTTGTATATTTGACTTTTCTTTTTTGTCCGCTATTCTAGCATTATCGATCAAATAATACCAATGGCCGAAGAGTTGTTTAGTGATTCGCTGCGACGAGCATTTTCCAAAAATCTGCAAACCAAAAATTGCCAAGAAAATTTTAAAAATAACTGTGCTTGAGCATCCGCACATATGCATTATTTATGATAAAAAATATTTGACACCAGAAATCTTGACTCATAGATCACTCATAAAACTCAGTGTAAAACACCGCACACCTTTGCTTCACCTATCTGATTCTATTTTTCTTCACATGTTTGTGCAGCGACTTAAGTGGTGCAATAAAATTTTTTAAACTTTCTTCAAATAAATTTCGCATACTTTTCTCCTTTTTGGCAAGCCATGGAACATTTGCAAACTTTTGGCATTTTAAAGCGTCTGCAAAAATTAGTCACTAACAAAACACACTGTCACGATAAGTAAGAAAGTTCCCGAACGTGAATGGCTCTACAAGTCTGCATTTATGAGATGAGGGAAAAGTATCTTAAGAATTATGAACGCAACGGAAATGCGCGGAGTCTGCAAACTGGTAAATTTGCAAAGTAGAATGTGAATGTTTTTCGATAGCAAATACTAAAGTGATAAGCAGTTTTAGCAGGCAGCTTTTCCAAAGCATGCGCACGTAAGACAAGCCTATATGGAAGACTATAATTTATAGACTACATTACAAATAAATCCTTTGTTATTGCGTTGGGAGTATCTAACAACAACAATTATACGCTAAAATAGGTTGCTGTTTCATTCTACTTTTCAATAGCTTTCAAAAGGTTGAGAGTTTTAAAAAACATTCGGAAATTCGACATATTTTTCCTTTGAAGCATTGGAAAATTGCAAAATTTCAAAATACATGGTTCTCATTTTATAATGGCACAGTAATTTATGAATCTGACTTTTACAAAAATTTAAATTTTTATTAATCCAAGCGAGAAAAAGTCGATAGCTAAACTCCAGCGAACAGAACTATCATGTCAGTAGCGATAGTATTATTATGCAGCAAGATTTGAGTGGGCCTAATTTCCTTTTGTACTAACGAAATGTTTTCGGAAAGTACCTATATTTGGATTTTGAGGGATTTTCTACATTGAAATTTTAACGAGAAAGAGTATATGAAAGACATTAAAATAAGAAAGAAATCGATTGAATAGTAGAACCAATTCTTTATGCAAAGTTGAAATCTTTTCGAAATCAGTTCAGTGTTAGAACTACTACAGTCATGTTTAAAAAAATATAAAAACTTCGACACTTTCGAAATATTTGCTTATATTATTAAACTAGTCTGCGATGCAGATATTTAAGCGAATATTTGAAATATATATATGCCAAATCGTATATTTTAAGAAGGGGTCTTACTCGGAAAGATTTCGTTATTATCCCCCCCTTACACTCTGCCCATCACAGAGCCTGTTGTTCTGCTGAAAATCAACGACGACGCACCAAGTTCCGAGTGTAAATCTTGTTTTAAAAATAAATTTTCACGCATGATCTGCCTCTTTTGTGTCAAAAGCCAAGATATATGAATGAAAATAACTGCAAAAAAATTGTCAAATCAAACAAGTCTGATTTAGAGATATAACGAAAGCAGAAGATACTTTATAGTACGTCATAAAGCACACAACAGTGGCACAACGCCGTCGCTCCGTGCCATCAGATAAACCCCCGTAAGCACATAGCAAAGGTGCTGATGTCAGCGTAGCTAGTGCCGCGATATTTGCTGATACTCCTGATAACCAGAAAGAATATAGCATTTTGATTTTATCGCGCATCTAATGCGAAAAAATTTTTTATTATAAAAGCCACCCACGCGTTAATGCAGAGGTACAGTTCGAAACGAAACGGTTCGGTGCACACTCTACCAACGAATAACAACCACCCGAGAACTCACGAAATAAACGGAATGAGCTTGATTTGGAGAATCCTTTTGGCGGTGCTGGGCCTGGTGAGTGTGGCTCATTCGGTGCGCCCGCTGCCGCCGAACGCGGCGCTGACCAGCCCGCAAGGATTGACGCGCCTCTTCTTCGGTTCGCGTGTCGCGGCACAGGATCCCATGGTGGCCATGGCCTGCTTCGCCGACTACATTGCCGACTCGAATGCGGTGAGTGAAAACTACAGCAAGACCTACAATGAGTGCCTCGTGGAGGCCACGACATGCCGCAAGCAGATCAATGAGCAGGTGCTGGAGGAGCGTAAGGCGATCATAGCCGCCTCCGTGAACGTGTGCGATCGCATGCACACTTGCAATGCGCTTAACTTGACGTTGGACCTGCTCCGCTGTCATGGCAGTGTGGTGAGTTGTTCTTCTCTTGGCGTTCTTAACTGCTCGGTTGAAACATAACCATGCACTGCTACTCCGCAGGGCGCCAACAACACCAAAGACATTTACATGATCTCCAGCAATGCCAGCGAATACGCTTCTACGCTGGAGGAGCGCTATCGCCTCATCGACTTGCAGCACGAGCAGTGCTGCCACGCCGCCGAGCGTGCCTATGTCGATCAGACGGCCGGAAATTACAACCGCCTGCAGGCCTGCCTGGATGGACGCGTGCAGCCACGCCCACCAACCACCACCACGAGCAGCACGTCTACAACCACTACAACTACGACCACCACGACCACCGAGGCACCCACTACCACCTCCACAGAGGCGCCTACCACCGAGCCCATTCAAAACATTCAAGATCAATTCGTGCAGCTTTTAAAGCTTTTAAACTGACTTCCACCAAAGCGCTAAACTATTTTCGAAATCTCTTCCACTGAGCTGATTTCTCGAAGCACAGAACACAAGTAGTAGTTGAAGCTAGTCGCAGTGTGTATTCTACAAATAGTACACAGCGATTCGGGTGGAAGTGTCATATTACCCTTAGGCTAACTGTTCCTTTGTTGTTACACTGTATAGACTAACCACACTTCAGACAAATAAAATCACATTGCTAACGAACCTTTTAGACGGAATCGGTTTAAAGTTACCGTTTGGCTTCAAAAGCAACCCCCATTTAGCAAACTCACATATTAACCCTTTTGACCACAGTTTACTCTTGCTCGTACATTCGTCGTGAATAGGACTTACCGAGCACAAAGTTAAAGGGAATTTTTTTGAAGCTTACCTGTAAGTAAAAGAGCGAAAGAAATTTATTAAAGTCATGTTATAGCACGAATAATTATTTTAATAAATTCACCAAAAGGTTAAATGAGTATCGAAAAGCAATTGTTAAAATTGTGTCCTTGGTGCATTTCATTTTCATTCAACAGATACACATACATATATTCAACATGCAGTTGCTCTAAAAAAATTTGACAGACGATTGCTAAAAGTTCGAAAACAGAATAATTATTTTCATTTTATTATGCTTCGTTTCAGCTTAGACTTCGCTTTGATCTTGGGAATAAGCGCTGATCTTTGCTCGTAGAAATCAAATCAATCAATCAATCAGTTACGAGTGCCCGTTGCCCAACCGAAAAGTCTATTAATCTTCATTGCAGTTCGAATCGATAGCTGAAGAGCGGAAGTGCTCACAATCTTACAAAAGCTTAAAAATGCAGAAGTAATGTAGCTAGATACAGCAAAGAATAGCTATTAAATAATTAATTTCATTATCAAAAAAAAAGATAAAGATTCTGTGGCAAGCATATATACACGGTATTTGCTAATACATACTAGCAAGTTGATTCTTGAAACAACAACAACAAAATGTAGAGATGAAAATATTTTGAAATCTTAATGAGTTACAAAAAAATGTTAGTTATCATATTTTACACGCCACATCTTTGTAACTTCCTTATTAAAATATCAAAGAAATAATTATAACGTGTAAAAATGCGATAATCTGATAAAAAGTGCCAAGCTA
Source organism: Neria commutata (assembly GCA_963457695.1). Lineage (NCBI taxonomy): Eukaryota > Metazoa > Arthropoda > Insecta > Diptera > Micropezidae > Neria > Neria commutata. The sequence continues at coordinate 6,879,193 of OY735248.1, forward strand.
ACAAAATCAAAACAGAATATTTTGCTATCGTCATTTTTGCAATAACAACTTTTTATTTCGAATCGTATACACTTTACTACATATAGATAATAAGTTGTCTAATACTATTAAAATGCCGATGCACGACTTACGACTTGATCTAAGAAATGTGAGTTATACAAGCAAGAACGTTATGTAAAGATCACACAAGACAATTTCATAATTGGAGTGAATTTGAAAAAAAGCAAACACAAAAAGCCACACATCAACGTCATCATCAGCAGCATGATCAAGATCAAGAGCGATAACAACAATAAAACGCAACTGCCACAACAACCACAAAAGACAATGATATGAAACTGGAAATCGATGAAACATTCTACCATAATAATTGTAGCCTCTTATGGCAAAGCAACTTCACGTGCCACGCCGCCATCTGTTGGCCGCAGTTATGCTGGCAGTTAGCAGTATCCGCTGCCAATGAGTAGAGCCATTGGAGCCGCAAGAAAAAGCCGCAGAGACGGCGATACTTGGCGAGCTACCAGAGTGGCACTTCGCTGTGAGTCGGCGCTGCTGGCCGGTGGCTCTATTCATCATAAAAGTGCCTGGCAATATCGTGTGATGTGCGCGTATCGAAAGCCTTTAGCGATTCCAGGGTATTTTTGCAATTCAAATCATAACTATGAAATCCCGAGATCGCAAAGAAGAACGCAGCTATTCATACAAATCGACGGCTTCTTTCAAGAGTAGGCTAAAAAAATCTTTAAGTTTTCCTTTTTAATACAAGTTGCACTGACAGTGAAGTTTGGTTTTATTAGAACGTAGCCATCGATATTGACTGCAGTTTTTAAAAACTTTTTCATTATGAAAATTAACAGTTCTATCTACATCTCAGAATTTTGTCTACACAAATCTGGCGGTTTTCATGAAAATAGTATTTCATATCGAAATTCAGCATATCAGAGATAATAGTTCTAGATACGTCTTACTATATTCTTCGCACAATAAAGCTTAAAAGAAACCACCTGTTCGGGAACCCGTTTAGGAACGGTTGAAGCAAAAATGTGTAGGTCCCGTTGACTTGTGCTTAAATAAGAACGTGCACAAGTTAGTACGAGTAAGCAGGACCTAAGCCTCGTTTATACGGGCTGTTTCACTAATTTTATATTGAGATAACATAGAAGGTGAATTATTGAAACTACAAATATCGAAATACCAGAATTAGTAGCCCTAGCTACCCCTCGAAATGATTTTGTAGGCCATAGTCGCTGAAGTAGGCGGAGAAGCAGGAAAGCGCGCTGGCGGCAACACCTGCGTGCGGCTGTTCTGAACTTGGCGCACATTTCCAGCTGCCCCCTTGCACTTCTGCCAATGCCGCTAAAAATGGCGTGCCTGCAGTCTTTTCACTTTTCAACCAACAAATGCGATATTAAGGAGGTAAATGGAACTGGTTTCTGCTGTGAAGATAATTTCTAAATAAATTTGCTCTTGCTTGTGGGTTTTTTCCTCCTTAGTTGGCAAGATTGTCGTGATTCCTGCCGTCAGCGTGCGTCCGTGTAAATTGCAATAAGTGCATTGATTGTGGAGCAAGCAGCTCAAACTGGCAGTGCCACTCACTTAGGTGGCTCAGCGTATCAACAGAGAGACATTGTGCGAAGTAAGTATGTATTATAGAAATTCCATGTGGAATGTTAATGAAACCGACGCTAAGACATGTCCATCAAAGTCATGTTCGAGCAGCAGTATTCTGCACCTACATAGTGTAAGCAACTTGAAAGCAAACGAAGAAATATTTGAAATGTGATAAAATGAGCTTAGAATATGCGCTGGAGTTAATTAAGAAGTTTTCCTAGGCTAGAAAATTACTGCAAAGAAAGAAATTTTTAAAGCCGACAGTTCCAATTTTTAAATTAACTTAAACGTGCAAATAAGTCAAAAAAGATGCTGATAGCCTTTTATAAATCCAGTTTTACATCAAGAAGCGTTCGTCGGCAATGAAGTTTCAAACGGCTTTCAATTACATCATATTTATTTATAGGTATATATGATGCTAGAGCTCTTAAAAACACGTATATATATCTTATAGCGGTAACAGCTAAATATCTTTATGCATTATATATTTATACATGAAACGAATGGACTTTGTCGACAGGCACAAACTTTGGTCGCATTCATGGACATTTTTACTGACGTCGAAATCCACAGAGAATCACAATTCGAATTTCATGCTGTGTTGGCTGTCGAACTTTTGCAGAGCATACATTAGAAAATTTCCATTTCATTGTTTTCATCCTCACCGATCTTCTGGAAGAAGAATTTAACTCGATTGTAACAAATAGACTATACGAATCCCCCTTCATAACGAATAACCGACTAAATTTTAATTCATAGCTCGGCGTCTCAGTGGCTCAGTGGATCGTTGGTGTAAGCGGTCTCTGATGCGAGAAGTCGCTGGTTCGATTTCCAGCAGACTCTAAAAAAAAGAATTAGTTTGCGAAGAGTTTCTAAGCGCGGCGCCGCAATCTCCCGCGAAAAATTGTCAACTCTATGGAAGTATTCATTGTCATGAGTACAAAGCTTCTTAATCCTCGGACCGCCATCGGACACAACTATAGCATAAATTTGTATTGTCTTAAATATGGAACATGCTCCTTTAGTTACACATTTGACAATATTTCGATATGGAGGCACCGAATATAGAAACACTAAAATATTATTATTTATTTTATATAGCACAACTGAATCAAATGATCGCTTTGATTACTTGCACGTTGCAATCAGCCAAACAACCACACGAATGAATAACAACAACATTGTCAGGTTATTTGCAACAGTTGACAGAATTTGCCGCAAGTTTTCGTGAGAAAATTCCATGGTTTTGCGCTTCCTCATTGAGCTCGTGCTAATTTGCCGCATGCACGCCGATGGCTGACTCCAGATTGCTTGTTATGGTGAAAACAAAACGAAAATGGTGCATCCACTTGTCAAGTTGTATGACAAACGCCCGTTACGCTGTTGCACTTCTATGTAAATACGCTATCTTACAGCCGCAATTAAAACTGATTATCTAATAACCGGAAATTATGAAGTTTGCTGCAGAAAATGGCGCACACTCAAGACAACTCCTTTTCAGTTGCGCGCCAATAAATTTTCCTTGATGGCAACTCGCGCCTCACGAGCATTGAAAACCAGTTTGCGCGAAATGTGGCAAATGTGCTAATGAAACGTGTGAGTTGCAGGTGAGATGTGAAAATAGCTGGGATGTGCCATGCTGTGAGCTAGCCACAGAACCGGTGCTTGAAGATAAAGCTGAGCGGCCACTTGGTAGAAAAATTATTGCAATGTGGTTATTAGCCGATTGGCTCTTGGCATGTGCTAAATGGCTAAGCAGAAACAGGGTGTAATTGTTATTTGCAGTTTGTAATTTAGCGATAAGAAAGTGCTCTGAAGAAGCTATCGAAGCCAAGTGGCACACACGTTAAACAAGTGCGCAGATAATGATGCGACTAGGAAGGGAGAGTGTGCGAGAAAGCTAGGCCTAAGCCCGTATGGGCTGTTGCGCAAATTATATATACATATATGTATATGTATAATTATATATATAGGAAGGGAGACTGTATTGTAGTAAAAAAAGGTGTATTTTGCATGGGCAACTTTTAGCTCGATCTGCTCTTCTCGACAAAGCATGTCAATTACAACATTTCGGTAGTAATCAAATAATTTGTCGATGCGCCTTATACAAAGTTTTCCAATAAAAGCGGGTCAATATAGACAGGCTGTGGCGGCCATCTTGTTTTGGCGCTTTCAGTCAAATCTGTTGTTTATTATTCAGTTACTAATGCCAAATCACCATGGCGAGTTACACAATTGCGCAGCAGATCCAAATGAAAAAATTTATATTATATTTCAACATCGACCCTATTAGGGAAACCCTTCGAACCCTTTATATAACAGCGTATACTGTTGCAAAAAATAATAAGTACACAGTCATAAATTTAGGTTTTTCCTTAATATTTTTCATTGGAATCACTTTGTCAAAAGCAAGTATCATAAAAATTGGGTCTCATTGCGGCATTTTTCTCAAAGTTTTAAAAATTTTTGGTCAAAATAATAGATCCATCTGGTTTTTTTGTTTGAAAGTTTGTATAAAAAAGAGATTTTTAAAGATTTATTTTCAGTTAAGTTGTTAGGAATGATCGAATTTTATGTAATATTAGTGACTGATGTGTCGAAAATCTCATTTTCGATCGAAGAACGAAAATTTTGTTTAAGGCAAAAAAAAACACGGTTCATCTTTGTCATTACCAGTTCATTGGAAAGTTCTGTGCACTTTGTACAAAATGCTCTGAAACAAATCGCAATTTTAAGCTTAGAAAGGAGAACCCGTCAGCAAAACCCATACTCATGATTTAATTGCTAAGAGCCTTCGCCGCACAGCGGCTTTGCCGAAAACAACGCAGCTGCAAAGGATTGATGCGGAATCGATGAGGGCTGACCGCTTCAATGCTGCCCAATGGCGAAAAACCCGTTTGCCAGCGCCAACCACGAACGAGTCGTGTGGCGGACGGCACAAGCTGACAGCGGTTGCAAGTGCGGCAGTGCGTTGAGTAGGCCCACAAGGAAAGTTGCACAAGTGCGCATGTGCTGCTACTCCTACTCCTCGTCCCGCCGCTACAGCATGGTAAATGTGTCTGTGGGCTTTTTCCATGCGCGTATTCAGGTCATTCGCATTTTACCATAAAGTTTTCACATTTTAGGCGGCCAATTGCAAACGTCTTCGCGTCCACACTTGCCTTTCCGCTTTTTATTGCGCGCCTTCAACGTGCGCTGGCGGCTGGGTACTTTCGACTTCTCAGCCGGTCGATGCATGCTGCTGTTGTTGTTGTTGCACATGCTAATGTTGCTGATATTGCGGATTTAGCACGCTGTTGTTGACGCCGCTGATGTTGCTTGTTGGCGCTGTTGCTGCTTGGCCAAATCATTAATAATCGATTTGCAGCGTGCCACATGCAACAAAAAAGAAGAAGAAGACAATTAACTTGTCAACTGGCAATTTGTGTTGCCCGCTGCAGCAAGAGGGTGGGAAGAGCGCATTGCAAGTTGCAAATAGCTGTGCAAACATTATTGCCACATTGTGGCATGTGTTTTTATTTTGCTGCAATTTGGCTTTCACTGTCAATGCGACTGGACAATTGCGCTCAAACTGACAAATTTCACGGCAGCCGCATCTAAAAATTGCATTTTTATACATGCCACACGATGCACGTTGCATGCCGCATAGAGTGTCACTCCAAATGTCAAGGAAGACTGCAACACTTTAGCATACAGAGACATAAGGAGAGAACACCTTAGTCAGAAGTTTTCTACGGTTCCTTCGGTTTTCCGCTCGGATCTCGAATTTCGTTTCGTTTTGATTTAAAATCAGAAAGCAGAAGCTGCCAGGACCTTAAGTCCGAAACAAACAAAGCAGCTTATATTACAGCAACATCGATGTAAATAAATGAACTCAATGCTAATATCTTTTGCGAATCCGAAGACATTGCCACAATGGCACAACTCTAAAAATACATGACAAAAGTTTAACAAACAAACCTATTCTGAAGAGAGTCACAAATAACACAATTAAATATTTTGTATCAATTGATGTTTTTTCTAGTAAAAGAGAACAATTGAAGAGGCAATCTATTAGGACTGCACGGCCAGAATAGAGCTGCTAGACAGTGTTTTTTAAGCACAAAGTCCTTAATACTAAATAGTTACTCTTTGGCGATTTTGAATGCACTGCATATTCATATATATATAGGTATATACGGAACAACTGCAGTTCATCTGCTTTCAACTGTTCAATGGACCGTTGTTGAAGCTGAAGCTAAATAAATATAAATTACCGCCAAAGTAAACCGAGAGCCGAGACTATTCAACTCAGATCTTTGTAATGCAACTAGTACATTTGAGTGGCCACAAGCCGCTGGGCAAGTGGGCAGCAGGAAGATACAGTCGCCAGACAGAAGAAGAAAACAGCAAAGCCAAGTCACTGAAAATGGTCAGTCAGCAAAAATGGCAACAATTCGCGGCAAGCAAAAGCGGCCGTACAAAGAAGCGCCAAAGCAAAGCAACACAGAAAGAGAGATAAAGTTTAAAAGATAATGCAATGCATTCATAAGCGTATCGTGGGAAGGGGGCATCTGCAGTTTGTGCAGCTTGCGGCTGGTAGCTTACAAGTTGCAACGTAAAGCGCGCTGGAAATCTGCAGGCTTTCGCAAAATAATAACACCGCAAAATGAAAACACTTTTATTTGTGAGCAGCCACAATACACATGCATGGACTTACATTTGTGTGTGTGTGTGTTTATATTGCGGGCCATTAATAAAAAATATGCAGCCAGGCTTTATCTGATCTTTTTTATAGGCCATAATGGCTTGGATGCAATTTAATAGATTTTATGCGCAGGATTTCCCGCGAATTAAATCTCAAAAGGCATTTATCATAAAAATAATCTATAAGCCTTTGGCAGCTGCACAAATCATGTTGGTGGAGATATATATGTATATATGTATATACTAAGAGCGACGGCTTGCTCAAATTTTTACATACAAATAGTGACTCAAAAAATGTTGTGTGCAAGTTTTTCGTACAACTGCAAGAAAAATATCTTTTGTATTTTTTTAATAAAACTGATTTTGCCTAACAACAAAACAATAATCATCAAGACAATTTACAAACTCCCAACTGTATAATATTCCAAAAAAATTTCTCTGATAATAAGACTTTTTTAGCTCATACTTTTGACATTAAAATTTTATAAAATTCGGAAATTGAAGTAAATCGATTTGGCAATTGAAGCATTCATCTATCTACTCAGCCAAGCGACGCTGCCATACATTTTGTTGCATACAAAATATTTTAAATATATCATATTTTTCCAACCCTTCCAATATGATTTTTAGCCACTTACTCCCCATCTTCTCTCTTTCTCTCGCATGCATTTAGCTTTTTTTTGTTGCTATAACATTTCAGCAACATTTTCTTTATTTCTTTCTGCACAGACTACTCACAGACCCTTCAGAGACAGTTGGCTTTTGTCACTGTCAAGCCGCATAAGCAGCTTCGTAAGTTCATTGGCCAGCGAGCAGCGTTGTGCTGTTTCATGTCGACTGACACTTTTGAGTACTGCTGAACGAGTTGTCAACTTGTTTCCTTGGCATCTGCCTTCCGCTCGCTTTGCTTTGCATATAAACAACAGCTACTTTTAGCCATGTTGCCCTAACAACCACACTAGCGCCACAACAACTGCTGCTGCCACACACCAGCACTAACAAGTGCTGTTGTTATGCTTATTTCCCCCAACTACCCCACTACCACCTCAAGCAACTTATACGGCGCCATCGTCCTCGACGCGTGTTGCCTGTCAGGTTGGCGGTCCTTGTGAGTTGCGTCATGCTGTTGCATTGTTGTCAGCAGTGTCAAAGTCAAACATTATGCAATTGCCGCTGCAAGAACTCAGTGTGTCTGCAATGCATTGCCCAGCAAGTTGAAAGGTAGTTGCCGAAAGATAAATATTTCTATCTGTTAAATGCAAAACGACTGTCTGCCGTTTTAAACCTACGAGTATATTGCAAATATTGACTGAGCTTTATAAATAATGCGCTTTATTGGCGCTCCAAAAATATTGACGTTGCATGAATAAGGCAATCAGCTCGTCTGCCATGATGTTTGCAGCAAGTGGCCAACTTTCCTTGCACTGCAGTGAATCAACAAGAGAACATCATGACACATGCCAGATTTATGTGCAGAAAAACCCAAACATTGTCTACCGCTTACTATGGCAATTGTTGGTAATAGCATATGAAACGTATGAGTCATGTCTGTTGCGCTTTGATAGCCCCTCATGCCCTCAAGAAAATACACAACTATTTTCATCGAAACTCATGAAAGTTCTCATCTACGACACAAGTTGATGTGCCTACATAAAGCAATCAACTCTACCCACATGAAAATTTTATGCTATTCTACTTAATCGAAGTGTAGGAAAAGTTCAGCGATATCGGCAGAAAGGCGCTTTCAAGTCATAAATTATTTTTCTTATGACATTGACATCATGTAAATCTTGCATATACATATCAGCGACCCAAAAAACGATCGGTCGGATTGTTGAAAATCCGAATAAGCTGCAGATAGCTCTCTGTGTAATAAATATTTCATCATTTCATATGAAATATAGCAGAGGTGCCTGGAGAGACGCCCTACGGCAGTTAAGCGACAACGGGTTATTATTGATCAATCAAGAAGAAGTAGCATTTCATATAATAATTAACAGAAATTTTCAAGTTAGTATCTATCTAAACTAAAGAAGAAGAAGAAAAAGAACTCACAAAACATTTAACATATCAATTTTTAAAATATCAACCAACAATTCTCGATTGAATTTTACCTTTTAATTTAGCATTTCGTGAGTAGAAATTTAATAGTCTTAACATTTGGCTAAAAAAAAGAGAACGTAAATTTGATTTCAGAAACAGAGAGAAGAAAACACTTATTTCGGAAAAAAGTAATACATTTTTTTTATTGAAAAATCAACATTTAGTACAATTTTCTGCAAATGAAAAGATCAGGATCAAAGTATCAGGTTCGTCTAGTTGCACTTGCAGGCAGAAGAAAAAGGTAAGAGAAAATACTGTTCAAAAATATTTCGGGACAAAGGTTCTAAAAAATATCAAGTATATGTACATATGTACATATATATAAAAACTGTAGCGATTGTATGCTTTCGCATTTGAGGACACTCTCCTTTATTTTAGAAAAAAAGTAAGAAACTATGATCTTGTCGAAGAGACACACTTCATTTAAGTCATATTTCAAGAGCGAAAAAAAAGGTTTCATAAATGCTATTCAAAGACTTTTACGAGCAGACCTCACAAAAGTAATGCGCGCCTGTCATGTTTCCACTATTTTATGGCATTGTCATTTAATTTGGAACGCGACATTTACATACGAGTATCAGCAGACAAATACCACGAACGCTCCGAGCTTCTTTCAGTTGTCAGCGGAGACACCAGTTGGCAGCGACAAAACCGTGTAATAAGCCATAAAGGGGCAATGCTCTCTCACATGGAGCAAGTTCATTCATTTCCACTGTGGGTGGCAAGCAAACTCAACTCAAAATGCGTAGCACAGCACACGAAAAACGGAAACCGTAATAACCGAAAAAAATATCTTTATATGGCAGATACTTCATGCAGCACATCTGCCTGCTTTAGTTCGTTTTTCTTCTTCTTTTTTTTTCATTGTAAAAGCAACGCATTGCCATTTTTGTGCATTCTACTAATCGCATCACATTTGTGTGTTTGTTACTCTGCGTGCATGTATTTGTGAGTTTAAGTGTCACTTACACGCGCTCTTGTTATGTCCATATACATATGCTGCCACTTTATAGTTTCACGCTGCAGTTTGCCATAATTTTCTAGGCGCGCCATAAATGTTCAAGCAAGTGTGCATTTTTTATGAACTGTTGTGACAAGTTGGCGTATAACGGTTAATATGAATAATAATTTTTTTTTTGAAAATTTTTTTTACCTTTTTCGCAATATGGCAACAGGTTTTGCGCATTGTCGCTGGGTCAGTGAAGTGAGCGTTTTTGCAGTTTTTATAAATGTTTTTTAAACTTGATTTTTTAGATGTTTGAAAAAATGGTACTTCCGCAAAACTAATTTTTTTTTCCAGCTGATTTGATGTGAAACCAGATTTATGCTGCAGTTTGCTGGACATTGCCATTCGCTCGAAAAGGCATAAAAGAGTGTGCAATGCTATTTACGAGCGCACTTTATAGGTTCATTTGGATGCCAGTTTCTGTGGCATATTCAAAATTGCCACTTAAATTAAGTCATGAAATGGGGCAAATGGCAAAATTGCGTTGCAACTGCAGCGGGAACAGCCTCAAAAATTGAATATGCTTTAGCCAAGTTTGTCCACGATTTGAGTAGCTTGATTATGGCAAACGGCAGCTTATGGACCGCCCAGAAACACTTTCTTAGAGAAATGATTGCTTGAATTGCCGTTGCATTAGCACTTATTTCCGGATTTTTAAAAATTTTCCCAAAAAAAAAGCAGTTCATCGACACCAAAAGCTTAGAAATGTACTATATACCTACTCATGGACGTTGCCAAGAATTTAATTTGCGAAGGCTTTTATGAGTCATTTTTTGAGAAGCGACAATTGACCGACATATTGACAGCAGTGGCTGCTGAAAAGCACTTCCCGTTTGCCGCTGCCACACAATTTGCTTTCTACAGCAAGCCAGTTCATTTTGGGGCACTTCATCTTAGAAGCCGCTACCCCAGAGTTCGGCGCCCAAACACATTGCCTCAGGCACTCATTATAGCTTTATCGATGCCTCTTCAGCATGTTCGTTTTCTAGCTCGACCGCACGAAATCTTAATTAATGATAAGTACCTACGCTGTAAAAGTGGAAGTGTTGTGTAATAGAATAGGAAACACACGCCACCGCCGCCGCAGAGGCACTCAATTGCATAGGAAAGCAAGAAAGAAATACAAATAGATTGAGAGAGACCACAAAAAAAGAAGCAGAAATGCACTGCATAGCTTATTGCCAGCGGCGAAGGTGCCCCTTTAACAGCACTTTGCAGTATTTCAGTTTCCAAAGGCATGCAGAGCTTTGGCCACTTCGCTCGGACTACGGGACTACGTGTCTGCGGCGGCTCATTACGCTGCGGCATGATCTGGAGGCGCTGAGCGGCACGATCACTTTCTCAAAAAGCATCAACGCTGCGATTTACTCGAATTACCAGCTACAAATTTAAATGCGCATTCTATGTGGGTTGGTGTGTTGGTATGCCTGTGCATGTGTGTGTGTGTGTGTGGCTATATGCAACAACACGGAATATAACAATTAACCGCAGTAAAAAGTTCCTGCTTTATTTTGTTGCTTTGTTTATTTTTCCAGCGTCTGCTCTTGTACAACTTTTCTGTTTGTTTACTTTCATCTTTAGAGAAAAAAAGAGCAAAGCAGAGCGAATAAATTTGTTTGAAATTAGCTTCTGTTTTGGCTGCTTCTGCTGTTTGTTGCGTTGACATCAACTAATCACAACCTTCCCCTTTCCCCTCCACTCCCTTCTAAGCGCCAACAGGGCTCAAATTAAAATGTGCGCCGCTTTAAGCGCTAAGCGCTCGCATTACACATTCGACTAATATTTAGTCGCGCCGCTTTCAAACCGTTTTACGTCACTGCGCGCGTTCACCTTTTTTCTATCAGCCTGACGTTAATTTCTTTGTCAACACAGCAGCGCTCACTTTCCGCTTGACTTGGCTCTTCTGGTTTTATGCGATTTGTCATCTTTCGAAAAAATACGCTACATATACCCTAATTTGTGTAGAACTATAAGCCATATGTTAATAGCACATGTTTGCCTTGCACGAAATGCTGGTAACATTTGATAAATATTGATACGGCTTTTATAGGCATGAACAGTAAAAAATCGTTCTAATTTATTTATTGCAATTGCTGCTGGTCTAAAAGAGGCCAAATTGAATTGTGTAAATTTTTTTGATTATTCACAGCATCAATTCCAAAAAAATTTTATTTAATTTTTGGCAAATTTTGTACTTAATTCTAATAACAAAAATATTCGTGGCCTAAAACAATAACCGCTTAAGTCGACTTAAGCAAGAAATGAGTTATGAGGGGCACCTCTCTATTCCTCTCATTGCACTGCATATTCAGCTTAAATCGATTTGAATTGATAATAGCATATATTTAAAATATACTTTTATTTTGTAAAATTTCTTCGAACTATGCTTTCTTAAGCCTAGAGTACACGGCATGTACATATGTATGTATATGCCATCGTGTATGATGCCATGATTTGTGACCAATTTTGATTTCATTTTGACGTCACGATGGCTTGTACATATGTACATCTGTACATGCCGTTCTGGCATGCCGAGTACTCTAGGATTTCTGTTCGAAAACGCTTACACTAACCACCAAATATTTGAATATGAAATTATTTTGATATTGAAAAATCGTACCATAATTTAATTTCATTAAGTTTCATTTAATTATTTTGATGAATTGTTTTGCTCGAGTTGAGGTGATGTGATTTTTATTTCATTCAATATGATTTGATTTATTTCATTGAACATTTCATAAAAGCTTCATAGAAGCCGAACTTTTTGCTCTTAAACAAGAAATATGTGCATATATAATCAAAAAATCTTCAATACGAACTCGCAGTAATGTCTACTTTTAAGAAATTTTGCCCCAATTTGATTAGCTTTGATAGATTGATCGTTGATTTTATTTTGAATGTAATCTGACAGTACATCGTAATAGTAAAAATCGAGAAAATCACTCGAGCTCTGGTCGAAGGAGGTTCGGTGACTTGTCACTTTTAACACTCAATCCCAATGGCTTCGTTCTACATTTCTACATTTTTTACAAAAAGATGACCACGCCCAGAGTCCAAAAGCTTCAAAATGTAAGTGCTAATTAAATGCTCCAGCGCAAGTGCTCCAGCGACTTGAAGCGCATTCAGAAAGGGGCGTTACTCGTAACATGTTTAAAATGCGATAAGCTGAGAAACATCAGCTGCAGGCCAGGAATACCCAGCGCGCCCTCGCACCCGCCCTGCGCAGAACTATGAATGATTTATGCTGCGCGCGTCACACGAAAATGTTTTCATGGATATTTGATTAGAAAAAAAAGAGTGCGCGATTCGTCGCATTCGCCGTGCAATGCACTTGCAATTCCGTGGCTGCTTTGCGGGATTGCTTTGTGTGGCAGCAGGCGGGCCATTTTTGATATGCAACAGACGTTTTTCAACGCTTCAACATTTTTCTTATTCCATGATTTTTGTTGGTGGAGGGGAGAGCGGCTAGATTGATTGCCGCCGCACAGCGCGCGGAATGTGATGGGGTGGGGCTACATGCAGCCATAACGGTGCCGTGGGTGAGTGACCCCATTCGAAAAGGGCGCTGCTATCAGTCGTCAACGCTTGCAGTAGCTTCTTCTTCTTCTTTCACTGTTTCGACTTCTGTTTCTAGTTTTGTTGTTTTTGTTTTTGTTTGTGCTGTTTCTATTTGAATTTCCAAATTGAATACCTAATTGCATTTGTGCGTGAGTACTATGCATGTGTGTGTGAGTGTGTCTGTGTGTGAGTGTGTCTGTGTGTGAGTGTATGTGTGAGTGAAGTATTTACGTAGTGCATTTCCGTAAATTATACAAAAAAAAGTTGTTTGTTTTTTTTCTTCTTTTGTTTAAAGAAAAGACACGAGTGTATTTGAGAATGAAAACAAATTTTTGAAAAAAAAGCAACTACAAATAAACAGTACAAAGTTGGGCGTGATTGCTGTATTTGTGTCAGATGGATATTGGCTCCGTGACAAAGCAAGCTAATTGCGCTTTTATGGATTTTATAATTTACTTAATTTTATTAAAAAATGCAAGTATTCAAACACACACGTTAACTTTTGTTTGATTGAAAAACGACGATAATAAAAACGCTTTTGAACAAAACTTAAATTTTATTGTGAAAAAATTTACATTTTTTTTGTACAAAAAGTGAAACCTTCCCTCTTTTTCCAAATTATGCTAGTTTTAGAACGATCTTGCCAACTAGCTGACTCATTAAGCCTTTGCGAAACAAGTTTCTGACTACGGGCCTACATATTAATCGGCGACCAAAGTGGACTTTTCTGGCCGCAGCCGAAAGTTATGATCGGCCTTCTCTTTGATTTACGGTCGAAAACGAAAGCTCATGGTTTATAAATAGAAAACTATTTTTGTTTCTTTTCTAATGTTATTTTGATTTGTATGTATGTATGTCAAATATGGGCACACTAGTCCCAACTATGACCCCGAAATTGGTAACGCTTTCATATGCAAAATACGAGTAGTTTATTGTATATAGCAAATAATTTATATTAATAGCAAATAAAATCAAACTAATCGAATTTTTATTGAAAGCTTTGAATGTCGAATTTCGCATTTACTTTGTCTTTTCACTTTTCATTTCGTTTGAATAGTTTCTCTTTATTGCCTACTGCCTTTTTTGTGTGTCTGCCTTTTACCGCTTTACCGCTGCCGAAATTGGCAACACTTTATTATGAAAAAACGAAAAATGCAAATCAAATAAGAAGCTATCAATTTGCGGTTATTACGAAATACGTGCTATTATGCAAATGCCTTGAAGGAAATCGAAAATAAACGTATGCGCATTTTTACGCAGTAGAAGGAAATTATAAAAAATGATATAATTTATGCTAGACAGACTAACACACATTTTTTTATGAAAGTAAACAAAACGCTCTATTGGTCAAGACAAGCATGGCAAAAGCTTGGACGGCAAGTACTATATGTAAATTAGTCAATATACTATATACATATGTTTATATTAGAAGGTAAATACAATGCAAATATGCAAAATGCCACAAAAATCATCGAGTTGTTTTTAGCAGAAGAAGGCAAAAGTAAACAAATTTATTTGCTTTAAAAATAGCACAAATATAAACAGCTCAGCTGAATATAAATGGAAATTGCATTTTAACACGCAGCTCAGCAATCGATTCAATGTCAGTAGCGAAAAAGGTTTAAAAAGCGAATTATATTCTGCGGTCGCTTATCAATGCATTTGCATTTGTATGTGAGCGGTTTTAGACTTTGCATATTTCATATTTGCATCGAATGGCATCGGTTGAAATTGAGCCTGGTTCTTTTTATGCGATTTCTTATCGCTTTATTTTTTTTAAACCATTTCGGTGAGCAATTTAATTGTATTGAGAATTTGTCGAGTCGCAATTTCAAAGCAGGTCTCGTCAAAAAGTTGCCTTCTTCATTCGCATTTAACTAAATACAATAATAAAATTACTATCAATATAAAAATACTATAAATGTCAGGGCTTTCGACTCGACTTTATATTTAACAGCAGTTCAAAAGAATCAATTCATAAAATTTCATTAACTAAATGTTTCAAATAAAATAAATTTTTGCTTTGAAGCAAAATTTAAAATTTTGCAAAATGCTAGCAAACTTTATTACATGTTAGTAAAAATGAAAATATTCACTAAAAGCTTGAAAGCGCGGAATAAAATAAAAAATCAAACAGCATGACCAAAATGGGGAATTAAAGTTTTATAGAGCAAAAAAAAGAAGCAAAACAAAAACCATTAAAACTAAAAACCAAAAAGCAACAGCGGCAAAACCAGTCGAAAAATGAGCACAAAAAAGCTGATTCAGAGATTTTCAGGGAAACAGGCGTTTGTAGTTATTTTGTAAAAGGTGAACTGAAATGCAAAAGCAACAACAACAACACCGACAGCAAAATGTGCAAGCGGAAAGAATATCAAGTCTACCTGAGAGTCTGGCACTACTGAAGGTGGTAGATACGAGTGTATGAGTGCACAAACAAAACAAACAACAACAACAACAAAATAATTGAAATAAGAAGCAGCAGCAGAAATACACTGCAAAATGCCAGAGTACATATTTATTGCGATATAAGATACAAACCTTTGGGCAGCTGTAGCGACTGCGAGTGAGTGTGTGTGTGTGCGGGTTGCAAGCCGCAAGCGATGCAGTTGACATTTACACAAACTGCATGCAAGGCAATGAGGAATTCACTTTGGAATGGTCGGTTGATTGGCGCAATCTTACGGATGCTTGCGATACTAGATACTTCAGCAATTAAGCTGCAATTGAGCGCTGAGTGCACTTTCAATAAAAACTATAAAAAACATGGCAACACAAAATAGCAACAAATTCAAATGTACTGCAACAACCACAACAACAACAACAACAACGCAGCGCAACAAGCATGCCTTTGCGCTGCTCAGCTGTATCTTTGCATCTGTGAGATGCTAGCGCGCGCATATCGCACAGATGCTGCTGCCTGCCTGCTTAGCGTCGAGCTGACGCGCTTAAAAATTGTTGTTTACAATTTTTGTTATTGTTGTTGCTGCTGTTGTTTTAGTATTTGTTGTTTGCTTTTTTGTTTATTTCTCTGTTTGTTTGCTCTTTCATGTTCTTTTGTCATTTATAATATTTTAATTCGTGTTTCATTGTTGTTTGTTTTTGTTGTTGTTTACACTTGGACCGCAAACAGCGCGAAAACGCCGCCAAGCGAAACGCTCGCTATTAAGTCACACTTGGAAATTCCGCGTACGGTGATTTGTATTATACGCGATAACAATTAAATAATTTGCAAAATATCATAAAAAATATGTATAAATAATATTAAAACAAGCACACACATTCAAAACACCAACCACAAATAAAACTAACCTTTGCCGTTGACAGTTTTGTATTGACTGACTGTTTTAGTTTGATGCGATTTTCTTGCAGCCCTGTTAGCTCAGAACCAGGGTTACCGTTGTGCATTTTGCAGTGTTATTAAACCACCTTTTGTCTTATTAGTACATACTATTCATTGTTAGTACCAATTCCAGTGTTGTAAAACCATTTGCATTATTAGTACCAATTTGTCCATTACATTTAGGTTGTTATATGTGCTTAGGCAAGTTACAACAGGAGTTTTTTAAATCCCTTTTTCAACGAATATTAATTATATGATTATATAAGGGAGAATTTATTATTTATTTATACAAATTTATATTATTTATACAATATTTTGATGTTTTATTTTTTGAAATTTTTGTTTGCAGCTTGCAAACATTAACCACTTTGGCACTGCATTACCGACATTAAAGGGGCAGCAATGCAATGAACCAATGGTAAAAGTGGTTGCTGTAGTAAACTCATAACGCAAAACGTAAGCGGAAAAACGGTAATATCGCAATTTTTGCCGCAAATCCTTGAAAATTTCTGAATTTTTCTGCTCTATGCGACAGCCAAAGGGTTAAGGAATGCAGTGAAACGCATTCCGGGCAATTTGCATGCCATTTCAGGCATTTTGTATGCAAAAACTACTTTTTACGTATGCGATAAATTTATCCCACTTACGTTCGTCCTTTACGTGTTTGGCGAAATGGAATGCGTTTTTTGGCCAATTTTGTATGCAAAAATTTTTTCCGTTATAATTTTGTGATTTTTCGCGTTTTTCGTTACGTCATTTCATCTGCATAACGTAGTAACAGACCAGACGGGCAAAGAAAATATAATTAATTTTAGTAAATTTAAAAAAAAAATTAAAATAATCACTATAAAACTATAAATAAAGCAGCAATCGTTTTGAAGTTATAGAAAACATTTTGTCTGCAGCTTGAAAACCGGTTGCATGTGGCCCGCCCTAACTAACTAATTTAATTTAGAGCTGTCTCTCTCGATCGCTTTCAATTTCGATCAAAAGTGAAATATGGATTTATGCACAATTTCACTTCATAACGAAATATTTTTAAAATATGTTTGAACTTTTCTTCTTCTTCTTTTTTAAATTGATTGTGTGCAAAATTTAAAATATTGGCTTCACTTTTCCTTCGCGCTTTTCAAAAACAATTCAAAACACTTTTCATGCAAGGCGTGCTATTTGATGTTAGTAGCAATAAAATCGTAGCATTTTTCAGCAAATATTTCTTAACCCAAATAGTATGATGATATTTTTGATTTTATAAGAAAAGGATTGAAGCACATTTTTGCAACAGCAAAATTAGGCACACTAACAGCAAGCAATTGTTAATAAAACACTTTTGTAATACGTAGTTTCGAAAATTTTCAAATTTATTTCAAACTGTAATTTCCAAAAAAAAAAAAACAAAGGCAAATAAATTACAATTACAGACTTTTTGTAGTTGCATTGCTGCTAGCTTAGAAGCAAATTGCAAATTTCAATAACATTTTTCAAAATTGTTTACAAAAAATATTTGTGGTTGTAATTCTGAGCGGCTGCAGTTGCGGTTTCTGGTTTTGTTGCTGTTGTAGCTTTTGTGGTTGGTAAGGCCGGTAAGGCCAACCTTTTGTGGCAGCTGGTTTCATTTGGCTATGAAAGCTGTGCGGCGAGAGAGTTACGATTACATACAATATTTAATAAAAAAATTTTGATGGTTAACTTTTTAGAAAATTTATCTTTTTTAGTTCTTCTGTAAGTTTTGTTAGTTTGCTGCCTTCTGCGCTGCAGTGCATAACAAATATGCAAGAACAAGCACAAGTCAAATACATATGAACATATATTTTTTTACCAAACACATATAAAATGTCAATTTACATACAGAATTTTTGAAAAAAAGTTTTGTTTGAACATTTTGCACAAATTTGGATTCAGTTTTTAAAAGCACATTTTTAGAACTTATTTTAATTGTAACATGTTTCGAATTTCGAATAAGTTTTACAGGCGACTTTTTGCGAAAGTTGCAAAATAATAAATAAACCAAAATAATTTTGATTTTCTCATATTTTTTATGTCAAGCGTTTGCTCTCTGCTTAACCCACTTACGATCACTACAACCAAATTGTCAGCTTCTAGCGAAATTTTGTCATTTTAAAGGAAAATTTCAACAAGTAAATTTTTTCGAAAGGTTGTTGCCTGAGTCACGATTGACTATTGAAAAAGCAATTCTAAATTTGAATATCATATTTCTAAATCTTAAGCATGACGTACTTCCTTTACCGTTATCTTTTACATATGCCAGCTAAAGCTGTCATTTCTACGCTTTTAGAATGAACACGGTAAGCAGTGTGTTAATGTTAGTATAAAAATTGTTGTTGGCAAAACATGCTGCCGTTTAGTACAGCTTACAGTTTATAGATTACAGTTTTTTTTAGTAAAATTAGTACAAAATATTTGTAGCTTGCTTCACATTTTCACATATATTTTTGTTTGCATACAATTTATTTCCCAAGCAAGTTAATTATAATTTTAAATGAATACTTTTTCCTTGCATGTGACATTAATAAAATTTGAATTTAAATTAGTTTGCATTTTATTAAGCATTTTTGTCAAATTTGTGTTTGATTTTATTGAAATTACAGCAATATAAAAATCACTTAATATTAGTAAATATGACATGAACGACTGGAGGGGTGTAGGGGTGCAGGAGGGTAAATAATAGGAAACTTATGCATACAAAAGAGACAATTCAAATGCATTTTCAATTAGAGTGCAACGCTCCAATTTCAGTCGCTGCGGAAATGCACCCTACGCTCGGCCATCGGCACAGCCACTAAAACTCACCCGTCATTCAGCTTGCGCCTGCGCGCCACGGCACTGTTCTTGATGATCTCCGATATTTCGCGTCCGCCGGAGCTCTCGCCCTCCGACGTGGAGGCGGCCGCCGCTGCCGCAGCCGTGTTCGCGTCTTCCGCGCCGCTGACTCGCAACGCTGCCGGTCGACCCAAGCTCGACAGATTGCGCACCAGACTTACGGCATCATCGTGCTGCGCAGCTGTTGTTGGCGCACGAGGCGTGGCCGCTGGCTCCTTCTCCGTCTCCTTGGACACGTTGCGCAGTATTTGTGCCAGATTCTTTTGCGGGTTGACGCTGCTGCTGCTAGTCGTCTCCGTTTCCTCATCGGAAGAGGAGCCCATCTTCGCAGACGGCGCTTCTGCCAATGGCGCATCTCTCGATGCATTATCAGTGGTGGCGGATTTGCGCAGATTCATGACGGAGGCATGCGTGGATCTCTTCAAGCGATTCTTAAGCTCCGAACTCAAGTCCATCGGCATGAAACCGACGCAACCGGATTTGGACTTGAGTATGCCCTTGATGGGTTCCAGGTTGGGCGGTGAGACGACGAGCGCTGCTCTGGCGGGCGACTGCGATGGACGTGCCCTTGCTGTGAATAGAATTGAAGTTGTTTTGCACGTTAGAAAATGAATTTTGGGTAAATTTCATTAAAAATATTCCGGCATATAAATTTTATTAGTTACATAGCTACTGTTAATAGAAAACATGCAAACTTTTCAAACAACAACAATAACAACAATAATAATAAGCGGCGCGTGCATGTCTTATACCACAAAACTGTAATATACTTACCAAATTCTCGTGGATTTATTCATGCTGGCAAAAGATTGAAAAGTTGTAATCAAATTTATTCAAGACGACTCAATTGCTTATGTGCATATACATAGCTCCTGAACTTTTTAGTATTAGCAAAAATTTAATATATAATATATGAAAAATATTTGTGGTTCTCTTCGACCAAAATATGCCATGGCAAATTCAGTTAATAATCTTCAGCAGTTTCGTCGACACTCAGTCATTTGATCAAATTTAAATCAAACCCACTGCAGAATCCAGCGCAGCTTCGATTTTGATATGAATCGTCAGACTGATATGCAGCTTTTGTATCAACAATGTCAGGCTGCTATATAATCCGAAGAGTTTTCTCATACATTTCATTTCTTCTTTACTTTAGCAATCAATTTAACAGTTCCTTTGAGTTTCAGAATGCGATTTTTTCTTGATTTCTCAATTTTATCGACGGATTTTATTTAAATAGCGTAAAATATATCAAAATTAAATCCACAACTAAGAATTTCAATCCAAGAAAATCAAGCATAAACTGCGTGGACAACGATTTGCGAGCGCCGAAGTAGTCGTTGAACATGTTTTGGAGGTGCCTCAAGCGGAATTGAAATGTTTTAGCAAATGGTTCGTTCGAACGCATGAAAATTGTGTATTCCATGAAGGTGAAGAATACTTTGAAAAACAGTTCAATGAAAAATTATCGTGTTTTCTTTATTAAAGCCAGTATTATAAATATGTAGTTGCCCTCACACCTGCACAAAATCGAGCGGAAGTATTAAAGATTTACTATGGTTCGTTCTAATTGAAAGTTGGCTTTGCCTACACTCTGAGTACAGAACGATAATTCTTCAGCTCGATTTCAGGCTTATATTTTTTACAGCACTATCTCACTGCATGCGAGACATCACACATACCGATTTTTATGACAGCGAATTTAAGCAGACTTTTTTAGTAGGTTTTCTAATCTCAGCCTTAGTTCAGCAACATTGCTGAAGTGCAGAAACGCAGTGGTGAGTGGCAAAGAAGATAGACAGCGTCCTATTCCCTCTGTTCTGGTGCATGCAGATCGAACCCCTTTGGCCGCCTCTGGCGCAAGCGTCGATCAATAATATTCAATTAAATATTTGAAACAGTAGCGTATGCGTTTTTATTTGCAGCAGTGACTTTAACTTAACATAAAACACAACTACTACATGCACAGTCAATACACTTATAGTTAATACAAACATTTAAAACATTGGGACGATGATTATTATAACGGTAGTTGAAGCACAGCAGAATGTATATTTAACATTAATTGGTTTAGTATTAGTAATAATATACAACACAGAAATAATAAATGTAAGCATTTTTCAGTTTTATGCCGTACTTTAAATTGCGTTTATTTATATTAAAAACAAGTTTAAAAAAACCTCAAATGCATTTTTCCAAAAATTGCCATAACAAGTTGAATATTTTCAATATTTTAGCTGGCGATTAAAATAAGCATATGCAGACCATTCTGCCGCCTTATTTTTCTTTTAATAGACGTGAAATATGCATTTTATTTTATAGTAGACAGTAATAAAATCAACAGTAATAAAATCATTTGCATGTATGGGTGTAATAGTTAACTTTTCTTCTTCTTCTTATAAGATAAGCGCAGCAGGTAATAACAATAAATACAATAAACAATTCAACATAGAGGCTTATTTTCCTTGCTATGAAGCGCAAAATATAAAAGTATACAATAAAGTTTGCAAAATAATAAATCAAATATGTTTCTTGTAGTTTTAGTTGTTGTACATAAATATGTTAAAAAAAAGATGAACAAAATAATAATATATAGAAATTGTTAAGTGCAAACAAAGTAATTAAAGCGCAACTAATACAAAAATAAAACAAAGCAAAAACATTATAATCGAATTAAGCGTTAAATCAAACATAAAATACAATAATAAAGCGTTTTTTCTATATAAGGAAAATCTGGCAAAAAATCGATTCGCTCATTTTTCATTTTTGTTTCAACAAAATCAATGTTTTTCGTAAAAGTTCGTTGAAGTTCGTTTTTTATATATGTATGTATGTATGTATCTTTTTCGTTTGGCTATAATGCAGTGCTACCTCGCTCAACGCAATTCGCGTTGCCATAACATCTCTTAGTTGCATTTAGCGAAGTAACACTGTAGTAAGCTTAAGGGTTACAGTTCCATGCCTCGCACCTGCATTTACAACAACAAAAAGGCAAAGGCAAAAATGCCATAACTTAAATAAAGGCAAACGAATAGTGGCAAAGCATAGAATAGGTTGGTTTCGTTAAGAGAAAGGCAAGCAGTTTGCATGATTTCTTTTTCTATTCTTACTTTCTTGCTCTCTTTATTTTTTTCATAATCTTTTTCTAATAAATTCTGCATTCTTTTTTTGAAGTGAGCTAAGAAATACATATTCATTCGTTTTGTATTGCTGAATTTCATCTTCTTCTCTTGGATATCGATCAGTTCTTATATTTTTTTTTTCTTTGTTCTATATCTAACTTTTTGCTCTAACTCAACAATTGATATCTTTTGCGGCCTCTGTTCTTTCTTCTATCTTTGTTCTTGATTATCTGTGCAAGCTCAGACAAATCACTTCGTTTCTACTTTTTTCCGCATCTGTTTCGGCGCTGCTCTCTTTCTTATCTCTAAGAGCTCGAATTATCTACAACTCTCTCTTAGCTATTGATCCTTTTCATAATATGTGTTCCTTTTCTTTTCTTTTACTTTAAGATTTTTTTCGATTTTCTTAGTCCATCGCCTTTTTTCGAACTTCATTTCTCTCTCTAATGTATCGATCGTTTTATGAACTCTGTGTTCTCTTTTATATTCTCTTTCATTAATATTTGCAAGAAGAGAGTAGTAAAAATGACACCGTTTTCTATTTTTGAAGTTAGTGATTAGAATTAATTTGGAATCTTAAAACTCATTGTAGACATTTTTGTTTTGCAATTTAGAGTCGTTAGGAATTTTTCTCGCACGCTCCAGCGGTTGCTGCTGCGACGCACGCGATCAACGCTCTGCAGTTTCGCTTACTCCGCTCGGCGGCTACTCGATGGCCACACTGCCTCACACAACGCCCAGAAAGATGCGATCGAACTCATGGGATGCCTGCTGAAGTTCCTCCTTCGTCACGACGATGTCCTCGAAGCTCTTCAACTGCGGCACTTGCTGCTCCAGCGGTATGCCGTGCGTAATGGTGTGCGCACGCGGCGTGCGCATCAAGCGAGTGGTGGAACCGGGTGTGCCAGTGCTGCTCGGTATGCCGGGGGGCGTGCCGAGAATGCTGTGACTGCTGACGATTGTGGTTAGCGCACGGCGTTTGCCACGTTTCAGCGAGCTGTTGGAGTTGACAGCGGCGAGTTCGCTGGCAGAGAGAGGCGTTGTGCTCACAACGCACGGCTCCGCTGGTATACACTCACGACTGGGCGCTGGTGTGGGCGGATAGTCGACAGGCGTCCTTCTGCCACTTAGACCCACATGATGATTTATGGCAGCCGCAACTGATGTGTCTGTGCCGCTGTGCCGGTCCTGCCGGAACTCATCAAAATCTTGGGAGCATCGTTTTGTTGGCATGTCCAGCTGCTGGTTACAGTTTTTGAAACCGCTCAAGCTTGTAGTGGAGCTTTTCTGTGATATCTGCACAAGGTTTTCCTGCGCCTTCTTCAGATGCTTCTCTGATTCCTCGGAGCGTCGTTTGGGAGGCAAGTCTGGCAGCTGATTGCTGCTCTTGTGCACGAATGTTCTCTCCATCTTCGTGGCCTGCTCTAAGCAATTGTTCATGTCCTTGATCTGTTCTCGCAGTTGCTTTTGCTCCTGCCGCTTCGTCTCCTTCACCAGCTGCAGCTCTTTTTCCTTTTCCTTCTCCTTCTCTTTGGCGGCAAGCCCGAAGTATTTGGCGTACTTTTCATCGATCAGCAGCGAACCACGTGAACTATTGCCGCTGCTGTTGTGGCTGCTAGCGTGCGTGTGGCGATGCTGCACATGCTGCACCGTCGCCGTCCGGCTGCCACTGTCCACGGACAGCGTATTGCTCATGCTGCGTGGGAACTTCTTGCGCATCTCGACCATCGGCGCCAACTGCTCGCTGCCGCCGCCAGTCGTGTTGTGCTCGTAGTTCTCCTTGCCCGAATCGGCGTTCGCATCGTCGCCGCCATTTTGTAGCGCCGTCATGACGTTGCCGCCGGCGCTGCTCGACTTGCGCAACGCGGCGCCGCTGTTGTTGTGATCGCTGTTCTCCAGCGAGGCGAGCGCATTGTGCGGCGTGGACTTCAGATCGTACTTCATGCACTTCGAGTTGAGCTGCTGCTGCTTCTGCAGCAGCTGCTGGCAGTTCTCGATGAACGGCGACTTGATCTTGCCGATCTTCTTGACTGCCTGCTTTTGCTCAGCGAGTTCGCCGCTTTCACAGTCCAGTTCGCTCGTGTTCGTGTTGTTGTTGCGATCGTTGTTGACGAAGGGCTTCGGCAGCAGCAGCTTGCCGATGAACTTCAGCTTGATGCGCTTGCCATTGTGCGTGGGCGTCGGCTCGAAGTTCTGCGAAGCGGATTTCGATAACTGCAAGAAAGCCTCCGACGTCTTGATGACATCCTGCGAGGCGTCGTGCTCCTGCTCCGCCGTGTCGTTGATGCACATGAGCTGCTGCTGTTGCTGCTGATGATGATCGGTTTCCGTGATGCTGCAGGCGATGTATTCCATGGGCGTGGGCGTGACGCTGGCGCTGCTGGCGCTCGTGCTGCTGCGCGGCGTGCTCGGCGTCTGGTAGGAGCTCGTGCTGGCGCTGCGCTCGATGTGGCCGAAGGGCGGGCTGCGCGTGTAGGAGCCGCAGTTGCTGCGGTTGGCCGCCTCCGTCAGTCGGCTGAAGAAGCGCAGTCGCTCCGAGACCGGCAGCGAGGTGGGCTCTGTGTGTAGAGGGGCGGGGCGAGAGGGATGCGTGTTAGTGGCAAAATGTTTTTGTTTATTTTTACGCTTGCACTTACGCATTTTCGTTTTGCTCTCAAGTGCACCTTTTGCTGTTGTTGTTTTTAAATTACACTCTCGACGTATTTAAAGCGAATTTACACAATGAAACAATTTCTTCTTCTTCTTCTTCTTTGAAATGAAATGTTCCCTGTGCTGCTTGTAAAGTGAAAATAAGTTCTTTTTCTCTGGTTTTTTCTAAAATACGCTGCAGCCGCCTCGAGGGCACAATGCAAACTGCGCTTTAATTTTTCGATGTGGCAAGCTATCGTGGCAGCAGGAAGTGTTGCTGTTGCACAAAAAACTGACTGACTTAGATAAATTTATGCTATCACAATGCGGCGTGCTCTGACAAAAGTTATCATCAGCCTTGGAAAGAGACAGATGGCGTAGGCTGCGAGAAAAGAGCGGGCAGCATGAAGGGCCCTAT
Organism: Neria commutata; assembly: GCA_963457695.1. Lineage (NCBI taxonomy): Eukaryota > Metazoa > Arthropoda > Insecta > Diptera > Micropezidae > Neria > Neria commutata. The sequence continues at coordinate 6,904,509 of OY735248.1, forward strand.
TGACCCACAGTCATTGTTGGAACTACGATTGCGGCAATTGAAGCGACGCATGGACGACTGGCCTCTAGCCCTCTAGCATAAAGCAATAGCATAGAGGCCTCCTGATAACAGGCCACTTGAGAAATATGCAATAAAGCAGCTGAATTACTTTCAGTAATCTCTAAAAAGTGCATGATATAGCTATATAAAAAATTAATATAGTGCTTAGTCTAAGCTTTCTCGCATTAATTTGCGTCTTTTTTTATATATTTTTAGCAAAAGTAAATGTTGCGCAAAAATTGCTTCTATAGCCGATTCCAAAAGGGAACTGAGAAGATTTATCAACATCGATAAAAGCTGGCATATCTCTACAGCTGTTATTTGCTACATTTTTTGATATTTTTGAAAATTTTTTAGTTACAACAAAATTTTGCTTTTTTAGATACTCTGAGATGGCCAATTATTGGAAAGATCATGACAATATGTTGAAAAATGATACATATTTTCAAAATCTTTCTTAAAAAATTAGTTGCTCGATTTTTGAAGAAAAAGGTTATTAGAAAGTTAACGTGTGTATATAACACGATTGAATGAAGAAATTTGTACCAAATAAATAACCATACATAATAAAAGAAAACTATAAAACAAGAATTTTGTAACACATTTTTCGAAAATTTGTATTTTCAAGCATCGAAGTCATCTCCAAAAATTTGCCGTCGAAATTCTAAAATCCAAAAGCATGCTCAAGCAGGCATAGTTTATTGAAGTGGCACTTTGGAATCGCCTTAATTTGGGAAACGATATGTAAAGTAAGCTTTACATTTATTCAACAGCTTTGTCCGAACGGAATTGACAAGATTTATATTTATGGCAAAGAATACCTCTCGGAGAGTTGCCAACTAGCTCGCGAGAGACGGCACCGCGTGCAAAGGAAAGAAGTATCATTTTGTTAGATGATGGGATTTAAACCAGCTACTCCACGCATCAGTGACCGAGCACTTATCCACTGAGCCACTGAGTTACTGAGTCGCTTACAAAAGCTAAATAATTGCGCAACTCCGGGCACTAAATTCAGAATTTAAAATGTTTCCCTTGCATGCTAGCTTTCAATAAAATCAAATAAATATGTAGAAAAGTATGAGAAAAAAAGAACCAACATGCTATTAAAAATCACATGGAATTTTGTTAGTGTACTTTTTAATTTTTGGGTAGTACTCGATAATGATAAATGCAAATAAATAAAGAAATTATGAATTTTGGGCACTCACGCAAATTTAATGTACAAAAAATCGTTTCTTTTTCTTTAAAATTTGGCGTTGTCTTAATTTTTTGGGAGCTTTCTGTGATGAATAAGAAGAAGCAGCATGCGCAACAGCAACATTCCAAGTCAAAATTAAATTGCACAGCATTTTTATCAACGTTATGTTTTCTTTTTGTGATAAGCAAAGAAACGCAAATGTAAATGCAAATTAATCGAATTCAACAAAACAACAACAACAAAAATTGCATTCCAAGAGCAACACAAAAAACACACATATTAAAAAAAACAGTACAACGTTTAAAGTGCAGTCAGTGGGCGGTGAACCCAACAGCCGGACCGACGCGCTCACTGCCAGAAAGGCGGGAAGGCGGGAAGGCAGGCAGGCAACACTTACCGATTTCTTCGTCCGATTGCGACGGGTTGCTCGGCGTTTTCGGTTCATCGCTGTTGAGCGACGTGCTGCAGATATTCTCAGCGTTGGCGGGCGATGAGGGGCGGCGTGGTGCTGTGCAGAGATAAGATAAAACGAAATTGTATTGAAAATTTATATATATGTAGTTAATATATTTTTATAGTTTAGCTATAGTGTAAAGTGCAGTCAAAGCCCATCCACAAACCTGTTGGTCTTTCAAGCCAAGTAAAGTCAAGATGACGCGAAATTGTAAAACAATCCGAGGAACATTTATGGACTAGACTCAATTGCCGAGTACCAAATGGCGCTAAAATTGAGCACAATATCGATGCCTTGAATATTCTTGAATGTGAAACTGCTGCTGGTGGATAACTTTATGAACTTAAGGATGAAAAATTTTTTTGTTTTCAACAAAAATTCAACAATATTTTACTAGTTTTTATTGTAAATTCCAAATGAAATAAAATAAATACATTTTAGATATTTCTTTTTTCTATATTTTATAATTGGTAAGTATAGTATCTGAGCAGAAAAGATATTCGCGTCCAGGTGCGCGTACATGCCCAGTAAGGAGCCACATAATTTTCTCTGTCACTGTACCTTCTACTAGAGCATAAGACGTCACTTGCTGGTTACTGATATTCTGAGCATAGAAACTGCTGTTTTTCTTATTCTGAACGGACTTCTAAGTTTTATAATTGAATCGTAGAAATTAGAAGAGGAAATACCTTCCTCCCTTTCTCCTTTCAACTACGAAGTTGTTTAAACTACAACTTAATACCAAATCTTTTTTAAAAATGCAACAAATAAATTACTTAATGGCGCAATAGCCTTTGAAAGTTTCAGGTCCAGCTTTCTCGCATTAAGGCATGGAACCTCAGATCTACGAATCGGAACGAAAGCTGTGAGAGGCACTGAAGAGACTAGACAAAGAACTTAATGAAGTGAAGATATTGTATTTAAGATCATTAGACCAGAATTCTAAGCTTAAGCTTTTCTCCTAGACAGTATTATTGTTGTTGTTTTAACTAAAAAATCAGAGTTTTACTCAATAATAAAAAGTACAATAATTTCATTCAGCTGTTTTGTATGTACTAGTTCCAATCGTTATTCTGCGTTGAGAAGGTTTGTCATGAGCAAAATTCTTTTGGAGCACCACATGAAGAACACTTTAATTATATTTATCGACTGCTTGCTTAGAGCAGGGTAGCTGAGAGATCATTGTCATGAGAGAGAGAGAGAGAATTCACGATGTGAAAAGAGATATTGGAAAACAAGTAGCATCTATATTTTAAGCCGGTGGCCAATGCTGAAGCTCGAATTTCAAAGGCCATATTTCCATTTAATGGGCTATACTCGTACAAATGAGAAAACATGTGATGTCACTGATGGTTGCGTGCGGCTGACATGGGCCACTCGCCCCAAATGTGCCCAAGTTAAATGCCGAAATTTGGAACTAGCTTTTTTAGCTGCCGTGTGCTGACTCAGCGCTAATGTGTCACTTTTAAATTGTTTAGATGAAATTAATATATTAAATGCAGAATTGGAGCGGAGTGTGCGACGTCTTGCCACATAGCAGCCAGCAGTGGCACAAATTTTCAGCTTGTTAACCTGCCAACCAACTCGTGAACTGCGTCAATGTGCTGTGGGCCAACTTTTGTGAAACCTTTTTTTTGCTATTGTCGCTTCGCACATTCACGGCTCGCCGGTTCGCTTTTGAGTTGGCCTGGCCGGCAGTTGCACACCAAAGGTTAAGCCAACAAAGAAGAACAGGAAGTGTACTTTATGAGTTCATGTGCCGAAATAGTGCGCCACATTTTGGCGTGTATTTTTGCTTTTATTGCGGGAGCGGGAACGTTCGTGCTGATGTGTGCGAGAATTATAATGACTTTTGTGGCACATAGGTACTTCTTTCTAGTGATCACTTTTTGTGCGTGCATAAAGTTTGGAACTTACCTCTGCGCGGCGAGATGCGCTCCTCGCGGTTGAGCGGCGCTGCCGCTCGCGAGCGCTCCTGCAGCTGCTGGAACATGTTGGCGCGCGCGCGTACGCTGTTCTTGCGCACCAGACCGGCCGGTGGCGTGCTGCTGGCGTCGAAGGTCTCGCTCGCGGCGGCCAGGCTGTGGTCCTGCTGCATGGCCGAGTCCTGCTCGAAGCCGGACATATCGAAAATGCGATCGCTGTCGCTGGCTGCCAACGCGGAAAGTGCGGACGGCTCGTCGAAGCTGCTCAGCGCAGTGGGTTCGTCGTCGGCGAAGCGCGTGTACAGGCGACTCGGTTCCGCTGGCGCAATGGGTGTCAGTGGGTGCGGCGGCGGTATCGGCTGCGTGTGACTGCGCGTCAGCCGCTGGGGGCCGCTTGTTGCGTCAGCTGCGCAGCTTGTGAACGCGGCAGGCGGTTGCACGTTCGCGAATGTCACGTTAATGTTTATGTCCGTCGGCTTGACCGTGGGCGTAAAGGCGGACGCCGTGGAGCTTTCAATCGGTGAGGAAGTGGCTATAATGCTATGAGGAGTATTTTTTTTATTGTTTTTTAAATTTGTTTTAATATTGAGTAAATTTAAATTTTGTAATTTTTCACTGCGCTGTAATTATGCCGCAAGCTTGTAGCTCATATAAGCACGGTTACTTGAATTTAGTGCGTCTGTTTTGTGGGCAGCAACAGAACGCGCTCTTTACAGTGGCACTTTGCACTTCATTACAGTGGGCTATTTTAATAAGGCACACGGAAATGTCAAAATCTAGTGGATAATAGACATATTCTTCATAAACAAGTGTGAAAAAAGATCACACTTTTTTCGTAGGATCAAAACGAAAATTATCTAACTTTATTTAAGGCTAAAACCGACAGATTTTTATAAACAGTTTTTTAATTAAACATTTCTTATATAACATATATGCATTTTCATTGCAACATTCTTCTTCTTTTGGGGCAACAAGAACGGAATATTTGACGAAAGCAAAGCTTCAATACTAAAATCTCATGAAGTAAATTTACAAAAACTTAAGCGATAAAATTGCTGTCCATATTGCTTTCTCTGCTAAACCAAATTCAGTTAAATCACTGAATAGCTTGCGAATTTTTAAAAATATTCAAAAAGCTAATCATTTTCATAAAAAACTCAAAATTAATAAAAAATTTTGGGCATAATTTTTATTTGGCAGAAAAGTGCGGCTTAACATTTTAATCAAAAACCTGCCAAAAAAAAGCTCAAAAAAATTATAAGCCTAAAATTATTTTGGCAAATTTTGCTTTTTTTTGGTGTTTCAGCGCTTTGTGAATTGGGCCTTTGCTGGCTACTGAAGAGCACACAAACAACACTACAACAACAAAGTAGTGTTATGCCTTTCCGCTTTGCACTTGACGCTTTTGACCAGCACACTCGCTTGGATAACAGTATTATATGATTTTTTTCATTTTCATTTTTATTGTTTTTATATTTTTCTCACTTTTCCGGGCTTTCACACGCAACTTTTGCAATTAGCCTGCCACAAATAAAAACAGCAGCTACAGCCAACAACAACAAAAGCTAATGAGCGCAAGAGATAGCCATTCAAATGTATGGTAGATACATTGAGTGAGCCAAAAATATAATTGACGCGGCATAGTAAAAATTTCATAAAAATTTGCAAACACTCAGAAACAAGCAACAAATTTTATAGCCGTGCATTTCACACTTTTTCGGCATTTGATTTTAGCTAAAAAATATATATAGTATATGTATTTATCTATTGATGTATATATGTAGATATGTATGTGAAGTAAGCATGAAAAATAATTTCTGGGGGTTTTTGCTAATTACGCTTCACATTTTTTGATGCTTTTTGCCGATTTTGAAAAAAATTTATATGTTTCGCTACAAAAGTTAGTAAAAAAAGAAAAAATTAGATTGAACAAGTTTTCTTGATGCCATTTCAATTTTGATTTCAATTGCTGATATATTTGCTCAAAGCCACTTTTGATTTGATAGTGTATATATTTAAAATAAAGCGTATTGGAACAGCAGCATTGTCACAGTTGTGGTTAAAATTTTTAGTTATTTTATATTTATCGTTTGAAAACACTCGGGCGCAACTTTTTTTATATCGAATTTTCTATATTTTCAAAATTTCAACTTTGATTTTATGCTCAAAGCTTAGCCATTTCTTTTAGAATGTCACTTTTTTTATTAACTTTGTATTAATACTAAATTCAATAGTTATAATTTATATTACTATCGTTCACTTGTGTCGAGTGAACTTAGCAAATCGCTACTGCGGATTAAAGCGACTGACGTACCGACGTTTCGTGGCAAGCGGGCGGGCCGAGCGTTGCTGATAAGAGAAATGTAATCGCGCCGTACGATTGATAAATTTATCAATTTCTTGCTTTATATAACAACAAAAAAAAGCAAGATAATTCGTAGGCCACTTTTTTTTGTTGGGTGCGCGATTATTTCGACAATGATTTGTAAAATTGCAAAACGAACTGAAAATTTGTACGGAAAATTAACTTTGAAAAGAGCCCGCGAAGCGCGACGCCGAACCGACGTGGAAATTCAAAAAGCGTTTTCAACTGACTGCGCGCCGCTGTGCAACTCGGCAGCCAACAACATTGCGGCGAATTTTCATGTTTCAGAGACGAATAATTAACAGCTAAAACGCACGAGCGAGAGCGGCCAACAAATAAAACTGAGCACAACTTTTTAAGCAAATTTAGAGGCGGCGCGCTCGTTGGTTTCTATGGGCAAGTTAGAAAATAGCCAAAATCTGTGTCCCATCGTTGTTGTTGTTTTTGTTGTTGTTGTTGTAGAAGTGACAATATGTGCTTGGGCATTTTGGCGTATTTTTAGCCAAATACATGTGTATATAGTATATGTATATATTTTTCAGTATATAACAATGAACGCGCAACGATTCTGCATCATGAGACGTGAGTGAAAAGTTTGTTTTTGGAAAATCATGAAAGAAATGCGCGCAGAGTTGGCAAAAGAGTCAAGGAAATTGTGTGGGCTGCAATTTATTTTAACAGGCTAACAATACAAAAAAGAAGCATATCTTACTTGTTTTAAATACATACAGTAGAATTAACAAATGTAAACAAAGAATTTAAGAGAGAGCGCATAGTTTTGGAATATAGCTAAGCTACAGCACATTGCATTTATAATTCGCATATTTCATTCAACAAAAAACATTCGATTACTAGTACTAACCAACAGTTAAGTAGGAAGGTTAATGTTAAGTTTGGCCTGTATTTAATCTCAGTTATTACGAAGCTCGCCTCTAACGAACCATTTTGTTGTTGCTTTGGAAGTTCTCTTTAAGCTAAGAATATTAGCCCTATTCACAAGCTTGTGCAAATGGTCTTGCATCGTTGCATTTGCAAATTGGTAGAGTATATTTTTACTCTACACTAATAATATATACAGAGATGCACTTGCAAAACTTGCAAAAATGAATATCAAACTGACAGCTGATAAAAAGGAAGAAGAAAATTTGCTATATATTTGCCTGTTCTACTTTTCTTGAACTATTTTAATGAATTCTTTTTTGGTAGAAATTTAGTAAAAGTTCAATTATAAAACAAAGAGGAAATTAAATTCTTCAATTTCTTTACTTCGTAGTTACTTCTTAAATAGGGCCCTCAAAGAATCTGCTGGTTTCTACAAATATATGCATAAACAATAAATAGAACGTGTAAAGTTTTACAACTGCAAAAGTCAGTTCGAAAGAATTTAGTCGAATTTGAAAATATGGCACGAAAAGGCAATAAGCTGTTAATGAAAACTTTTAGAAATGATTTGCCAAATTATGTCAGAGTCACAAACGCGAAAATATGTGTGTATGTAGAAAGTGAACAAAAATAAATTTTAAAAAAAGCCAATATCTTATCTAATCACAGTTTGTGTTATGCGAGGTGTTAATGAAATATTTGAAATTAAAATTTTGGCGATTAGCTGCGAAGCTTTGATTTGGGACATGCTACTTTTATATGCATTTAGTGTGTATGTGCTCGTTGTGGACATGAGCACGTAGGCAAACAAACAGCTGAAGTGAATGAAGGCTTGAAAACAGGTGGAATCGGCTAATGAAAATTTTCTGGTTGAAAAAGAAACTGCATATATTTATTTGTGAATATACTGACGAAATAGGACAACGGTTATTGTTACATTATGCATTACATACAAAGCATTTCTTTAAAATGTATGCCATTTTCTGAGCACCTCTTGTAATTCAAGTTGAGCAAGAAAAAAATTGAGCGTCACAAAAGCCACAGTCAAATGAAACTTTCTGCTATTAAAAGGAACAATCACTAGAGTAACTAGAACGCATCAAAGGGGCTAACAAAAATATTGAAATTATTTGAGTTTGCATCTATACCAGGGCTGGCCAATCTAAATGATCTCGCGGGCTACATATGTATGTATGTATATGGAAAATGTTCGGAAATGGCCTTGGCCGGAAAAATGTTTAAGGCATGCGGCCCATGCAGGCAACTTTTTAAGGTTTTGTTTTTTAAAGCTTTTCCAGTCTGCATATCAGAAATTAAAATTTTGTTCTTTCCTTACTGCAAAACAGAAAAATATTTGAATTTATAAAAGTGACTGCGCTGTTACCGTCTTGAGTTATACGCCTGAAACATGATCACGTCACCGCTGAATTGATAAAATGTGAGCGCACCAACACTTGCGCGTTACTTTGAAGGATCGTTCTAACGTTTGTAGAGAAATCAAAAATAACGGTGCAAGTGCAATGTCGAAGCACAACCACCCACAGGTGAAGCCGAAAACCAACTGAGGCAACAGCAATCAACATTTATAACAACAACAGCAACAAAGCACTGCTCGCTAAAATTTGCTAACAACAATATTGTCAACATAAACACGACAACATCTTATCGCCGTTAACAATAAAATAACTGTCACAAACACACACACACACACACTCGCACTCATACATACGAATACACAAATGAACTTGTGTCAGGTTGACAGAAGCGAGGTTTGTTGGCGAGTGCTGAGTGCCGAACATGGAGGCGTGTTGTTGAGCGTGTGAGTTGTTGAGGGAAAGATAAGTCGCTGCTGTAGAGCTCCGCTGGAAGTGGAAAGGGGTGCATTGCGCGCCCTCGTCGCGGCAGCACTAATTAGGCGCAAAAAATAAATTGTGTTTAATGACAAAAATGCAATATTGCCAGCAATGAGAACAAAGCTATGGAGTGACGATCTGCGTTGAAGGGGCCTGAGAGGCAGACCAAAGCGTCCATAGTAAATGGCGCACATTTTGCAGAAAAATTTCAATAATGTTTTTTTATGCACTGCCAATGTAGAATTCACAACAACAACAACAACTTCAGCCAACGGCATTGCCAGCAGTTGCAGAAGACACTGCCAACAACAGACAAAATATTACATTAGAAGCGCAACCAAGCGCAAATCTGGCATTTGCCTCATTTCGTCATTTTCGCTGGCAAATGACAAAGAAGCGTCGAATTGCCTAGCAACATTGACATTTGTGCAACTGCAATATGACACAAAAGTGTGACATGCCACAAAACAAACGCGCAACGCAAAATGTTAGTAAAGATAAGCGTTCAAGCGCGAGCTCATGAATCACGTTTGACTTTTCGTCGCATTTTGGTAATTTAGATGTCCCTCAGAAAAAATTTCACAATTGATATAAAAAATGCAATTGTCAATTATCAGCTTGTATACTATATTTAAGAAAAATAAATTTAAAAGCTAAAAGGATTTGCGTGAAAGCGTAATTTTTTCATATTGAGAAAAAGAATATATTTCGATTACGATGGAAATTTATTCTAGTTAACCAATTTCTTGTTCATTCCCATCGTTCAATACTCCATACATTAAATAGAAATAGTACCTACTAACATTTAGCTTGGGCTTTTTTTGTAGCATACGTGCTAGCTAGCTTATTATGTAATCGAAAAGCTGCTTAACGCTCAATAGAAGCGAGGAACAGTCGAAACAGAAATATGTATATAATTCTGCCTTTTTTAATATCGAGCTGTATATGTATGAGGTTGGCGGAACGTAGGGTACATATAGTACGTACTATGGAAGCGCGAGGCGAGTGCGTGTAGGTGTGTATTTTGCGCTAAAATTGCCATTTTATTGATTTTGTTATCAAATTTGTAAAACCAATACCAAGGCGGCTCTCTTCATGTTTTTGCAGTCACACTTTTTAAGTACTTTGTTAACATGCTTAAATTTCACACGAAATAGATAGAATACAAACATTTTAGGTTAACGCCATAAAAAAAGCGCTGTATGTAAAATGGGTTGAGGTCTGAACTAATCGTTCTGTTGCTGTTGGATTCATGTTCCTATTATCTGCACTTTTTGCTTTAGGTAATGCACATCGTGAACCGCTTAAAGGCAGTCACCCAGTTTTTATATTAGGAAGGTTTTTAGAGATATGCAAACCCATTCATTTTGAATTTTCAAATTTTGTGAAGAAAAATAAACGGCAACACTAACAAAAAGATAAACAAGCAAAGGACTGACATTTGCGAAATGTTTACTTTTTAAAATAAACGGGCCAATTTCAACACTCACTCAGATTTAAAATACGTCTGTAGTAACTGAGCCTTATAAAATAAAATTTATTAAAAAAAGGAAACATTGAACTGTTAGCCTTTGCTATTTTATTTTATTAATTTATCTAGGGACAAAATGTTCTGCTGGTGGTGAAAGAATTAAATAGACTCTGATAGAAGCGCCTTTCAATGCTGACTATCAGAAAATTTGACTTTATACAAGCTCGAAATTATAGTAGAGCTATATTGCCACACCTACTACTATTACTCACCAAAGTAATAACGAAGTTATATACATAAATAGTAAAATTCAAATTTACAAGCTTCCGAAATATCACTTCCAGACATTCTTGCATGGCCATGAAAGCCATCAGCTAAATTTAGTCGCTCACTTTTCTGCAGTAGGTACTCAGGCATTCGATCATGCACGAAAAAACAAAAAAAAAAACATAAAAGTTCAAAGTTCACACGCCAGAAATAAATAACAGTTGCTGAATTTAATTTATTTATACGCTAAGCCAATGGAAAATACGTTCCAAAATTGGCCACGTGCCAATTTCATTGAAATGATGCTTTAATTCTTGATGCATGCAGTTCTCGGTTGCCCGAAATAGTTGCAGCACAATTTGTTGTTGCTGTTGTTGTAGAGACATTATTTCCAAATGCATTTGAATATGCTGCCGTGCTCCCTTGCTGTTTTGAAAATCGCTCAAGCGTTTCTCTCAGGCAGCACTAAAAATAAGAATGGTTCTTGTCGCCGCTGCCTCCATTTGCTTTTATTTCTGTGCTCATTTTTTCGCTTGTCCCCAATTCGCTTTTGAGTTTATGTGCACTAAGCTAAAAATTAGAGTTTGCAAATAACACTAATCAACACAATTAAAATTTTTTTTACTTAAAAATCTTCTCCATAATTCTAAAGATGAGCTCCCTGACGAGTTAGTTCAATGGAATAAAATCAAGTGTCTATGGCAAATGAATATATGCAAATTTTCTTTCAAAATGTTGCTTTAAAAATTTTGGTGTAACTCTCGAAAATATTTGTAAAAATTTGAGCTTAATTCGTCATACAATTCGCAACAAATAAGCTTCAAATTTGAAATTTTTCTTTTTCCTCGCTCTTTTAAACCAGATATATAAATGTTAGCAGTCACAAAAATATTAAAATTTGGTGCACAGTGTTATAATTCGATTTAGCATTGTAAGAATATATAGAACTAATCTTTTATAACAAAACAAGTGCCAAGTAAAATACTTCAGGCCAATAACATGGGAAATATCATAATGCGCCTTTCCGATCGAGCTGATCTCGTCAACTGGAACAGTTCTACAGCGAATATTGTCTTGCTCTGCCTCTTCCTTTTCTTGTGTGCTTATATGAGCCACATCGATGTTTTTTCCACAATTGATATAAATTTCTCTACTTACAAATTCTTTTCGTCGCTGGTCACTGGTTGCGTCTTGAAGCGATCGCGATACATATCTCGCCTGATCGCACTGGGCCTGTAAATCTTTGGCACGGCACCAGATTGCAGCGGCGACTCCCAGCTGGTATTCGCCGCGTCCAACGATGCCAACGGCTGATAGTTGAGGCATTTTTCCATATTCTTGATGCGCTCCGCCACGGACATGGTCGCAGTGTTGCTCGCAATGTTCACTGGCGCTGACGCTTGCGAAGTCGCAATGGCATTTAAGGCGGCCGCCAAATCGTAGACCGGCGCTTCTTGACGTTCCAGGGAACGCGTGCGACGCTTCAGCAAGCCGGGCGATGTGTTGGCCGCTTCCGCTTCCACTGCCGCTTCATTAGCTCCCAGCGAACGACGCTTGGACGGCGAGTCAGTCTTGAGTATGGGGCGCACACTGGGCTCCTCGCTCGATAAGCCACTCAGGTCGAACTCCTCGCGACTGCTCTTGCGCGATGTCTTCAGTATGGGACGTATTTCGTGCTCGTCCGAGTCGCCGGACGATTTCTTCTTGAGAATGGGCTTTGGCGGACGCACAGCCTCGTCGCTGGATATGCTGTCCAGCTTAAGTATGGGTCGTATTTCATATTCCTCATTGTAGTCCTCGTAGTCGCCGTTTGCCGCTTCGGCCGTCTCGCGGCCCAGTTCGGCAGCGGCCAATATCACAGCTTGGGAGATCGAGACGTGCTTGGGTGCGTGCGAGCCGCCATCCGAGGGCGTCGAGTTCGAGTCCTTCTTCTTCAGTATGCCGTGCGGATGTGGCTCCGCGGCCGAGGGGCAGCCATCGCTCTTGCTGCTGTCGTAGCTGCTCTGCTGCTTGAGTATGCCGTGCTGCTGTGAAGAAACGGCAGCTGCGGCGGCGGCGGTCTCCTCCAGCGAGTTGCGGCGTGCCGATTTGATGAGAATGCTGCGCTCGTCCGGCGAATGTGAGCGTGAGTAGTAGCGCGACTCGTCCAGACTCGAACGCTTCTTGAGTATGCCCGCGCGCTTCTGCTTGGTGGGCGTGTCAACCACATTCGCCGAGAAGGTGACCGGCGAAGCATTGCTCGAGGCCGAACTAGACTCGCCGGCAAAGGTTTTCTTTAGAATTGACACGATGTGGCTGTGCGCCGAGATGGCTGGCAAAGCAGCAGCAGTCGCCGCCGGCAGCAGCAGCGCCGCTGAGGGATCGTCGGTGCTCTTGCGTCGCAATATCGGTGACAGCTTGGGCGCCTCATGGCCGCCTTCGCGTTCCACGCTGCGCGCCTTCAGCATGCGCTGCCGCAACATGACCTTGCTGGAGGCTGTCGCATCCGCATACACATCGTCTTGCGCTGGCTCCAGTTCAGGTTCAGGCTCTGGCTCATAGTAGATTGGTTTCTCCTGCCTGAAAGTGGCATGCTTGTTGAGCGCGGCGCTGTTGCTGGCATGCTTGTCCGACGACGGCTCCGGCGAGTTGCAGACCAACTCGCGCTCGTGGCTCAATCGTATGCGACTGATGGAGTCGTCGAGTGCGGCCATTGCTCTTGGGAGCATGGCATCACTAGCGTTCACAGTGAACGTGGTCGAGTTAGTGGCCCCCGTCGACTGTGAGCACGGTGGCTCCATGCACGCATTGGCCAATTCGGCTATCTTCATGATCTCAGCCAGATCGCTTTTGGTGCGCTCGTTGAGCTTGCGCGTGACATCGTTGGAGCGCAGCTTGCGCTCGCGCTCGATGCCACCCAGCGGCAGCGTATCACTACGACGACTCACGCGTGCAGCGCCGCTCGACTTCAGCTCCTGCTTCTGGCGCGCGGCCTCCACTTTGGGGCTGGCGGTTTGGGCGCGCCGGCGCTCCGCCGTGGCCGCACTGCCGACCATGTCCAGCAGATGGCGCGCATTCTGCATGTGATAGGAGAGATTCCTGTGTGTGGGCGAAGTGCTCTTCTGCGGTGATATGAACTGACGCACTGCAGCATCGTCGTGCGGTATGAGCGGACGCGACATGCCCAGCTCGCGACGCCGGCGACGACGCGCGGCTGCTGCAGCATCTGTAAAGTGAAGAAGAAGAAGAGCGTGTTATTAGTGGCAGTTATCAAGTGATGGCATACAAAAGAGGCAGACAGGCAGCACATGGATGCAAGACGCTCAACCAACTCGCAGGCAGCAGCAGTAGCTGCGAACGAAACTCACATGCCGGAATGCTGCGCAGGCTGCTGCTCTCGAGGATAACATATTTTACACAGGTTTCTTGGGTTAGTACGGACAAGCGTTCGCGTGTGTCTAGCAGCGTGAAGGTGCGTAAGTGTATGTGCCGGACGCATAGCTGTGAAATAGCTCGCTGCTGCGCAGTGGCCGTGTGCGATAGAGATGCCATTTCATTTGTCACTTTATACAATTGCATCTGATTCTTTCTAGACTGAGCTTTTTAGTTGGCATTTTTGCAGAAATCTTTTCAAATAACACTAACAAAAATCACTGCGCACTTTCTTGCCACATCTTCGACTGCGCTCCAGCTACTATCTGTCTGGCTGGCTAGCTGGTTGGCTGGCTTTAAGGCAACGCCATCAAAATGCACAATTGCGCAAAAATTAATTGAAACAAAAACAGACGAAGAGAAACTTTAACAGAGCCCACATTGAGGTAGTCGGTTGCCGGCTGCCGGTAGCCACTGTGCAGTCAAGTGGCACCAACGGAACGCCCGCAATGCCGCGAATACCTTATAAGTCTCATTTCCAATGTGCATAGCAGTAAAGCTATACAAATGCGATTCGATATAGCATACATACATATCGATTATTGCTATTTTTGGCTCTTTTTTTTTTTAGCAAATTTTTGTAGCATTTATTTAAACTGTTTTTTGCACGACAGCAATTAGGCTATAATTAAGCTTGACAATATAAAGTCAGCATTTAATTTGAAAATCTTTAAAACTAATTTGTAGTCAACAAATGCATGTACATTTTGTCGAAATCTCATAAAAATCGCTCTTTGTAAAACGTGGGAAAATTTTGCTGCTACTGAGCTCGGACTAAGCTAATTTATATAATAGCGCTCTTCGAAGTCTGGCAGAAGTGTACAAGAGCAGATTTACTCTAAACAACAACAAAATTCAGGAATAGCCATAAAGTAATAAAAACTACATATTTTGTTGTTGTTTAGAGTAAGTAGAGTAGTGTAGTCTAGTGTAGTAGTAGAGAAAATTGCGATTTGGCCTTTCGAGCTGCTGACAACAATATTAAACATTTTTCCTGAGAGATTTTCAAGTATCGAAGAAGCTTAAGGAAATTTGTCACCTATATTCTTAAGTCTTCTGATCGATTTTAATCAAGTACAATCGAATCGAATAACACTTTCGAATAGAACTAAATGAAACGAAATATAGAGTAATCTGCCTATAGCAAACTTCTTATAGCAATTAAAGACAAGAAAAATAGATCCCATACAAGGCTTAATGCTAGAAATTAACTAACAGCATGTCCAAAATGAGATCACACAAAGTAATTGAGAAAACCGAAAACGGTTTTAGACTTCTAAAAATATTAAACATTTCTTAATGAAGTTGCCAGAATCTGCTTTAGTTTCGGCTCCTAGTCCGTAGTTATCAACTTATTTAATCTCAAAGTAACACTCTTCTGTGAGAGTACCTACAGGCTTTTATTTTTATTGGTGGGGGATCTGTGAAGCTGATTCCATTTCATAAATACCACGAATAGAACTTCTCAGCTCCAAAACTAAGAGCCCTTCGTTATCAAAGAGAAACTAAAATAGATTCGTTCGAGCAGTTGATATATCTGCGCATTCGCTCGATTTTCCTTGCCTCGATTAACTTACCACCATCGTGTGTGGCTTCCTCATTCTGAGAACGATTTAAATTCGATTTGCGTTTCGATGATTTATCGCGATTCTCTTGCGGACGCGGCGATGAATCCGGCTGCAATACAAAAAGTGAAATATGAATATAATTTCAAAATATAAAAACTAAGAAACGGAATCGGGGCAACTCACAGTACGGCTCTTACGCACAGGACTAACATCCGGTGTGCGATTGTGATTCTTTAGGCACAGCGCATTGAGGCTGCTGCAGGTGCCCTCGGTATACATGGTGGAGCTGCGTGGTCTCGGCGCGGGCAGCTCATTTTCAGCGTTTTCGATGCCATCGCCACACAACTGGAAAATTGAAGCTGGGCTGTCTACTGTTGCCGCCTTGGGGGAGCCCGGTATTTTGACTGTGCATTCGGTGGTCTGAGCACGTTGTTTCTTCTGTTTCGGACTGTTGCCGACCGAAAGCGCGTGCGCTTGAGCTGCAGTGCCACCATTGTAGTGCAGCTCACTGAGATTTTGTTTCATCGACACTGACATGGAGGGCACGAGCTTCTTGGTTGTTGACGAATCATTGCCCGAAGTGGTGCGCAAGCGATGTGTAGGCGAGGAGGCGGCAGAACTTTTCGGCTCCGACTCAGAACCAACCGGCGATTTCTGATTATCCAAAGAGCTGGCGGGTCGGCTGGTGGACTTTTGTTTCGGCGAATGCTGCCCAAATGTACGATGTGGCGAAGTGGGCGAGGAGTAGCGTTGTTGCAGCAATTCCTCGTCTTTCTTTTTGTCTGCGAAAGTAGTTTGGAAGAGTGCTGGTTAGTGCGGTTAGTTGGTAGTTAGTCAATTGTACATAAAGGAGAAGAGAAGCTGTCGAAAAGTGGTACAGTATGCACGAGAAGTATGTTAGTTAGGAGCACTTAGGAGAGTTAGTAGTTGACATGCAGAAAGACGACTGATGGTATGAAAATTTTTTATGTGCTATTAAATATGTATATATAACGATGTAATGAGAATAAAATTGTTGATACTAAAAAGCTGATTTTCTGATTGATATACAGCTTGTTTACTTCAGCTGAAGCTTGATGAGTCGCTAAATTCAATAACCCAGAGCATAGAACCCTAATTTCTGAAATATTACAAGCTTAAAAGTTATGATGGAACGATTCGTCATGCTCGAGCTGGAGCTGGCGTTTATTCAACAGAGCTAGCTCGAGTAGTTGATGAATAAAATCAGCACTATTTTAAGAACATTTTCCAGAAATGGTTTTTCTAAATATGACGAAAAAAGCTGACAAAATAATTGAAAGTGTTGAACAACAGTTTTAAAAATTTAAAACAAGGTTGCATTTTAGAAACGAACTGAAAGATGATTTCCAAGATACGCTGCAAGGGAAAAATTCTTTTATTTTTGTTTTGATATGTGAGGTTTATACTTGGAGTCGCTTGAGAATCTTGAAATAGATTTTGAGCTGCTGAAATTGAAGATATAATTTATGTATAGTACTTGTGAATTGGTGATATATGTATGCCGTTATGTTATGTGAAGCGCAGGTGTATGTGATTAGTTGCAGTGAATGGCTGGCTTTTTGTTTGGTCGGAGGGCAAACTAAAATCAGCTCAAACTTGGGGTCAGACATTTTCGGACAGATGGACTCACCCAGTGCGGCGGCACGTAGACGCGTTGTTTTTGTGGTGCGCACAAAAAGCGCCGAACTCTGAGTCGGTGCATGTGATGCAGTGGCAGTGGCGTGCGTGCTCATTTGTTGCTGCTGTAGCTGCGGCTGCTGCTGCTGGTAAGAATGGTAGTGATGCTGTTGGAGGTGGTGGTTGTTATGTTGCTGCTGCAGCGGTGTTATTACAAGCGGTGATGGGGAATATTTTCTATGCAGTGTTGTTGCGGTTGCTGTCGGTGTCGGTATACGTTTTGTTGGTGCGAGTGTTGCTGGTGATGGTGCATTTTGCTTAAGTACAGCCGTTGCGGGGGGCGTGCTTGCGGGCGCATGCGCATAATTGTTATTATTTGGATTGCATTTTAGTAGCGTATAATCACATTTGCGGTGGAGTGGTGTGCAAGGTGGTGTGGCATTGGAGACATTGGTGGCTGTTCAATTATGCGCATTTTTATACAAATTAAGTGATGAAGAAGAGAAAAGCATTTTAAAGTAGAGTCAATATTTTTGGCACTGTTTAAATGTTGCATCAGCGAAAAGTGGAATTATTTCAATATTTACAAAAGAAATTAAAATATGAATTCCACTTCCACAGGGTGAAAGGTGAGCGGAGCAAATTTTGAATAAGTGGCTTTGAAAGTAATTTTTCATTTTGCAATTTCATATTTGGCGAATTTGCATTTGAAAGCGGCTGAAATGAAAGTCAATGCCTTTTGCAATGCATGATAGAGAGGGGCATGTATTTGATATGCAGATTTGCTAAAATTATCAAAAATAACATTTGAGTTTAAGTTTTTTTGGCTAGATTATTTCGATTTAGCATTACAAACAAAGTGGTAAAAGGCACGTCTGCCAAATGCTTAACCCATTTGTGTGCAATCAATGATGGTCTGTTCTAAAGCCAATATTCAAATGAAAAGTTTGAACAATCACGTTCATACTTAAGGAATGCAATTTAAAAAGAAACAATAATTTAGTTTAAAAAATAATATTTGGTTTTTTTTTAATTTGAAAGCGACGTTGCTCAGGGAAATCTTTAAAAGTATTTTAAGTCAGTTGCTTAGAAGAGTTATAAAGATGTGCCTATTTTTTGGGGCAGTGAAAAGGCAGGTGTGGTTATCTCGCTAAAATATTGCTTGCAAGTTTGAAAATCTTACAAAATTTATCTAACGTTTTTTTGCCCAATGATTTTGAAAGAGCACAAGAAAAAAGCATACAAAATATATTTTCCTCTACAAAACTTGAGGCTTGAAAAGGGGAACCGCCAAATCACATCGTTAAATACGTCTCTTTCAAGGCTCTTCCAAATATTTGCTGGGTTCCATTTTCTGGCGATGAGAGCCTCTGGAAGTAGTAGTTTTGAGCACTTCTCGATGAGTTGGCACACGTACGTTACCCACAAAAAGGTTAAGCAAACAAAGTGGCTACTTCGATTCGATAGAAAACGCAACTGCAGCCTCAGGCCAAATTCTTATAATAGCAATGAGCTAAGCTGAAACGTTTAAAAAAACTCAACTTCGACAAATTTTATGGCTAAGCTAAGCGAAAATTTGTCAAGCCACAAACAACAACAAGCATTGAAATAAAAATGTGTTTGACTGGCACTAGCTTTATAATGATCGTTCTTCCAATTTACATTTACAAGCAAGAGCGATGGCAGCTTCTTGTTACAAAGACTCGAACTTCAAACAAAACGGCCAATTGTGGTCGACGGCCAATTTTAAACTTGAAGCTCTCACGACATAAGCTTTCTGCTTTCTATAAGCGTCTGCCAAGTCGCTTACGCTGCGACGCTAGTAACTTTCCTTGCTGGCCAAGCCGCTTACCGTTATAATTTGTCAAAATCATCAGACCGTTTATTGATTTAGCACTTTTGTGCCGTTGCCATTCAGTAATTTTTATTGGCCAGCGGCTATTTTTGAGGCTAACGCTTTGACTTGGCGCATTGTACTCGACTCAGCTGGGATCAGCTCAACTGCGCTCAATACAAAATTTGATTGCTTTGTTGTGTTTGCGCTTTTATTGGAGACAAGTAAAAGGGGGGCAGTAAGCAGAAAAAAGACAGCCCGTATTTGTACAGATGCCGCGCTTGCCACTTAAGATTTGTGTTTATTTAATTTACTGTGTGCAAATATTTGCATTTGACTGGACGCGCTTCGATTCGAACTTGCTTTAATGGAGCCACCAAGGTTTCGACGCAGTGCAACAATATGGCACGATCGTGCTGTGATTGCCAAAATGACAATATACGTTTTTATGTTGCTGTGTAGGATTGGCGCAGATTATCGTGGTCAAGCAGCTCTTTGGGAGCTTACAAAGAGCTTGTGAAGAATTGTGTTTGCAAAAAAAGTGGCAACAACATTAAGTGGCCCTTTATCACACATCAAATAAGATCGTCAGCAAATTAAATTTACCTATTTTAGAAACTTTAACAAGAAACATACTTGATTTTACTGCTGACCAATTTATATATAATAATATAACGAAAATTTTGAAGTAAGTCGATTTAAAATTTGAAGGCAAACACTATATAGCATATGGGTCTGAGTGGATTCTCTTATATGTATTGCATTTTGCATTGGCCGGCCTATTATAAAATTCTCTTAAATGTAAGAGTATCCACTTTAAATACTTGCTATTTATCTAATCATAAAAGTTAGAAGGCAAGGCAATAAAGATATAGAAATCTTCTATTTAAAAGAAGCATGAAAGAAAGGGTATGCAGTCACCATCAATATTATACATTTTAGATAATAAGCTAAAACTGTTGGTCAAGATTAATAAAAAACTAGCATTGCCAACTATAAACATAAGGGTTTGATAAAGGGAAGTTCTAAGTTTGAAAAAAAATCGGAGACGCATCGGCATTTAGCTCATTTAATGGAATTTATTGCACTATAATTTAGGCCTATTGTAGATATAACGTATATATTTCAATTTTAAAAAGATTCCGCAATTGTATACCATACGCTTTTGTAAAAAAAACGTTGCAGCCATGCAAATTAGATGAATAAATTAATAAAAACTAAAATACATAGATTAGAATTCTAATATATCAAAACAATAATAAAAACAAACATCATGCAGCCAAGTACAATGAAACGAAAAACTGTTTAGAAGAAATAACATGCCGCATAAGTCGTCAAAGTTCATAAGTACAGAAACCAAAAGTACACACAGACGCACGCACACATGCAAACAAGGAAAGTATCAACTCACCTGAAACAACAGCGACCGAGTCGGCTGAAACCTTGGCGGCGGCTGCAAGGTCCGAGCGCCCCACAACGGCGGCGCCCCCGTTGGACGCAGCTGTGGCAGAGGCGGCAGCGGAGTTGGTCATCACAGGTGTGCAATAGTCGGCGTCGTTGCCATTGGCCGCGTTGAGGGGCGAGAAGGCACGCTGCAAGGAGCTGCTGCGGGCGGGAGTGCAGCGTTGCACCGGCGATGGCGAGGAGGAGCTATCACTGTGCGCCGGGGAGCCGTCACCATTGGCGCCGCTGCGACTGCGCGAGGGCGTGCGATTGGGACGACTTATGAATCTGCAAAGATAAATTGTGCAAAAATGTCAAGTGAGTAGAAGTAGGCTACAAGCAATTGAGTGACCAAAAGAGGGACAGAAAAAGAACAGTGGCGCATGCAGCTAGAAAAATCTTCAAAGGAAGAAGGTAACACGCTGAAGGGCGACTGGGAATTCATTGCTATATTGCAGTTGAACAGCTCGGTCGCCTCTTGAAAATTACTCTTTGCTTCAGCCGCTTCTCTTGCTCTTCCACTCTGCTAGCACATTTCTTAACTTGTGCAAGAACTGGCTTGCTTCTTTGTTGTTTTTGTTATTTTGCTATTTTATTTTCACTTTACACTTTCCTACCTACTTTTTTTTAGATTTTTACACAACTTTTTTTTCCTCTTTTATTTTTACTTAAATGGCGAATGTTCCCGCGGCAGCGTGGTAGTGGCGCAAATGTAACGCACGTATCTTGCAGATAAAAATGTGCATGCGCCAAAACGTCAGCGCGCGCGTAAGTGGTACAAATGCAGCAGACAGTGGCCACTGCGACGCGTAGAGCAAGTTCCGCTATGCCAGCCAGTCCAATCCATACGCCACCAAACACGCTCGGCAACTGGCAACTGGCGCGGCAAAACAACATTCACTCCACTTCACTTCAGTTGCGGCTGCTGCTGGTCTGCAGCGTCTAGCGCAGTCGTGTAGTGGCTCAAAGATACTACAACAACAACAATAACACTAAACACCATATGTATCTCTGAGATACAATTCCAAAGCTGAAGCAAGCGTAGGTACGGGGGCACTAGCGCGCATTTAGTAAAACTGCCAAGGTTGCCAGGTTAAGCAAAACTAAACAAAAATGGCAAGCTGCATTTAAGTTTTCTAAAAAATACCCAAGTTGAAATTTTCGTATGAGAAAAATATGGGCAACATTTTTGCTTTGCAGCATAACGCAAAAGATTTTAAAAATATGTACTAGCAAAACTTTTTGGGAAAATGCGCAAATGCTAAAAAAAAATTGTCAAACAATTTTATTTACATGCATTTTTTTTTAGATTTTCTTGAACTCTAAAATACAGAGTCAGTAGATAGCGTTTTAAATTTTGAATACACACACACATACATATTTAGCAAAATACTATTCAAACAACAAACACAAAGATATGCTGCAAAATGTAGATTTAAGAAAAATCAAAAAGAACGTTTCTAATTACCATGTATCTTAAAGAGAGTAGAAAAACTACGCTATTTCAGGATCAAATTTCTTTCTTTATGATTTAAAGCAAGAAATGATGCCACGAAGTATAGCAGTTCCAAGCCCTAGCGCCCTGTAAAATATTCTCATACACATCTCATAAACTTTTTCTTTTTCATTTTTAAAGCACAATTTAGCTAGTATTTAAAGCAACACTTTTAGAAAATGTAATTTTTTATAAACATGCTATTTGATTGCAGAATTTTAAAGTCTTTCTTTTCAAATGCTCTCTCTTTTCTGCACATGATTCTGCAAATCTTCAGGTAGACATTTTAAAATCTAACGTACAGTTCTGACAGAGCGGCAACCGCTGGCAACCCTCATAGAGATACCAGTTTGGTATATGATGGTTGTCGTTGTTGTTGCTGTAGCGAATCAACACAAAAAGTGTTGCCTGTTGTTGCACACGCAACAAATCAATTTAAACACACACACACATTCACCAAAATGAAGGAAGTAGCAAAGTAGCAGATATGACTCAAAGTGCCGCAGACAAAGCAAAATAGCCAAAAAATAAGGGCAAAAAAGGCATATGAAAAACAAACACAAAATTCGCACATAATATGTATCTGTGAGATACGGGCACTACCTTTCGTGTATCGTTAAGTTAAGATAAGAACACACAGATAAAAGATACAAGCGACAGCAACAAGTTTTTGTCGGTTATTTTTGTTGCTTCTACGACTGCTGCTGGCTCGACTCTTCAACGGCACAATTTTGCGAATCCCTTGTAGGCACTGCTGTGGCATCCACAGCGACTCCGACAGGTAGCAGCGGCGAGCGTGATCGCCTGCAGTCATCAACACACCAAAGCACATATAGGCGCGGCTTACAGTCAGTCTGACAGTCGTTAAGCCAGAGCCAAAAACAGCTGTTTGCATTTTTAGCGGGTTTCTCTGCGGAACTCGGCTGCGTCATTCCAGCTGCTCACAGTGCCCGCCCGTCCATGCACTCTGCACTACAGACGCTGAAATTAGGCACTCTGTAATTTCTCAATGGCGGCACTCAGTCTGTGTTGCTTTCCCTTCACTTTCATGAGGGTTTCTGCATGTACAGACCGCTTGAGTTAACCCCTATTCGGCTGACGAGTTAGCAGGGAAACTCAACTTAAATTTTTTCAATTAGCATACTTTTAACGATCTTCCATTTTCCCCTCTCTATCATGAGCTGAAAACAAACTGCCAATGTTAGTGTTCTTTTGAGATGTTCGAAAATCTTTCCCAAAAATTTCCACTATAATGTACATATACTCCTTTCAAGCATAGTCTGCTCGTCAGGCGAAATGAGTTTACAAATCATCAGCCGAACGACTTAGTGCTCAAATTGGCTTTTCCCTCGAAAATCCCTCTATTATTTCTTCAGTTTTCGGCACTGTTTCTTTTCTATTTTCTGCACTGAATGAAAATCTACTTCCCTCAATAACTATTAAAAAGTGAAATTAAATTTTACTCTTCAGCCTTGGGTCAGTGCATGCAAAATTAAAATCGTTAGCTTTCAAACATTTAACAGCGAAAATTTGGATTTTTTTAAATTGATTTATTTAAACGGAAATAACACAACGACGAAGTGTGAAGAAAGGTCAGCTGAGCAGCGTAGCTAAAATTGCATGATTTTCAGCTGATTGTGAGTTATATATTGTTAAAAATAACAAAAACCTTAAACGCGCTTTAACTTTAAAAGTGTCCAAAATTTATGATAATATTATAACAATTTTCGTTTGGATTGATCTTTACTCTCAGCAACTTCAACGATGACCATGTGAAACCATATTCGTATATTGCTGCCATGTAGGGTATAAATTTGTAGGTGCCAGCCAACGAAAACCATTTTAAATGTTCTGTATTTGATCACGTGAGAGTAAATTTCCATAATTGCCACAAAGTTTTGCTCAATTCCAATTGTGATTTATCATTTTTGAGTTTCGATGATTTTGATTAATAGCTGTGCGATTTAGTTTTTGGCAATTTTGCCAATTTGGGAATGATGGTCATGCATATGCATGTGGAACTTAATGTGAGGAACTATAATTTAAAAGCGTAATTTCTAATTTCTGTTATGGATGAAGAAGCGGCACACAAATTGTATAGAATGTGATGTATTGAAAGAAATGTAATTTTAGTCATGATTTGCGTATGTGGGGTATGGCTAGGGTGACCATCTATGCTGTATATTACAGTAGAGTACTGAATCTTGTTACTTATGAATTGTATTCATAATAAAAAAAAAAAATAAAAACAAGTTTTGGTAAGCATCAAGAGTATAGAATACTTGAGATTTTTGGGAGTTTATGCCTTCTTTTCGCTTTGATTTGGCAAGAGAACTGCTAGATTATTGGGCAGCACACCACCTTGGCACTTGTAGAAGCATTGTTTTACTTAATCAATCAAGAAGAAGAACTTATGGGAATGGTGTACCACGTTTCAGCAATAAAAATATGACATAATTTATTATAATTTTTCTGTAGTTGCTTCCATTTTTAACTAATCTGGGTATAATCCTACTTTGTAGCTTCCGATTCGTAGCTCAGGTCTAACTTTCTCGCAATAGGATCATTATCTTCAGTGTAGCTTCATCTCACTTGCCTTTCGTGGTTACAGCGTTGGTCTTTCTTCCTGCCTTATTGATGAAAATGAAGGCATTATGAAGAAAAGTGACTTTCGAAAATATTTAAATTGCAAATTTTATGTAATCTCATAAAAAGGATGCGAAGCAACTACTCTAGGCAAAGTACATTAATGAGGCGAACAACAAAAACATAAAACTGCAGCAACAACAAATGCAACCGGTTACCGGATTTTGTGGCAGACGACAGGATTTTGCTGGCTGTTGCCGGTGTACCGCCTGTCATAGCGCTGCGGCAATATCATTTGAATGTTAATATACGAGCATGGCTGCGACACTATCACTCTCAGGCACTCTCGCAGCCGTGCACATAAATTGCCATTCCTAATTGGACGCATTCAGGCGGCAAAATTCAAGTCTGCATCATTTCGATGCGCATAGAAATTGTCTGATATGCATTTTTAAAAGCGAAAGCGGAACTACTCGTTGCCAGCGGAGTCTCACTTTTGAAGAGAGCAGCGACGTCTGCGGCATTATGCACCGAGCCTAAAACAGGTGTCTGCGGTTGCTAAATTCTACTCGCGCTAGTTACAGTCAACTCTTGTGATAGGCAAAGCAAAAGCTACGATTTACATATGTAAATGTATGAAGATGTAAGCGTTTGTTTCCAATTTAAATCTCTTGCTGAGCGTTTGCCTTGAATGGTGTTGATCGATCGATTGGAAAATGTTTCAGACAGCTTTTTGTATTGACAAATGAAAAGAAAACTTAATCACAATACGCCTAAAATTTAATAAAATACAGCTACTTAATAGTAAAATTACTGCGCTTACATGGTCACATACAATGCTTGTAAATCAGCGCCTTTTAAAAGCTAATGGCCATATAAATACAAAGCTTCAGACCTAAGCTTAGAAGAAATACGTCGCCTGCTAATATCTATGGCAGGGGTAGCCAATCTCGCGGGCCGCGTATATGGAACAAATGTTCAAGGCAGGCAGCGGGCTGACCATTTCTGATCTATTGTTTCCTTCAAGAGTAGGTTAAGTCTGGAAATTTATTGCAGACGAGCTTAAAGCTTATTGACAAGCTTTCTATGATAAATACACATTCCGGCTTTCGAATTACTTTTTCAGTTTTTTTAATGCTGGCCATGATACCGCTGCTCGTCAAGCCAAATAGAAACTTTAACTTTGCCTTCTATAATATCAACCCTATACAGTGTGGTACAGGCATTAGCAAGAGTCGGAAGCGTGTCGCCGACAAGAATCGGAAGCAGTGTGATACCGGCATTAGAATCAAAATCAAGGCCTAACGGATTCCTGACTACTTCATTGTAGCCCAGATTATGCACACATTTGTACAATATATCAAAAGGTAGTCCCAGATAATTTTCCGATCTTCGGTCTTCTGGCTAAAAATCGTCGACCGAAACAAGGTCTGTCTAGCAATTTTTGTGTCTCAAATTTCGTAAGATATGACATTTAAAATTCAAGCTTTTATTTAACATTTGTGAATTTTTCAAACACTGATGCATGTAATTCATAAAAAATGCGCTGATGAGAACGTTCAAATTTAGAATGTCAACGATATAGTAACAACAACAACGCAACTTTTGCCAAAAATAGCTACTACAACCACTTGTGGGACCGACAATAAAAGGCTAAAAGGAAGGCGGGGCGGGATGCAAAGCACTAGCACACGACTTACCTGCGAGCATTGGTGGCGGTGTGTCGACGCTCCCGGCCGACATCACCATTCAAGCTGTCCACACGACTGCCGTACGGCTGTTCCGGCATAGCGCCGTCGCTGTCCGGCCCAGCAAAGGGCGAGCGCAGCTGGCGGCCAGCAGTGGGCAACATGCTCTCCGCGCCGACCGTGAAGCGACGCTTCTCCTCGCGCAACCTGCGCTGCTGCCCATTGCGTGGATCAGCAGCACGCTCCCTTTTGGGCGTGGCCGTGTGTGTGTTGGCAACACTGTCCGCCGCGCGGCCGTTGCTGCTCTGCTGCATACTCACCGGCTCAACCGGCGAGTTCATGTGATTGTCGTAGCCCTCATGAGTGCTATGATTGCTACTAACAAAGCTACTGGGAAGCGGCGATGACAGGGACTGTGTTGCTGGCGTTGGCAGCTGCTCAGCGCTGATGTGCTGCCCCGAATGAGCCAAATGATTCGCATAATTTTTATTTTGATTGTGCTGCTGATTTTGCTGCTGTGTGAGCAGTTGGCTAGCATGAAGGGAGGGTGGCAATGAGGACGCCTTCAGTGCGCACGAGTCTCCCAGCAGATTCGTCTGCTTCGGACTAGACTTGAGTCTGTGGCTGAGGCGTCGCGTTCCGGCGCCTCTGCCTTCGAATTGCGCAATACTATCGTCGTCGTCGTCGCTGAGATCGTGGATGACAAGCGGCGAGGCGCCATTGTCCTTGCTGCGCTGTTTGCTGCGTGCCGTGACTGCGGCTGCGGCACCACAGGACGACATGCGCGCGGAACGTCGCGAGCTTTTGAGCGGAGCCGCCTCAGCCGCACTGCGGCTATCGAGGCCGCCACTCATGCTGGAACTTTGCTGCTTTAGTGAGGAGGAAACGGAGCCGGTGCCGGAGCCGGACTTCGTGCGCCTAGAGCGCTCGTCTTCGGCACTGCTGTGCGCCGCCGAGGAGTCTTCGTCGTTGGTCGTTGTCGTGCCAATATCGAGGCCCTTTTCTTTGCATATTATATCATAGAGGGCGCTGATGGGACGCGATTCGCTGCGCACGCGCACCACGCGCTTTCGTTGCGCGAAACGATGAGGGTTTCTACTTCTACTGGATGATGAGGCTGATGTGGGGGTGGTGATCTCTCGCTGCTGCTGCGGCGCAAAACTGTCAGCTACTGCTGCCACTGCTGCGGGTGCAGTGTGAGCAGCACTAGCATCGGTATGGTGCTGAACGGGCAACGAGGGGGGTTCAAATATGTGCAATTCACCTTTTGTAGGGTGCGCAGCAGCTGGCGATGACCTCGCGTAGCGTTCGGAACTTCTTCGTTCGCTGCCCGCAGAGCCGCCACGAAAAAAAGCCGAACGTGGGTTGGCGGCGGCACTGGCGCTGCTGGCACTGGCGTTGATCGGCTGCTGCACCGTCGTGGGCGAGCTGACTATGGGCGGCGGCGCGACCGTCGCCGTTATTGTTCGCGGAAAGTGACGTTCGCCCACCAATTTTGATGTGTTGCCGTAGACGCTTTGGTAGTTCTCGTTGAGTGCGGCTACATCCGCTGCGCGGGGCGTGTGTATGCGCAGATGGATGTCCGTGTAGTAGACCGGCGCGGTGTGATGATGAAAGTGCGGATGTTGTCCTTGATAGCGCGTAGAGCGTTTGACTTGTTGTTTTTGCAGTGGTTGTTGCTGCTGTTGTGTTGTCGCTTGTTGGCGGCTTGTATTGGCAGTGGCTGGAGCTGTAGCTGAGGACAAGTTACTGGATGTCGAGTTATCTTTTTCGGTATCAACGTTTTGTGATGTGACGGATTCTGTAGGGAGCATAGAGATGACAAAATAATTAGCAAATTGCAAAATTTAATTAAGAAAATTCACATAAATTGTAAATAAATTATAGAGCCATTGTAGACTAAATTTGTTTTTAAACATTATTTAAAAAAATTTTTTGTTACTGTTCTTAATCAAAGTTTTCCGCTCTGATTATGTTGGTAAATCTTCTTCTTAATCAGTATTGATTTATTTTAAGTGCTAGGGCTGTAATTTCATTAAAATATCTGAAGTTATAAAAAAGCAGGCATCAGCTAGAAATATTTCCAACAAGTTTTCTGCTTTATCATAAAAATTCCATAATAGAAATGCACAGTAATAGTTCAAAAGGCTGACATTAAGAAGTGTGTTAAATGTCAGCTTAGGCTAATTTCTGTTGACCTTGACCCCTTAGCATAGTAGCTGGCATATAAAAAATGTACATTAAAACGTCACACAAACAACAATTAAAATAAATGAGATTAATTTGTATTGCTTTTGTAGCACTTCAAATTGCCAGAAACTAGCATTAAGCCAGTCAACAAGATTTGGCATTAACGACAACCAACGACAACAACAGAGGCTTAAGCTGAAATTCTGTTGGGGAGTAGGGAACCTCTCTCCTTTCTATTTATCATTTATCTTTTTATAAGCTTTATTTTTTTAAATTGCTATCAAGCACACCTGTTAACTTTATACAGCATACAAAGAAATTAATTCGCATTTATGTAGGTAAATTAATTCAAGCTGCTCTGAGGGTCGTGGCGCCCACTAGATCCCCTCTAGCTTGCTATTAACGCTAATCCCACAGAGCAATTGCAAGTGCACGCAACCGAAAAAGAAACACCCACAATTTTCTTAATGCCACAAAATGTAAATAAAATAAAATAACAAATGCAAGCGCTTTACAAAGAGCCAATCGAAGGCAACAACAACAACAGAGTGCTCTTTAGGTTCAAATACACCTTGACACTTTTGTGTGCAATTGAAATGAAACGTATTAATGCATGTTTAACTAAGCGAAAAATGAGTGGAAACTACAAAATACGAAAAAACGACAACACAACAAGACAACAAATAAAAAGCAACAACAGCCAGAACAAAATTAAATGAGGGTCATGATGAGGGCGAGGATTGTGGCCAATTGTAATAGAACAGCAGCGGCAGCGGCAGCGGCGGCGCAACTTGGCAGACAATCGCGTGCACCTGAGCTGAGTTGAGTTATGCTGAGCAGGCAACAAATGGACAAATGGTGTCAAGGTGCTGTTGGGTGGGCGATGGCTGAGCTGATCGCAGGAATGCACAAAAGTGAAAGTCATAAAAAACTAAAAAAAACCGTTCGAGAACAAAATTTGTCGGCTATTGGTAAAATATGCTTTTAAAAACGAGCTGTCTTTAAGAAAATAATTTCAAGTGAAAAATTAATTTTGCTTGCTCTGAGACTTAAGATCTGTGAGTGAACTAAGTGAAGACCACTTTCGGGGCCCGAAGCTTGCCTAGGGCCTGCCATAATGCATGAGCAAAGAGTCTATCAACGACTGGGTTGGTTCTCAACACGGGGAAAAGCTTCAGCATCCAATCATTGACAAAAGAAAATTTGTATTTCTTAGGTCCCTAAACGATGAGAACTGTAGACTTCAAAATTGTTTATTTGGCGATCTTTTTCAAGAAGGTTTCATAACAGTCAGCTGGCTCTTGCTCACTCGTAAGACTTTCCATCTCAATTGATTACGCAAGGCCATATCGCATTTTTTGGTTGAAAGCATGAAAAAGTATAAAAATAACAAATTATTTGATTGTTGCACAATCAAAGCATTACAACAAGCAAACACACACACACAAAAGTGCTGCCACGTCAAAAATCTTTGTTTTTCTTAATTGGCACTTCAAATTCAATTAGACAATTTTTTTGTTTTGCCTTTGTTGATTTTTCAATTTCGTTTTCGTTTGGCAGTTTCATTTGCAGTTTGGGCTTTCATTAGCGAATTGAAATTCGTGTCAAAACAATTGCCCAATTTCAGCTTCCAAATTAAAACGTTCAAATGCAAGCAGCCGTGTGTGTGTGTGTGTGCGTGTGTGTAGGCGTTGGCCCTATTGCCCACTCACTCACGTCCTCAAGAAGAATATGAGTGTCATTCTTATCTTAACTAACTGCACAAAATAACAAGGAAACAAACGCAGATACAAATGAAACGAAGTTAGTTTTTATGTTTTGATGTAATTTTGATTAGATTTTGGCACTTTTGGCAGTGGTTTTTCTTGAAGCGCGAAAAAAAAGAAGAAAAGTGACACTCATACGTCGTGTGTGCCGGCGGTTTTCACTGAGGATGAGGCGTCAGGTCTGATGCGGATAACGGTTTGTTATTCAACAATCACGCTGAGGCAGTGCGAGCGCCAAAAAGTCGTGGCAGCAGATTGAAGAACATTTAGAATCTCTAAGCGTTGCTTGCTGATCAATATTGCCGCTGAAGTCAGGGCATTTCATGCTGATTGTAGCGCATATCTGTGTGTGCAACTTTTTGTATATATGTATATATTTACTCTAGCGGTTTTCTTGAGCAACTTGTCAATTGTCAATTTCGCCGAAAAGTTGCACTATTATTGCTTTATTTACAAAGTAGTGTGTAAGAGTGTGCGTAATTTGTATTGATTTCCTATTTTTTTTATATAAGTATGACAATTGCTTGGGTGTCAGTTTCGATGCAATTCTTTTCTGAAGAAACTAAACAAACACACATGTACATACATACATAAACGCGATACATATGCAAAAATGCTTAATATGTGTGTACATGCCATAATCTATTACTACTCGTAAATATTTCAATAAGAAACACTTGAAAATTATTGTATTTCACACAAGTATTTCGAGCACTGTAGACCAAGTTTTCATAAAGAAAGAAACTGTTATACTCTTCTGCTCAGACATCTGCAGTGCCCTTACAAAAGTTTTGGAATTTTCATTCGACGCACGAAAATTGGAAATACCTTGCGTAAATTATGATTTGTGATTTGCCGAAAGCTTTTTCAAACCAAGTGATTTAATTTTATTCCTTCAAAAGTGTATGAAAACATCAACCAAAATTTGAATATGAAAAAGTAATGAAGCCTAAAGAAAGTATATAGCATACTTTGTAATTTTTCATGCTTGGCGCATAAAATAAATTTACAGCGAAAGTGAGAGCATCATTATGGCTTTGAATGTAACAAATATTTCAACTAAACTATCAACTTAAATTTTGTCAACTTTAATTAAGCCACAAAACAATTCATTCTGAGAATTTTTTCCCAGTCGCATTTTGCTTGCTTGTAAAATTCCTTCGTGTATAGGAGCCACAAATGCACTGGGAACAAAAACAACAAGTCGATTGCCGCTAAACGTACTTCATTACGCTGTAAGCTGCAGACACGTGTACGGGCTTTTCTTTTAATTTCTAAGGGTTTTACTGGACAAATTGTTGTGGCGGCTTAATTGGAAATACTTTTGGGTCGCAGAAAAACCGCCCAGCATAAATTAATTTGGCATAAATAAAACACTTGAACTTTACATATTTATATGAAATATAAAATTGTAGGGAAAAATTAAAAAATTATGCAAAAAAGTTGTATAGGTATTTTAAAAATTTTGCATATAGCAATGAGTGCCATTGCTTGGACAGACATTAAGCCATCTCAATTGCCATTTCTGAGTGCATATGCAGACAATTATCAATAAAGCCTGCCGAGGTTCAACACTTTTGGGAAGCATGAAATTTCATGAAACAGCAATTGAAATAATTTATCAGCGCAAAGATAAATGCAAGGCATTTAAGCTATAAATCAGAGAAGCAGCTGATTCACTACTCGTATGAATAATATTAATGGCGGATGAGGAACTGAAGGGGGTAGGGGGAATGAGGGGATGAAGAAGAGTGCAATAAGCGAATCACAGCACTGTGCTTTTTGGCATCGTGTAAAAAATAAGAGCAATTTTAATTATATTCTTCTTCCAAGCAAAACAACGTAATAAATAAATTTCTTAACTACGAGGTTTTTTCTTTGACTGAAAAAGTTTTATTAAAAATATAAAACTATAAATCAAAAAAGCAGCTGATTCATAAAGACAGTTATGAAGAATGTTATTAAGGCATAAGCGTATCTAAAACAAAGCAACCCTGTAATAGCAAATTTAATTCTATCTACGCTTTCTTCTACTTTCTTTTACTGAAAATTATTTACGATAAAATTTTAATTTTTATTACGTAAGTTCGCGATGTTTTGCTCATAATGTATCGATATAAAGTAAATATACATATATAAAAATCACTGGAGAAAGCCAAGAAAAATTTAATGAAACTTTTATCGTCAAAAGAAATTCACACAACGCTGTGAGATGTTGATGTAAACATTGAAGAGGAAGAAGCACATATACAAATTTAAATGAAACAAAATTATGATGAAAGCATTTTTATATTTAGCAGCAGCAACAACAACAACAAAGAGATCAGCAGTTGTGGACGCTGCTCGAATTTATTGAATACGCCTGCAGAACAAAATATTGCGCAGCTATCAAAAGTCGCCATCACTAGCATTTCAGCTCAGCTGCTTATAGGCCTATGCACACATGCGCAGGCACACACATACACATGCATAAGCACAGTAAATGCATATGCCAATGTTGTGTGAAATGTGAAGTGCGTCGAAGTGGCGCAATGTCAATGTGGCTCTGCGAGGTGGCATAAATATTCACAGACTCCCGAAACATTACAAAGAATAGCGCTTGTGCATTCTGGGGTCTAGCATGTGCACCACACACTCAACTAACACACACATGCATATTTAAAATAGCCACCTGTGCAGACAAGAAAATAGCATCAAGAAAATTGTGCCGAAAAATTGAGAAAATCAAATTATAAAATTTTGGGAAACTGAACTAAACAAAAGTTTCGATTGTTAAATGCGTATAAATGATGCCAACTTTGCGTATGTGTGAGTGTGTGTGTGTGTGTGACTAGCGGCATTAAAGTGGATCAAATGTTTTGGCATACTTTATTAAGCAGTTGTTGGTGATCGGTTTTGAAGGGGTGTGGGAGGGCATATCGCGTAGAATGGCATGTTTGCAATGAAAAATGAGAGCCTGACAGTAATGCACAATAAAAATGTCATACCACATTTTTGCTCTAAAAGAAGGAAATGTTTTGAGAAATGTGACAGTGACAAGACACACACACATACATGAGTAGATATACATATGTAGCATGTAAGCACTCTATAAACAGCTTTTCGATAGCGATACTATTTCGAGAGTATACCATTTCTAATATTAAATTTGCTCGATTTTGTACAATAGAAAACTTTTTTCAATATAAAAAAAGCATACAGGCGAACATAATTTCATTAGTAGTGAGAGTTTTGTTTAAACTCATTCTCAGCTCGAATGTAGTTTTTTTAATATAACGATTTAAAAACTACAATGCCAAAAAGATGTACCTACTATAAAAGCGTTTGCTTCTGAAAAATAAACAATGAACTGCAAAGTTGAGCACTCATGAACGGATATTTCTCTACAAGGATGTTAGTAGTCTGATTGGAAAAATTTCAAAAGGGATTTGAAAAGCGTAAGCTAGAAAATTTTAAATTCCAAAGGCTATTGCTTTTAAAAAATCTTGTTAAGTCCAATATAAATATTGAATACTATAAGTAAATATTGAAAAATTTTTGCGTACATTTTTAGCTCATGTTTAGGAAGTCTCAATTTCCAAAGCACGTACAATAGAAATCGTATAAAAAAGAAAAGTTTGATTACCTAAGATTTGAAAACAGGCTAATCTGCCTAAAGTACTAATAAATTAAACTAGCGATGAAAATTCTTCAAAATATTTTTGGAATTATGCTTTAAGAAATAGCATTCAAAAACATTGAAAGTCTTCTTCTTCTAAATATAACTATAGACAGATCGAAATTGTAGAAATCCTTTTCATTTTCACTCGACCTGAAAGTCGAACGAATTCAAAAACTGCTGCGCACTTTCAATATTTCCACATATAGTATTGAAGTTCAGATCGAATGGCATACTACTATATATACCACAAATAAGATCAAATTAATTGAAAAAGTGAAAAATTAAAAATCATTCATAAACAAATGTGAAGTGTAAAAAACCAGAAAATTTCTGAATTATTTTTTGAAATAGCTAAAGATTTATTTGTTCTTTCGAGAGTAAAGCTAACAGTTGCGAAGTTTTGCTTCGATATTTTATTTGGCTTGTTGGGATATTAGAATGAGAAAATATATTGATGTGTGTGAATTAATGCCTATAAAAACTTGCAAATGTATATGAGTGTGTGCAGAAAACAGCAGCGAAATATCAAATCAAAGTTTTCTTATTATTAATTTTGACATAAAAAATGTGGAAAATATCATAAATTATGTTAAAGGAATTTCGTCTAAAATACTTAAGATACAATAAATTTCTATAAATTTGCAATATTTTTATAATAAATCTTGCAAGAAGTTTTATTAACGATATGCTTTCATAAAATTGAGATTTACAGGCGCAAGGGGCAAAGCGATAGAAAAAGAAAATGATAACAGGCTAGAAACAGAAAAAAAGCATGACAGCCATCGTGAAATGCAAGCGACTTGGCGATTTCAGTTTCTTTGTTCGATTTGTGGGCATTTTGCCAGTGTCGGAGCGACTGCCAGTGTGGCACATCTCTGGCAATCTTCGCTGCAAGCCCCTATCTTGCCACAGGGGCAAGAAAGTGCAATCAGCTCTATACACTTGAGCATGTTAGATGGAAAATTTTCAAGCGCAAAGGAAACTTTTGTATACACATTTTGCTTTCAATTGTCGGCCTGTCTTTTAATGCATTTTGCCAAACGCTGACAGTTTTTTGTTTTTAGCGCGAGAAGAAAAAAGTTGTGAATTATTTTTAGTGCGTAGGATCATAAGGAAGTGCACTCATTCGTGAACGGAAAATTGTGGGCATGAATATGTTCGCAGTTCGATTGAGAGTATGTAATGTAAACGATTTAATCAATGGTATAGATAAAAATTGAGGAAAGTATGCAAGGATTTTAAGGCTACGACTAATTCGAGAGATATTGCTAAACGCTATGAAGACCGAAATGTAGACTTGCATTTAATTTAAATAAGCAATGTCAAAATGTGCCTCAGATGTATTATTCAGAATTAAAAAAATAAAATGGAATAATAAAGATTTGGTGGAAGCAAGCTGATGCAAAATGTTCACACTTTCAACTTATTCAACACCTTATTTCTCATTTTATTTAATTTAGTATAAAATTCTGCTCTCTTAAATACTGGAATAATAAATTCAAATGCTCGACTGAGATTAGCAGTGCAAAAAATGCACGTCCCTTCGACTTTGACTCGATCAAGAAAAGATTAAGAAGCCTTTTTCCATTTTAGCGACTTGGCAGCTCATTACGCGGACGGAGCAGTCACCCCTCTCATGTGCCAATACTAATGCAAAGCATTTAAAATAAACTTTCTTAGGCATTTTTGCGGATTCGGCATATTTTTACGCATTGTCAATTAGTCGAAAGCTTGCACGCAACAAAATTAAAAGCAAAATAACAAAAGGCTGCATATTAAATTTAACATAAACCACTTATTTTAGTCATAATTTCTATGTGCAAGAACAACGCCGCAGAAAAGCAGTAGAGGTAGTAGAAGAAGAAGAGCAACTTAAAAGCTTTCAACTTGAAATTGTGCAAGGTCCACGTGCAAGCGATCCGAATGCGTTCACAGCCGGTTACGTCCAACGTCGAGCGCAAATCAATACACATTAAAGACCACAAGACCAAGAATGAAAGCAAGAAAAAAGTACATATTTATTTTCCATCGCAGCGCGTTGGCTGCAGATGGAAGAAGGGTATGCATGACTACCACCAGTCATGGACACCCACAAGGCTCATGGGCAAATGAACAGCTTGTTGACACATGCTGCGCTGCGGGCGTGCGGACAGAAAAGGTCACTGCGAGGCGGTTGCTGTCGAGTCGACAGCGAGGACGCCGACAGGCATGTGCCGTCACAAAGGAGCACTGTTGCATTGTAGTGGCTGTATCGTAGCTGCTCGTGTTTAGCGCTCAACGGCTACAGCTATTAACGTCAGCCTAGCTGCGTTGCTGCCAGAAAAGGTTGAGTGTGCTGGAATTGTGGCAAATATAATGCTTGATATGTTCTGAAAAAATTTTATCATTTAACTAATTGCTTTTCTATTAGCAGACAACTTTTTTAGCATTGTTTAACTGAGAACTGCGAATTTCCATCTAGCTGATGATAAAAACTGCACTTTCATTCTCTAACCGCCCATATTCTGGTCTTTTAGATACAACTGATTGTCATTAGTTATTTTTCTAAATAATAGGAAAAAATTTATGCATATCATTGATGCAAAATTTAATTGACACTTTTGTGGTATGTTGTATATAGCGACGCATTTCTTATACTTTTCCAATCCATATATTATAGAAGCTTAGTCTGTGATTTTAACCCTGCCAATTGTGTAAAAATATATACCTACTCTTGTAAGGGCCAAACACAAAAAAAGGCTGCTTGATTTGAAAAAAACGTACAAGGTCGAACTTTATATGAATACTTTTTATATAAACCAATAAAAAAGCTTGTCTTTGTAATTTCTTCAATAGCAGTGAAAGGTCGTCATTTATGGAGATCATTAAAGCTACTTTAACTATTCTTTTTGAGCTACGCTGACTATCTACAGTATGACTATGATGACTATGGCTATATCATAGCTCTACAAATAGTGCACAAAAATCAATACTTAATAGCTCGTGAAAACTATTAAGGCACCGATTTTAATTAAAACTTTTATGAAGTAACCAAAAATAAACAATACTAAAATAAATCAAATAAGTAGGCTTAATTTTTCCTCGAAATTATGCCGACGAAACAAAAATTTCAGTAACAGTGCAAAATTTCGCGGCGTGTGGGAAGCTTCAATTTCAAAGACACACGCTCTGAGAAATTGCTTAAGATTCGAGTATAGATAAAAGAGTTACGATTGTATCTACAGCAAAACAAAAGAAAAACCCAACGTAGGGTGTCGAGGCAACGACCCTTGTTTGAAATTAGCGAGCTTACAAATTTGTACACTTGGCACAACAAAAAAACTGTTGCTGTGTGGTAATTAAAGTGAGAGATGAAGAAGGAGGGGAATAGGGAAATCTGACTTCATGTGGCTAAAAATAGAAATTCAAGTAAGCAATTTGCAACGACAAAATTGACTCATAAAGCACGAATAAGTTAGAAAGGTTTATGCGACAGGTTGATGCGCTACCACTAAATGCAGCTCATAAATATGCAAGCAAATTAGAGCCAACTTTAGGAGAGAGCCAGTTGAATGATACGAGAAGCAAATTAATTTAGTAATTAAAGCTAATTAGTGCTGTATTGCATTGGAAATTTGAGATCCATTGTGCCCCCTCCTTTCGAGCATTTTCGGCTCATTTCTTAGTACAGTTAATTCTTTTATTTATATGAGTCATTCAGTTAGAATTTAGGCACTTATTAACATAATTAACAATAATAATAATAACAATAATTATGGTCTTCGATTTTCGATTTCTTACCATATGAAATGCCTGAAGTCGCCTTTTTTTAGCATTTTTATTAAGTTTTTGTAATGGGTTGAACGAATTTGCGCAAAATTTTGGAAGAATTTGGTTTTTGAGAAGAACTTTGAAAATACTATATACATAAATATATGCAACTGCAATAAGAAATTAGTTACAGAAGTACTATGAAATTTTTTTTCAAATTATAGCTTAAATCGATTTTTGCGCAAATAATTTCAATAATAATTTATGTAATTGTAAAAACTGAGCTATGAAGAAACTACAATTACAAACACATTCCAGTAGCTGTGTTAACTTATTTGCGGTTAAGGTAAGTAACAGAGAGTAAAGCAGAGCAGGTAAATAATAGGATGAGGTAAGAATAGGATTTAATAGAATATACAATAGCATAATAGGATATGAATGTAGAATGGAATGGAATTGCAAATAGTAGGATATAATAACTGATATGATTGAATGTGGGAGTCAAAATAGAATATCATAGATAAGGTTTAAATACGATAGGATAAAGAGAAAGAATTGAACAGTTAAGAAAGGAATATAATATAGGTAGAATAACGTATAATAGATAGAATAGCTCAGTACGCTGATGTAGACATTTCGATACTAACTTAGATAACTCAATGGATCCACTTCGCTAGTCGCCATATTTTGCAAGTCATTTCCAACATAACGGCGTGAAAAATTAAGATTGTTGTTAATGCTGTTGTTGCTGTTGTTGTTGTTGCTGTTGTTGTTGTTAACAGTGCCAACTAAATTGAGCACACCTTCGCGTATCAGGCACTCTTTGATGGCGAGCATTATTAAATGTTATCGCTATCGTCACAAATTAATTGCAATCCAGAATGTCAGCGCGAAATTGCAGCAAAAAAAAAACAGCGCAACGAAG
Organism: Neria commutata; assembly: GCA_963457695.1. NCBI lineage: Eukaryota > Metazoa > Arthropoda > Insecta > Diptera > Micropezidae > Neria > Neria commutata. The sequence goes on from OY735248.1 coordinate 6,942,918, forward strand.
CGAGGGGGGCAGGCACTATAGTAATATTTCGAATATTTTGTTCAAATTAAGCACAGCACTTTGCAACACAAAAAAGCACTTGCCACGGATTTTGTTGCAATAAAATAGAATATGTGTTTATTTTTGTTGTTGTCTTTCTTGGCACTTTTAAGCGCATCTAACGAATACGCAATATTACGAGTGGCACTGCTGCTTTAGCGTTAAGGCGTTGCGCTTGCCGCAGCGGTTTTCGCGACACTGCGGCACGGCTGCCACGAGAGGCTGCCATCAAGTGGGCACACACACACACAGGCGCAGACAGACGCGCGCACTTGTCTTCAATTGCAGGCAGGCAGGCAGGCAGGCGCGTTTTAGTAAGCCGCACGGAATATTTAAGCTAACTGCCGCAACGTGCCACACACACTAATTGCGCACGCGGGTGGAAGGGCCTCGCTGCACTTTTGCCTACAAACGATGCGTTGTCACTTGCGCAGAATTTTAAAATACAAGACAACTTTTATGCTTTTGTTGCTTTTCTTTGATTGTTCAAATGAGGTTTTTCTTGAATTTTTCTACTACTTTTTTATTGTTAGAAATTGACGAGCCGCGTTGCTAGAAAAGTGGCGACACTTGACGCTTGCCTCGCCTCTGCCCGTTTGCAACTGTCGCTGGCGTAGCGCACGAAAGACTTGAGAACTCTCGCCGAGCGCACGCGGCAGCAGCGTAAAATACAAAAAAACACAGATACACAAATACAAGCGCACCAATTGTGGCGCACAGATACTCTTTGTTTGATGGTGTGTGTGTGTGTGCGGGCGTAGCTGTATGCGTGCAAGCGAAGCAAAAGAATTAAAACAAAAATGTGGAAAAAAAATGCGAAGACGACAAAAAGAGAGAACTACTCATAACAAACAAAACAGCAGCGATAATGAAATTTCGTGTGAATTGAGTGTGTAAAGACGGCATGAAGAACAACAAAGGCAAGCGTGCAAGAAATATGAAAACAAAACAAAATGAAACTTCAACAACAACAACAAAAAAGCAAAAATAATTCAATCAATTTTCACATGCATGCATGCCAGGCTATTCCACATGCCGTGGCGCAACTCGGCAAATGAACAGACGCGCAGGTCAATTTGGCACCTGACGGAGCAGCGCTAGAAATCTACAACGTGTGTCTCTTTAGAAAAAATACATATGTATTTACGAGCAGCTATTATAATACGTCTTAAATGACGCTCATTTCATAATAAATTTTCAACAACAATAAACGAAATATTACTAGCTCAATAAAAATAGACATAAAAAACGACTCGTAATTAATTAAAGCGTTCTATAACCCGATTTATGTGGTCACGAGTTCAAATCCAGGCAAAATGGAAATTTGTATATTCATTAATTAATATTTCTGGTCACAATTGTTGATTGACAATACCGAAAGGTATTCAAAATTAATATCCCAGCGCTCCAAGATTTCACATGCGCATCGTTTAAGAAATACAAAGTGTGACCGAGGCTAAGGCCTAGCTTCTCGGAGCTTCAAATTTGTTCTAAAGCTCGATCCGAAAGCAATAAAAACGCTTTATTTTCATAGCAAAAAAAGATTTAAAAGCGAATTCTCTTTCTTTTCAGATGACATGTGTCTGCTGGGATTCGAACCAACAACCTCTGGCATCAGGGATCGAGCACTTATCCACTGAGCCGCTGCAGATCGTGTGCCTTCCGAAAAAGAAGAGAAAAGGGGTCTCTCCAAACGTGTGAAGGAACATAGTACGGAGAGTGCTTTTCTATATCTCTTTTTCAGTGGCTTCTATACAAGAATTTTTGTTCCAAGTCTGTCAGACAACTCGTGTAAAAATGGACTGGAATAGAATTGATGTCAAGGGTGTAAAATATTTGAACCGTTTGCAAATTTTTGCGTTTTTGTTTAACACACCTTGTAGTAGAACGACCACACCTACTTTCAGGCATGAAACAATAAGGAGACAAACTGGCAAGTCTCTTCTAGCGTTACAGTCTTAATTGATTGTTAATTAAAATTGTTCTTTTTTCATAATGAACAAATATTTCTTTTTAAAAAGATTATAGAAAAAATATAGAATTGCGACTTATGTGACTCTTCTCAGAATAGTAATTATATTACAATTTATAGTATTACATATGAGCGTTACGCATGCTTTTTTGATTTTGTACAGATTCATTAAAAATTTTGCTCATCTCAAAGAAAATCTTGTGTCTGTCGATATATCATCGCTTACCACTCTCACCATTAAAATGACACTGTGCGACAGAGATATTTTCTTACCCTAGCTTAATTAAATAAACTCTTGTATATGGCTCAAACAATTTTAATATGCGTCCATGCAGCGAAGCCATCAATCTTGATAGGTGATGGTCTCCTTTGACGTAGCACTACGCTGAGAGTGGCATCAGCAGAGTGACACAGCGACAATGCCACGAGTCCATCTTGAACGCCAGCTGTAATATTACTACTTCTTCAACATTTCGTCAGCTTTCCAAAGAGGCATACACACATACATACATATACAGCCACACACATGACTGCATGTGAATAATTGACCTTCGAAGGAAGTAGCCAACAAGCTTATGCCATGAAGTTGGCTGTGAAGCTGCTAAGCCTGCCAAGGTGTGCGCCAAACTTAATTAATCACAAGGATCGGCAGTGACGCCATTAGTGGTAAGAAGAAGAAGAAGAAAAAGATGTAATAATAAAGAAGGTCGAAACTAAAAGCATTTGCAGGCACAAATTCTTTTGATCTCACAATATTCTGGAAAAACTATGAAGTGCTCTTCGGATTGTTCTGCATTGAACTGCTGAACGAAAAAGTTTGAAGATTGAAAAAGTTCATAAAATGCTTAAAGCAAAAAAGTTTCGAGAAAGTAGTACGACACTTGTCAAAGGTCAGACAGACACTCACTCGTCAGAAAGACACTTAGTTTTGTTTTTGTGAATGTTAATTATGCTCTTAAGAAGTTCTTTGATATTACTTTTCTGCTTATAAAAATAATAGCGTAAACTTCTCGAAGCGACAATTTATGCCAATAAACAATTTTAATACCCAAATCCTTGGTGGCACATATTGTGGCAGCAAAGGTGAAAGGTGCTCTTTCGCCTGACGGTCGCTTTAATTGAACGATTCTTAACGGAGAATTTGTCTTATGACTTTTCCACAAGCGTTTTCCTTGAAAGTTGCGGCGCCTTTAAAATTGCTCTCTGCAAAAATAAAGTGCAGCTGCAGCGGCGAAAAGAGCCAGACGGTGGTATATGGCCACTTGCCGCCAGGACGATATCCATTCTTCACACTTATGCGCTTGCCTGCTTCTGTATGGGTGTGCACATGCATGCATGCTCGGCTGGATGCTGTTTTGCTTGTGTGAATATGTCGTTGTATGCATGAAAATTTTATGTCAACATTTATTGCACGGAAGTGCCGCAAGGCATTAATGCTGCCATGCCATAAAATGAAGTTGTGGCAATTTCAACAAATTGAGTTGGGAAGGAAGTAAAAGAAACGAAGAGTTGCCACAAAATTGAGATGCCAATTGTAGATAAGAGCATATGTGGGAATGAATGATACAGAAAATCATGGTTTATGTTAGGTTGGCTAATATCTATAGCAATAAGCGATATTTGGCGATTTTAATTTTATCCAATTTTTGGCAAAATATATTAGAAGAGTTCTTTTTCCAAGAAAAAAAGCATGCAGTCAAAAATTTTGACATTTTTCCAAAGAAAAGTTTATAACATTTTAGAGCTTTAATGCAAGATCTTATTTTATAAAAATCTTCATTTCAATCGTAAGTGAAATCGATGGCAATAGCAATACAATACATACACAACTCGATTTCTCTCGAATGTGTAATATGGAACATGAAGGAAAGACTCTTTTTGTGGACAGTTTGATGGTAGTGAAGACTTGCTACTCTTATTAATACCATTTTAAGAATTTTAAAATATTTAAAATTGTACTAATTTAAACAGTCCATACTAAAAAGTAGAAATATGCAGTTGAAGAAGAACATACATTTTTTTAACTGAATTTAAAAATATGGACTAAATTGAAATTCACGAAACTGTGAAAAGTGCAGTGTTTAAAAAAAAAATTCAGCAAAAAAAATGACGTTTAAATTAGCGCTCCACGCCCTCACCTACCGGCACTTAAGTCAAGACGACACTGGGTGAATGCCATTGAATATAGTATAAGTACATGCATGCGTTAAGAGGCGACCTTGTTAGAGCCTTCGAAGGCAGACCGTAGTTGGATGAAAGCAAAAAATAGCAACAAATATTTCCGCACGGCAACGCCAAAAATGGTGGGACCTCTGCGCGTGGCAGTGAGACTGCAGGCAACTGCCACTAATTGGAGCTAATGAGATTATTTATTTGGATATTTTTTGTTTTGATGGCAGTGTGCAAGTTCAAGAACGCGCACTTTATTTACACCAACGCACACACACACACACACACACATTGACATGTTAAATAAACTGCGTCGATTTACAAGTGCAGCCGCTTTTAAACAATTTCCAAAGCACTTCCGGCGCGCAAAAGCTACAAAAGTCAATAAACCGCACAAAATGCCGTTCAACGATATACGAGTATTTGCAATGTAATGCGCAGATATGTACATATAACAACAACAACAACAACAGCAGCAGAATGGGGGCGCGGGAAATCAAAATGCATATGAAACCGAAAATGAAATCATTTGCGAAATCGAAACCGGCAAAGCCAAATCAAAATTAAACAGCAGACACCCACAGCCGACAATGAGCTGGGAAATGACAATATATGTATTTCCAGCATCGCAGTCTAATAGCCTAACAGCAACAACAACGACAAATGCTGTCGTGCAGAGCTCGACTCATTTATAAGCCGCGCGCTGACGTCTAATTGCGGCTCAGAGATGACGACAGCTCATAAAGCAAACGCCCGCTGATTACCTGCAGCCGTCTGTCATGCTGTCGCACCGCCAGCCGAGCAGTCTCTTAATATGCTTTGCGAGCGTAGACTTGGGCGACGCTGATCACGTCTCCATTACTCAATTTGCCAGACGCTGTTAATGTGGTTGCTCTGGTGGCAAATTTACAGGAAACTGTGCAAGATTTTTATTACATTTCCTTCCTGGGTTGATCATCCTTTTTCGCTTTCTTTGTCTGTGTGTTTTATTGCTGGCAAAGAAAATTTTTTTGTAAAAACATTTCCTCTAAAATATTGGAAAAAAGTTAGACAATGAATGAATTGAGCCGTAGAGGTTTCGATCTTTGGCATCAGGTACTTTTTCATTTTATTGTCTGCACGTTTTAACGTAAATCTTCTTTGAAAAGCCCCTGTCTCTCTGTTCCCAGTAGAGAACATAATCATTCTACTCTGAAAGCCTGCTGGCTCTTTATGCATCAGAGGATTACTCCCTATTGCCTCGTGGGTCATATTAAATGAAATTAATTAATTAGTCTACACTCATATACGAATTTTTAGCTGTCTGCCTGTCTGTCTGTCTGTCTGTCTGTCTGTCTGTCTGTCTGTCTGTCTGTCTGTCTGTCTGTCTGTCTGTCTGTCTGTCTTTCCGTCTGTCTGTCTGTCTGTCTGTCTGTCTGTCTGTCTGTCTGTCTGTCTGTCTGTCTGTCTGTCTGTCTGTCCGTCTGTCCGTCTATCTGTCAATCTGTCGAGCTGCTTGCCTGTCTATCCATATATGTACATATGTCTTTCACTTGTTCTCTCTCTTTGTCTGCGCCCAATCATCAGCGCTCCAATCTGTCTAGCGATCTTCGTGCTTCCCAGTTTCTTATTTCCTCTCAATCACTTTCTCTGCTGGCTGCCACTGCCATGCCCACAGTTCTCATCGAAATGCACAGATGCATGCAATTTTCATTCCTCAAATTTATAATTATGATGTATACAATGCAATACAAATTTACTGCCGCTGTCGCTTGTGGGAGTTTATTAATTAATTTTCGCTCGTGCTTTTGACCTTTATTTTGACATTGATTGCAATCGCAATTGTTGTATTCATGTTTTGATTTCCGCGCTGAAAAAATATGCCATAAATTTGACGGAAATTATACAAAAATGTTAACGATACAATATATGCACTCTTTTTATACGTTTTTGTAAATGCTGTACAAAATAATAGAATTTCGTTCAAAATGTTTATACAAATGTTGAGCAATGTAAACAAAAATATTGACAAAGAAATGGAAATCCAGCTGAAAGCGAACTTTAGAAACTGTTAGTCAAAGCGAAAGCAGTTTCTTATATTCGTTTGCTATTCTAAATAAAAATTGTGTTTAAAAACTTCCGTTTCATGTGTGTGCGAATTGACATATTGACAGTGTCGTTCAATTGTAGAGTCTACTCTGTAGACTATATGGGCTGACAGGCTTGGCTGATTTTTAGTTTCGAAGCTAGTTGGCTTCGAAATTTTAAAATGTGACTTCTTTTAGATTGTCAATTCTTTTTTTTAACTGTAGATCGTATTTGGAGTTGGGATCTAGTCTCCTAATCTAGTCTGCTAACCTCGAATACTATGAAGAAATGAAAAAAAATTACGCTTCTGCGTAAAACGAAATTTTCATACTTAGTCTATTTTTAAAGGCGACTGTCATTATCTGCTTCGTTTTATGATTCCGCTGCGGAAATAATATTTCCAATTTTAATTTAATATTCCACATTTAAATATTGCTTGTGATGCTGGGATTTTATTTTGAAAGCAATTAAATTTTGTTGCCTAATTTCTTGCAGTACTTTGAGAGAGTTGAAACTAAAAAGAGATTTTTCGGTTTGGGCAACGAATTCAGAACATTTATTAACTAAATACTTGCGATTTATATGTATCGCTTGCCTCTTCGGGTTTTTTTTCGAAATATAGTTCCTATTCGGACTGTGTTTGCTCAAATCGATTGGCTTGCTCGATTTGATTTTCATTTACGATTTCAGTCGGTATTTTATGACGATTAATTGCAAAAAATCGATGACATTCGATGTCTGATTGCACGATTTGCATTCTCTTTCACCAAGATTGAACAAAGGGGCAATCAGTTAACTACACGCAATCACTCTTCCAGCCATTATCCTTTTTGAGGCTGCCCCTTGACTGACGTGCATAACTGCAAGATGATTTTCACAATTCCAGGCACGTTTACGCACACACACACATAACTGTTTTATGACGCCGCGATGATGCAAGAAGCGCAAGGACTCTGTAAGTGAAAAAAGGATTTTCATATTTTAGCTGTGCAGAATGAGGCAAGGCTAGGCCAATGCGAGTTTTTTGTAGTTGTAGCGACAGCGCCTGCTGGTTTTATGATGCAATACCATTCAAAGTAGCATAACTTGTTGCATCCTTCGAAATAACAGCATGAATGGAAAATAATTTTGAACGCGCTCTGAGCTTGTGAGAAACTTTTACCATTACTCAAGAGCCTTTTTTCCGATATTATGCAAAAGCACAGTGTAAAAGAAAGCCTCTGCAGTAGCAAAGGACGTTTTTGAGAACGTCACTTTTTTAGTGCGACTACGACTCAAGGCAGAAGTAGAGTTAAATTATTCAAAATATGAAATAAACTATAATTATGAAAAAGTCATCACTTTAAAAGAGAAGAAGATAACTTTTTTGCTCTAACTCCGCAACTCGAAATAACTCCCCTACTTTATTAAGTATCTCTGATTTGTTGCGATGTGGCTATAAATAACTATCTTAAGCACTTAAGACAAATGCCTTGTCACCGACTTCCACATAACCATCTTGCCACATGTCCTTGCAGTTAAGTTCGTTAACATTTGCCATGCAAATCGAGGTTGAGGAGCACTTGCAACACGAACGCAAATGCGATTGTCTGTGAAAGCGCCTGTCACTGAGCGAACTTCAAACTACGGCACTTCCATAACACGCTTCATTTGATAAGGCCCATAACACACTCGAGCACAAATGCACTTTGCGCACTACACACACACTCACAATCAGTGCCGTCTTTATTTGCTTAAGGCGCCTTAGGCTTAGGCAATTTTTGTGACCACTATAGCAGCATTATTTTTCTAACAAATATTCAAATATTCGCCTAACAAAAATTCATTTGTATTGAAAATCGAAACCTAAAATGTTTAAAAGTAGTATTTTGAGTCAATTTCATTTGTTAAATTGATAACAGAAGCGTAACTTATCTTTTCTTTTTGCTGTAGTAAGTAGTATAATTCTGAATATATTTCTTTAAAAATATTAATTTCGTACCGAAAATTTCATAATAATCATTCAAATACGGCTATAAAAAAACATTTTTAACTTTCTTTGCAGATTTCGGCGTTCTATTTTTCAGATCTAATCAAAGAATTTTGATCAAAATTAAACTCTAACGCACACTAAATCTAATAACTTTAATACTTTAATATGAATGTATATTTCAATCTCGTTTGTTTTGTACAAAAATAGATAGAGAATAGTGTGACATTTAAAAAAATTGGAACTGTTGAAAATACTCTAAGAAATGCCAAGAAAAAAGTGACTTTGCTGCAAGAGTGCTTTGAGTAGAGCCTCTGATTACGGGCCTTTGCTGGCAAATAGTAAAAGACGGCACTGCACATTTACAAACACACATGCACACAATTACACGCACACTTGCAACACAAATGCTAGTGCTAGTGACAGCAGAGTTTGCCTTTATGTGGCTGATTACATTGAAAGCGGATTAGTTGCACATGCAGCGTTTTGCACTGCCTCAACTATGTTCCTGCCCCACCATGCTCCTGGCGCTTCTTTTCTATGGCTGGCAGCGTTGATAGTAGTTTCTAGCAAGTTCAAAAATAAGGCAAAAAAGATGAACAATTTATTTTGCACTTGAATGGAATGTAAAGCAGCATGCGTGTATGTGTCACAAGCAGGCAATTGTTGCAACAACAACTACAACAACAACAACATTTCATAGTGGCACATTGAACAGGCTTAACGCTTGTTCCCTCCGCCCCTCCTTGCTGCTGCGAATGCGTCTTAAAAGCGTAAAATTGCAAGTGCGAGCGCATGGAGCCATCTGCACCTGTCATAAATTCCCACTTTCAACTGTATTTGCATATGTGTTTTGTGTGCGTGTGGCAGAGTGCAGTTGCTGTCTGCTGCTTTGCCTATGTTGCATGATGCCAGCCGCTGGCAATCCTGTCCGACATTTGACTGCAATGCATTTCTTCTTGTTAACGTGCCGCTGGAATCCAATTTCTAGGCACTCGCATAAGCGACGGCAGCCTTGCGGGGTGCATATGTATGTGCAACAACATGCGCATACACAGACACATACACACTCATTTTGTCGGCCGCAGCCTTACTTCTTCTTTCTTCATTTCGGCTAGTAATTTGAAGTATCTTTAACCAATCTGGCCAAAAATTCAAATTCATGCGCTTGTGAATACGTTTGCTTGTGTGCAACAGCAATCAAACCGAATTCGAAAGTCCTTAATTAGAAAAACAGTTGCTGTGACTTAATTGGTTGCTTCCTTTTTTGCTACAGGCAGATTTTTAGAAATGTTTGCAAAAAAGAAATGAAGTCCTTTTATACTGTCTTCATTTTAAGTCTTGCAAAGCTGACGAAGAAGGACTTCATTCATTCAGAAATTGCAAGTGAAATTTGTAAAAAAAAATTGCAATTCTCGAAGTTGCTTTTTACGACTTTTTTATGCTCCCTAAATACTGAAGACTTGCCACTATGAAGGTAATAATTGCACTATCAAAAGTTAATTTATACTGTCATATCGGAATTTTTTTTCAACATTTTGTTAAAATTACGTTAATGAGATGAACCAAATTGACAATTTAAAAATTAGTAGAATTCATTAAACACTAAAATCTCCAACTAGTTTTTTATGGAGAACATTTCAATCGAAGAGCGTATTTGACAATGGTTTATGCAATATAAACGCGATTTTTTTCAAACTTATATTAAAGCAACCATTTTCTCTCAGCTTTATGCCAACACAAAAGAGTCAAACAATACAATTCCGAGCGCGATTCTCGCACTCTCTTTATCTTTCTTTTATTCAGATTTAAACGTCAAGTAATTAGCAATTAAATTAAAATACGTTTTAATCTGCTTGCCAGAAACTCATGCATGCAAATGCCATATACGCCCGCAGACGCGCAACGGAGCTGCACAGCAGGAATTGGGGGAGTACAACGGAACGGAAGCTGCCATTGGCATTGGAAATGGTTTAATACGAATACAGGCAATTTTCAATCGAAATATACGATTATAAAATAACATATATAACAACAACAAAAAAGCAACAAGCAGTGACCACAATACGCACTCACGCACACACACACACACACACACGCAGTTATGTACAGTGCAAGCGGTTTATTATATGTGCTCATTAAGTGCCGCTGTCATAAAAGCTTTTTTTATTTTTAAAAAGAGTAAAAAAAATGCCTACGTTCGAAACCGATTAAAATTGTATTTAATAAAAATTTAATTTAAAGCATTTTATAAAATAATTTTCATTTTGCGCTGATAAGATAGAGCGAAGTGCAAATGCGTGAATGTGGTATGCGCTGATAATTTCCAGAGCCGGCAGTTTTTGCTTTAAAATGTTTAAAAAGCGCTGCACTTCAAGCAGAGTTGCCATAGTAATAGATTGAAAATACTTGCACTCGCTTGAATGCACTTGCACTTGTGACCTCGAGCTTGAACGCTGCGTGCGGATGAGTCAACAAGTGGCAGTAGAGCTGAAAGCAATAGCGCTAGCAGCAATGTTAAGATAATGAGCCGCCTTAAATAAGAAAAACTGCCCTGTTACTTTAAGAACAATCCTAAAAGTGCTTGAGAATCGCATTTTAAAGAATTCTGGTTGGCTAATGCTAAGCTATTTCGAAAAGGATCCGAGTCAACTTCGTACATGATTTTGGCTTGCTTTTGCATAAGTAACATTAAAATGAGATCAATTGTTATATATTTCTGGCATGTGCATGCCGTTAAGCTGGTATATTGAATGAATTTCGATTTGGAACTACAGTAACTGCTATTATAAATTTTATTTCAGTTTTTAAGGTTATGTACAAGACATAGACAAAAACCGGCTCTTGCAATTAGCAAACTCACACTCAAAGCTTTTGCCAAAGATCGTTAACATATGCAATTTCGCAAGCGGGAGTACGTGCAATCAGCGAGGAGCACGTGCACATCTCATCAATGCAATGACATATTGACAGCAAATGCAAGTTTGCAACATTGGCAGCGGCAATAGCCCAGCAGCGCGGCGAATTGCAATAGCAACAAATGACGAAATGTCAACAACGATTTGCATGTGAGAACTGACGCTGACGTACGAAGCGGTGCTCTGATTGAAAGCCCGTGATTTTTGCTTTGCTCAAGATTTTCAGTGGCACACAAAAGTGCACTAAATTGTTCAATTAATTTTAAGCAGGCGGTTTTTTGTGGTTAGAATGAACTTTGAAAATGTTGCTTTTGTACATTATATTTCTTTGCTAAATTACAAATACTTTTGTAGAGTTCATACAAACTAGCTACAATACAATTTAGTTTAAAAGAAAAACTGCAAATTTTTTTGTTCCAGTTGCTCTCGAACATCAGCGAAGGTCATGAGTTAATGCGCTGCATACGCCGCGTATGCCTGGCAATTTTGTACTAAAGTAAATTGCAATAAAATTCAAATTAAAACGTTGCAATAGTGTGAGTGCATGCCTGCACCTTGACACATTCACATTAAAGCTCACAGCCCACTAGAGAGTTGGCCATGTTTATGCAAATTAGGGTCAAGTTGACGCTTTTTTTACAACACTACCTGCAGATGTGAGTGCATGTTTTTGTATGCATGTGTGTGTGTGTGTGTGTGTGCAAACGTAAAAAGCACCAAACATGTTAAAGGCGAAAGCAGAGCATACAAGTGCATTTTTTTCTGCCGTGCTTTAATTGCCGCGTTGCACTGACGTTGGGTAGCGTCGGCCAAGTTAATGGCAAATTGCACAGACTTCAGGCAAGATTTCTATTAAATGAAAGTAAGCTGAAAGTGCATTTCGCAAGCCTGCAGCGTGAAATTTTTATGAAGTAATTTATGCTGTATTTGTGCGTACGCTAATTGAGTGAATATGTTCGAAAAAACTGGATATGTTGCGCATACCACACGCCGACCAAGGATCACATATTTGGAAAACCCCACAAAAATTTTAATATATAATTTAAACAGCAGCAAATTTATGCATTTTGAAAGTGTTTTCAAATTAGCAACTTTAAAAATTCAGGGCTTTAAAATCTCTTATAAGTTTTAGGAATAAATTTGTTAGTTTGTAACTATCAAAAGATTTTTAAAGAATAATTTAGGCATAGTTTCTTATTCATGTTTTAAATTCAGATAACTCAACTATGCTATTTATTGCTTATTTTTGAGCAAGAAATAGATTTTGCTAGAGTTTAGGAAATCTGAAAAAATTTTTAAAATCGAACTTTATTGCTCATTGAGCGAAACAAGTTTTTATCTCTTAAGTACTCATAAAAATGATGAAATTTTTGGAATTTTTATTTTTCAATTTCTGGTCGAATAATGAGCAACAAAAGATGAATTAAAATTTATAATAATTTTTGTTCAGAGAGCAAACGGATGAGAATGAGATTGAAAAATGGCAAACGTGGATATAAAAATATTTTACGCGACCGGTTTTGCCACTTCGTGAGTATCTCTTATGCAAATTTAATAGGAAAAAATTTCCTTTGTTGCGGGCATTAGAGTTTAGTTTAAGAAATAGCATTATTTTGACGATTTATTAAAAAAAAAGAGTAAGCCAAAATCGAAATACATTTTTCTGCAATGTAAAGTAAGACTAACATGGACGAGCAATTTAGGGATGATGACAGCATTACTCACAGCATCAAATGGCCCACAGTTACTTTCAAGCTGCTTCTTTCAAGTAAACAACAACATATTTATATTGCTTTCTTCGAGTGTATCCTTCACATTTAAACGCAATGCAGATACAAGCTTCAAAATACTATGGAAATATTTCAACTACATACAATTAGCAACGCACGTAGGTTACCCCCCTCTGCCGTCTGACTACATACCGTTCGTAAGTTAACGAGCATCAGAACGTATTTTTCTGCTGGCAGTGGGAATATTGCTTTAATTGAATTTAGTCGATTAATTGGCATTTTTTTAAATTCATTTTTCCATAGAAATGTTTTGATTATTCTCGGCTATGATAAGCAAGCATGACTTTGTATTTTTACTGCTGTGCAGCTGTAGAGGAATAGGAAGCTGAGAAGTGGGAGCTACTAATGAATAAAAGCTTCACATGCTGTGTTGAAGTACAGCTTTGCCACAAAAGTTCCAATGTGAGCAGTTTGCCAGGCGCTGTGAGTGTATGTGTGTGGCATTATGCGCAGTGAAGAAAAGGGATTTCATTTGAATTTAGTTCATTGCTGTTTTGAAAGCCTTTATCTAAATTTCATTTGAAATTTGCTAATTTTTTTTTTGAAAGCCTCTTAATTGAAATAGGTTTTTAGTGGTACAAGGAAATACTAAAATTTTGCCAAACATTAGGCATGCAAAGCTTCAAAAGTAAGGCTGCGATTTTTCAAGCACTTTCTTATTCTTCATTCCTTAATACTCTTTTTGAAATTAAAATTTTAAACAAATATTTGAATTGAACTTCATCGCTTGTTGATTTTTTCATGTGAAATTGTTTCAAAGAAATTCACTTTCAATTGTTGTTGCCTCATAACTCGAGTGCTTGCAAAATGTTGCGCGGTTATGGTGAGAACGCAATGCGGCAGCCGAAGGCGCACAATTCGCATGGGCGTTACACAATAACCCCAAGATCTGCCGGCAGCCGCACTGCAGCCAGCAGCCAATAATTACACCATCACTTAATTGCATGCAAATGCCATGCAAGAAGGTGTGAGATAACAACAAAGTATGACGTTAAATGTGTAAGTGGCATGTAAATGGAGACATATTTGTATTTTATCGGCGCGTGCATGTGTGCATGTGTGTGTGCGTGTGTGAAGCTGAAATTAATGCCGGCGTACGAGTGTTTTGCATGAGATAATGAGCGTGGTTTCGGGTACAGGAAAAACCGTTAAGTTTGCAGTGGCGCCGTTTTAGAGGGGCTAACAGACCACCAACGATATTTTGACAAATTGAGAAAATATATGAATCTTTTAAAGTCTGAAGGAGAGTCACGAATATCAATGATAGAAGTTAACAGAAAGCTCCGAAATTTTGAGATTTTACTAACAAAATTAGAAGCATTTAAAATTTGAAGAGCAGCATCTAAATGCGCAATTGCGGCTAGATTTTGGTGATTGAAAAGTATGAATAAAACTGTTAGTCATTAAAAACTGTTACAGATTTTGGATTTTCCGGCATTCTCTGAAGTAAACTAAGAAAGAAAAAAAAATTTAAAAAACTAAGATTTAAGGATTTACGAAATATGAAAGAAAAATATATGTATATATAAATAAGCAAACTTTTTTCTTTATTTTTTCTTACGTTTTATCAAAAAATTAGTTATAGTATGAGCAACAAGTTTTAAACAATCAAAATCTGAATGTAAATTTTGAATGCTCGATTTTTAACAAAGACGTAACAAAGTAGTGTAGATAGAGGCGAGGTTTGTCAGTTATGAGTAAAGATGTTTGAAGAAAAGTTTTCATATTTGGCATAACTCTTTCACTTGTAGAAAATCTTCATTAATCTACATATAAAAGCATATGTTACATTTAAAAAATTCCAGTTTGATATTTAAACTAACAAAATGGATTTAATGCTCTGAGTCTCGCTCACAAAATATTGAAATATGCAAAAAAATTTGGAACAAAGCTTTAATACAAAAAGCGAATTTTAAAACTGCGAAGCAGCGCTTCTATAATGACAAGAAACTTCACTCAAAGATTTGAAATTTGAAAGAAATTTTAATTGTTCAAAATATTAGGGCGACTTACAACTTTGGGCTGAGAAAATTCTTTTGTTTGCTGCGACACTGCGTAAAAATTAGCTCAAAAGCTTGTCGGTGAGTATTAATTATATATGTACATATATGGCATATAAAGGATCAAGTTACTGCTATGAACATAAATGAGCGCACTAATTTGCCGTTGAAGCTCTTTAAAAACGACACTCAGCGCTTGTGACTTGCTGCAAAAGTAGGCAAACCCTGCTGATTTATACATACATACACATTAAATGGCATATGCCTGCCTTTTGACAAAAAATGACAAACCTTTTTCTTATCTTAGCAAATTTATAATATGCAGTAAAATTTTGTTTACCTTTTGATGAGTGGCGCTTAAAATGAATTTATTACCTGCAAAGAGAAGGAGAAAAAAAATGGGAGTATTAAAAACACATTAAAAGCTTTGAGGGTATCAAATATTTGTATGAAAATTTGAGAAAAATGTGTGCTAAAATTGTTTGAAAAATAAATATTGCAAAAACCAAAATTTGACAAATTATAAATTGTCCGAAAACTGGCAATGCGATGTTGCTCAAATGAAGGCAAATATGCTACAGCTGGCATACGCTGCTCACTTCGCTACGATAACATAAAAGTAACAAGAGCAGAGGAAAACAAACAATGTCAAAGGGAGCAAGGGAAGCCATTTTGCCGCCTACGGGCTATGTCCATTGCAGCTAAGAGTGTGCAAAATTTTAGGGCCACACACACATACCACAAGTTGCAGAACAGCCAGCAAATTTTCCATTTTCGTACATTCAAAAGAAACAAATTTTGGCAAGCCTTTCTTATCAATAATTAATATCGGTGAAATTGCGTATATAGTACATTATTAGTAATTCGATGTGGGTGCAGGGCTGAGAGTGGGTGTGACTCAAGTACATGACTGTGGCATTCTATTGCGCGGCAGAACAAAGCAGAAAAAAAAGTAACAAAATTTGCAATGTACGTGACAAATGTCAGTCAAAATTGAACGCGTAAAAAAATGCGATAAACGTTGAACAAAGGGCGTAAGTCGTAAAAATTGCTGGGCGCCTGTTTAAAGTAGTGCACGAATTTTGGACAACTTTTTGCGCTGCTGTTTATGGCATAGACGCTGTCATGAATACGAATCATTGTACGAGTATTGGTGTGAATGTAGACAAATTGAAGGAATTTATATTTGACGAAAACCAAATGTTCTTTTTGTTCATACATGTGCATAGCAATCACTTTGTCATCATAATCTGTTTGAATCGTTTTATAAAAATGTGTTTTTCGGCAAGTGCTGGGAATTTTAATATAATGCCAAAGCTAACTGAGAAAGTTGTAAAACTAAGATATATCAAGCCATTACGATACTAAGGCTATGAAGCTATCAAGTACTTGGTTGACCCAGAAGAAATATTCATTCTTTGAAAGAAAACTTCTTTGCCAATCGTCGATGTTCTCCTTTTATAACCTTTTTGTTAATATAAGCAAAAATAAAATAAATATTTTTCTTTGGTTTTCGAACATTCTTATAGTCGATATTTACTATATATATTGTATATACAATATCTTCGGTATATTCTTCTGTCAGTCTGTCTGTCTGTCTCTTTATCTATCTGCCTGTCTATATGGCCGTCTCTTATTATCATTCTTGATCCCTACACTTCCGTCTGTCTGCTTTTTCTTCTGTCTACAGGTCCATTCCATCGCTTGTCTGATCATCTATATTTGTTTTGTTTGCCTGCTCATCCATCTGCCTATTTTTATACCTCTTTGTCTCTTCGTTAATTTGCTTGCATTTGAGTTTGACTCTTAGTCAGCGACTTAATAATCACTTGTGCATCTGCCTGCTGATATACAGCTGTTAGTCTGTCCACTCAATGTTCTGCGTCTTCTCTCTGTACAATGATCAACAAGTTGCCGCCTGCCCAAGACCCCATAAGCGGGACGTGGCATGGCACTGAATTTCGCACACACAAAAGCTTCATTAGTGTAAGCACTTAATAGGTTCAAATGGTAGACCTCCAGGGCGATGCAACACAATTTGAAGAGGCCACTGATTCACTGATTCGAACTGACAATGGACACTTCTTATCGCCGCGGAGACCTCAATTACGCGGCGGCGCATAAAACCGTGATTGCATTAATAAAAATTTGAATAGATTGCAAGCTAAAAATAAACATAAATAAAGTAAAGCGAATCAAAGAAATCAAAGGAGAATGAAAGACGACAAATGAAAGAGCGCACATATATAGTACATATAAGTCGCTTACTTGACTTGATGTGCCCAGTTGGAAATGTACCGAAGGCATCACGATGATAGTCAAGTCTGAGTAATGTGAAACAGCCAAGGCATTGATGACATGAAATGTCAAGACGGATCTGAGGTGTTTCTCGCGCAAATATTAAGAGTATAAACGGCCAGGCAAAAAAAGGCCGAACAAATCTGTGAATTATTTTCATTATACATATGTATGTATATATAGGCAGGCCAACCATTTTCCACTGTCAACTGTTTTCTATGTTTGAAGGAAACCCAGTCTTTGATGGGTCCGTTTGGATTGATTGATAGACCGAAGAAGCTTCAAACCAGCGACAAACTCTAATCAGTCTGCCTTACAGCTTGCTTAAGCATAAAGACTTGAAGTCTGCAATCTAAACGGACACCAACTGTGCGAGATACTTGAGTATCTATAAGTATTGAAGACTAAAGAACTATAATACTGCCAGGTACTTCAGCGAGCAAGTGGTACGTTTATATAGTGAAAATAAAGCCGCTGGAATCAGCGTGGATGCGAAGAGACTAACTAAGTTCTCTGCCAATCTCTAATATTCTCCGCTATGCCAAAAGGATCTGCGGAATTCAGCATAAGGAATCTACATATCAGTACAATGAACGAATGCAGAACCTTTAAGTAATAAGGCACATTTTTTGTTGCTAATAAATTGCAAAAGAGTTGTTAATAATGACTGCATTGATGCTGCGATTTCCAGCTGGGCAGTCAGCCAATTTAGAGCAAGGGCGAAAGGGGTCGGCATAAGTAAGCATACAACAGCAAATTCGGGCACGAGTAGGAGGAGCAGAAGAGCCAACATTGGCGACACTTCTTGACACATGAGACGCAATTGCGACGCGCTGCAGCAGCGGCGGCAAAGTAAATATTTGCCAAGCAACTTACAGGCTCGCCAGCTGACGAGAATTACGGTCAATCGAGGCGCAACGCTGCGCAGGCATTAATCACAAAGCTCACATGGCAGATGAAGATTGAGTACAAGAGAATATTGCCGTGTAGTTTTATTACAACCACAAATTGCATAAAATTGTCGCACATGTGAGCAGAAAGGAAAGCGAAGCTGGCAGGATACAAAATTAATACAATTACAATTGCCAGAAAAATGCAATAAGCATGCAAATCCCTTAAAAAGGACATGCTAAATAGGAAATCTCAATTTTGCTGCTGTTCTGCTGCTTTTCTACAAACGGCAATCACATTGAACGCGCTGTCAGAATGTCTGACAAAGTGTCAACTAACCCAGCTCAATGCAGGCACTTTTTATTATTTCTGTGGTCATATGCAATAACGACTTAAGTCGAAAACAACTGTTTCGAGAAAATGCAATTCGAAATTTGAAATGCACATAAGTGCATGTACATAAGTGCATGTGTTTTTTTTAAATAACTTTTTTTCTGAGATGGGTACAGATACCGGGGTTTGAACAAAATATGCGCATCAACGTCAAGAATACAGTGGTAACGTCAACTCAATTTCGTCTTAAGTCGACTTAAGTCGTTATTGCTTTTGACCACAGATTTGTTTATTTTGCTGTTTGTGGAACTTTGCTGACACGCTGCTGACACGTTTATTGACAGTGAATGACAGCACTAGCGCCATCAAGCGGCAAACGCATGTACTACAATGCCGAAGAAGCTGGCGCTTAAATGGCACTTGTCGAGCTGCTCGTACGCGAATGGTATGCAAGTCAAATATATTAGAGACGAGGACGAGAAACAGCAACAACAACACGGCGAGCGTCTACCACAAGGAAACTCATCAAATAAAGTGGCTACGCATGTCGGTGCGTCAATCATGTTCTCAGTCACTACTCCGCTAGACAGGCAGACCGACGTAGACAGGCGCTATAATGTGGCAGCATGTAGAGCAAGTGGAAGTGGAGGCTTGTGAGGCGCTGCGTCAGCAAGTGCTATTTTTAGCCACTATCGATTAAGTGCTATAAAGTTGTCACCGCCAGCAATCAACGCAAGCATAATTTAAGAGATTCCACTCAGGTTTGACCCAGTTGTGAAGCAAATTTGAAGTAGGTACGATGTGGAACATGAGCGAAACACTTTCATGCTTTGTATATGTATGCATGTAATAGGACTTGGGGCATGCTGTGAGTTCAACCCTTCTGGTGTACTTCGCGATATCTGTTCTTTAAAGGAAATTATAATCTCCGACTTATTTTAAAGCTTTGCTTCACCGTGTCTCAGTGAATAAGTGCTCGGTCCTTAAAATTTTTTGAGCTGCTTTGTTAAAAGAACCCCTTGTTAAGCAGCTTCTGAATCACCGAGCCAAACCATCTTCATTTATTTTATTGGTTTTGATCTGCACTAGATCATGGTCGAAGAATCGACTGTATTTCTTGAAGGGCTTTCAGACTAACAAAATGTTGTGGATATAGTATAATTGTCGGCATATGGTCAGGCTGACAGCAGGTTCCTGCTATGCAAAAGTGGCAGCTCATACAAAACTAAAAGTCGGCATATTTATAGTAAAAAATTTTTATAGCTAGAGCAGAAAAATCTAAACGCCAGCCAATGGCAATAATTTGTGCACAACTTGATCTTTAATTAACTGAAAAATAGAAATAATTACATACATACCATTTAAGGCAAAAGCAATATTCATGTTTATCATTTCAAATAATTATATTTATAGAAGTATGGAAGTCTTTAGCGGGTGAGAGGCGGCAGCACATTTGCGTAAGGACTGAAAATATGTGAACTAGCTGAAGGCTCATACGCATGCGACGCCATTGTTTGACACTCACACACGCACACACATACATAGACATGACATTCAGCACGTCGCATAAATCATGAAATTTATGACAATTGTGAGTCATTTGCTGCGTCAATGCGTGATGAAGTGAAGGGCAGGAGCTGGAGGTATTAAAAGGCGACAGTCGGCTGAGAAAGGAAATAAGCAGGCAGGCAGGCAGGCATAAAATGCTTATCATGTACGTCTCAAAGGAATCTGCTCGTAAATGGCAACAAGTGGAAGTTGAGCGGGGGAGTTGACGACACAGGGCGGTGGTATGCTGTGGCAGCTCTTTTGCTGCCAACGTCATAAAGCGCTAAAAAAACGAGTAAGAGTAGAAAGACACAGGCTTCTAAGAAATGCCTTGCGAATAACTGCTTAAAATGCGTAGGAATGCTTTCAAATACTCTGGTGAATATGTATTGCATAAAAAAGCGGTATCGCTGATTTAAAAGTATGATTGCTGAAAAGTATGAAACCAAATTCACGTACTAAAAAGGCACCTTCAGAATATTTCGCATGAATTGATGGCCTATGTAAGAATTTTTTATTCACAGATGTTTAGAAATTTTTCTACCATTTTCGAAGTTTAATATTGCGGCCTAATTTCAGTTAAATAAAATTACAATAATTGATTGGCACAACAGCCTGTGTGGGCTTAGGCCTAGCTTTCTCGCATTAGCTTGTGTGTGCTTGTTTTATTCTAGCAAAAATTTACGGGACCTACAAGTAACCGCATGTGAACGAATTAAGAAGCTTTTCATGGCGAAGAATAATCTCGTAGAATTGCCAATTCATCGTGGCGCCGCGCAAAGAAACAATTTGAAAAAAAATTATCTTTTTAATAGATGTTATGAGGGCCGACTGAGATTTGAACCCAGGCCTCCTTCATCAGTGACTAAGCACTTGTCCACTGAGCCACCGCGGCGCGATTAAATACATTTGTCAAATCAGAGATACTTTTGAATGCTAAAGTGTGCTCGTTGCCACGTAGAAACACGCTTTACAAAACGACGAAAATTAAGTACAGTAATTAAAGTTAAACTCTCGTTAAGTATTCAACAGATTGCAGCTGCGCAAATTAATTACAACTCACTGCAGCACACTTCGAGAAGGGAAGAGAGGCGGCCAGCCCACGGGCATAAAATTCTACAAAATGGCAGGTAGTTGCAAACCAAAGGCAAGGGAGCACGTTTTCTTCTTCGCTTGCTTCGTTCGCTTTAACAAATTTGCACAAGCAAAGAAGTGCTTGCCTTTTTTAAAAGGTTTTCACTCTTTGCACTGCACACACACAAACACACACACACAAAGCCATGCTGATGAAAGTGCTTGCTGCAAAAGAAGTGTTTGTTGCATCAAGGTGAACTGTAATTTTTAAATTAATTATCGAGTGCAGAAAAAAGGAGAAACTTCTTGTATCTCTAGAATTGTGGCACGTGTATCTGTTGAGTAGCATTGCCTGCGCAGATACGCAATGGTTTTGCCTTGTGTGTGCGCAAAGCAAAGATAATTTATATGATTTTCACAAAATTACACAAGAACAAACAGACCAAAACCAGCTAACAACAACAACAACAACAAAACGAACAGCAACTCACTGCTGCAATTGCCATAATTACAACACATAACGTTGGCTTGCAGTGCAACAAATTAGCCTGCATTTGCAACAGCAACAACAATAACAAGCCATGTTGCTGATTTGCTCAAAAGCTGTAGGTTTGAATTATAATTTTTTATTGACTTCATTTGAAAGTTTTGCAATTTTGTATTGCATGTTGTTGTTTTTGCTTTAAAATGATTGCTATTATTTCTATTTTACTGATCTTAATGCTAATTCTTTCTAATTCCTAGAATTCTGCAGCTGAAGCTAGTTATAAAAAGTAAGAGTTACCTTGATGTTCGAAAAAATAGGCACAGTAATAAAATACTTTTTTAGACAATTTATACAAAAGTTCAAGCAAATTTAATAAAATATCTTTGTTAACTTCTTAACTGACTAGATTGCCTAGTAAATAAAAACATCCCGAAAGAACTTGATCAAGAATAACACCAATAATTAATGCATTCATTCATTCATTCATAATTGGCCAATAACCAACCGTTAACGAATTACTTCCTGATATAGCGCATCTCTCCATGCACCTCTGCTAAGCCTCCTTCTGTTGGAAATGCCAAGTATTGCCAGTGCCTTCTCTACCTGGCCTTTTCAATAATTGTAGACATTCATTTCTCTGCTCTTCGACAGCTAAGCTTCAAGCATAGTGACGATTCTTCAGACGATGCTTAAAATTCTGACTAATGGCAAAATCGAGTTGGTTTACAATACTGAACCATTTGGCAGACAATCGGAAACACTTTCAATTATTATATAAAAAAACCTGTTAGGTTTTCGAATAGAATTACTACCTTTAAAGAGCTAACAGACACTTCAACATTTTTATAAAATTCTTTCAGTTTCAGATGTTTATTAGCCATGTTCCACATATGACATTCGATCGAAATTGAAATCGATTGCAATGTATGTTGAATTCGTATTATATTTAATTTCGATCGAAAGTGGCATGTGAAATATGACAGCGTTAACTTAAAACATGCTGTGAACACACACTTTTCCGAATAACATTACATTTTGGTGTTGCACAGGAATGAGACAGCAGAGAATCAATCAAGGGAATCAACATTAAATTTCACAGTTGAGTGCTCTAATGGAATTAATGGAGTGCCTACTACTTATTGCTCCAAGGCCCTTATAATATACTCTTTTAACATTGCATGTCTAACTGCAAATCAAGTCAAATAAAGTATTCAATAGTTGCTCTGTTGCTATCAATTGGACACTATATTCTTTATATTTCAAAGAAGAAAACCAAAAGAGTACTCAGTTATGGTTGTAAAGTACTCGCATATTTTGCAACTGATCTCAAATAAGCACCAATAAAATTTCAGCTCAAAGTCTCTATTAGTAGTATATATCTTTTCGAGTAGGTACTTTCGTGCCTTTTATCAGTTTATATGTAGCGCTACTATTTATGAGTCAACGATAAAATTTTTTAGATTTCAATTTGCACACAAAAAAGAAATAACAAAAAAAATCGCACTGATTGTGAATTGAATTTATGATGATCAACTTGATTAATTTGAAAAATATTTGAAATACATTATTTGCCAAATCAATTTAACTAGAACTAGTTGCAATTAGTTGAGAGAGCAACAAAAATTTGTTCTGATATCTACAATAAATATCTATAAATGAATCATAAAAGAAATTCGAAATATTGCAAATTTATGAGCATGCCAGTTCTATGAAGGATTTCATGAAATTCTTTTGTTTGTTGTTGTATTATTTCGCTTAGTTTTCTGTACGATTCTGGCAACATTTTCTATATACATAGCATACCTGATTAGCAGACTGATGTAGTAAATTTCTCAGCAAAGAATTTTCCGCTAAAAATGCTAGCATCGATTTCTATTATTTATGGCAGATAGATATCAGTCAATCAGATAAAGCTTTGCATATTTCAAGCATAGTTATTTGTATAAATGATTAAAATGAACAACACCAAACTTTGTATCTTGACAGGGTATATTTCGTTTTGAAGGCGTCTGCTTTTCTAAAAATTATGCAGTTTTGTGTGAAAGTAGCCTTAATGAAGTCATTGCTTGGCGGGAACAAGTTATTAAGCTTAATATTGCACACACGCTGCCAACAGAAATGACAACAAAAAACAAGCGTCACAACAACAGTGGCTAGCTATGTAGCTACTTTCGAGGCGCTGCCGCAGTGCGCCATTAAAAGCAGAATGCAGTTTAAAGTGTAGCAACAAAATATGTACAACAACAACAGAAAGGTGCAAGAGTGCCAACTCAGGGTTGAATAAACTTCACAGCAGCCACCGACGTCGCCGACTTTGCCAAGTCCACAGCCACGAGTCAACAGACTGATTCAATTACAGAGCCAAGACGCACGAACGCACTGATAATAAAGACCTATAAATGACTTACGAAAATTAGACGAAAAAGTGGGCGCCCGCGTGAGAGAGAGAGAGACAGTGGAAACAGAGATAACAAGCAGAAGTAAACAAATGCCTTTTGTACTTTCGAAAAGTCGAAAATTAGCGCACTGAATTTTAAATAAAATAAAATTATTGAGGTTCCAGCGATAAAATTGTGCTAAAAATAAATAATTACCGCAGGTCAGAGCTACACAAACGTTTGCGCAAGTGGGGCTCTTTAAATAATACTCACAATCAGTGATAACTCGCATCGCTCATTAACGGTTATAGCACGAGTATGCGCTCGGTATGTCGAACACTCAAAAATCTGCATAGCTCGTAATACGAAATACTCGTGCGTACTCTACAGAATAGGCCATTGACTATATATATTATAATACGAATAGCTTGAATCTTTATGAATCGAAAATGAATTTCTACTGAGCGACTAACTAGTCGAGATTTCAAGCTCGGAGTTCCGTCGCATTTTTCCATTTCGAAATTTCAGTATTTCAAATTTTAAAATACTGTAGTTTTTATATGATTTTATCAGAATAAAATATGCCAAACATTTTCATAATACAAGCATGCACCAGTTTATTTATTTTGTAAAACATTATAATTTATGCAACATTTGTTAGTAAGGATAATTAGGCTATAAGTTATTGTACCTTTTAAATTCTTTTCGCCTAAGTTACTTTGTTCAATTAGTTTGATTCAATTTTCGAAGAAAGTATAAAATTTATCATAATAAAAACAACTAGTTTTGGTTGTTTTGGTAATGGAAAATGGGAATTCCAAAAGTTTTATATTTTGATAAGAAATCCCGGTATGAGTCATTCATAGCAACAATTAAAAAGTGAAATGAATATGCTTTGAGCGCAAATTTCAAACTGATATAAATTTTATAAAACTTGATTAAATTTATTTCTTGATACTCGCTATATAAAAAACAAATTCTAAGTTGATGTGACCAAAATGAAATGCTCAATGAGACGCAAAAGGGCGCAGCTGAATATCTTGAAGTAAGGATTATACTTGAACCGGCAACGAAGACGGCGGCAGCCTGAAGCCCTACAATCAGCCTGCCCTCTACAATTTTTGTCTTTTTTTTGGACGAATAAAGAGACAACGCTCTCTGGCGGTCAAAAAAGAGCAGCTTGACCGCTTTTGGCACTGATCAACGGCTACGACGTATAACGGCACAAGATTGCAATTCACTGCGCTTGAACGGTTTCGCTGGCAATCACTCAAGTTTGACAAAAGCGGCGAAGAGCAAGAAACACACGAAAATAAGACAGGCAAGTCAATGTGAAGTGAAAGGGAGATAGAAGATGCTTTGGCACGAACAGTGGGGTCACATACGGCACATATGTATGTGTGCGATGGTCTTTTTGGGGGGGAGGGGGAGCGCTATCGCTCCGGCCCACTGCGAGCTGCTGTTGCACTTGTTGGTGGCAGAGGGTGGCGGGAAAGCGGAAAGCTAGAACCTGGTACCGGTAAATCTCAGGCGGCCCGCGCTCTGACCGAGTCTTTAGCTCAAACTCAATGACATGCTTTTAAGTCGCAGTGGGAAAAAAAGTTTTACTGAAATTTTCCACTAATTTGTGAAGAAATTTACGAAGAGTGCAGAGGTATTGTACAGCGGACAGAGCATAGCAAAATACAACAACAAATAGAAAATATGACAAATTTTGCTAGTCATCGTAACTTTTTTTCACTTGGCGCAGCAAAATCACAAAAAGAAAGTAGGTATGTATTTAAAAAATGACATTTAAAAATTTTTCTATTAATTTCGAATCATTTTCAAAATTTATGTGAATTTTTTGAATTTTTAAGCATTTTCACCGAATTGTGAAGATTACATAGAAAGCGTATGATATAAGTCATAAAGTCTGAACTCTCACAGCATGTTGAAGCGCTGGGCAAGATTAGCGCCGTCTGACTAAAATTATTTTATAGCTAAATTTTATGCAAATAAAATATCTCAGAAATTTCACACTGCCACATAAAAGTCGAATAAAACTTAAACTTATTTGCATAGAGTTTATATGAAAAATAATAATGCTACTTTTAAAAACGCGTACTTTTATTTTGCACAATTTGGCTGCTTTTCTGCGTGCTTTGTGGAATTTCAGCGCTTTGGACGCTAAAACCAATTCGAGCGTGACCAACCGAGCTCCGGGTCTGCGTTAATATAACGTTCTTTTTCACTTGCGTACGAAATGTGTTGAACAATTTTTTTTATAACAAAAAGAAACACACACACACACAAACTACTAGATCAGCGTTGAAAGCGTTCGTCCGCTGCGCAACGCCACACTTTGAAGACTAAACACGTTTCTGGAGCGCACTGCCAAAGCGCAACTTCAACACGAACGAGCAGCGAGTTCGTCCGGCGGCGAGCCCGTTCGTTGCTCCATTCCATGCATGCGGCGGCGGGCGCAAGTGTGAGCGTAGAGCGCCAGTCGCAGCGCTGGAGCGTAAACGTGCGACTCACAGAGTTGCTTGCTGGCTTGCTGGCTTGCTGGGGGGTAGGCTGCAGGCTCCAACAAACGAAGAGCGTGCAGTGTCAGTCGCAGTGCTGCTGCTGCTTGTGAATCACAACAGCTGACAGCGGCGACAGTGGGTTTTTGCTGCTAAATCCTACGAGCTTTTGTTTTGGTTCGGCTCGCTGCGATAAAGTGTTCTTGTCTTTTTAATTAAGACATGCTTTTTGTTGTTGTTGGCAGCAACAAAATTTGGTATGGCGTTGGATTTGTGCGCGGAAAAGAAGTGGGCGTTTTTCGCAAAGGTGTGCCACTCGAGGGCTTTTCCAAGCATAATCAAGCGCTCTGGCATATTTTGTTGTGCAGAAAAGAGGAGAGGGAGAGAGAGAGAGAGAGAGAGAGAGTGGGAATGTCTTAAGTTGCTTTGTTGATAAGAAGTTGGCAGCATGTTTAAAATGCCGGCAGCAATTTAAGCAACTAACAACAATTTTCATTTTGCTGAAAACTTTAGTGAAACAGACTTGCCAGCCAAAGGCAAAACTGAAAGGTCTTTTGTCGAAAGCTTTTGCTTACACCACTAAAATTCAACATTTTTACACTATACATATGTATATAAAAAAAATTTATTTCCAAATCGAAATTTTTGGAAAGCAAAATATTAAGTGGTTATATATGTATGTATGTAGGTGCACACTTGCATGTCCTCAAAAAGTGAAATTTTTTGGAATACTTTTCTGAACAAACAAAACAAGCTCTCAGAGAAAACTCCTTTATTTATTTGTTTATAGATTTAGAAAAATTTTGTATTTTAGGTAAAAATAAACGCTTCTAGGCATCTAAGAAAATTATATAGCTTAGATTTTTGGCAACCAAAATATGCAAAATTCATGAGAAAAATAAGAAAGTCGTATTACTTTCACATTTCAAGGTTTTTTCGATGGTATTTTAGCTTTTAGACGATACAAAGAGGTGGGGAAGCAGACGCTTGGTAAGCGTACTTCTGCCAAAAAAAAATGTTCTCATACCAAGAAAAGGGGAAAGAGCATTAATTTTTTAAGTTTTCTATGTGATAAAATATTTTTGTTGATGCTTGAGTAAAGCCACAAATATATAATATCTC
Organism: Neria commutata; assembly: GCA_963457695.1. NCBI lineage: Eukaryota > Metazoa > Arthropoda > Insecta > Diptera > Micropezidae > Neria > Neria commutata. Next base: position 6,970,480 of record OY735248.1, read on the forward strand.
AAAGAATTTAGATACGAAAGAAAGGCGGCTATTACAAGCTTTTAAAGTGGCGAATATTCCAAAAAATAGGATCGACATTTTGGGATTCCACTTCTCTCAGAATTTGAGTTCCAGAACGCATGTCCATTATTTTCGAACTAGTATATCTGACTAAGCAAAAAGCTACTCAAGCAGAAAGATTCAGTGTATGGCAAGCAACTAGCCAGTTTTTTCTTAAATATACTTGCAACATTGCCAAGCAATCGTGGCAACATTGGCACAATTGCAAAAAATTTAATTTGTTCAAATAATGTGCATTGCATTTTGTTGCGCAATTTTTAAATTATAGCATTATTTATTCCTGCCTGCCTGCTAACGTGCAACACGCCAACTTGCAACATTGCAAGGCAATTGCAATGCTGCAACAAAAAATGCAAGCGCGCGCGCAATTGTTTTGATTTGACAGCGCTTCCCAAAGCAGCGCCAAGCAACCGCAAAGTGACAGCGTAATTGTGGCAACAACAGCAGCAACAACAACAACCACAACACTTGTGGGATTGCCAGTTGTTGACTATGGCATTTCTACAGTTTACAGTTTTGCTCTTGTCCATTAGAAATGTGGTAGGAGCCAGCAATGAAGCAGTTCTCTATTGGCATAAATGTGCGTGTGTGTGTGTGTGTGTGTGCAACTCGCTGTAGCAGCGGACGTAATGATGACACCATTAGCAATAATAACATAAACACCATCTTGCCACCACAAACGAAGCCAACAACACTCCCAATTAAGAAATTACAACTTACGAAGAGCAGGACCAAGTCACGGGCGTATGTCTTCTAATTCAAGTCCAATGGACCCATACACACACACACACACACAGGCAGATTAAAATGCCGCACTAAATATAAATCACAGCACACACAATCACACGCACACACACACACACGCATTCGCGCGGCATTTGTATGCGGAAGCAAAGACTGAAATTGGAACTCCGTTACCGACATCCTCAAAAGGCAGAGCCATGAAACTGGCCTAACCAAAGCGGGCCACAGGCCGCCTCGACGCCTCAGCGCCGCAAGCTGCCGCTCGCCATTGTGGGCAGTGCGAGCACTCACCGGCCGAGAGTGGAAAATACATACACTGAATAATGTGCGCGGTAAGCAGCTGCCGTGTGGAATTAAATTAATTGCAGATTTGCAAGAGATACTTCTATGCCGGGCTATATTAATATTGCTGCTTATTTTAAAGCGTGAATAGTTTGCAGCCAATAATTAAGGCTGAAGTTGTTATATGGCAAAGAAAAAAAAAACGCTTTAAACAGCTGCAGAAAACATTGAACAATCTTTAAAAATGCTCGGTTTTAACAGAAAATACTATTAGCTTAAAGTTCGAATGCGATGAAAGAAAAAATGATAGCTTACGCAAATTTACGTAGCAACTAAACGAAAGCGTACTTTTTTTACGTAAGTTGAAAACGATTACAGTACCAACGATACCAACGGCTGTGCTATCGGGTTGTCTGTTTTCAATATTTTTATTATTCGGAAATGTTTTCAACATTTTTATTATTTTCCAATATACAAAATTCAATAAATGTTCTGCCTCGTACAAACTCAAACTTGGAATCTAATTATTTCACAGCAAAAATCTGACAGCAAAAACCAAACGAACCGATTTTAGAAAACAAAGTACAAAAAACGACTCAGCGCCTTAACAGATACTATAGGCTCTACTATAGAGTGAAGTCATTTGCCAAGTGTTGCATCGTCAAATGTTCCTCCTACTTTAGTTGGAGAGTTATGTGAAGCTAAACTATCGTTTAAACGATATCATCGACGATAATCATCAAACGTGATCAAAGCTTATATCTATAGGGCTCTTTTAGCGTTGTTATAAACGAGTGTGGAATACGAAATACATTCAAGAGTAGGTTTCAGGGTTTCTTGCCTTAATTTTAAGTGCTTGGTATGTTTAATTTTGACATATAAAATCTATATTCTATTAAAATTCTACAAAAATGTTATTATACCAAAAGTCACAAAATTTGTTATCCTTTCGAAAGAAAAGAGAGTAGGTACCAATTTCAGTGACAAACAATTGTGATTGTGCAAGCCAGAATAGCAATTGTATCTCTACCCTTCCCGTTGATATTATTTGAAAAGAGTTCTGAGTATTTGGATGCATAGCACAACTTTATATTATACACATATGTTATATTATGAAGCTTAAATTATTTAGCTTTAATATTCTGCTTTTTGTTGTTGATTTATTGATTAATCGCACAGCCCAGTCCAGCGCTATTTGGAAGGCAATTTGGCTACTTGTGTGTGCCTAAACTGAATATCTGAATAATTGGCAATTTGGTTTGACATCAAAAAGTTAAACTTACCGACAAACAAAATTCGAATGCTTACCTAAAATGAAATAAGAAAAAAAGCGTTTATTTATAAGTGTCTGCAATAGAAGGATCTAGGAAAAGCAAACATAATTTATGTATCAATAAAAATGTTGTATAAAAATCTGCAATTAATGCCGAAGGCGCATAAAAGCGGTAGTAAATTACAGCGAAATAGCTTGAAATATGCTGCGTAATGCAGTTGGGAAGGCTGCAGCGGTGGTGAGCATATGAAATGGAAAAGCGTGAGAATGTGTAAGGAATACAAGAAATATCAAGGAGTAGCCGCTTATCAAAGCAACGCCGATTAGCATGCGCATTAGAATGGATTTAATATATATTTTAATGCATTTATATGCTGATTTATAGTGATTGCTGGAATTTCGCTAGCCAACTAATCGCGGCTGCTTGGTTCACTGGCATTCTAAGCATATATGTATCTATACATAAATTGAATAGCCACAGGACATTGAAAGCTATTAGATATTCCAACAGTAATTGAAACGAAAATCAGCTCGCATATACATACATACTATATATGTGCATATTTATGAGCATAGAAATGGCATTTTGATTGCGTGGCAATTACTTTTGACAATAGAAAATTTAATTTATAAATATGTAGGTATGTATACAGAAAAAATATGATAGTCGCATTAAAAGCAACAAAGCGCCATTTATGTAGAAAATTAGTTAAGCCATTAAAATTCGTTTCAAACAAAATGTACAACAAATTGACAAGGTCAACAAAACAAAACAAAAGCAAAACAAAAAGATTTGTCTGCCTTCGTGCGCATAAGAGAAGTGTCAAAACAACTGAAATGCCAACTCGCAGCGATAATTAATCTTGGCTACTTTAAGTCAAATAGCAATGAGGGGCATAAGCGACTCGCTGCAAAGGCGTCAAACACATTTGTGCGTCTAGCCGGCCGCTGGCGTACAAAACGCCCAAATGCAGTTGGCCAAAACCAACGCACATACTCGAACGTACAAGTAAATAAATAGAGATGGCAAAATAAAGTGACAGATACAGAGGCAGAGAGAAATAGATCGACGAAAAGACAGAAAAACAGTTAAGAGTAGCCAAGGGATCAAGCTTCAGGCAGACATGCAAAGAGGCAACAACGTAGGTCAGTGCATCCACAGTGAATCAATACCATTAGACACAATTTTAAAAACCGAACAAATTCAGTTGACTTTTAAGGGCAATGATATTTAGAAACTAGAAGTAGTGATCTGTCAAAATATATGGGCTATAGACTCCAGATCATGCATTAACTACATATATGTGAACTGTAGTAGGCTTGAACGTTAGGAGTCAACTGCCTGCTGTAGTTCGCTAGAAACACTCCAATTCTGACAGTTCACTACTTTCCGAATTGAAAAAGTTACTAAATTTATATGAAAAGCACAGCGAAACTTAAAAAGGCTTTTTTGAAAAAATTCGTCATGCTCAAAAATTATTTCACAGTCAAATTTTGAACAATATTTTTAGACTTGTTGGCTTTCAAGATTAAAAAGTTGTAAAATCAATTATATAAGGAATGCTTACAAATAGCATTGCTCTTCTAAGTAAAAGGTACTTTTCTTTAAAAAAAAATAGTTGTGTTAAATTTCAGTTATTGCAAAAACCGAACGTAATGAAAAAAATTTTAGCTTCTTCGAATATATAGAAAGATATTTAAAAACTTGACAATTTCTTTGCTAATGTAAACTAAAATCTATGCAAATAAAGAATAATATAAAAAATACATTAGCTGCAGCTCCCCGCACATTTGTGCCCCCACTACGTCCCTGCAGAATGCCGACAGCAGTGGTACATAACGCATGCGCTTGCGTAGGCTGCCCCTGTCAGTGATGACGACGTTTTGGCCTTTTTCGTCTGCCACTTTTCTACTTTTCTGGCGGCCTTTGGCTTTGCCTGCAACTCTTGGCTGACTGATAATTTATGCTAATGTTGTTGTTGCACGGTGGCTAAGCGCGTTTTCATTTTATCGTTGTTGTTTATTTACCATATTTGTTGCTGTCTGCTCCACATTTGAGCGCCGGAAAATCATCTGTGTAATAAGCAAGGAGGGGCCTGCTCTTTATTTCATTGCGAATACAAAAACCTTAGAAAATGGAAAAAAAGTAACTAAAGAAATATCGGAAAATACTTTTTTTTTAGGAGACCATTCCGGTACCGTGGAAACTTGCGGAAATACAGAGTAAACCGCCCTAATATGAGCAAATTATTCCTAGATATTATTTCTAGATACAAATACGAATGTGCGGTTGTAGGCAATTAAAAAGTCTACGGCGTATTTACCTGCACTTGGAGCCGTAGGAATGCCTGCAATTTATGCTGTGAGCGAGGAGCGAAATGTTCATTGTTCTCTACGCCATTTTAGACGCACAAAATACGGAAAATGCACTGCACTGAGACGAAGTTCTTTCAAGCTGAGCCACAAATTTCGCCATAAATCAAGTTAAACACCGAAGCACTTTCAACGCGGAACTTTCGACGGACTACACTGCATACATAAATGCCAAAGGAGCGCCAGCAATACACAGGAAGATTGCAAGAAAAAATAATTGAAAACACATTTAAATGCGGCGAGTTGCAAGAATCAATTGGACACTGCCAGGATTGCGAAGAAATTCAAGCTTGAATGGGAAATGCAAAAACTATTGGAGGCAATAAGAAAAAAAAGGTAGAACGGAATTTTTGGAAAAGTTTAAAACAAATCTGTGAAGGCTGTCAAAACAGAGAACTGAAACAAAGTCAAGTCAAGTGGTTTTTGTCGTGCTGTCTGATTTCGACAGGTTCGATTAAATTTTCAGAAATTTTTTGCTGCGAACAAAACGAGAGACAGGTGGGCAGCAGCAGTGGCTGCGCATCGAAAGCAACAATAACAGCTAAAAACCACAATCCAGGCAATCAATATAATTGCACACAAACACACACACACACAGAGACAGAGAGACAGTCAGCCGCCTTCTGCATTTGGCTGATCCCAGAGATCAGCTTTTTAGCGCACTTTGCGACGACTGCATTGGAGTCTGCAGGCAGGCAGGCAGGCAGTCTGTTGGGGAAGGCACAGGGGCGCCAAAACAGCTGCAGCGCTTTGCTGCTCTGGCGGCTGAGAACCCGTACAAGAGTTGGCATTAGTCAAACTGAGTGAGTTGAATACCCGCGACGGCAACTGCACATTTGTGGTGTTTGTGTGTGTGTGTGTGTGTGTTTAGTTGAGAGTATGCGGCCGGCTTGCTCCTGCAGGCATGCCTGCTGCGGTTTATGCAGCAGCAAGCGGAGCTACAGTTTTTGTGTGCAAGTGTAGTGAACTGAAGACGTCTTGGAGCAGCGCCAAGCAAAAATCAAGCACAGATTGGCAACAAATATTTCTGCATATTCCTCTGAGCATAGAAACTCAATATAGTTTTATCTGCTAGTGCTATTTCTTGCCAGAAGTCAAAGCTGATTACAAGCTTTTAGACAACTTTTTGTGTGTGTAGAGTTCAAGTGGAAAGGGGCACGAACACCGCTTGGCATTTCCAGCTGGAGAAAAGGCGCCTGCAGAGAACCTCTGCGTCTAACCGTAACCCCTTAACGGATTGCTATTGGCCAATTGAGAAGAACAAGCATCTTTAAAACAATATTTTGAAATATTAAGACTATATAGCAGCTTTTTACAGAGCTTTGTATATGCGTTTCTATTAATCAGAAAAGGCTTTGTTGAAATGCAGATATGCCATCTCGTAAAGAGCAAACGTCGATTTGTTTGGTATGTCCTTTGTTAATAGTTTTCAAAACAATTGTAAGGATATATGCTGAAATGAAAATCGTACAAGCATATGTCCTGTTTATTAATTTTTTTTAACATGCAAAAAAGATAACTCTTTATAGACATACAACTCAGTTTTGATAAATCTATAAATAAGCTACTTAACCTTATTGCCACAAATAAAGTACCGTTTTGAAACGAGTCCGCTTGACCGACTGTCTGCAATATTTTAATGCTTTTCGAATGTCTGTGCTTTTCGGCGATTATTTCAGCCAACACAAAAAATCTTGTTCAGCAATTTCAAACAAATACGAAAAATAATTGAAATTAACTGTGCTTCTTGGCACAGCACCGTTATTACCGGAAATTAAAGATTTCATGCTCAAGTGGCATACATTTTAAAAGATTCGTTTTGGCATGAAAGCGACTGAAAATCGGTTGAAGGAATTTTGAAAATTGGCTGCAAAAGTTGGTGTGGCGAAATCGGCTTCCGGCGCTAATGCCGCTCTTAAGACGACAATAAGCTGCACTGCCTCGAGCTAGCTTGCTTTCGAGCATTATTAATCGTATTCTTTGATATTGCTTATATTGCTTTTAGTACTTAATTCGATTGAAAGTCAAGGCGGAAAACAGTCGTTCCTTTAGAATTAAAAAGAGTAATTTTGCAGCACAACCGAAGGCAGCCAAAAAAGCAACCAATTCGCAAAGAGTCGAGCAAACTATAGCAACAACAATGAGCATTAAAGAGCAGCAGTAACCGATAAGCTGAGTAGCACATTCAAAAAGATTCCAGTCAATAAATGAAATAACTTACGAAGAAAACGGCCAGGTAAATAGGACTTGCCCCAAACCAAGTAAAGCACACACCAAAAAAAGCGCATTAAAATGTCTGCCACAAATTACGGCCGTGGCACGTAAGCGTATTTTACCACAAATAAATGAGCAGCATCACGTGTTTCGCTGTTTTAGCCGAACAATCTCACTAATTTGGCATATCAAAAGTTAAGTTAAAAGTATTTTGCCATTAATTTTTAAAACAATTTTTTTAGTACCACTTAATTTTTAGGTTTTTTCCAGTTCAATTAATTGACAATGAAGAAAAACAGCACTCTTTTATTCGCCTTTTTGGCCAAGTAAATATCGTACCGTTGCGTGTAGCTGCTGCGGCAACACTGGCACGTCGACTGAATACGACAAAAGGCGGCGGCAAAGCGCAAGGCTCTTTCTCGTTCAGCTGAGAAACGCAGGCAGACAGGTTTTCGCGTCCAGTCGCCGCATATGCGGCCCATCGTCCTACTGCCGCGTGTGCGCTGGCCCGCACACACACACACACACACGCACACATGTACTTGCAGATACTACGCCTGCACATCGACGTAAGAGACGTAAGGTAGCAAGATATGGCGGCACAGCTGTTTTGCTGGTAGGCAGCAAGCAGGTTGCCTTGTCGAGCTGAAGTTGACAGTTCAGACTTCGAAAATATTGGCAAGGGCGTAGCTGAGAGAGAGCGAACGCGAATACGAAAAGAAAAACATTTGAAGAAGGACTTTTGTAAATTTTACGCAAGCTCGATTTGTATCGAGTAAGTTATTTGTGTCGTTTATTTAGCGTATAGATTTAGACTAAAGTGCCAATCAGTCACCGCGTATCGTTTTAATCGTATCGCAGACAAAACCTGTTTTACCCGAGCTCTAAACATGCGTTCGCTCATGTCGTCCATATTTATTCGGATCGTAACGCAGAAATTCTCATAGAAATAGGTCTCTCTCAGACATTTACGATACGATTAAATACGATACGCGGTGACTGATTGGCGCTTTAGTTTAGTTTATCTTTTATCTTCTATTCTGTTCTGCTATAAAATATTTGAAGCTGGCAATGCTGAGAATTTTTTTTTGCGCTCTCTGTCTGAAAATTCGAAATTATCTCTGAGCGCACTGTCAGCGTGTAAGCAATTCCAAGCAAAAGCACATGTGCAGCTCATCATTACCGTAATTATGAACATGTCCACAAACATCAACGCCAGCGGCGCCAGTCGAAAATTTGTTTGTACTTGCGCATTCCCACAAAACACACCAACACACTCCTACCGCACCCACACATCTCTTCAAACATGCCATGCGCTACAATAACCGGCGTTTGGGTAGCATGTAAGGAAAGCTTCCTGCCGTCTGTAGTAGCGGGAGAGCGGGAGAGGGCGCAACGAATCTTGGACGAGCACCGGAAATGCAGCATAATCACCGCAAAGGCACGGACTTGCAATCGACCGTAATGCGCTGACAATTAAACGGCGGCCTGCCATAATGGCCAACGTAACGACGACACATCCTGGCCACATCCTTGCCAGCTTTTTAACACACTCAAACGTTAAGTCAAGAATGCAGCACTGTGCAATTTTTCCATAGCATAAATTACTTCCTACTTTCAATGCGGCCCAAAATTAGGTTAAGTGAAATTTCATTTTGTGCCCGCTGCTCGAAAGGGCACGGCAGCTCTTGACAACAACAACACTTGGGCGCATGCATTAGGCAGGAGCTCATATTATATGTAGCATGCATATAAATGTGCTCAGGGAGCAACAATGCAGCTGTACTCATAAACAAGAAGGCACAAGGACCTTTTTTTGCTTTTGTTGTACTCGTGTATGTCAGAAGAAGCAGCGCTGCTTGAAAGGCTATGTAATTGGAGCTTTGACATTTCGATAGGACATACTTTTGGGCTTGTGTATTTAAGTATTCATAGTAAGAGAGAGGGAGAGAGCGATAGAGTGAGAAATTCAAATCTTTTTACAGACAGAAATTTAAGTTTTTATCTAAGGGGGGGCCCCGATCAAAAACTTTCAAAAAATCGCTAAATTATATTTCTAGTGTAAAATATTGTTTTAAATATGTCAATTTATTACATACCATATGAAAAACTAGTTTCAATTGATGTTTAAGTCAAATTTTGTGTTTCAAGACCTGTTGTAATTTTTTACACTCTTAGAAAAATACCATAAATATCTAGAAATTTATTTAGATCTTACTTACTATCTTTCCTTTCCTATATAATAGAATATCTATATAAGTTTACCTGATTAATATCTATTCTGTAAAGTTCCTGTAAACCATAGATCTAATAAAATTGATCTAAATAAATTTTGCCCAAACTATCTTTAGCTAAAATTTCACATTCAATTTCACGTTTCTATCACAACGCCTCAAAGAAATTACATATTTTTCGGTTGAATATCCTTGACGTGTTCGTGTGGTGGTGTGGCGCTTTGGTTCGTTGTTGTTACAATGGCTTTGTTGTTGTAGTGTTTATTTCAACGGTTCCATGTAATGCTCTTAATGCAGGCAAGCGCCTTTCAGACAGGCCAACAAGTTCAACAGACAATTACATACGCACACTCAACCCGCGACCAACCCCCTTCCTTTTTCTGTCTGACAGCATCCTTAGCAATGAAATTTCAAGCTCGCTCTGGCGAAATTTATTTTTGTTGGGGTTTTTTTGCTTTTTTTGGCGGTTTTTCCTTTTTACTGACTTTTTTCGGTCTGCTTCAATTGCTCCTTCGACTGTCTAGACTGGCCAAATTTGTTCGGCATGTTTAACATTTTGTTATACTATGTACTATCAATTTATACTCTCTAAAAAAATACACGACAAAGTAAACAATTGACAAGATAATAAGGCTACTCTATGAGCGTGAAACCGAGAAGTCTGCTAAAACTTTATGATCAGTTGAAAAAATTCCAAAATACGTACAAAAAAATATAAAACTAGCGAAAGTTGCGTTTGAAAACTGTTTTCTTTGTTTTACAAAATTGCTTCAAATAAAGTAAGCTTCTAAATTAAAGCTTTTGTATACCAAATTCATTCTAGAAATTTTCACATTTTCTGCTGTCGCATATTTAAATATTTTTAGTATTACTTGCTGGAAAATTCCATAATATACCGCACAGTTTCAATAATGCTATAAATTTTGTTAAAAGTACGCAACAGCAGAGAACCAGTAAACAGAAGGTGCAGTTTGAAAGCTCGCAGTCTTGCTCCTTTTTTTCCCCGCCAGAAGCCAAAGCAACTTTTTTTAACAGAGCTCTGTCTGCGAACAGTAACAGTGAACCAACAGAATTTTAGCAGCTGCTTATTAAAAGCCGACGCGTTTCTGCCTACGATATGACTGAAATTCAAACAGAGGCCTTACAGCCCTATTCGCTCGCTCCCGGCACAATTGATTGAGAGTATCAATTGATCCGCTTTCTTGTGCCGGGCTTTCTACAACCCTATTCTTTACTAATCGTATCACGAAAAAAGCTTTGGCGTTTCATTTAAAGCTCTTTGCTGTGAAAACAGCTGTTTGTGCTTCTTCTTCCTCACAAAAAACGAAAAATGGAAACAAAAACTGCAGAAAAGTGAGTATTTTTTGGAAATTTTCATTAATTTGGTGTTTTATCTTATTTCTTTTAATTTCTAGGCATCGTATATTTAACAGGAGGACGTAGGAGCAGCTGCAGCATTTCATTCAAAGTTGCAAACAGCACCCAGAGCAGCAAGCCGGGAAAACAGCCCGATAGCGCTGCGAGCAGTGTAAAATTTGTGGGAGCAGTGGCAGAGGACCTCGAACTCCCGATATAAAGGAGTTTTAGCAGCAGGCCATACATGTGTTGTGTTTTTAAAATTGTGTAACTTCCTTTAAATTGCTGCAATAAACAAATTTTTGCTTTTTTGCTTCAAAATTGACGTTTTTCAATAGCTGTTTTCGCTTGTTACCTCCTAATTCGACAGTCACAATGAATATCTCAATTGATACAATTCGAGCTTTTGATTTCTCTTCTGAATAAGGAAAAGTAGAAATTGTGCCGAAATGCTCTATTGAGACGAAATTAGTATTGAGACGGTCGAAGGAATAGAGCTGTTAGTTTACTTGAAAGTTTCAAAAGATGATCAAAATATGTCACCAACATTTTTTTCCTTTTCTTTCGAACACCTCATTTCCAACCAGTGTTGCCAGAGATCTTGCTCTAAAAATCCCATTCACTCAAGCAAAACGCCCTCTTTATCCCATTTAAAATTTCAAAAATCCCGGAAAAAATCCCATTTACAAATATTACATAATTAAAAAACGTGTTTTTCGATAACAATATATTTTTTTAAACAAACACAAAGAACAAAAAAATTGTTGTTTAAAGCACAACGCTGAAGACTATACATACAGCCTTATCGTATAAATCCCCGCTATCGAACGCAACGTGAACACGAAGCCTACTCCGGGATCAAAAAATGGCAATTTATAAATTACTGCGTAAATGCGTTCGTCGTCTTACGGCATCACTTGAGCTGTCAAGATCTTACGAAAGCGAGTTGTATTTTTCCAAATTTTCCAACCAAATACAAAACACAAAATTTTCTGCATCCATTGCATACCTTTTATAGTCTAGTGGTTAGAGCGTTTGACTAGCAGGCGAGAGGTTGTGAGTTCGATCCTCAACTGTGGTACTGTTTTTTGTTTCCAGAAATAAATTTGCACTCGGAATTTCCAAAAATTTATACCGAAAGCGAGCACAAACCCAAGTGAACGATTTGACAGTTCATGTGAGTGAAAACAAAGCGTTTCGTTTTTGCGATACCGATTTTTTTAAGAAACTACGTAAAACAAACGCGTACAGTCACTGAGTGAGGTGATACGTTTTATAAAATACTAAACTCGAACGCAGATTGAAGTGAGGAGTTGGGATTTATACGATAAGGCTGTTAAATTCAGTGCTAATAATAAAATATTTACAGTTATTAATAAATAAATAAAAAATTCACAAAAGAAGTTTAAAAGATAGGTATTGTCTCAAAAATCCCATTTTTAGACTCAAAATCCCGCGCGCCCTATAAAGGTTCAAAAATCCCAAAATATGGGCGAAATCCCTGGTTCTGGCAACACTGTTTCCAACTTGATGCAAGAAAATTGTCAACACAGTAACTGACGAGCTTTTTTATATAAAATGTTAAGTTGTCAAGCTTCAAGTGGAATCATTGCTGAAGCTTGCTGTAGTAGCTGCTTCTACTACTGGCCGCAGTGTGGCACGTCGAGCTGCGCGAAAGCTTTCAATGCCCAGCAAGCAAAAATCTCAAAACATCATATTGCACACTAGAGCACTTTTAAAAATTGCAGCTTCAATGCTAAAGCTTTGCCAGCTGAAGAAGCATACTTGTAGGCGGCTTACAATAACAGCAAATGCAGTCACAAATTAGTGAGGTTTAAAAATGTTGTTAGTATTGGATTAAGGGCAAAACAAACGAGCACTGGCGGCAATAAGTGGAACTATGTATGTACATATTTGCATGAATATGGCTTTTAGTTTCAATTAAAAATGCTGATTTTAAATTTTCAATATACTTTTTATTAGTTCAGGTGTCTAAGGAACTGCAAAACTAAGAAAATTACAACAAAATGCAACAGAAAATGTAACAAAAACAATGCAAATCTCAAAATTAAATGTAGAACTGTAGCCAGATACAATGTCTGATAAACAAACCGGATAAGAAAAAATTGTGCAAAATAATTTTTGTATTAACAAAATTAAAAAATGATCAAATGGTTTCAGGAAATGCCTTAAAAATGATTTCGTAAACAAAGCTGCATCTGCAGAAATGCAACTCATGTAAATAAAAGCAGAGAAGTAATCACCACTATCACTGAATCCATCTTGAAATCTGAACAGAAAAATTCGTAGAGTGGCATCACTGAATTTATGCGAAAAGTCAAATCGCAGTAAATTTCTACAACGAGAAAAATTTCACATGTCTTCTGTGATGCCAAATTCTTCGTATTCGTAGGCTTTCTACGATGGATTCACTGATAGTATTGGTTATATACTGCCATGTTGCACGTTTCACTTTCGATCTAAATAGATTTGAGTACGATTGAAAGCGAAATGTCCAACATAGCCAACAGCCAATCTTTTCCTAAAGTGAACATAATTTATTTAATGAAACAAAAAAGTGATGCAAAAAATTCGGGAAACTTTGACTGTTTACTTGAAGAAACTCAAAGATTAAAAAACAATAAATAAAACCAAAGAAATATAAATAAACATTTAAATATTTTTACATCAAATATTTATTTGTAATTTTTGTAATAAAGAACATAAATGGACAAATTTAGTAAAGGTACATTGAAAAAAAAGAAATATACGTTGTTTAAAATTCCATTTAAAAAAATCTTAAAAATTCAAGCATTATTTTATAGCTAAAACATTGCACAGAAAAAGCCAAATACACTTTTAATAACTTTCAAAATACATGGGATAAATTTAAAATTTCATTTTGTTATGTAACAAATACAACGATAAATATTTTTTGTTGGTATATTTTCGTAAATGCTTAAACTATGATTTTAGCTGAAAGTATATGAAAGAAGAAGAAGAAGAACACATACAAAATTTGCATATAGACAAACAGAAGATTTTGTAAATCGACTAATTACGCTTACAAACTATATTAATGAATTATAAATTAAAACTTAAACAAAAATCATTGGCACAAATTGCAGTCTAAAAGAAATTAAAAATTTAACGTCATAAACAAACTGATTTAGTATTGAATTAGTTAGTAATTAACTGCTGCAGGCAGGGGGCGTACAGATTAAAATTAGTAAAAGTACATTTGTAATAATAAAGAAGAAAAAAAGACAATACTTTTGGTACTTAAATATATCGACTAAAACTAGCTACAAGGTTTCGTCGAAGCTTCGTTGAGTGAGCTAAATACAATACAATAACAACAAAAATCGGCACAAAGTATAATAATAAATGCTGCCATTCAATATTCGTTGTTTTTTCTTTCAGAAAAAAGCAAGACATAGTCTACGCAGCGTTTACTTCAAAAGATACATATCGAAAAGTGTGCTACGTCAAAGTATCGTTAAGTTGTGCAATTTCTTTATAATTTCTCTTGTTGCATCTACACACACCTCATTCATGTTGCTAGCAATATTCGGGCAATATTCTACACAGTTTTCTACAGTGTACTTTCGATGCGTTCGTTCAGTTCAGTTCAGCTGACAAAATCAAACTTAACGAAAATCATAACAACACTACAGTTCAGTGTGCTGCGCTGCAACAATAACAACAAGAACAACAACAAAAACAATAACAAAATCGATCTACAATCTCAGAACAAAATAAACGCCATGATGGTAATCACAGCAATTACGATGAGGCACAAGGTGAACAGATCATCCGGCGAAATGACGCCCAACGAACAGGCCACAAGCACCTGCTCCAGCAGCGTCAAGCTATTCGCCGGCCGCAGCTCGCCCAGCAGCGAAACAGCGCCGCCATTTTCCGTCGCCGCACTGCTTGTGGGCTTCTCGCCGCTGTTGTCGCCAGTGTTGTTGTTGTCATTAGCGCTGACTTGCGCAGCGGCATCCAGCTCATCCGCGGCGACATCTCTACTGCGGTTGTTGCGACGTCGCGGCATCTGATTGAGCGCTTCGTTGAGTTGCTCAACTTCGGCGGTGCATTGTTTGATTTGCGACAGCAGCGTTTGTTGCTCTCCGGCGCCGGCTTCCTGCACAGCGCTCGCATAATTCAGCCTCAGCTCGGTAATGCTCATATTCAGCTGCGGCGTCTCATAGACAATGCTGCTTTTGCGCGCGGGCGTGCTGCAGCTCGTCGCTTCGTTAAGTTCACAGACTGGCTGCAGGTCTGCGCTAATACTAATGGAACTATTGTCAACGCACTCAGGCGCCAAGGTCTGCGCAACTGCGTCAGCAGCTGCCGTGCTGGTCAAGCCACAGGCTGCCTTCGTCAAGCTATCGTTCAGTTCGTCAAGTTTGTCCGTTTCTCTACTGTGCTTGTTAACTTGTTGCGTAGCTTCCCCCTCCTCCCTTAAACTGTTAAGTAATTCCGCTGCAGTGGGCGGCGGTGGAAAGTCCGTCCTTTCAGTTTCGTTCAACTCAACGACTGCTGTCGCCGGCTCATGCGGTATGCGCACCTCGCACACGTAGCTGCTCCTCACCTCGTAGCGGCTATTGCAGGTGGTCTGCAGCTGCAGACAGGCATTGGCGCCGCCCAGCGACAGCGGAAAGTCCGCCAAACTGACATTGCCCGAGTCGGGATTGGAGCATGTTTCCTCCTCCAGCGAACTCAACGAATCGCATTGCGTCAGCGCGCCGCCATCTTCCTGCAGCGCCCTATCCATAATAATACTTATCTTGCTAGCGTATAGTCTATTGAAATTGGGCGATAACTTCGGCTGCTCCGCATTGTCCTGCTGCTCCTGTTCCAGTAGTATTTCGGGTATTGTCTCAAGCTTACAACTAGTTGGGCTAGCATTAGTAGTGGTGGGTGAGCTGATAGTGCAGTTGGTATTGGTATTGGTAGTAGTGGTATTGGTATTGGATGTGGAACATGTAGCTTCATCATCAACGACAACAACAACAACATTCAAACACGCTGGATTAGTAGCAGTTGGCTGAGCAAACTCGCAGGCAGCTTTGGGATTAGTGAGGCAGGCGGTGGCTGTGGCTGAATCGGCCGTGGCGGCACACAATGCATGATTGGATGATGATAATGGTACATTCGATGCATGATGGATGCTTGCGCCTAGTTTACCTGAAATATGCGATTGCTGTTGCTGTTGCTTTTGCTGTTGTTGCAATTCTAATTGTTGCTGCGATTTGCGTCGCAACTGCTTTGGCTGCTCCTCAATGCCAAAGATCATGGCCAACTCCTCCGAGGAATTATATTGCGAGGGCGATGAAGAGCGCGCGCGTTCTTCGGAGAGCCGGCCCGGATCGGCGGCAGCTGTGCGCGCACGCGCGCTCTTGGGCGTGAGATTCAACGGCGGCGACGGCGAATAGCTGAACGTGCTGTTCGTGGTGATGTTGGGCGTCGCGCTCGTCGACTGATCGTACGAAGTGGTGCTAAAGGTCTTGATCGGGTCGGTGCTGGGTGCATGGTACTCGCTACTGGGTGACTTGATGTAATCGCTCGACGAGTAGGGATTGAAGGAGGTGATGCTCGAGGAGAGGCGGCGACTGGCGGAGGGACTGGACGATTTCGCCAGGCAATCGCTGGACGACGAGAAGGAGGAGGCTGTCGTGCTCGAGTTGGCTGCATTGGCGGCCGGGCCTGCATTGCTGCTGCTGCTGCTTGCCGTCATGCTGGGCGCCACGGACTTGCTTTCGGAGTTGCTGATGCTGCTGTGCGGCGCATGTGCGCCCGCTGGCGGCTTCTCCGTCAACGTAGAGTTGCCACTCTGCGAACGCGCCTTCGCCTCGCACTCCTGCATGATCTTGTCGATCTCTTCAATTTGTGGCTTCATCGAAGACTGGGTTTGCAATTCTGCAAGTGTAGAAATGATACTATCAACTGTTTGCGCCGTGCCTGCTGCGCTCGTGGCGGTATTACATGCTACTGCGGCAGCGGATGGCTGCAGCTCCGGGTTCGCCAGATTGTCGTAGTCGGGACTCTCCGCCAGCTCACTCAATTGACGCATGCAACGCTTGGCAATCGCCTCGATTTTCTCCGACTGTATGGGATCCAGTTTCTTGATTAGATTTGGCATGACCAGCGGCTCCAATTGGGGCTTGCTCTTCACTTTCACCGCCTCGTGCACCACCACCGGCGGCTCCGTCGTCACAATGTCCTTCAGTATCTTCTCGCACACGGCATTGGCCGCCTCGGACACTTGGTCAATGGCTTCGATAAGTTTGCCCTCCTTATGCAGTTTACGTGGCTTAGCGGCGCTCGCATCTGCCGCTGTATTCGCATCCGGCAATGTGTCCAGCAACATTTTACCGCAGCGCTTGGCCGCCTCCGAAACGGCTTCGATTTCCTGCAAGTCCTTCTCCAGCTTCTGCTCCTCGGGGTGAACTTTGGCACGCGCCGCTGTGATCAGTGCGCCTTTGCGCAGCTCCTGCAACTCCTTGCTCAGCTTGACGCTGCTCTCCTGCGCATCCTTCGCTATCTTATTCAGCGCGTCGTCCATCTGGTGGCTGGCTTCAAGCGGCTCGGGCGTCAAGCTCTTGCGTGGCAGTGGCACCGGAGGCTTGTTTGCCTCGTCTCTGCTGGGACTGGCCAGTTTCTCGGGCAATTGGCAGATGGCGCCACCCTGACTGGGATGCCTGAAGGGGATGTGTACCTTCTTCGGCGCAACAGCCGCTTGCTGCTCCTGCTCCTTCAGATTGCGCAACAAGGTGAGCGTGGCGGGTATGTCCTCCGCCGTTGATTCGCCCTTGTGTAGGTCGGTCATGCTGCCCGAGCGATCGATCGAACGCGATAGCTCCATGAAGGAGTACAAGTCGCCGCCCGACGGTTTGGCGGCGTCACGCTGTATCAGCGAGTAAATGTTTGCGGACTGCGTGCGTGTGGCACGATGCTTCTTCTGCAGGCAGCCCGTGGGGTACATGAACCTCTCCTTCGGGCCGGGCGGGTCCTTGCGCAGCGCTCTCACCGCCAAGTCGTCCTTGATGACGTCGGGTGCCGACGCGAGCTTGCACTGCTGCTGCGTGGGCGTCACATGCAGATAATCCGTCTGCGGCGCTGGCACAATCGGTCCAATCGGTATGCCGAAGGGCGGCTGCTTCTCCACTGTCTTGTGCTGCAAGTTGGCCAGCTGCATGTTGCGGTAGGCCACGTCATCGCGCACCGGATCCGGCTCGCCCGTGGGCGAGTCATCGTCGTCGTCGTCATACTCGGCGGCATGAGCCAGGGCGAACTTCTCGAATTCGCTGGGCGTCGGTATGCGCTCCTGCTTCGCCGGCGCCTCGCTCAAGCCGAGCGACTTGTATATAGCTTCCAGCTCGTTGATGGCCTCCTCCAGATTGGCGGGCTTCTTGCGTGGGAAGCTGATGAGCGGCGGCGCGCTGGGCGGTATCGAGAGCTTGCGCTGCGGCGGCGTGGGCGGATTGAAAATGGGCTTGTTATGCAGCTCGCGCTTCTCGGCCACATACTCGTCGTACTTGTTGGGCGTGGTCGGAACTTCGGCCGAACGGCGTTGATAGTGATTGGGCATGGAGCTGCTCTTGTTGGCATCCTTGTGACGTATTTCCACATAGTTGCTGGCATTGTCCTGGCCGGGCTTGATGTGCAAGCTGCCGCAGACGACGCTGTCCGGCTCGTCGGACGTTTGTGACTGCGACGGCGGCGGCTTGCGATTGGGCTTGTAGATCTCCGAGTACATGGGTATGGGGTAGCTGCGCAGTTCGCACGCCCTGGAGGATGAAATGGAGCGCGGCTTTGCGACCGACTCCACAATGGGGCGGCTGACTTCACGACCACGCCGCTGCGAGCTGCCGTCAAGGCGCTTCCAGTAGTCCGTCGCGCTTGGAGTGGGCAGCGGCGAGGGCAGGCCGCTCTTGGTGGTGCGCAACACGCCGGCAGGCGGCGGCGCGTCGAGGCCCGCTTCGAAGAGCTGTACGGGCTTTCGTGAACGCGGCGTCGTGTCCGCGACGTAGTGCAAGTCGATGCCATTGGGCAGTGACTGCTTCGACGGCAGCGCGTCGCGTTCCGCGCGCGTTATAAAGCGGCGACTGTGCGCAATCGGCGGCGTCTGCTGCTTGAGTTGACGCTGCTGCTGCGGCGGCGGCGTTGCGTGCTGTTGGTAGGCGCTGGGCGTGTTGAGCGAGTGCGCCGATCGGTAGTGCGGCATTTGGCCGGCCCAAATCTTGTCGTCGGACACGCAACGGCCGCTGAGGCCGCTGCTGGCGGACGCTGGCAGCACAGTGGCGCCATTTTTGTCGAAGGCGTACGACAGCGGCCGCAAGTCGCCGGAGCTGCCATTCTGCATGTGCGCGCTGACGTTGACGCGGCGCAGCGGATCGCGCGGAGGGGGCGGCGGCGGCAGCGGCTTGCTCTTCAAGCGTCCGCCGGCGTTCTGCAAGTGTATGTGGCTGTCGTAGCTGATGCTGCGCTTCGCGTCGTTCATCGAGTTCTGCAGCTGCTTGGATGGCTGCTGCTGCTGCTGCACCTGACCCCACTGCACGTAGGGCGCCACATGCTGCAAGCTGCTGGTGTTGCGCATGCCACGTGCGGGCGCAGTTTGCGGCGGCAGCACTTGGCGCACGTGCGTTGCTGCTTGTTGTGGCTGTGCTGGCGGCGGCCCATTGTATATGGACAGCGGCACCGGCTGCGTCTTCCAGCGCTGCGCTGGCTGCGGCGCGTACATGACCGGCACCTGGCCGTTGCTCACTTCGCCGTCGCGCGACAAGCGCTTGTAGTAGCGCTCGTTGCGTGCGGCGCGGCTGCGCCGACTCTGCCCGTTCATGCCCTGGCCGCCGCTGTGAATGCTCTCGTCGCTGCGATACTTGGAGAAGGTTGAGGAGTTCAGCGAGATGAGCTCCTCCTCGCTGGACGTGTGTGCGACGCCGGCCTGTGTGCCTGCGTGCGGCAGGCGCTGCGTCGAGCGGCTCTTGTGCGCCGCATGCGTGGCCGCCGCCGCTGCCGCACGGCGATCCAGCGAATTCGAGGAGCGGCTGTACTGCTGCTGCAATGGCGCCTGCGACAAATAGAGCTGCTGCTGTTGCTGTGACTGTTGGTGATAGTAGGGCTCCTGCGCCGACGTGGGCGCAACAGTCTCCACGGGCAGAAAGAGCTCATGCTCCACTGGCTTTGCTGCTGGCGCCGCTGCCGTCGACGATTGCGGCACTATATGATCGAAGCCGGCTCCCGGCGCTTTGCCGCTGCGATTGCTCTTGCTCTTCGATTTGCTTTTGCTGCCGCTGCGGGCGTACTTCTGCGCCGGCACGAAGCCGGCCTTGCGATCCTCCTCGGAGGACGAGTCCGTGGCGGCTTCCTTCTTTTTGCGAAAGAGCCGACCGAAGGACCATTTCTTATTCGTTGCGCTGCTCGCGTTCGAGAGTTGGGACGCGTGTAGGGGATTGTCTTTTTTGTTGTGTGCGGCGGAGTGGCGTAGACGCTCCATTTCGTTGCTGCTGTTGTTGCTGCTTTTGGCGGTTTCGCGCTGCTGTTCATCGGCGGCGGCGAACTCTTTGGGCAATGGCAGCTGGGGTCGCCAAGATGTTTGGACAGTCTGCAAGAAGAGAGCGGCAAGAAGAGAGCGCAAATAAGAAGTTGATTAAAGAAAGTTAACAATTCGAAGAACAACAAAAAATATTTAATTAAAATAGTTCAAGTTTTTTTTGTTGTGGTGAGCACTGTTAAACCGTTACAAAGTACAACAACAACAACAAATAGTAGACCACTTCAAAAAGCGCTTAATTGTAGGCAACTTTTGCTTTTGGTGCAAGTGCGAATGTAAAAGTGCCTTCTAAGAGCAGCAAAGCTAACGGTACAGCTGGCATAAACGCTTTTAATTGAAATGTTGAAGATTTGAGCGAGTGAGCACTTGCTAAAAAAACAAAATTTAAGTTTTTCCACTTGCAACTTTTGAATGTGATGAGGCGGTTTGATAAGCTCACACACACACACACACACACACACAGGCTCACAGAAGAAGCGGAATAAAGATAAGCGTTTGTAGTATAAAATATGCGCGCTGCCAAGATAAGATGTCAGTGGGCTAGTTATCAAGTGCCAGCCGAGGCCAGTGAAACGACAAGAGTGTGATTGCCACAGCATGAGGAACAAGTCGAGGAGGAGTCAAGTTCAGGCGCGCAGAAAAGGGCGACTTTTTGCTGATAGCACAATTTCTTGTAAATAAGAAGACAGCAATTTTTTGAGGGATGGGAGGCATCCAAAGGCGGAAATAGACAACGCAATATTTTTTTTGGAATATTTTATAAATTTGCAGCTCAAAAAAGTAGAAAATAGCGCTATTACAACAAATTTGAAAATATGAAGCTAATAATATTAGCAAGGATTTTGCGTACAGGGAATTTCAGAAATATTTTATGAAAAATGTATTTCGTAAAAAAAAGTTCGTGAAAATTGCTAAAAATTTCTATAGAAATATCATAAAAAAACAGTTATGCTGTAGCATTTTTCTAAGTTAAAAAAGTCTTTTAAACTTTCAGTTGTATTTTTGTCAAAAAATTTTTGATTTAATAAAGAATACTCGAATTTTTTGAAAAACCTATAAATTAAGATAGTCGCAGCTATGCTGTTGATTAGTAAAATCGACGTGACGGCGTCTTTCAAACATTCAACAAATATGACTGAAGAATTTCACCAATAGTATAAAAAAAATCAGCTAGTGGCTTGGATGCCTTTGACATGTCTAACGACATAGCATTCTTAAAGCACTTTTACACAGTCCTTGAAGGTACTTATTCACTCTAGGATTACGCGTATGCTTAACTATTTGGGCTTATGCGCCCGTAGAATCATGGGTTGGTCATCGGAACGAACGACAGAAAGAACATGACAAAAATTGGCACATAGGAACTAACAACGACTGGCTCTATAAATAATTTAGACTAGCGAACAATTTGAAACCTCAAAAATTTCGAATGATTGAATAGATAACTGTTTCTTAATGTGTCTAGCATTATTTCTAATTTTAAGGATCAACTTTTTTCACGTATAAAGCCTTGGATATGCTCGCTCTACATGCAAAAGCACTGGTTGGCTTTCAAAGTATTTTAGACAAGTGAAGGAGGGGCGGCAAGTAGTGAACTCAAATCCACTTTGCTCAGTTGATGCGGCTGCTCTGTATTTTTTAGGCATTTGAAAACATCCTACACCGAAAGTGCCCACAGTGCAAAAGTTTTTTTCAAACCGCAGCGGTTTAATCATTATAAGTATTTGCAGTTGCTGATTTGTTTATGCCAAGCTGAGCAATATCAAAAATTTTTACTATAAACAATGATGATGATGTTGCTGTTGCTGATGAATAATGCCAGCATGCAAGCAGGCGGCGTGGAGGCTAGGAAAACGCTGATGCTCTGCAACTGTTGCTGTTATGAGAGAAGTGTTGGAAGGATGAGGAGGAAATATGCACGTACGTGGTTGCTACTTTTGCCACAATGCAGATAAATGAATTCATCGTTGCTGCGTTGTGTCTGCGACGAGTGACGTTTGACGGGCATCTTAAGCATAATCACGGCAGTTATTTAGGGGTAATGCGTGAGGGGGACAGCGCACTACAAAAGAAAATACAACATATGTACAGATGGGCTAAACAACTCTATGCTAGAATCCAGCGTGGTTTCGATTTTGAATTAGATCTTTCAAAATTTGTAATATGTACTTTAAAGAATAGATTTATAGATTTCTTAAGAAATGTCGTTTTATTTAGTTTATAGTTAGTCAAAAAAGTTTGCAATAGCTAACTCGTATTGAAGAAGTACAAGTGAGCGATCAGTAACTGAAATTTTTTTGAATTGAAAAAATTTTATGTTTCAAAAATGTAAACTTAAAGCTGTAGTAGACTAATTCACACGATTTCCGTTGGATTCTAAAAAAGGGTTGCATATTTTTAGCACACACATAAAAAATATATACACTTAAAAAAAGTTTTAAATTTACAATTACGCTTGAAAATTTATGCGAAAAGCATTGAGATTAATGTGTGCGGTTGAAAATAAAATAATTTCCCACTGCGTGTGTGTGTGCGTGTGTGCGTGCGTGTGCGTGTGTGCTTGCCTTAGCATAAATACACAAACGCAAGAGCGTGCCCGGAAAAACAAACAAGAAGCCGACTGCTTTTTGGCACAACAAATACCAAAGTGTCGAATTTGTGGGCAAACTGCCAAGCAGCAAATACAAAGAAAAAAGTTTAAAGAAATGTAGGCGAACAAAAAATAAGTAAGAGAAACAAAAAATTTAGTACACCAGGCAGTTAAAAGCCAGCGCGAATGCGAGCAATTTTAACGCAAAAAGGTCACTTGAATTACTTGACGAAAATTCACGCGCTATTACAAGCAACACGGCGACACACACGCACACATATGCACACATACATATGTACATACGCAGTTCATAAATTTAATACGATTTTTGCAAAATTACATTTACAAAGAAATATTTTTTTTAATATTATTTTTACAACAGAAATAGATCACAACAACAAGTTACACGAGAGCGCAGAATATTTTTATTTTGTACGCTGTTACCAAAATAACTGAAACCAAACGAGAATTATAACTTTTTTTTGATAAAAGATCAAAAATTTCCAACTCAGCTGAGTGCGGAAAATGCACAGTTTTCGCGTGATCGCGCTTTGCGCGGCGGACGAGCGAACTGCGGCGTACCAACTCACAGCCGCCTGCTTAGAGACTGATGCCGCAGAAAATCGCCAAGCCCCGCCAGCACTCAAAACAAATCTGTTAGGCGCGCAGACGGACAGACGCTGAGCGAAAAATCGCAAAGAGAGCAGGGGCGAGCCACTTAAGAGAAGCATGGATCGCGCGAAAGAGTGAGAGAAGTTGGAGCGCGAGTGTAGCGAGCGTGTGGGCTAGAGTGGCGAGCAAATTACAAGTGATTTAGCTTAATTATTGAGCAATAATTTTTTAAATTGATAATTTCTTAAATTAGATTTTAAGAGCCCTACAAATTGTGAGCCATTTCAGTGAGAGTGGCCTCTTAGTCTTTAAGTATTCAGCGTGTGTGTGGGCACCAGAGAACTGCAATGAGTACTCATTGCACTAAGTATACTCTGTCGAAACTCTGTTTTCTACCCTTACTCATACTTACTCATACTTAGTTGAAAAAACTGAGTAAAGCGACCTACTTACTCTGTTTGAAATCCCAAATAATAAGTTTTTAAGCCTACTCATAGTATGACGTCAGCAAACTCATTGATACTCATTCCTGCATTCCTTCCGTTTCTAAGCCAGGGTTGAGCTTATTCACAAAAATGTACTTTTTTAATACTATTTGACTTTCAATTTCAGCGCACTTTTTTCAAAACATGTAACACAAATTGCTATATACAATAGTTGGTTAATAATTTCTTAACACGGAAGGGTTGAACTTGTATGCGTGTTTGACATTATAATGATACAATTAAATTAATTTTTGTTCATCTGATAAAACTTAAAAATATTGATGTAAATATTTAATTAAATAACAGACTAAGTACACATTGGCATCCTGGCATGCTAGACTAGGAAAATTTTTATTATAAACGTGAAGTGAAAAGTAGTGTTTTTTGAAAAAGTGCACTGAAACAATTTTAAAAAAAAAAAGTTAAGTTACAGTGAAACAGAAGAAACTGGACCGAAGTATTAAAAAACAGAATCGGAATGTTTGTTATATGATTCGACTAAAATTGTTCCCTGAAATCAAAGAGTTTTGTCGAAAAGCGTAGTGTTCTAGTGTTGGCTGGAAAAGTGGAGTGATATACATTCATTGAAATGCAAACGGCAGCACCGTCACTTTTCTACGCAGATGTGTGTTCTCTCTTCCTGCTCTTCTACGCTCATTTCAAGAGAAAAGGGGCGTGCTATTGAAAAATGACATGATGTAGAGATGTAAGCTTTGATCCTTAAATGAAACCGTGACCTGCGTATGCGATCGTACGAATTAACCATATACAACTTTCGTTATGATTATTTGGCTTCCTGTGTATAGTAGCGCATAGTGCAGTAATCGAGTTACCTACTCGATTTCCATTGTAATGGGCAATGTTAAAAGCAATGGGGCAACTAAAATAAATTGACTCTAGGCACTTTTCAAACGTCATTCTAGAGCAGGCATAAGTTTACCAAGCTAGGTATATGTAATGATAATACCCAGAGTATAGAACCGGTATTGACTAACGACGAAATATTAATAGTAAAATAAGAATAACCGTTAAATCGAATTTGCTATTGCAACAAGTACTCGAGTAACGCATTGCAAGACTCTATATGTTCAACATCAACAACACGCAGGATCTGAGAGCAATATTTCACATTCTGAAGTAAGTATCGCTTAGAAGAGCGCAACTGCGAGCAGGTAGGAGCACATGCAGTAAAAGCAGTGATGTCAACTTTCTCATTTTGCAGCAGATTTAACGCATTTTTAAAACTGAAATGAATTGAAAGAATATATTGCTTAAAAATTGGTCCATAAAAAAGGTCGAATAGCACATGGAATCTCAGGGTCATATTAATGAATTGAAAGTATGTGGAAACTGGCGCGCCGGCTCCTTTTGCATATACCTGGATATGAAAATTCAACCATAATGTTATCTTGAAAGAAATTTTTCTAGAGCAGGTACTTAATCCCGTAAAGACTAACGGGTTTCTGTGGCCTTTTTTATTATGCGAAATATTTATATGGCATGTTGTGTATTTTCATTCATATTTTTATTTTTACGAATTGTTAATTGCTGGTTTACATATGAAAAAACCTCATTTCGCGAATTCAGGCCAGGGCATGTGGAAATTTGAGAGTTTGCATCACTGCTGGAAAGAGATCGGCGCCACAGCACTCCTTTAACACATGCGAATGTAGGTAGAGCATGAACTAGGATCCGTTATTGTTGTACAGTAGGCATGTATGTTCTTTTCTGTATTCAAAGAAAGGAAACCTTAATGTTTAAAAAAATGTGAAGACGCGTTAGCCTTTATTCAGTCACAACTTTTTCATGCAAAGAAAAAATTTAGAACATATATGAATATCTCCATAAACTGTGTTTGCAGTTAAAAATTTATTTATTTTTTTAATTTTATATTACACCTAATTCTCTTTTTACACGAAATAAGATTTAAAACTATTTTTCATTCCAACTACATATGTCCCAAAATGATGAACAAAATGATTCTAGATATTGCAGTCATAAACTTTTTTCTACGTATTAATGAATTTCTGATATTATTTCCTTTTACCCAAATCATAATTTATTCATGCTTTTTAAAGCAAAAAGGACATACATATGTAGTATGTTGTCACATTTTTGATAATATTAAGGTTTCCTTTCTTTGAATATACTTCACTGCATTGATGCTTTTTAAAGCAAAAAAGAACATACATGCCTACTGTACAACAATAACGGATCCTAGTTCATGCTCTACCTACATTCGCATGTGTTAAAGGAGTGCTGTGGCGCCGATCTCTTTCCAGCAGTGATGCAAACTCTCAAATTTCCACATGCCCTGGCCTGAATTCGCGAAATGAGGTTTTTTCATATGTAAACCAGCAATTAACAATTCGTAAAAATAAAAATATGAATGAAAATACACAACATGCCATATAAATATTTCGCATAATAAAAAAGGCCACAGAAACCCGTTAGTCTTTACGGGATTAAGTACCTGCTCTAGAAAAATTTCTTTCAAGATAACATTATGGTTGAATTTTCATATCCAGGTATATGCAAAAGGAGCCGGCGCGCCAGTTTCCACATACTTTCAATTCATTAATATGACCCTGAGATTCCATGTGCTATTCGACCTTTTTTATGGACCAATTTTTAAGCAGTATATTCTTTCAATTCATTTCAGTTTTAAAAATGCGTTAAATCTGCTGCAAAATGAGAAAGTTGACATCACTGCTTATAAAGCGTGTGCTCCTACCTGCTCGCAGTTGCGCTCTTCTAAGCGATACCTACTTCAGAATGGGAAATGCGGTTGTCGCCAGGAACCGAACAAGTATTGCTATAAGTACTCTGAGTTTTACTTACTTACTTATTGATACTCATACTTGGTATACTTAGTTTACTTACTTTACTTACTTTATAAGTTTGAGCAAACTGAGTGTCACTTGCGTTTAAGTATAGGTAAAAACGGCACGCGTTTTCTTTAGAGTTACTTAGAGTAACGAAAATGGCACTCGTTGCAGTTCTCTGGTGGGCACACACAATTTTTCATAGCTTTTGTGGCATGAGCATACATTTTTTTTTAAATATTTCTTGTTAAGCACATTTTTAGCTATACCTTTTTAAATATTATTGTAATTAAAAAGCGCGAAATTAAATTACCTGTTAATAAGCAGGCAAATATTTCTTTGATGTAGCTCACACACACAACAACAACAACAACAACAACAACATCATAAATTTTGCTGACTGGTTGCGTGTGTTTTGCCTTTTTTTTAATGCTTAACTAACAAAATTGTCAAAAGCTTAATGGAAATTGTAGCGCATCACACAGTTGCCAGCTGCCAGCGGAAAATGCTCTTTAAGTGAAATGCAACGGAGGAAATGAAGCTAATTTTAAAAATAGCTGCATACATTTTTAAATAGAGCTCGGAAAATTTTCCACGTTTTTGTAAGTTTCTTTTTTTTTCTTCACTTTACAGCAGCAACAATTTACAATTAGTTGCTGCCTCAACGTTGCATTGGTCGCAGTCTGCCGCCGCACTACTTCATGTGGCGGCTGTGTTGTGATATGTGCATTCGAGACTCGAGACACTGTAACGTAGACAAATAAAAGTGGCATATAGTAGAATGGAGTCAACAAACTCATGCATTCAAAGAATTCGAAAAAAGTAATGTTCGAATCTTTTTCGATTAGTTAAAATTTTTTTTCTCAAACTGTGCAGCTGCTTCATTATTAAAATGTCGAAATTTTAGAATTTATTTGCAGTGGGTATCTAGTCGCCTTTTATCCACTGTGTAGACATGAAAAGGACATCACCAAAATGAGTTCGATGTAAACGTCTTGTAGAATCTTTCTTTCAAGAGTAGAGACATTTATAAAAAACTTGAGTCTTTACTGTATTCCTTGCTTGTGTTGACAAAAAAGCACTATCAATCAATATTAAAATTAAGAGATTAACAGCTTTTACTAGTAGCTAACATAGTCGATGAAGTTGAAGCAGCAGCTTAAAAAGTTTTTGTCAACAGAAAAAACTGTTGATATGACAAAAAATTTGTAAAACTTTTAAAATAGTGGACTCATTTTTCGTCATTTTTTCTGTGATTGTAGGTTATATTTATTTTAAAGCTGCTCTTTTTCAACGATTTTATAAACCAGGCTGAAAAAGCAGAAACCTTTCCATTTCATTTCAATAAAATTTAGAGCTGTTAGCTTTAGCCAGGCAGCTTACACTGCAAAGAATCCAAAATACTGACGCCCTTCCAACTCGAATGGCTGACTACGTGCTATTAGTAGTGCCCACAATAGCGTCGTGTCTGTGTATGCGTGTGCTGCAGGTCCCATGCATTGAGTTTCTGATTTCAAATGCCGAAATGATTCACCACTGTGTCTATTTGTAAAATTAGCTGTAGAACAGCACTTTAGTGCAATTAAATTTGTGGGTCGCAATGGCAACTCGAAGTTGGCTCCTTTTGAAGACGAGGCGCTGAAATATGCGGAAGCAATTGGCGTGCATAATTTAAGTGTGCTCCGGCTGATGCTGCCACAAATATGGGTTATTGGGCAAAGTGGCAAGTGTTTTGGTTGGTTAAGAAGAAGAAGAGCACAAGACGCTGTGCCAAGTTATTGCATTTTAGTAGAACAGAAGAGAAAAACAAAACAAGATTTTTCAAAGAAAGTGCAAAAATCCTAACAAATCAATTTGGAAAAAAAAGATAAGCAAAATAATCAAGCAATATGCTGCTCATTAGAATAAAAATATATTAAATTGCATACAAATAAATTTTTGACAGAAATTCATAATTTAAGAGAAAAGCACTTCCATTAAAAATGAGCACAAAAATGTTTTTTTTTAAATTATCGTTTTTAAATAAACTGCTCATTTAATTTGGAAATCATGCGGTTTATCAAACATGTAAATTTATTACAACAGAGACATTGAATTATTATGGAGCAAATGTTCCCGCAGCAGCCGCCGGCTTTTACAGAATCTGTCTTATAAAAGCGTTATTTTTTTTAAATTTCAAAAAGCAGCACATTTAATTATAGCCAAATATATGCACAAGTTTAATGACTTGTTTCAAAAGTTACTGCCTCGAAAGCGTATTACGTCATGAAAATGTTCTTTGTTGAAATGTTCATTTAAGAAAAATGAAGAAAAACTTGGCACTCTTTTGAGCGTTTAAATATATAAAGTTTCATATATATACACATATATGTATGTATGTGCGATTTGACAGCGTCCACATTTCTAACATGCGCCAAATTGAAAATTATTTTTGGCAACATTTTTCAAAATTTTACTTATTGTTTTCGTGTGTGTTTGAAAATTTAAATGTAGGCGCTCTGCATCACAGCTGAGAAAGAGAGTCAGCGAGAGGGAGAGGCAGTACCCAAGTGGCAAAACACTGCCGACAATTGCAATTTCATTTCGTAGTAATTTTCAAAAGAAATCAAATAGCCTAAAATAAACAAAAATGCAAAGCATTTTTATAGAAGACGCGAAAGCAATTCCGCTCAAGTGAAGTGCATTCAACCTGTAAATATGCACAAGAGTGTAGAATCTTGTTTGAAATATATACAAACATTTGTAGATTTACAATGCGTAGGCGTGTACATTGCATATCTGTTGAAAGCGACTCGTTTGCAATAAATCTGAAATGCATTTTACATTCCAATCAAATGATAGCTTAAAATCTACATTTGTTGCTTGCATATTTTGAAAATTGTAGCTCGATAATAAATTCGCAAATTTTTATGAGTTTGTTGTTACTTTTGATATTTTCAGGATTTAAAATATTTTTAACTAAAAGCAAGTTTGTTTTGGTTATTTTGCTTGGAACTATTTTAAATAAACAACATAAATAAAATTTAATGCCAAGTTTTTTGCGGTTGAACTTTGTGTTTTTATATAAATTTGTTTATTGCTAAAAAGCATGAATAGTAAACATTTGTTTATCGTTTAAATTTTTAGTTCTGTATTATACAAAATATAAAGTTGTTTAAAGTTCAGTGACTACATATAGTAAAAATTCCTTTAATATTAATTTGACTATAAAATTCGAATGCTCAATGGCTGCTTCGTCTAAAGCAGACGCAGCAGTAGACGCCCAATACCAGACAAAATAGTAGCATTTTATGCACATAAGAAAGGTTATGGCTTTTCTGTCTAAATAGCAACTTTATTGCACCTTTACAAGTTTAGTTTGTATAAGTTGTGATTATTTTAAAAATATTGCATATATTATGAGAGCTTCCGGTTCAATTTGTTAAATCTCATAACTTGACATAGTTCAGCATCAAATAAGCGTGATAGCCAAATTTCTAATCAATCTATTGATACCCTTTCACTTTATTGCGTTTACGGTCATTCCCAGAGACGTGCATAATTTCCAAGTTAGGATCGCCTTCGCCTCGCTTTATGCAGAGATCAGCACCATATTCAGCTGCTTCATTAGATGCATTTTCGATGTGTGTTGCCAAATAGTTTGCCTTTTACAGCAGTTAAGACCGTTTATTGTCTACACTAGCGAGCAAAAGTGATATGCCATGTGAATCGGTATACGAAATTACACAAAACAAAACAATAAAATTTGCATTTTAATTGCTTGATATGAGATCGAAATGATGACGACAACAAAAGCGACAACAACAGGTTCAGCAGCAACATTTTATGCGCACATGTTGTTACAATTGCCTGCAACGAACAGCAGCTACAAAAACACAGCGGGAACACAAAAGAGTGTCATAATAGTGCCAACAACAACACAGCAGATATGCTAAAAACAACAAAACAACAAAAAAAAACTAAGTTGTGTGAATTTTGCATAAATTAAAAAAAAGTTGAGCGTTTACATGGCGCGGTTAAAGCAGAATTATGAAGTTGAAAAAGAATTTAAATGGGCAGCAAAAGAAGCTGGTGTGCCACTTTCGGCATGACTGAAGAAATTTCTATGCAAAATTAGAATAAGAAAAACTCATATGTATAAATTTCATAGTCATTTTCTATTTGAAGAACTGAACTCTGAGCTAAATTATTAGTAAAGATGAAAATTTCAACAAATCTTTTTATTGTGAACACTGTGAAGAGAGTAAATTCTACTTATGCTCTTAGAAACCTTAAGGGAAACACTCGTAGAATGCAAGATGAAAGTTAGAACTTAAGTCAAAGTTTTGCGTCTGATGTCTGAGAGACCAATTTCGATTAGAATTTCTGCGTTACGATCCGAATAAATACGTCAAGAGCGAACGCATGTATAAAGCTCGAGTAGAGTAGGTTTTGTCTGCGATACGAATAAATACGATACGTCATCACTAACGTAGCCTTTAAAGTTTGTATAAACATTTTATTGAATAAATTACTTATACTTTTATATGTGTATATCTACAAACACTGATACTATTGTGAACAAATCGCAAAGGAAATTGCTCAATGCCTTTTGGAAGTTTCGCATCCTTGAGCAGCTGTAAATATGTACTTACTATATGATAATGAACTGCTAGAACTTTCAGGCCGTGCTAACTGGGAAACTGTATCGCTGCTCACTAGACAATCTAATCTAACTTATGCTTGTAAGTGTAAGAAGGAATATGTAGTAAAAAGAGAAACAGAGAAGTACAAAATACAAAATTTCGAAATTAGAAAAATATCAGACAAAAAAACATTCTGACACAAAAGGTTAACGTTCCAGTAAAGTGACCGCTGGCAGGTATTGACCAATTATACTATTTCGAAATCGTCAAAATCTAAAACAGGCTGCAGTCACTGAGAGTGACAAGCGGCAAGCAGGCGCAGAGGGAAGAGCGCGGCAAGGGGAGCGTTTATTTAGTGCAGCCAGCGCATTGACCCTTGCCGCTCTGTGGCAACAGCAGCGCTTTTGTTTATAATAACTGCAACTGCAGAGACAGCAACAATAAAAATAACAACAACAACAACAACAGCAGCAGGCATTATATTATGCATGCGCAACACGTGCGCAGGCAAATGCGGATGCAGCACGGCGGCAGTGGCAAGTGGAACAGCAACAACAATAACAACAACAACAGCCATTAATATCGACACCCGGACAAGTTCATGCAATAATGCGTGCGATCCTACTATGCTCTGCTGCCCTCTACGCTGCTCTGCTCTGTTGCATTTGCATGCCGCAATTGTTAAGAGAGATTGTTTTGAAATGAAACTGAAGATACGGATACTTCATGGACAGTTGCGTTGCGTTGCGTTGCCAATGCGTCGAGCGTTTTTTGGCAGGCATTCCAGCGTGTTCTCATGTCAATAAACTGAAGCTGACATGTTTTCGCGTTAAAAGCAATGAAAGTACTTTTTGCAAGCATTTCGAATTCTTAAAGAATTTTTTGAAATGGCTGAAATTTTTCAGTGTATTTTAGCATAAGATAACGGGACCTACACATTAATTCTACAGCCTTGTCAGAACGGGATTGGAAGCTTTTGGTGTTCATGGCAGAGAACACTCTCGGAGAGTTGCCAACTAGTAGCTCGTGAGAGACGGCGCCGCGTGCAAATAAACGAAGTTTCATTATTGATAGATGATACAAGTCGGCTGGGATTTGAACCAGCGACTCCATGAAGCAGGAACAGAGCATTTATCCACTGAGCCACGTCGGTGCTGTGAAATTGATATATAACTTATTGATTTTTGTTTCATAATAGTTACAAATGTGTAATAAACTTTCTTCTATTTTGAATGGTGCTCATTTCGACAATTTAGAAAACTATTTCTTTAAATTTCATAATTTCAACTTTCACTTGAACTGCAGTAATTCGTGCTAATTTTGTTGGTTTTAAATGATGGTGCGAAAGCAATCCAAAAAATATGTGCTCTAAATTGATTTTTAATTGCCTGCAAGCTGTGAATACAATGAAAAAGAGGTTTAGGTATAATGACCCGATCACATTTGCTGCTACATTGAAAAAAAGTTGCTAATTAGCAATAACAAAAAATAAGAAAAAGCAGCAAAGCCGACATGACGATACAACTTGAATCATGCCAAATTGCTCATATCTGATATATACACATATAAAAATACAAGTTGAATTTTCGTAAAAATTTGCATGCGATTTGGAAGGCATTTTGCGGGACGGGTTAAGCGCACTTCCACAAAAAGCCACAATTAGTCATGAATGAAAGTAAAGAGTTAAATAACTTTTTACAAATTATTCAGCTAAAACATATGCATGCTACAATTTATATAAGCAAACTCTGCTGTGGCTAGAAATTTCCTCGCTTAAAAATCTAATCAGAAAATATTTATAACTTTTACTAACAATACTGAATATAAATTTTAGAAAAAAGAAAATTTTCTCAAATTGAATCATATGAGAATTCCTCATAGCAGATGACTAATAGCAAAGATGGCACGTTTCGATTTTCTCAATTTTTATTGCAAGACCAGTTCGAGCAGTCGAGCCCCGGAATATTTCAGTTTTAAATTGCCCAACGTGACAGCAGCAAAAGAAATGCTTTTGACACAAAAACGAAGTCATAAATTAAGAAAGAACAAGATCATGAGTTGCGCCATATATATAAGCTATATAAGCACGGATATAGCAGTGAATAATTTAAGAAAAAATTTCAAGGAAATCAAAACAGATTGAGTTGAACATTTTTAAGAAAATACATTATAAAATTTATTTATAAAGAAAATAAGCTATACGCAATTCCGGGGGAATGAAGCTAGCAAAAAATTTGTGTACAGACAAACATAAAAAATTAGCTATAGATTAACATTCTTCGAGCAATACGAATCTTGGGGTTAATATGCTACCAATTTGTTTACGACCTATATTATTTACGATTTTACAGAAGACATGCGGGGCAGAGAAGAAACCAGAAGAAATTTAGAGATCGTACAAAAAGGTCTTGTAGCTAAGACAATAAGAGGCTCTAAATAAATGGTTCGACTCGATTTCAACAAATGGAAGATGATTCGTTAAGTCAGCAGCCCAATGAGAGAGAGCTATAAAGCCTGGCATGCAGCATCTTTTGAAGATTTCTACCTTCGTGGCAGCGGTAAAAAATTTATGATTTTGATAGATTGAGAAATAGAAGGCTAGACAGTGGTTATTTTGTGTGAAAAATCCAGAACATGGACAACAATATACTTATGTATATATTAAAGATTTCCTACTCCTAAAAAATTTTGGGAATTTACAAGATAGTTTTAAAAACAGATGAATAAACAAGAAAAAGCAAGGCAGAGCGAAATAAAAAGATATCATGTGAAACGTAAGGGTTCATTTGGAGCAGTAGCATCATATAATGATGCTGATGAATTATTGATCTATGAAAATGAAATATATCCCAAACTTTCAAGAAATTTGTTGGCATTTATTTTTGCAGAAGTATTAGCGGGAAGCTAGAATAATATAAACTACAAAATAGCAAACGAAATTGTATCTCTATCAGCTGATTGGCACTTCTTGAGACTGCGCAAAACTTGGACTTTTTGACTTTTAAGGTAAAACAAAAACAAGAAGGCTGCTTGTGAGAACATAATGGAAAAAGCTTTGCATGTGTTGGTGACTTTTTTCTGAAACCTACAATTCTATTCCTTACTATGATGTTAACAATAAGGTATTTATTTAAATTAAGGGTTTAATACATCATTATGCAAAAGTTTTAATCTTTTTGATGACGGTCCATCGATATTCCCAACTAATTCTTTCTACTCGTATAAATATAACTCCAACTACAAAATTATACTTAACAAAGTATATAATTTCCGTGTGACATTGAGTGTGGTCAAGGTCGACAGAGAATGGCAACTGAAACTACGCCGACAATGTCATGAGCGTTTTATGCAATTACATGCTGAAAAGTAATTCGCTAGCGCACACAAGACACGCTCAATTCAAGATACTACAAAAGCGTGAGTGCAAAAAAATTGTACGCTTCATGATCAACGGGGCAAGTGTGCTTGTAGAATGTATTTTAGTAAGTGGAGAAGGCGAAAGGAAGGCATGAGTTAGGCAACAGCATTTTGAGACTATTCTCAAACAAAACAAAAATAATAAAAATTAGTTACATATGAGAATGTTAAAATTGCTTATGTACATTGAAACGTAAAAGTATAGCGAATTTGATTACATAAATCAGATGCCAATGTTTTCAAAAGCAGAAATCTGCTGTAGACAATTATGATTTGTGCTAAAAATTGCATGCTCGTACTTCAAATTAAGAAAGAACACTCAATTTTACAACTTTAACAACTTTTGATTATTAATATTAATGCTGAGCATTAAATGCACATATTTCTATAGCTAAATGCACTAAATGTGCATTTAATGCTCTTTATTGACTGCTTTAATTAGGCTTGATTGTAGAAAGCATAGAATTTCAATGAAAACAGCTCAGTCTAATGGCATTTCCACTTGCACAGAACAGTTGAAAGCAGCCTTTAGCTTCATCCTTTTCCTGCATGCAGTCGAACGTGGTTTTCACGATAGCGGAAGTAATTAATAGCCACTTCCGTTTGCTAGAACGCGACGACGTTGCATAGAAAAATTTACTAAATTGAATACAGCTGCGCATGTAAATTAGATGAGATCAGTTGTAAAATGAATATGCTTAATAGGTGCTTGAACTAAAGTTGACTGGTTTTTTTATACAAAAAATATTAGATTCAGATTTTGTTAGAGAGAAAAAAAGAATTCTTTAGTTATTGTTGTTGTACACTTAAATACAGCAACAGATTGTTGTTGTCTTTTCTATGGCAGAAGTTAGTTCAAAAACTTTGACTATACATTTTAGATTCAATTGATAAAATTGTTGCAAGAATAGTTGCTAAATGAACTTAAAAGAAATAAATTTTGTTTGATTTTTATTTGCATAGCATAGAGAGACCATAAAAGTACTCAAGGTGTTGAAAGTACAATTGAAAGCGCCACAAACAAAGAGCTCAAGCAAAGGCTTAGCGTGCAAAGTTTATGGGGGCATGCAAAGCACAGGGTGTGTAAGATAAAAATGTCATGAAAATGCTAATGCTAAATTATTGAAATCGAGTAGATATGCCAGTTTAACAGCCAGCCAAAATGCGCGCCAAATTCGCAGACACTATTCAGTTTCGTTTTATGCAAAATTCAATGCCAATCGAAAATCATACCTAAGTCAGTCATAAGCACGCTGTATTTTTAAGCTATGCACTCACTCAAATCTGTGGCATTTTCAAATAAAAGCAGTTGACATTTCACCTTCTTTCAGCATTGATTTCGCACATAGCAAATAAACAAAAAATGCGTGTAGAACGCACATAAATGAAAATAAGCCGTAAGGTCTCTGAAATATCGATTTTCATTATATAAAGCTATATTTGTACTGTATATGAGCATATTCGTGGTGTTTCTTTAGGCACAAACAAATGCAAGAGAATTGTAGACAATTATTAATGGTGCTTAAACTTATTGCCAACAGTGCTTAAGGAAAATAAATGAAATTAACTTCGATCGAAGTATACAAATTCACAAATGAATCATTTAGTAAATTTATTTAAACAGCGCTCACCGTTCTAAGTACTCATTACTTATGTATATTATATATGTATTCATATGTATCGCTTGTAACTCACCTGCAATTAAAAATAGAAGGAAAATAATTATTAAATATGAGCATGGCAACAGAGCAATCAAAATAAATTAAGCTAGGATAGAGGCAAGTTTGCTAGAAATTCACGTCACTCTTTTGAAGGAGCAACATACTACAAACAGTCGAAAAACTTCAAAGAAAATTATTCTCGAAACGATTAGCCACATAAATACATATGTATGCCATTAGATAAGATCACTCGCTGGCAAGCAAAAACTGAAAATCACGTAAAATATCAGTTTTACGAGCTGCTCGAATGCGCAAACTGCTTACGTGACGTGTGAAGTGTGCGTGAAGTCAATGAAAGGAAAATGCATAGCATGAGTGAAATGAAGAGCTGAAAAGTATGTAAGAAGAGCGAAAAGAAAATCCATTAAAATAGCAGATTTTTAAAGGAGTGGCAATTATAATCTTTAACATAAATCAGAGCAGCAGCAGCAAGTTTAACGATTATTTGAGGCACTTAATAGCGACTTTTAACTAAATTGACTTTGAAAAAATCGATTTTTACTATCGAACAAATTTATAGCATGCCGCAGGTCATAAAAACAATTTGAACCCTCACTCACTCACTTCACTTCACTTCACTGCATTATAAAAGAGCAGAGTGGAGTGCTTGCCAGCCTGCCTCAACAACAAGTTCATTAATGCTTTTACACGATTTAATACAAAACAGACAACAACAAGAAGAAACGCATAAATGCTAGCTTATCGATGCCAGCTCATGTTCCAACAAACACGTGCAGCCACTAACGAATAATGGTAACAACAAAACAAGGCATACGCATTAAAGCCAAAAACAATTAAGAGCCTATGGCCGAAACACCAAAGCAATTGCCGCAATTGCCGCTTACAAGTCGTAATCAAGAAAAGTGTACAAACCACGTGAAGGCGATTTTTGGAAACGCAGCGCTCAGACGGACAGGTTAGGAGTATGCAAAATGAGTGTATTGCGTCGGTGCGAAATTACAATATATAAAAATAGAATATAACAAGTGCCGGCCAAGTGCGAGTGACTACTTTGACAGACAAATAAGAAAGCGTTTCAAAGGTTTCGTAAGCGGAATTCTGAATAACGTGAGTATTTGCCAAATGCTCGACTTGGCATCAGAGCGAAAAAAGGCGCGTGTGTATATGCAATAAATTTTTTTTATTTTTAAAAACTTCTTAAAATATTTTTAAAAGCTACTAGCAGTTATTAACTGCCATCAAAACCATATGCCCATGCTACTTAGGTTTCAGACCACAGTGACTAAAAGACTGGATTCCTTAAATTAAATGCTATCTAGCTATGAGTGTAACCCAGTTGGCGTCAATATGAGGGTAAACATACATATATGCTTGAAAGGACCCTGAACTAAATTACCGACATTTCAATTTGTTAAATTTCGAGCACCATAGGTAATTCAATTAAAAGGCAACTGTAAATCTAAAGGTCTTATAGCTTTAAGCTCTTATATTTTGAATTTAGTTTGCAATTAATTATTTCGCAAAAAAATTAATTATAAAAGTCAAATGTGTGTTAGTATTGAGCTTAACGTTCGGGAAATGAAGCAAATTTTGCCCTACTCGTATTTCTACTTTCAGTCAATTGTAAATTTAGCAAAAAGTTACAAAATATTAACTCGACTCTATTCTACTCTACTCTACTCTACTCTACTCTACTCTACTCTACTCTACTCTACTCTACTCTACTCTACTCTACTCTACTCTACTCTACTCTACTCTACTCTACTCTACTCTACTCTACTCTACTCTACTCTACTCTACTCTACTCTACTCTACTCTACTCTACTCTACTCTACTCTACTCTACTCTACTCTACTCTACTCTACTCTACTCTACTCTACTCTACTCTACTCTACTCTACTCTACTCTACTCTACTCTACTCTACTCTACTCTACTCTACTCTACTCTACTCTACTCTACTCTACTCTACTCTACTCTACTCTACTCTACTCTACTCTACTCTACTCTACTCTACTCTACTCTACTCTACTCTACTCTACTCTACTCTACTCTACTCTACTCTACTCTACTCTACTCTACTCTACTCTACTCTACTCTACTCTACTCTACTCTACTCTACTCTACTCTACTCTACTCTACTCTACTCTACTCTACTCTACTCTACTCTACTCTACTCTACTCTACTCTACTCTACTCTATTCTATTCTACTCTACTCTACTTTTATTAAATTATTTTTTAGTCAATATCTAAATAATCTAAACAGAACTTTTTGGACTGGTATGAACAAATATTTTTGACAAAAGAATAAGCTAGCTGCTAGCCGATATCCTTACTACCCATTGTCATTGTTATACTAATTACTAACTCGAACTCCGGCCGGCAAAAAGCAATACAATTATTAAGCTTCGAATGACATGCATTAGAATTTCTGTAATTCTAGGCGAGTTGATTAAAACCAGTTCAGCTTGCGGCATCAAGTTGCACTGAAAGCTGTTTTAAAAGAATCGTTGCACTCACAAGGCGGAAATTATGATTCCGTAATTTGATTGCCGCCATTCAACGTTATTAATGTATAAACAAGGGCATAGTATTGCAGGCTTCAGCAGTTGATATTGAAAATAACAAAAAATTACAAAAAGAGGAAAACAGCTAATTCATTTGAATTTTCCATTTGTATATTTTCCTTTAGACTGAACAAAAGCCAACTCTTTAGGGAGACGCGCCTACAAGCAACACCCGACAGGCAGACATGCTATGTAAATAAAAACGATTTTTCTAAAAGGTAACGCACGAAATACGCCTCAATTTACGCAGCTAATATTTTTTTGGTTCTTTTTTCTTTTTGGTAAAAAAATGGGTTCTGACAGCTAATTTATGCTGTCATTCAGCTGTTAAGCATATGCCTAAGGCTAGTAGATTGCAATACAACAAGCAACAAATTCAACAGTTGTGTTGCAGGTTTTTCTTTTTGATGTTGTTGTCTTTGTATTTTCTAATGCACGCTATCAATTACAAGAAATATTTTGAAAATTCAAATTTTGTTTTGATAAGCCTTGGCATTTGTACAATAGTTCGAGTCAATGCTCTGAAGCGTGAAGGCGCACCAAAGGCGATATGCATGCGAGCTGCTCCTTCGGCCACTTCTTTTGCTTCTACGTCGTCTTGCGCTGCCAGCCATGTCACCAATAAATCATCGCTGGACGCACCCTTTCTGCCTTCCGTCAAATGCAGTCTGAATGCATGTGCATGTAGGATTCGAAATGAGCATATTTTGATTTCTTCGTTTATGGGCTCAAATGCATTTCGAGGTGTTGCCCGCTGACTGCAGGCGCAAAACAGGAGACAACCGAAAAAGAGGCGCAATAAAAACCATAAAGTAGGCAGCGCAACCAACATCAGCAAGCAAAGTGGTAATAAACCAGTTTTCTTACTTTTCTCAGTTCATGCCCAAATTGTGCAGCAATTAAGCCGGGTTAATGTTAAGCAGGGAAATTCTATTTTCCGCTTCAACCAACAGCATTTTGCCACTTGTTTGAAAAATTCCTTATAATTTCTAGCAACAAAGTGGAAAAAGGATTTATGGCAGAGGCCAGCGCTTGGCTCATTACTCAAATATGCACACAAGTACAGCGAAATTTAAAGCTATATTTATTTGGATTTATTTGATTTTTGTGCAGGTAAGAAAAGTGCATTTGACTTGGAAAGAGTCGCAGAAGCTGATTAAAGCAAAATCAGGTAGAATTCCATTAGGTTGCAGGCTTTGATCAAGCAGATTTTATGCTAGAAAATTTTCAAAATGTCAAAGCAAGAGTTGTGAGAAAAAATTCTGAAACGCTCTAAAACTAAGC
Organism: Neria commutata; assembly: GCA_963457695.1. Lineage (NCBI taxonomy): Eukaryota > Metazoa > Arthropoda > Insecta > Diptera > Micropezidae > Neria > Neria commutata. Next base: position 7,010,664 of record OY735248.1, read on the forward strand.
TTGATTACGACAAGCCTACGGATAACTCGTATCTAGGGACTACAGTGGGGCAAGTTTGAGAGATAGAAATCTAGCAATTGAGTTGGCTATAAAAGCATACATTTTCAAATTATTCTTAAAGGTTTATGTACAATAAAGTTGCGCACTTGGGAATCAGCAATGCTATATGCCCCAAATGATAAATCAATTCCCATACAAATTCCAAGCCACACCTACAAGCAAGCTTCAAAATTTATGTAGCTTTAAACGAAGGTTCTTTGCTTCCCATGTCATGTTATGCTTGAGAATTCCTGCTGGACACTGCTGCTCGACATGCGAATGATGCTACTCCACAATTCCACTGTCACTGCTTTGTGCCTGAAATTATGGCAGGAAATCTCCAGTGACAAAACAACATATCGCATGATCTTCGAATAAACGCAAAATATGTTGAAATTCATGAGTAACCAAGACGTAAGTCAACAAACCAAAAACACTCCCACAAAAGGGGTTCAAATTTATTATTATTATAAAACTGATGAATTTTTTGTGTCACTGTTTGCTTGATCAAGAAAATAACGAACTATGCTGGCAGCCAATGAAGTGATCATGTTACGGCGTTCGACACGATCGACAGTATTACGTGATATACGTTGGAAAACATGCACAAAAGAAATGAGAAAAGTTAAGTCGCAACGCAATCGAAGTGATGAAAAACCACAAGAATTTTATTGTATAGGGTTTATTGCCACCGCACGATCGGCTGCAGCGTTGCAGAGTTTATGGCCATAATGTAACGGAAAATATCAAGGTTAGCATGTCTAGACTTCTGCTGTTCAAATGAAGAAGCACCAAAATTATATAGAGTTGAGAATGATGTCACAGAGCAACGCAATGTCAGACAGTGTCAGTTGAAATTCTTCGTTGACTTTGACAAGATCATCTGTCAAATTGATGAATGATCACTTCAGTCTGCTTGTTCAAGCAACGAAAGCAAAATCATACAGATTAAAATATCTGCTTCATTTTTCAAAGGTTTTGCAAGAGGGTCAGTAATGGAAAATTTCATAAGCGCATGCATATGATATCTTTATGAAAGACACACATTAAGAGATAGTGTGAGTGATGTGATGGTGGCACGATCGTGAGCACGATCATGGTAACAGGTAAAACAAGAGTAGTCGACATGCTGCACGTGTTGCAGCATTACAACAAAATTTTTGTCATTTAGTTTGGAGCAATTCTTGAAATTTTCATTGGGCCCTATTTGAATGCATATAACTCAAAGAAATCAGAAAATTCAGTAGATATTTTTAGAATTTCGAATTAGTTTTAAAAGTGCATAGTTTTAGAGGATTCTGGGCATTCAGTGCCCATATTTTGAATTAAATTTCATGCAATACTACGTGTAATTTAAGTTCAGAAAGATTTTTGGAAATAAAGTGCCAAAATTTAAAGCAGTTCTCGCCATTTTAATGAGACCAGATTTGCGCTTAGATAACTCAGATGCTTTTGAGCATTCCTTGTAATTTTCTTAGATCATATTATAAGTGAAACAACTCGCAAATTTCTAGACATGTAGTGCCTATATTTTAGGAAATTAATAAAATTTTTGATAATCTAAGAAAATTCTTAAAATCTGTAATTGCCATATTTGAGCTTATGGAAAATTAAACGTTTATCGAAAATCGCTCAGACAAACGATTTCTGAAAAGAAACTTCAGCCCATATATGGAAAGTGTTTCCATAGACAAAAAGTGCGATCACCTTTGAACACACAAAGCACTTGACTCTTCAAGTGTAGCCTGAAGTAAAGCGCCTTCGTTGGTTACACAATAATTCACGCATTGACATGGTCGACGCATAAACAACGACAACACGCCACACAAACCAAACGTTGTACGGTAATTTCAACAAAACCTGAAAGGGCACTTAAGCACACACACAAAAAATATATTTTTTTAAAAAGAAATGCGCAAATTCCATGGGAGAAATTTCACAAGTAATAAAGCAAGCCAACAGCCAAATTTCACAAGCCAGAAAAAAAACGAGGCATTTGAAAATTGATTTGGTTTGTTCATTAACCGCAACTGCGATGCTGCTGCTGCAGCAACAACAACAAGCGTGCGCGACTCAATTCTACATTTTGACGGAAAAGATGTTGCCATGTTCGAGACCCACGCCGATAATTGAATTCGTTCGATTGTCAGGCATGGCAATTGCTTGGCATAGATCATTTGTTGCGTTCGGCGTTGATTGGCAAGCAGGCAGGCAGGCACTTCTGCCGCTTTTGTGCGACAGCGCAACTTTTTTTCCGCAAATCATGCCAACTTTTCGAACAATACTTTTGAAGTGCGGCAAAACTAGGTGAAAAAGCAATAAACTTTGTGTTGAGATTGTTGAGTGGTATGCGTAAAATGTTTATTTGACTGTCAATTTGACAGATTGAGCGCAAAATGTACGCACTAAAATTTGAAATTGGGAACGCAATATTTCATTGCATACATTTTATTTAAATTTTAAGCAGAAAAAAGTAGCACTTGCAGGTATTCCGTACTCAAGCGCAAGCTGAAAGGGGAAATGCGTGTAAGATTATACCAAGAACGCAATTTTTTACATGAACATTAGCTAACTAATTTGCTGACTTGCCAATTACAAAGCCAGAGACGATTATGCGTAGTCTGACATTCCCAGCGCGTAATTATCGATTAAGACTTTGATGCCTACACTTGAAGAAATGAAACTTTTAAGTAAATTGAGTTGGGTTTTATGCAAAATGCAAATAAATTCGCCATATTCAAAATGATTGCCTCTAAGATTGCATAGGAAAAATAATAGATTGCTATAATTGCTAAGTTTTGACTCTTGGTGAAGCTCGTCACAATAGAGCTGTAAAGTAATTCGAATTTCTTTAAATTCTAGCTCAACATTTAGTTATCTTTTTATACCTTGAAATTCGAGAATTCGATTGAAATTTGTCTAACATCGCAAGATTTTTTAGTCTTTCTTTCTTTAGTCTATAAAACAGGCGTGATATAAGGCCTCAGTGATATTTTTTATAATTTTTTTTAAGCTTTCATGTGCACACTTTCACGCTTTCAGATTGGTAAGATTGAATTTGTGCTCAATAGAATGGCTAAAAGCATTTAAATTTCTTACAGGCACAAAATAAATTCCAATAACGTTTGCAGTTCTCTCTAACACACACTCATACATATATAGACATAAATATGTATGTACATGTGTGCAATAAACTTGCAGCTAGTTGGAAAAATTGCACAGCAATGCTAACGGCAATTTATGCAACAACAAAAATAACAAATAAAACGGCAAACCAAATTACAAGAAAAATAATAAAAAACCATTTAGCTGAACTGCTGAGCTAGCCGAAGGTAAACAACATTAAAGATCCCCGCAGGAAAATGTGCGTTGAAAAAAATTTATCAACGATGAAGTCTAAAATAAGCAGGTGATGGCGAAAATCGTGCTCTACTAGGCAAGCTGAGGTCTTTATCTGCAATTTCTTTTCGACACTAATGCATTTCATAAAATAAAATATTTAAAAATGTTTTATGGAAAATAATAAAGTGTTATGCAATTGCAACAATCAGCATCGAAATGAGTTTCATGCACTGAAAAATTGCACTTGAAGACTGGAGGTAACTCAATTATTAGTCTAAAAGATGGAAAACTATAATCTTTGATCGTTTAAGCATTAATTAAAAGATTCGTAAATACAAAATAACTTTTTTCTTGCAAAAAAGACAAAAGTCAAAATTATTAAAGAGTTTATTTATAAACTGCATGTGTAAAAAGTCAGTTCGGGGTAAAGCAAAGCTAATTAAAGGAAAGAAAAGAAATGGTTGTGAGCAAGATTCGCGCAATACATACTGATGTAAAAGCACCGTCAGTTCCACCAAAAAAAGGAAAAATTTGCTCATTTTTCCTGCTGGGACATTACAGTTTTACGTCGAGAGCTATAATTGTTTGTTTTTTTGCGAGAGCCGAAAGTATTGTGTCATATGCGGCTAATGCAACGCTGTGCGGTTTCCGATCGTAGCGGAACAAATATGCACACCTGCTCTGCACGCGTGTGTAAGTGTGTGTGTATGTGCATATCTGCAGCGATGCTTTATGCAGCCTTTTCTGCGCACAGATGGCAATTTTTTCTATGAACATGAGCTAATAGGGGCACATTTTTATGAATGAATGCAAACAATGCAGGCAGGTTAGCAAACTCGTTAATTTGGCGGTGACACACACACACACAAGCACATATACTCGCGCATACACACTTTTGCGCTTGAGTGGTATTTTTGAAATATTTTTTGTGAATTTTACATTGTTTGAATTGGGCAACTCATGTGAGAAGCAAAGCTGAAAGAGGTTTCTTATCTGCACTGAACAGAGAGTAAAGGTTTTACTGTAAAAATGAGGGTTGTCATTTTTTTGGACACCAAATTCGTACAAGTAGTATGAGCAATTCAAATTTTTAAACTGAATTTCAAACCATGGTATGCTTAAAACACTGTAAATTTCCATTAAATTCAATGTAGAGCTATACTAAAATCAATCAAAACTTAATTTAAAAAATGTTTATTTAATTGAAAATTAAACGAACTGGAATCTTTTCAACGTTGAGGTATGAAGAATAGTTTAAAAGTGGAAAAGGTAGATTTTATCAGCATAGCGTTGAAACATTTTTGATGGTATAAACTACTGAATAAGACTCAGTAAACTACCAAACTCTGACTAACACAGAAGTTAGTAACGAAAGCTCTCGGAAAATTTACTATGTACTTAAATTTTTCTTTTGTTTGTAGTCTTTACTCAAAATCATATTTAGATTTTTTACTCAAATGCACAATACACAATTGCAGTGTCAATATGTGTTTAAAATTTTTTAAGTAAATCAGAAATAATTTATTGCATGCTGTTAATAAAATTTTTTCTTACAATATATGAGACACATAAGACGCTCTCTCATGGCACTGTCTGCTTCATTACAACACAACAGATTGCAACTGCATAAAAATCATGAATTTACATAACTTCTTTAATAGTTTTAATTAACTTCAATCAAAAAAACTCAAACGCAGAAAATCGAAGCTACGCAAACCAGTTTCAAAATTGTTGAATAATAATTTTCAAACAAAATCAAAAGAAGACAAAAACGGTTAACGCACTCAGCACACACTCGATCAATAATAATGACCAAAGCTGCAACAACAACAACAACAACAACAACGGCCATAGCAATATCATGCAGAGAACTATTTTATATTGCTGACCCAGTTTAAAGGCGCAACGAAAATGCACACTTCCAATTGCCTCGCGAGCTGAAGGAGGCACGCAGCGCCCCACTGAGATTGAAATTGGGCACGATTGGTGTTGAAAATGCTACTGCTAAAGACTGCGACTGCGTGCCGCAGAGGCATGCCACGAATTAATAAGACTACAGCGAGGCCGCCTAAAAAGAACGTTTCTTGTCGGAAGGTCGTGTAGGAACTTAATAAGATTAGCGTGTATTAAGGGTTAGGGACGCACGAAGAGTGCCAGTGGAGAGCAGTTCGAAAGCTATGCCTATGCTAATGCCAGCATTAGGCGTCGCTCGCAGGGGCGAATTGATTTCATTCGATTGTATTGAAAGTAGTGTGGAAGTAGCCAGGCTACGGCATGACTGCGTTGTAAATAAACACGCGCCGGCCAGCGGGGTCAGAGCAGCGGTTCAAATCTATTTCTCAAAATACTAATGCCGTAATTTATAACAATTTCAGTTTAATTTGTTGCGGAGAAAAAGGCAGCAAGATGGGCGCTTTTTAAAATTCAAATTAGCGTTCTTAGCGCGCGCATAAATTTTACACACGAAAATTAACAAGTTCCCTGCCACTTTTCCAGCATTAAAGAGAAATTTAGCTAAGGCTAAGGCAAACGCGCTTAAGATACTAATGTGCAGCCATGTGTGTGTGTGTGTGCATATTTAGAGAAATTCATTTTCACTTGTTGAAATAATGGCATACATAACATAACATATGCGTACATTTGTAAAACGTAGCCAGACAGTAATATGCTAATAATAAGCCAACATAATTTTTTCAAATGAAAATATGTACTATTAAAATGTCATCAACGCTGGTTGTTGGTGTTGTTTCTTGAGTGCATATACATATGTACATACATACATTTGAGAGAGGCAGTAAGGCATTAAGCAAACAAATTTCCATGTCGAAAAAATGTATGCATTAGTTTATACACAGCATAATGAGGGCACAACAGTGCTAGACGCAGCGATAAAGGGTTAAGTTACTGGCATACACATTATCAATGCAGATAAGTAAGTTAATATATAGCAACATAAAAAATTTTTCAAATATGTTTGCTAGTGTGAAGCGATCGATCTATGCGCACATTTTTAAGCGCATCAATTTAAGCAGAATTATTTGCAAACTTTGCGATAGTTTAAACATTTCTTTCTTTGCTACAATCTTACTCCAAAAACAATCTTAATTTCAATCTTAAGTGCTAGAAAAGATAAAAAGAAACTGTATTTAGATGAAAGTCGCATAGAGTTCCCCTACCATTGATTTACTATTACAATTCTAAAATGAACAAATGGTTAATCCGAAAAGCAAGAAAAAACCTTCTATGTGCAATTTTCTAATATAAAAGATTCAGATAAATTTTAATATCTTAATGTTGCCCAATTTGTTGAACATATTAGGCTCAAATACGAACAATGAAACCAAAATGCCAAACACAATTAATATCGATACAATTTGCATAAAAAAGCAATAAAAATTCGACTGCTGCAAATCAATCAATTTCATAGCGCAAATAAATCAAAATGCGCTACGCATGCCAACTCAATTCGCCGCTAATGGCTGCACGCACAGCACATTCGAGCGCTAGAAGTAATTTCTAATTTATATGCTAGAGCAATGCAGCGGAAGAAGGCGAGCGGCGCACCGAAACCGATAAGCCGAATTAACCCAATTTGAAAGGCAGCACGAGGCCTCTGCACTTCAAAGTGATTTTCAAAGTGTAGCTCTGCCTTGATTTAGCTGTGAGCGAGTGACATGCGCAAAGAAAGAAATATATAAACACAATTTTTCGAACGAATATGCTGTAGAAGAACATATTGCTAAATTCAAAATTTCACGGTCAACAATTGCACAAGTTTGCAGATTTTCGGGCACGTTACGGCGAAGGCACAGAAGAAGCTTCAAGCATGAAATTGGCATTTTGGTCCAGTGGCAACAAGCGCCCGGGTAAGTGCGCCAGCACTGCTTGATTAGTTCGAAGCATGCATTTTTGACATTCCATGTCTAGAACCCGAGCCCATCTCATATACCACGGAATTTCGCAATTTCGTGCAAAATAATGCGCCAGCGGACTTCGAAGACAAGTTCGCCAAGGCACGGCCCTACTTATTCGCCAGTTTCTTAGCATGGCCCATGGTTTGGTTGTACAAAGGTCTGGACTGGGGCGCAAAGCGACATATGAGTCGATTAAGCGTCTATATTGATCGGGTATGCATACAAATATAATTTTCTACAAGTTGTTGTATTTTTGGTGGTTACTTTTCGAATTTCTTTTAGACTTTCTTGCAAGCTAAAATGGTGCAAATTGCTATTATCGCCACAGGCATTTTCGTCGCTACAATCGAAACAGCACAACCGACGTTTTTGCGTAATATAAGCTATAAAGCCGAGGAAGCTGGTAATGAAGAAAACCATGAACTTGGCGAAGTAACCGAAAATATGTTCGATGCAAATTAAAAGCGTGGTTGGTTGTGCTGTAAATCTTGGCATATAATAAAAGAAAAAATTCATTTCTATGTAGATTTTGGTAAGTACGATGTTTACATCTGAACCCCTACTTATAAGTCAACATGAAGTTGTGCCTACAAAAGCGATTGGAACTGCTACTTCGATGTCCAAAGGCCTTACAAAACGTGTCCCTTCGCAATGGCTTTAGTTTTCATAAATATGTTTTCAGTAGCTTAAATTTTTTTGAGTGTGCTTCTCTGGATCGCAGTGCGAAATAAAGTCATTTTAATAACAATGGTTCCTACAAATTTTGGCTGTGGCCTAATGGCAATGAATTCCCTCATGAAGTTACCAATTCTTTGCAAGAGATGACATCGTTCGCTTAAGCCAGTTGTGCCCGGTATTATAGCACAAAATATCAGTGCCAATTTCTTTGGAATTCTTTGCTAGTTATAAAACCTGACAGGTATAAGTTATTGATCGAAGCTACGTCTGCGAGACTTTTTGAGAGATGAACGCTAAAATGGCATTCTCGACTTAGGCAGCTACTTTTGTAGACGCAGATATCCCGAGAAGCCTCTCTTTTTGTGTCGGTATAAGGCAACTTACCAGCACGCAGACAGTCATTGTACTAATAATTAAATTCCTTTTACTAAAATCTTTTCGAGCTTTTCGCATAGCGGAGGTTTTGGTCTGTTCTCCCCACTTCTGACTCCAGCAACAGCAATAGCGACCTGGAGAAGGCGGGAAATACGCATAAGCCTCTTGCCCAAACTCGAAACGTACGAATCGTTCTTTAGTTCATGTGCGAAGAATGCTTCACATCAAGCAAAAGTAGCGTTCGTTCTTTTCTAAAACCAAAGTGTCACCGCATCTTAACATCTACTTCCAAGCTTTGCTACGACGTAAAACTTTTTACATTTTTCATACGATTGCAACAAATGTCAAAAATTATTTTTCTGTTTTCGAAATCTGACTTTAAAAAATTCCACATACAATTTTAGACAAACTCAAGCAAAATTTTCGTTTACAAAAACATGTTGGCAAATTGAAAGGACTGAAAAAGTTATTTGCAAAAACAAAGCTCCGGGCAACTGGCCAAAAACGCTGAAGAAATTTCGGAAAGAACGCACTAGCCAACATCCAATAAGAAATTTAAAGAAAAATGGCACAAATATGGCAGACAGTTTTGGGTTTATTTCAAAAACAAGATGAGGGAAAATGTTAGACAGCAACAAAAATTATAATAGTTTTGAGTAAAGCTAAGCTAATGAAAATATCTACGTTACGCTCCCTTAGCCACCAATTTTGGCGAAGAATTGCGTAAGGTAATGCAAAGCAGAGATTTCGAACAGAAACTGGAAGCTGCATCGCCTGTTCTCGTTACCAGCCTGATTGCTTGGCCTGGCTTCTGGGCATACAAAGGCTTGGAATGGAGCAAATCGCGTTCCGCGCAGTCCTTGCAAGTGTACATTAAAAAGGTAAACGCAACTTTGTTATATCGAGTTTGCAAATTGCTTAGCGAGTTTTCATTCAACAGGCATTCTTTCAAGCAAAACTAATGCAGCTCATGATCATTTCTGCGGGCATAGCAATGGCCGTCGCACAGGGTAAACAACACAGAACCTTCAACGTACACAATGTCTAAAAAGAAGCTGAGAAATCGATGGAACTCAGAGGCGCCCACTGACATAACAAAGCATGTCCTATAGATTATATTGATGCTGTTCAGAGTAAAACCAAAATCTTTTGGCGAATTTGTAAAATTGCACATTGTAAACATATAAAAGAGATAAGAAAGATAAGAAAGAGAAAATAGCTAAAATTGTAAGAAAAGAGCTGAACTTTATATAAAAGAAGAAGCAAATATATAAAGCAATATTTATAATATAATAGCGCTGATTTTTGTGCTGCAATAAAGAACATTTCTTCGCGTTCACGCCCAAAGTGAGGCCAACGAAGAAACGCCAACATCTTGAACCCATCCAATTTCCAGCGTATACGTGCATTTTCTATACGTATACACGTGTCCGGTTCGAAGCTCGGTTCATAGAGCTCATGAAATTCAAGCCTCAAGCAAAAGCGAAAGAAAAAAATTTGAAATTTAACGCCGCTTTGGGTAATTGCGTAGTCATGCAAGACCAATGGCAACGATATCATCGATACCCACCACTTGCAGCATATTCGCTTTAAAATGGTTCGTTTTTTATTGAATGCACTGCTTAATACAATTATTTTCTAATTTATCGATGACACTTTTATATGCAGTGGAGTGCATTGCATTTTGAATTGCAGTGAAATTTATTTTCATTGGAAATTTATATTATCATAAGTAATAGCAAATTGTTGGAAGTCATTGAGTAATTGTCATTTGAAATGAAAGTAAATGACTTTCATGGTAATTGAACGGATACCAGCCAGATACCAGAAAATAACGAACACAATGCCAAAATCGGAGTGTGGTGTCACCATTTTAGGTGATGGAGAACAATTTTAAACTATGCAGGCACTGAAATCGAAGAAATATGGCGTCTGTGACTTGAAGTAGGCTTCAAGGATTTGGCGAAGCGAATCGTTATAATGATGGCCATGTAAGCTAACAGTCGTATTCGTAAGTTATTGTCATTTAAATTGTTACATTTTCATACAGAAAATTGTCACTACATTCAAAGATGTGACAGGACCAACGGCCTATGCCAAAAGAAATGTTAAGACAGTGTTAGTAGCGCATTTGAGTTGATAATTGCACAAGGAGAGATTAAATTCAATCCGTCAATTCGTCCATTTTACGGATTTTGGTAAAAATAGGCATTAAATTTTGTCCGTAAAAGTAGTGTTAAGAAAAATAATTTTGTTCAGTTTTTTTCTGTTAACAAAATGTATGCTTGTCGAATGAAAAAAACAATTTTTAAGTGAAGCTAAATAATACTGAAATGTAAGACACGTCATAACTAAGTTCGAACTTTGACTCTCGGTTGTGTTCGTAATGAAACATTCCGTGGAAATGCTCGTTAGGAACAAAAATACACTGACATTGAGATTCCGCCCTATTTTCAGTGAGACTTTCAAAGTGCTGCTTTTGTCAAAGCTTAATTGAAACAGCACAAAGTCTCATGCTCATGGCGTGTTGAAGTAGTTTCCAGCAGTTTGGAGGTCATTCAAAACAGTCTGGCGGGCAATTTTCGAGAGGCATCAATTAAGTGGGCAGCGCGAAAACAGCATGTGGCGACCTTGAAGTTAGCTCCATGCAGAAAATTGTAAACAGAAATTGCAAATTTTTATACAAGTAAAAGCGTGAAATAAAATTGCCAATACAAAATTATTAAAAATGGTTTAAAAAACAAAAAAAGAAGCAAATTTTCAAACATCTTGAAAATTTAAAGACAGAATTTTCACATTTTTCATAAGAAGAAGCAACCCACGGAACAGCAAAAATATAAGTTGTATAAGCTGAACAATTTAGCATTTAAGTAGCGCCTATTAGCAAGCACATATGTACGCTTACGATTGTGTGTTGTTGCCACAATGTACTATATAAATTTGTTGCAACCAATTAAACAATTAAAAGTAGCTTTCGCATTTTGAACAAAAGTGGCAACGACAAAAGAAGTGAGATTTCACATACAAATTACAGCAGCAGCTGGAAAGAAAACCGCAGTCGGAAGTCAACGAAGTAGTAGTACTCTAAAGCAAGTACTAGTTAGATGAGTTAAGTTAGTATCTTTTGGGAAAGAGTTGAGTTAAAGTGCATATTATAAGTAGAATTTGTTGGCTCAACATTCATGTTTTTTGTCCCTATTTTTTTTTTGTCCAACTTCATAAAAATGCTCAATAGATATGACGTGTTTTTAAAGAAAATAGCATTGAAGGTTTTCAATACTATTATAAATTTTATGAATCAAAACGGTATATGTATAAACATATCAATGAAATGGCAGCAACTTTCAAGCCAACTGCCAACTGCTGCTGGTAGCAGTTGCTACTTTGTTGTTGCCGCAGCAAATTAAACACTTAATAATAGCGCGCTGAAGCTCACCTGTATTAAGTACATTTTAAAGCGTTTATAATGCAGCGAATTGAGTTAAAATGTTGCGGCTGAAAGACGTTGGCACAGCGTGTGTTTGTGTGCGTGTGTTTATGTGCGTGTGTTTAACGCATAAACTACAGCCTGTTGTAATTGCTACTGATATGGCAGCAGTTGCAGTTGTTGTTGTTGCATTTAATGCTGTTGCACTTGTTGTTTGTTATTGTTTGTTATTGTTGTTGCCTGTTTGTTGCGCTCTATTAAAACCTTTATTTTTCTTTACTATTTACACACTTTTTCATCGATGTTGTTGTTCTTTATTTTCGTCCATTTTCGTTGAAGCTGTTTGCACTGAACTATTTCCTTTTGAGTTTAATAGTTACTATTTGCTAACTGTTTGCATGCAAGTGTGTATATGTGTGTGCGAGTATCGCTCCAATTGTTCACATAAAGAGCTGCTGTTGAAGCTGTTGTGCAATTAAATGAATGCAACAAAAAATCGCGCACAAATTGCAAATGCTCGAATATGCACTTCAGTCTTAAAAAGTGATTTCAGCAATTTCCTTTGGAGACAAAATGATGTTGCTTAAATTAATTTATTGCAAGATTTGTGAATGTTTTCATTATTGTTGTTGTTGTCGCTGTGGCGTCAGTGACAGCTGCTGGCCTGCTGGCGTTCAAACGAAAATTATGCTAACGCGCATAATTTCGCTAAGCCCGGCTGAAATTTGTTGGTTTCACTGTGCTGAGATGGTGATTTACGTTGTTGTTGTTGTCTTTTTTTTTTAGTTTCTAGCTGAGCGCCTGCTTTTTGTTTAGAAAGCATTTACACTAAAAGTTTGTTGCCATTCAAAAAGAGTTGATTAGATTTTTGCAGATTTTTCTTTTGGAAATGAGCAATTTTTTAATTAAATGTTTGTTGTTATTTTGTTGGAGAAATTGCAGCAAATTAAAAATTTTTGCGACGCTTGGTAGGCAACAGTGATTGAATATTTAAAAGAAAATTTATTTGAAATGAAGCCGATTTTAGGCAATTAGCTGCAATTCAATATTTTATATAATGTTTGTTTAGCTTCTTTGATAATTACGAATATTTTTGTTAAGTTGGCTAATTTTTAAAATTTATGCTTTTCCAAAAAAATTATTTGGAATAATTTTTTGTAGTCAGTTCTTGAATTACGGTAATCTCTTCTTCAGCTGCAGCACTTGATTGCAAAGTGATGCAAATATATATTCGTCGATTTTTATAAACTAACTCACACTAGCGCACTGCTGCTTGTACACGCCTAAGTAGCTGCTATACATTAATAATTTTAAACTGCTTTATATTTAAGTTACTAGCGCTAAAATTATTTACACTTTAAAATGCATATTTTTCCAAAGGTGTCTCTTTTTCACATGTCGCTTTTGTATCTGCAGCGCTGCACGTACTGGCGGCAATTGCGAAACTCGAGCGCCGACAAGTGGCAATGAGCGTCGCCACCGCTCGTTGGCATTTTTCGACTTAATTTCCTTTTCACTTTTGTCGCTGCGCGTAAAATTCCAGCAGGCAAAATCGATCAAACAATAAAAAAATCTCTTTCTTTAGCCGTTGCGTGTTTTTGTCGAGTGTTGACGTATCAGCGCGCAAGTATCTACGCGATACCAAGTGAAATGTATCTGCAAATTATTTACGTTTCTTTCACTTGCATTGGTTATTCGGTTTATTTCGCTGTTGCTATTGTTTATTTCTGAGCGTGCGCTTGCGCTGTGCTTCTTCGCGCTGCTGCACTCTGAGCGTTTGTATCTTGTATCTTTTGAGACGCGCGTTTGTGAACCACTCGGCACGAATGTTTACACGCTAATGAATCTTAGCCCTGAAAATGTTGCCGCGGTAGCCACATTTGCCTGCAGCAATTCAGGTTGCAACTTGTATGTGAATAATTTATGGCTTCAAACATGTTCGAGTTGCTAGCGTACAAGATACTCTCTTTGTGAATTAAATGCAATTAAAATGCATGCAGCAATTATGCAGGCAATTAAAGAAATCTTTCAATGTAGCATAATTGAGCGGAAAAGATTAGATTGATTTGCAAGCGATGTAAAATCAATTTTAATTAATGTTTAATCTTTGAGGTATTAAAAATCATTATGTTTCCCACTTAATGCTTATCAGTATCATTTGTATGTTCGATTTATAACGGATTTAGCCATGTACACTGAAATGTCAAATAACGCTTAAGCTCAAGCGGCCCAGGCTTGCTTCTATTATTATTCTATTAGCGGACCTATTCCGAAGTGAAGCAGAAGTCACAATTTGATTAATATTTTTTTCATAAAAGAATATCAAATTATGTGGAAATCAATTGTGACAACGGCGATTTAAATTGATTTGAGTTTGAATTCAATTTCAATTGTTTTCGATTTCGAAAGAGAAATTATTGAAAGTGATCTACTAGAGAAAATCTGCATAACATAATTGGATATTCATATCTACAAAAATGTATGATTATAGTTTTATTTATATTGGAAAAGCGAAAATAAGAGCTCAAACTTTCTAGCTCTTAAACATATCCAAGAATATGTTTTTAATACCTTTAAACAAAATTTACCAGCACAATTTAAAATTCATTCAGTGTGCATTTAGTTTAAATATTCGAAAGCGAACTGTAACAAAATGAAACCAAATACAACATCGAACAAGTTCGAGCTGGTAGTGTATGAGCGAGACAGCTAGAGCACAGTGTCTAACAGCAGACTGTTAAGCTGCAGATGCTAGCGGCAAATGTTGCTAGCACTTAACAGCAACGCATGTTGCCACTTTTATTTACAAGCGAGCCATTTCTCAAAATTGTGCGTTAGAAAATTGAAGCACTCGCATTCCAGTTTGAAAAAATTGTAAGTTGACGCATGCAACTTTCATCCTGTCTCACCAAATACGCGTTGCCCACCACAAATGTGTGTAATGTGTGTATGGCAAAAACGAAACTGATTTCATAACTGACACGATTCGTCGGCCGGCTAAAGTGAGCAAAACGACACAGCGAGCAGCGTTCACAACCGCAGTAGCAACACTTTTGCAGCAGACATTTTACCTCGCCTTATCTACAACAACATTTCACTTACAAATTGCCAATCAATTTTTTACTGCACACAGACCAGCCTCCCATGCCGCAAGCTTAGGACTGCGTAAACCAATAACAGGTTCCAGCCAGATCAGCCTGCAACGGAGTACACTTACCGCGACGCGCGATCATTTTGATCATAATCATTCACGCTGGCAGATTTAATGCGGCGCGCCGCCGAGCAGTTTCGCTGAGTGCGCATGTGTGCGATAACTTGGTCCGTGCCGGGCTTGAATTTAATGCACGATCGGAAGGAAAATAGCGAGATATGCAGACAAAGTGCGACAGAGTTGCCACAGCGGGCAAGTAACAAGAAATTAAGCACAATAAAAAATGATTAAAACTCAATTTTGTCGGATTCCACGCGAAAGGAAATTCGTTTCATTTAACCAAAAGTTGGTCGAGATCGGCATTAAATAAAATTAAAAGAAACTTATAAACAACTTCTCAACGAAGAACTTCATAAAGCCAAAGTAAAGGGGCGGTTTTGTCAAGTTCAAGTGTAGAACGAAGCTTAAGCTGATATCTTTTTTGCATACTCGCTCAAACTGCGCTTAGCTAACAGGTCAAGCTGCTGCTATTTTAATTTTGTGTTTAGCAGACTTTATTTCCACCCTTTTACTCACCTTTGCATATACACTTTTTGAAACTAGCCAGAGCTTTTGTTGGCTAATTACAAAAAACTGATTTTACACTTTTGCTAAATTTCTTTTGTTTCGCAATTTACAGATCTCGCCTAACCTACTTGGCAGCCCCATGGTTTGCTGCGCTGGGGAAGACCTCAAAGCTGGGAGTCGACTCTCCTATGAAATTCGCTAGCAACTCTTATATCCAAACTACTTCTCAGATTCTTAAACGGATAGCTCCCTAGTATCGCGAAGAGCCACACATCTGCCTGGCATATTAAGCCAAGCAGTGTAACGTAACCTAACTTAGCTGAGAGAGAGGTTAAGCTTGCTTGGTGAATCTGAGTGTAAGGGCCAGTTTCACAGTGGATGTTTAAATCTAATTTGCGAATTGAGTTTAAATCTAGTTTAACTTTTCTTGAGTTTCACAGTGCATTTATTTAAATACGGAAAAATTCGAATATTTGACAATTGAAGGTTGACACAACTTGCCAAAAACATATGTTCAATTGTTCAATTATGGAGGCAGCGCGAGCTAAAAATTTTTCGTCGGCCGAAAGAAGTGAATTATTGGATATTGTGCAAAGAATCCACAGTTTATATTATTTATAATACTACGGGATCATTTATATGTGCTATACCATGCAGTTTTATGTTTAATTTGATCTCTTATAAATTGCAATATTGTCGACGCAGCTTGCTTGCACATCCGAAATCAGCTGTTTATTTGTTTTCGATTGCAACTCTGTGCCGTACTTAAATATCCACAGTCGGCTATTTAAATCGTATTTAACTTCCAACTGTGAAACTGAAATTCCCTATTTAAACTGCAATCAGAGTTTAAATATCCACTGTGAAACTGGCCCTAAGCGTTCAACATTGCAAGTTAATAGCAATATACCTTTTCTTATTCAGAATTGATTTTTTCCAACATAGTAGTTCTATTCAAACATTTTCAACACTTTGAAGAAATTAGAAAAAGGAGACTAGTTATGCAATAAAACATCTTGCCCTTTTCAAACATTCAAACTTTTTGGATTTGTTAGGGCATACGGCAAAAGTTATGTGGCAACTTTGCTCACGATCAGTTAATTTCAGACTTCATTATCAAACCTGAACCTGCCTCCACAAAAATGTGCGAGCCTCGCGGCAATTAAATGAAAACGAAACTTTTGTTGCCGATCTTGCCTTCTTCTTCTTCTTTTTTGAATGCCGCATAAGCAAAACAAACAACAACAACAAAATAACAATATGTGTGGCAACGTGGTAAATGCGTTGCACAAAAATGCAAAAGCAGCTATAAAAATCGAATTCGTGACGGGAAGGGGAGGGGAGGCAGGTTGGCAAAATAATAAAAATCATACAAGCCAACGAAAGTGAAACGATCGTGTCGAGGAGGCAAAAAAGAACAGGATAAACACGGAAAGTGAGCACAGAAATTTACATTTTTGAAGTACGCGACGTGTTGCAGCAGCCAGATAACTGCCAGATACGCCGATAGCGCAGGCTGCACATCACCGGCGATGCAGCAATGCAGGCGGGCGTGTGCATAGAGCGGGTTGGGCAGGTGCGGTGTGGCGGGCGGGAGGGGCATCGAGAAGAGTGCATACGAGCTTGTGGCATGCTACTGACGCTGCGCGGCTGTGTGTGGCTGTTGCTGCCGCTCAATGAAGTGCGTTGCATGGCGTCTTGGCGGCTTCGTTAAGCTGCGCAAGCTGGACCTCAGCATAAATTTTCATTTTGTTTGCCTCAAGCAACAGCAGCAGCTACTTTGCGGTTTAACATAAATTGTATGCAGCGCTCGCAAAAGTTGCTATTTGTGGCGTTTGTGGCAGTTGACAATTTTTATGTTGCCGACGTTTAAAATGTGTTTGGCAGTAAGCCACACTTCGTGGCGGATAATCCTCTTTTATGAGCGTCATATTTTTAAGCAAATCAGTGCAATTCAAAACAAGCCGTACAACTGGCTGGAAGTTTTGTTTGAACGTTTCAGATGATTGTGGGTATTTTTAATTTTTGTTCAAAGTACAGTACAGTTTCCTAGCAAGGCCTCCTCCTTATAGACTAAAAGCAACCACCCGCTATTTTTTGACATATCGAGTCAGAGCATTTAATTTTGGCTAACTTTTTGATTCTTTTAGATTCCTTTCGGCTTACAATTTATGCTGTTAACTGGCTATTCCAAAACTTGATCTGTCAAAGAAAACGCTGGAAGATATGCCAGTTCATCCCAAAAACCAGCGCCGCACAAGCAACAACTACTTTTAATATTGAATCGATCTAGTTTAAAAGAAAACAAAGGACATTTGATTCAAAAAACTGTGTACTCCGCAAATCTACAAAAACTCGAAGGAGTTAATTAAAAGGAGTTATGCAAGTTTATTTTATTGGGTGAAAATACTGCCTTATATAAAACTCGCTGATTGGCTTTAGCAGATTTACACAAATATTTTTTTATGGTGAAAAGTGGAGATTGCTAAAATACGCCAGCCGAAAAGTGTGCATTTGAAAAGAGTCGTAAAGGAAAAGCGAGGCGTGGGTACAAGACACTTTCACCGCGCCTCGGGCGTGTGTATCATAAAAAAATTCAGGGAGAGTGACACTGAGCTAGGTATGCGACGGACAGGAGAGTTGGCTAGTGGTCAGCAATTTGTGGCAACAACAGTGGCACGCTGAGCATTCGCATGAGTAATAAAAACTCTTTATGGCGGCGGACGCTGAGACGCAAACAATTTGCGCAGCCGCGTCGCGTCGCCCGTCAATGGGACGTCGAGTCGGCGCTGTTGTTAAGGCAGGTTAAAGATCTGTTAACGCGTGACGCCGATGTTAGGAGGCAACCATCACAAACAGGTAATGCAAATTGCCGAGAAACGCCTGATGTGCCAGCATGGCCAGTCATTTTTGGTAGTCTGGTGGCCTGGAGGCTATAGGCTTGCCAAATGTACGGCCAGACTTTTGTGATGGACACATGCCGGCAGCGCATTTCTTTTAAATGAGGCGGCACTCAGTTTACGAGCTTGTTGCATGCCGCATTGCTTACTTGTGTATGTGCTGTTGCATAAGCTCGAAAGCATGCGACGACGAAGTTAATTAAAATGTCGTTGAGTCAACTCAGCCAAGGCAATTGGCGAGACTGTCCGGCGTCAGCGGCTGCAAAAAAATTTTGAATGCAGCATAGTTGAAGAATAGCTCGAAGAGAATAGAAGTGGGACTTTGTGAGAGAAAGAGATTATATATAGTGAATGAATCAAGGATTTGTTGTCAAAAACAAGGTTTTTCAAAATTAGTTAAAGCAAGAAAAATTACTTATAACATTCTAATTTGGATAAAAATTAAAGGCACTTTTTTTTTAAATGTAGGCATAGAGGAAAACATGTTTTTTAAACAAAGATCACGATTTTGATTTTGATGCCGAAAATCCCAGTAACAACCTGCGATAAATCACGTAACTTGAAGACGATTATCGCCGCAACGATACCAAACAAACGATTCGTCAAATCGATAATTCATATATGTAACTGCTCATTATCGTGTCGTTTATAGTATCATGTATAGTTATTGGCTTCACATAAATCAAGTGTTGCATTGTTAAACGATGCTACAGCTTGAGAGTTAAGTGAAGCTTAGCTATTGTTGAATGGACGTCATACGTGATCGCAGCACTGTGCTGCAACATGAACATGTTTTTTGTTTGTTGCTGTAACACAGTGTAGTCAATCTTACAAGTTTATTATAATGGCCTTTTAATGTGTGCCTTCTTCAAAACTCGCATTAGTCACTTCATTGGAAGATAAGAGGCAAGCCAATAAAAAGAGCAGACAAGAAAATTCTTAAAGGAAACAAAATTTCCCACATCACATAGTTCCGTGTTAATTAAGGATAACACGTATTTCAACCGTTATGAAAGGAAGCACTTAAACATCAGGAAGTGCATGCCAGTGTGGCACTTCCAGCTATGCCAAGTCCTTTTTAAGGGATGAATCACATTTATGACGCAAGCGGCGGAATAGTTTGAGTAAATTGATTGATATTGATCAACCGCGGCAGGAGCGACCACATCCTAAACAAATACAACTGCACTAATTTCTCAAGAGGCGTGACTTACGACTTACTTAAACGGTGTGTGTGTCAGCGTCTAAATGTAGTGGTAATATTAACTTACCTGCAAGAAAAGAAGAAGAAGTAAACATGTGAAAATCAGTATAAATAAAAGAGTACTTTTTAGAATAGTGCTTTTATAAGTTGTCTGTTAGAAATAGCATTAAAAAATTTGTTGCGCGCATTTTTATGCGCTTCGTCCGGCCACTTTCCGCCGTTTTGAGGAAATCAAAGCAACCAAGAAACCGCAGAGTCACAAGACAGATAAAATTGGCATAATCAAAACTAAATAAGCAAAAAAGAAAAGAAGCAAACAAAAAGATAGAAAAATGTTGGTGCCAGCGTTCAGCTGCATTTCCTGTCCCACGGAAATTATGGAAGTACTGCAGATGTTGCAATCGAAATTTTTGCACGTTTTGCACGGCAAATATTAGATGAGTGTAAATTTAAAAAAAAAACTAAGAATTGAAAACGTGTCAAGTAGATGCAAAAGGCGTAGATAAATTCAGAGAGCGAAATACGCTTTTGCATATTCGGAAAACTTTTGTATCTAATTTTAGTTGTTCATCATATTTTCATCACACATTGAAAATATTTTTTAACAAAAGTTATATTTTTATATAAATTGATGTGTTATGGGCAGATTATCACTTGAAGTTCGTAGAAATATCTATTGGACTAAATAATGCCATAGAAATGTAACAAATATTATATTTCTATATGAAAGTGAACAGATTTTAGGTGTACAACTGCAAGAATAGTTGGAATTATTTTGCCCTTCTGGTAACTGAAGCTATGCACATTAAAAACAATGCCTATTTTGAAATATTTATTAAAACTCTCACGCAAAGCCGATAGACTTGACATTATAAAATCAAGTAATATTTTAGCAAAAATTTACCTAAAGCAAAAATAAAAAGTCAAATAACAACAAGCAAAATTTCATGTGCTAAGAATAGCAAATACAAAACAAGGATGCAGGCATAATGCCAGCCCTTAAGGCATAAATTCTGGAAGCACTTCGAAAGCGTTCAGCTATGCAAGTCGACCAGTTCGAAGGAGTTAGAACCGAACGTTACAAAATATGCCGAGATGACATTTATTATGTTTGTACTGCGCTGCCAGAGGCTATAGACGTTGCCTTATAGAACTGCTGAAGTGCGAAGGTGGCATGCATTTTTTCTTTAAAGAAATTCTTTGCACGTGCTTCTTTTACCAATTGCCAAGCAAATAGGTACAGCAACAATAAAGGCAGCTTTAACAGCGTGGCCCACACAAACAAAAACAAGCTCGTCCGCAGTGGCGGCAGCAATGCTGGCAACAGTGGCTAGCGACGGCAATGAAATATCTATTAGCTAGCTATCTATTACCTTTCTAGCTGCCGCCGCAACAGTCGAACAGCCGAGCACTCGTACTTGCCACACGTCATAACTGACGCAGGTACACCTTTGACGTTGGTTTATTCAGGAAAAAAGAATTGGATGTACCTGAGTTGCATTGGCAAAAGCCTAAAGACTGCGCACAACAACAACAAAAAGCCGCGATTCAGCTGCCACATTGACGATAACAAAAATCAGGCAGGCAAGCACGCACAACAATTAAGTTTTAAAGCTATGAAGAAAATGCTAGCATTTATGATTAATTTACCTTTTGAGTGGGTGCAGTGCAAGCGGCTTGGTTGGGGTGGGGTTAGTTGGAAAGCACAATATAAATTCCTAAATGCAACGTGCCGCAAGTGCTTAATTGCCCTTTTTTAGGTTGTCCAGCAATTTTTTAACTGCAGTTTTCTAACGTCGAAAAGTTGAAACAACTTTGTTGCAGCAACATTTGTTGCTTGCCACTAGAGCGCTAACTAATCATAATCAGGCAGCGAAAGCGAAAATTCAAAAGCATTCGCATTACATGATAGCCAAAGCTTAGGTTAGGTTATGCTGGCTGCCTAAAAAGCAACGCATAGACTTGGTTGGGTCCTTAGCGATGCAAGGATGGTCAAAGTAATGACAAGAGGCTTAATATCCAGTTTCGAGATCGGTTCAATTCCTGAAAAGACAGGCGCTCCTAAAGAAGTCAGACGAGTTCTAGCGATGGCGGGGCAGGAGCACAGTTTATGTTCCAAGGCCTCCCTGCTACCCGCTTCTTTGCATTTCCTGCAGCTGTCGTCGTTCGTTATACTCATCCTATGTGCATGCGCTGCTTCAAGGCAGTGTCCTGCTAGTGCACATTTGATAGCTCTACATTCTATTCTTAGGGGAGTCAGTATAAACCTTGTATATTTTCCACTTATAACTTTGCATACAATGTACTTAACTAAATCATGTACTAAAACCAGTACTAAAACCAAGTGTTCACTCAATACGTTACTATGATGACTTGCTGTTGCCGTAAGGTATAAAATGGCAGCGCTCAGATAATTTATTTCGACGCATTGTATCCACAATCAAGGGTGCCAAGATTACTTGAGAAAACCTTCAAAATCTATCAAAAATGTTAAAACTCTAGACATGCTATGCTCAAGGCAATTCCTTCAGCTTCATGAACCCTTCACTCACGTCACAAATACATATACCACTACATTTCGTTGGATCAGATGAAAATTTATTTTCGAAATTTCTAAAATTTATCTCTGCGCAGAGACCTTTCCGCATTACGTCAAGCCCTTTCATGCATGCGTTAAGTGCAATGTGCTCGTGCATGAAAGCGAAACGGTTTGGTTTCAATTTCAAGTACATATATCAAATTTATAACGCTTTAAAAAGAAATGCTATTAAATTTTTAACAAAGCACAACCAATGCGAACGCAGCTTCAAGCTTTTCCTCATTATACTCGTACCTTTTGAATGCCAAGTTTGAAAGCGAGAGCGAGTGACTGGCGAGTGAGTGAGTATGTTTTAGGCATAAGTGAATGCGTTGCATCATCGGGAAGAAAATGTTTAGGTACTACGTTCGCAGTTTCATTTTTCCATTAGATAATGAAATTCCGTCGCGGCTTTTCCTATTGAAGTTTTAAAGTTTTAATAACGATATGCGTTCAAAAAACACACAATTGAGCTGCTAAACATTTTCCCAACTAGTAGCCATAAGTCTTTGATTTCAAACTGTTCAGATTGCTAATAACATGAGCACATGTCTGAAGTATTTTTTCATTTAAAGTACGATTTAACATATTTCAAATTAGAGAAAAAGATATACATAAATCAAATGCAGATCATTTGGAAACTCAAGGCTGAAATTAATTTCCACAATTTTTGCCGTATTTTTTACAGTTTTGAATAGTTTAGCCCACCAGGTGACACATATTGCAAGGAATGCGCTTTCGGTGCGTTTGTCGCACTATAAATTGCCTGAAGGTGCGGCGAACGTGTAAATTATGCAAAATGCATTTATAGTTTATACACACAAACTCACGCAAGCAGCATATGCTACAATACAAAGTACGACGCAATACTCAAATGTAATACTGCGTGTGTGTGTGTGTGTGTGTGTGTGTAAAAGAGTGCTTATAAGGCGCGCAGTAATCTCTACAATCACTTACAATTGCAGATTTTAAAATTCGCTGACACAGTTCGAAAGCTGTGAAATATAAGCCTTAAAAAGAAAGTGACGGAGCTACCCCGGTCTCCCCTACATAAATCGATCTTGAATTGTGAGCAATTGGGTTGAAAGTTATATTTGTATGATGGAGGCAAACATTTTTGTTGCTGCTGAATTTATATGCATTTCTTATAGTTCACTAAAATTATCAAAATGATATGCTTTGATTTTGATTTATTTAGAAATGACTAACATATTAACCCTCTGCGGTCTACCGAGACTTTTTGCGGTTGCTTTCACAAAATGCCAAATTATAACGAAAAAGTCGCTTTCAGTAGTAGGAAATAATTTTACTTTGCTAAAACTTTAAACTTTAAGCTTTAAACGTCATGTTGCGGCGTTTCCGCAGTATAGAATCACGTTAAATACTCCTTTTAAAAAATACCCAAACGTATTGTGGATTTTTTTTTTAATTTTGCCAACGTATTTATTTATGCCACAGCTGAGCGGCATGCCAAATGAGGTTGATTTTATGAGGTGCCGAGTTGGAATTTCAATTCAATGCTAGACATCAAATTATCAAGCATTTCAGTTGGGGAAAGGAACATGCCTTGAATCATTTATTTATGCTTAATGTTGCACCGAAAAAGGCGAAATCAGCCAAATGAAATTAATAATAAACTTAAACGCCAATTAAAAGCGCGCAGCGTCGTAAATTCGTGTAAGTATGCAGGAAATTTAACAAGAATTTATTTTAAAAAATTCAAAAAAAATCAACACACATACGCTTAACATTAATTGCAAGCTTTTATTCGAGCTGAAAGCTATGAAAATGCTGCCACAGAGGCAAAAACAGCAAATGCTCTTGGCCTTGCCAACTTACTTAGACATAAATACGCATACTTTCGAATTCAGTGATGCAGGCATTCTGCTTTTCTTTGTGAATATGAATTGATAATTTATTATGCTATTTTTACATATACATATGTATATTTTTTTTTTACAAAATGTGCTCGCATGCTAGAGCATAGCGCAGTTGGCATGACTTTCGTAAGTGGCAAGTGGCAAACGTGTAATTTTATCGCTCTTAGTTAAAATCATTCAATAGTAAGAAAAATGTCCAATTTGGGTCAGTGAAAATTGATATGAAGTTGTAGAGTTGCGCATGAATGTGTAGACATTTTTCATTCGAAAAGTACACTTAAAATTGTACTATTATAGTCTACTTTTGAGAGAGTAACTTTATCTAGTTTGATACTCATTAAAGCATTAACGATTTCTGAAAAACGAAAGTGCAACAATCAAGCAATGTAATTAACATTTCAAATATATTCAGTCATATTAAATTTTCTTTATTGAATTGCTGCTGTTTAGACAAATAGCTGCGAAACTGAAGCAGCGACTCCTTCTTCTTTTCCTTCTTAATCGGACAATAACAACTCGTTACCGTGTTATGACCTGACGAAGAGCTTCCCTCCAGAACAGATAATAATGATATCAAACTTTATATGGCGATTAGGTGAATTGTCATGCTGGCCCACTATGCGCAGAATCACTTCCGACGTGTCTGTTTCTGCTAGGTTTCAAATTAATTTAAGAAAAATCATGCATAAAAGCTTTAAATTTTACAAAACTATTGACGCTGATTTAAAAGCAGCATCCTCGATTCAGATACACAGTTGCTATGAAAAATGCGTCGTAGAAGGCTCACAAAGTTGAACGCACTTATAAAAACGTCAACATTTTAAAGGCATAAACAAAATTGCTTAATTTGTTACGCACTTAAGCGAAAAAGCTCTGCAGTAAGCATTTTATTTTTTTAAATTAGGCTGGAATTAATTCTGACATGGATTTTGTTAAATAAATCAAGTAAAGAAGCAAAAAATAGAAACAATAAAAATATAGATATAAAATTAGCTGCTCTTTTAATAAAACCTTTGATACACAAACCAATTTCATGTCGAAATGAAACTGTTCGAAACAAAATCTTCAAATTTAAATGGCTTAAAAAGCTTTTAAAAAATCTTTTGTGATTTTTATTCTGAAGAAATTTTTATTTTCTCACATTTTTCCAGCTTTCATATCTACGAAGGCTCGCCCTCAACAAATGTGTGCAATGTGATCATATTGAAGCCATTCAAAATACAGAAATGCAACTCTCGACTTTTTCCAGAAATAATCTTGCGTTAACTCGCAAAGCAAATAAACACACACATTTTGTGGGACAGACGACGCCTTCGCCTTTGTGGTGGCTGCGAATGTTGCAAGTGCGCGCAGGCGGCACACGCGAACGTGCTGCACCCGTCAAAGCATGTTAAAAGCGTTGAATGGAGCTGCCACTATTTGCACTTTGTATATAAAACACGCGCCTGCTTCCCGCCCCTTCGGCAAAATGTATGGCGTACCAGAGAAAGTGAATTGATATCAATTGCAGGCAATTGGAATGGCGGCTACAGCTCAGTTCGATGGCTGGCTTGATTTATTGGCAGTTGCGGTGCGGAGTGCGGCGGCATATGTGCCCACTGTACTGCACTGCACTGCACTCTGGCGGCGCGCATTGAAACTAATTGCGTGCAGAATAAAGTAAACAAACAAATAAACAAATGGAATTGTTGCAGTCAGCGCTCGCGCACAAGCTGAAGGCATCTTCCAGACTGCAGACCCAACAAATTAAGATACAAAATTTGAAGTTGGCATTCTTTTTTTTTTTGAAGCAATCTCTTAATAATCTGAAAATGTGTAGTGGCCGCGGCGTGTAGCTGCATATGCTGCCAGAAAAATCACAAAACTCTATAAGCGAAAATATTTAAAGAATTTTGCTTGTCGGTATTTCAGCGAGACATCGCACGCCCCCGTCATTTGGAATAATTTGAAATTTTAAATGAAAATCTTTAGAAATAGAATTGTTTTATACTAATTTGTGAATGTGAAGCGTAATTTTCATATGCATATCTTCTTCTTCTTGATTGGCCAGAACAACCAGACGTAGGGTTTCTCTAAAAAAACTTGTTGTTGTTGCATTTCATTTGCTGCAGACTTTTAACAACAAGTTTAGCTGTTAACTGTAAAAAGGTACACACACACACACTCAAGCACAGACACAGACTCTCGTACATACGAATATACACAGGTACCGCCCAGCTTTGGCGCGACTTAATTGAAAATGTTCAAGGTACGCCTTGAAGGCGGCCTTCTGCTGTTTATTGAACTCATTTAAACGAATAAATTTGTTTCAATTGAACAATACAGGGAAACAAAAACTTTCACCCAATTGCGCGAATACGGGCGGACAGACAGACAGACTGTTCGCGCAATTTGGAATTCGGCACGCCTTGGAATGGAAGAGAGATGTGTGTGAGTGCTTGCTGTTGACAACTGAAGTTGTTGCGCTTGAAATTCGATTCGTAGGCAGCTCTTGCAACAAAGTAAAATTGCATACAAAGCAATCAATTGTTGCAAGTTGCAACAGCAGCAAAAGCAACAAGGAAAATTGCCTGCTGCATCACAGCAGATGCAGACAACAGCACACGCTGAAACAAAGAACGAAGGATAAATGCAAGAATGCGCAACAAAAAGTTTAAAGAAAAAAATTTAACAACATTTTTATGTAGTGGAGTGTCTCAAGTGCAACACGCGACATTAATCAGGCAACAAAAAAAAGCTGGCATGTTCCAGCTTGAGTACTTTAAAATGTTTGTAATTTTAAAAAAAATATTCCTTAATATCAAATGCGCATTTAAAAATTAATTGCTGCGCTGCAAAAGTTCTGTGAAAAATTCCAAAATCATTTTACTACAGAAACTCGCCAAAATGTATTTTCTGTTAGTTTGAAAAAAATGTACAAAGTCACATATTGACACCGACATGTGCAAAAATCAGCTAGAATAAAGCAGCAGTGACAGTAACAGCGGAGCAGCAGCCACAGCATCGATTTCTGTTGCTCCCGTGACGCCAAAAATAATGCCGGACGCATTTGCGCGCCTGAACGAACAGCCGAGGCGTAAAAATACGCTCAAGGCTCTTCGCACACACGAAATGCACAGAAGTGAACAGCGGCGAAATAATAAATATATTGAATTGTTTACGCTTGCGTTGCCAAAAAATATACATTTTCAAAAATGAGATACACAAACATGACTTGGTAGATATAAAGATATAGTGACGTTCCCCCAAATGGGGTGCTCGGAGGTTGGAAATCCCTAAAGCAACGAAATTTTTAAAATAGAATTTAAATTTAAAGCGTAGTGGCTGACACGATATCTCAAAGACTACAGAAGCGATTTCTTACAATTTTTAGGTTCAGTATTTAGAGTTCAGTATCGAACACTTGAATTTGATTATGACTTAATTCCGTTTATGGCTATAGCTTAAGATCTGCATATTAAAATGTACTTTTGACTTTTTGATTGATTCAGATGAGCAGAAAAACCGAAATCATGTTGTAAAGTTGATTCCGGTGCATATTTTTACTAGAAAAATTCTGAACAATTGCTTAGATCTTAAAAAAAAGGTAGCAACAATTTCAAGGTACTGTATTTTCATGCTTAGTAAAGAAAAAAAAGCTGGACACCATATATAACAACCCCCTTAAGCCAGACCTCTTTTAACAACTTTAGCGAAATTGATCAATAATGAAAGATTGATTATCACTCTGCTCATTGCAAACAGTTGCTACGGCATATAAAATTGGAAACCAAGACATTTTGATCACCACATAAAGAAATTAAGTTTTTAGCATAATTGACTTTTTATATACATTTATGCAGTCATAAAAACAAATTTTGTAATTTGCAAAATTTTGCTCCACATTATTTTGCTACGCCACTGCATTCATACTTATATTTTGCTTGTTTGAGAGCCAAATTTTTTTCGCCTTAACGAAAGCGGAGCCAAAATCGCAGCAATATTGAAAAGCGCACCGGAAAATTAATACGTTAAGTGACAAAAACTAAAATAAACACTGACGAAAGATGAAGCCAACATGCCGTCCCTTCAACCCGCCATTACGCCTTCAAGCCAGCGCTACTTTCAGCTAATGGATTTCAGCAAATAATGCTGCAATTCTGTGCGAAATCTCAAAACGATGGTGGTTTGTAAAGTAACTCAAGTACAGCGTGCACAAGTGTGCGTGTCTGCATGTGTACAGGAGTGTGTGTGTGCAAGTTGTTGCCATGGAATCCACCTAATTTCAGAACGAGGTCAAGCAGCGGGCATGTGTGAGCTATCATTTTTGCCAGCATTGAAATCAAACTTGATGCATTTGGGTTACGGCTGTAAAAATGCGGGCTAACAAAAACAACAACAGTGCACGCGCAACTGGAGCAGGAGCACTAACAAACAAACATAACAATTTTAATGTTAAGCAGGCATACAAGCACACACACACACACATACATATAAGCTGCACAGTTAGCGCCGATATTGTCTAAATCAAGCGATTTGCAGAGTTATTGCATGCGATTTGTAGAGACGTATTGGAGGCGCATGCGTGTGTGTGTGTGTGTGTGTGTGAAATAATGACTTCTATGCTGTTGGTTTGCCGGCAATTAAAGTGATTGTTACCAACAAATAATTAAGCGCTTATCAGGCAGCAAAACGATTTATATTGCATGAGGTTACACTGACGTCGAGCAGGAGCTCATCAGCAGGTGCGCAGGTTGAGGTTTGATCGATTTGGCAGCCAGGTAATAAATCAGCACAATCATATTTATAACGTTTTAATGCGATGCTTGCAGAGGAGGAGCAACCGCAAAAAGTTTAAGAACGCATTGGCTTATGCTTCAATAGAAAAGATGGACAAAAAGCGCTGCAAGCGTTGGTCAGAACATTTCGAGGGGCATGTGAAAAAATATAACCATACTTTGTGTGCCTGTTTCAGGCTGCCCCTTCCCCTGCCGTTGCCGCTGACAGCAAACATTGAACTATTTCTTTTGCTTGTCATTTGCGAGCAGAGCAGCAGCACTAACACTGACAAAGCGGCAAGCAACCCTGATAGGCGGTCAAAATGTGAGCTGACCCTTAAAAGCCGATATTTGACATTTGCGCCACAAACGAAGAGACACCGAAAGCAAAACGCGAATAACAAAAATTATGGAGGGCGAGCGCAAATGAATAAAAGTGATGTTGCAACATTGAACTCAAACTAAATGTGGCAAGTTATTGAGTGCAGAGGATCGAAATGGCATTAACTGTATTAAATATCAAAGCGGCAGAGTTGCTCAAAAACGTTGCATATCGACAGCAGCGCAGATTTCAAGCATTTTTTGCTTTGCTTTGAAACGGATTTCAACAGATTTGCTTGCTATGTTGCAAGCAGCATGTAGCATGTTGCAGACTGCTTGAAGCGCAGAGGGGCAGAGGCAGGCGGCGCGCGAATGATTCACTGATGACAGCCTCTTCCTTTACTGCGCTGCGCTCACCTACAGCTATGCTGTATATACAGTGTATTGCAAAATTGCAGCAATTTTTATAAATTCAAAAAGTAAATTCTGAAATTTTAGACCGTAATTAGTGACAGTTTTGTTTAAATAAATTTCTACTATAGTCTAGTTCGGTTTGAAATAGAGATAAATTGTAAAAAAAAACTTGACATACATTTTAAAAGTACATACAATTTTTATGCATCACAAGACGATTTTTTCAAATTTAGTTCCTTCTGCACCTTAATTAGTTTACTCCTTCGCATTTGTTAATATGTATATGCATATATAAGTATGTGCACATTTTCATACTAACTAAGCCGCAATTTGGAACGTTCTACAATTTTAGTTTACCCGAAGCGCTCAAGAAAAGCAACACTGCTATTATTTTACACACGAATGTAATTATGTGCCTTTGTAAATGCGAATGTAGAGCATGAGTAGATAATGTATGCTGTGTGAGTAATAAAACGCTTTATAAACACCACGAATTTTCACGAATTTTCCCAAATTTTCTATTTCGTCGAGGTCTATTTATAGCTGCTCTAAAGGTAAGCAAGAGCATGCCGCACTCTCATCGTATAGGGACGGCACAGATGCGCGGAAAATGTTGATGAAAAAAAATTATTGAAAATTACACATGCAGTGACGCAGCATGGAAGCACGAGTACTTACACAAAATAGACGTACTGTTCGACATCAGATTCCAAAAAGGCAGCCGTTAATCGTCGTTAATCCAGTGGAAAATTGAAAATACGCGATAAATGCGAATTGTGTGTGTGGAAACGGCTTTCAATAAATATTTCCGGTGTTTGCCAACTGCTGCGGGTTTTTGCTGTCTTTGTTGTTGTTGTATGGCACATGCGCTGCTGTTGCTTTGGCCGCTCGTCGGTCGCCACAGTAACGCGGCGCAAGGTAGCACAAAACGTGCAATGCTATTGATTTAAGCGAGCGAGGGCGCGGCGCGGGGGCAGTTGCCAACTTAAGGTAAGGTAGCGTAACGTTAAGCAGTAAGCGCGCTAAAGGCAGGAATTGTTTGTGCTGCTGGCAAAATGTTGCTGACAATCCAATTAGGCAACTTCAAAACGATGTTGGAATTTATGTGGTTGTAGTTGTTGTTATTGTTGCAGCTTGCAAGCAAAAGGTAAACAAAAGGTTTCAAATTACGCGCGGCAAGTTGGCAACGCGAGTTTGAAGCTCAACTCTAAATGTTTTGCCTGAAAGTTCGCCACTCAAAACGCTTGAGCACTTTTTGGCAGCCAACAAAAAAAAACACTCATACGCCGGGAAAACTTGATTTATTTGCTTGCTTTGGCGTAGCAATATTGCTTGAAATTTCGAACGCTTTTATTTCAAAAATTTGCGAACAATATTCACACATACACAAACGCAACTGTAAATTCCACAAATATGCGCTTTTTTAATAAAAAATTACGCATACGCCGTGCTGCACACGAAACGCGTCAGCAAGCGGAAATCGAAACACCGGAAATGTGAAAATGTGCTTTGCAATTTCTATGAAATAATTTGAAAATTTCTAAAATTCGAAAATGTACAAAATGCAACACGCGTATCGCTTGAAAACGTAACCGAAACTGAAAAACGTACGCTTTCGAATCGCCACAAAGTAAAACTGATTCGCTGAGTTTGGAAAATGAGAAAAGCAACCACTTCGGAGGCACAATACCGCGCCACACATGCTTGAGATTGTTTATATGTGTGGCTGTGTGTGTGTGTGTGTGTGTGTGTGTGTGTGTGTGCATGTGTGGAAGAGGAAGACGCAAGAAACGATGGCGATTTAGTCTAATTCATTTGTAAAAATTGTAGTAAACTTAGAACCAGCAAAGCAAATACATACACACACTCACTCACACACGCACGTAGGCATAGAGAAAAAATCAAAATAAAGCAGAGCAACAACAAAAACAAAAGAAATGGCAGCAGGAAATCCAAAAGCTAAATGGCATCCCTCGAACGTAAATCAATTTAACTTTTCATTTGGCGCGTATGTATGTGTGTGTGTGGGGCATTTAAAGTTTTGTTTTTGTATCTTCAGTTCTATGTATTTTTCTTTTTTTTGGGCTGCTGGTATTTAAGCATGTTTTGCCCGCAATTGAAAAATTGCGCAGGCATTGAGCAGCTACCACCCGCATCCCGTATGGCATTTTGCCATTTCAGATGAACTGAAGTGGTTTAATCTTCCAAAATTTATTACTTGAATTTTTTGAAATTTAGCTGCAAAAACATTTTTCGATTCGGGTCGATCTAAAATGTACATATGTACATATTTTCGCAAATATGAATTTTGTATTAAAAAATATTTTTCAATTTAGATTTAAATAAAGAAGTTGTAGCTTAAGGAGAAGGCGTGCGCGAAGCAGGAGCACCTGGAAAGAAGACCTATCCTTAGCAAATGTTTACATATAGAAAACTCTGAATACTTCTGCATATGGCGTTTAAATTTAATTCGGAGAATTGCCCTTCTGATAAGAAAATTGTTTGGCTTTCTTCCGATATAAGGTATTCGGCTTCGGTCAAAAATCAACATTTGCCTGGAATCCAACAAAAACCACATATGTACATATTTAAATATTTTTTAACTAGCTCGAAAAAACAATGATCAATAATTGCTTTCTATGATCGAATAAATAGCGATTAATAGATGATTTTTATCATTGATCGAAATATTAACGATCAATGATAATGTAGTTGGTTTTTGATTGAATAATTATAATGAATAATTGATTGCCACAAAAGCCCGTGTAGGCTTAGGCCTAGCTTTCTCTTTTGATCGAATGATCAGTGATATTATCAATCAAAAAACTACGATTAATGATCGATTTTTATTTTTGATAAGACAATGAAACGCTTAAAAGTATCTGAATGCTACTGTAATTTTTGTACAAAATCGTATTTTGTTGAACCCCCAAAAACTATGAATTACTTTAAAAGGACAAACGCGCTTGAGATTAAAAATGCTATTTAAAAAACTTAAATAAGGCTTACACTCACCTTGACTGTTTGCATCCTTCGCTGCCGCTGCGCGGCTCTGCCAGCGCCCTGGGTCCTTGACCTCCTTGCCACTATTTCACTATTTCAGCACATGAACACACGCGAAACTTGCAACAATAACATTTTACACGTCATTTAACTTGTGATTTATACTTATCATGGATCATATTTTCTTTTAATTGTGTACAACTACTTTACTACTTTTATTGCAAATTTGCAGCAGAAATGAACTTTCGTTTTGACTCCTTTCTTTCTTTCTTTCCCTGCCACAGGCTCTACTTTTCTACTTTGCACTTGCGAGCGGTGGGAATTTTCTGACTTACCTGAACTTTAGAATATTGTAGTGTTATTTAGAATATTATTTGCGTTGATTTAAAACTAGCCGACTAATGATTTGCCTATTACTTTTTAATTCTTCGTTATTTCATTTCGATTAATTTTACGATACATAAACACAAAGTGGGGGGTGGGGGTGTGGAGTTTGCTTTCACACAAACTACTTACAACCAACTGTCGCTTGAAATAATAATAATTTCTTTTATTTGCTCACTTTGCACATTAGATTTATTGCGAATTTTTACATTTTATTGCATGTATTAAACTATTAAATTAGCGCGTCCAATAACCAAAACAAAACGAATGCATACAATTTTGACATTTGGGAACAGGGTGTCACACATCTTGGTTGTGAAAAAATGCGCAGAACGAAACACCTTATTGTGCGTACAAAACGAACAAACCTACTCGTGGAACGAAATAAACTAAACTATTTTGGTTAAATAATTTTACTAAATAATGGCAAAATTAGAAAATCAGGAGTCAAAAGCGAAGGAAAGTAAAGGCAAGAAACGCAAGCATACAACAGACAACGACTTGGAGGAGGAAGTGGTGGCAAGCAAAAGTTTGATACTTGATACGGAAGAAGGTGAATTGGTTTATTTAAAAAAGTTGTGAATTAAATTTATGTTGAATTGCAGCGAGTGTTGCGAAAGCAACTAAACGCAAACATAAGCAACAGAATACAATCAAAGAAAAGCGCCAAAAGACCGAAAAGGATGAAGACAGCGAGGATGAGGAGCACACAGAACCAACCATTAATGAACTGCTTGAAAGCGAGAAGCCAGAAAACACAAAGGCTGTTGTTACGGTGAGACAAAAGAAGAAGCAGAAACATCAGCAGCGCCTGGAATCCCAAACGGGTCAAACAACTGGCAAAGAACAAAAACGCAACGGAGAGTACCTGCGCAAGTGGAAGCACGCTCGCGCCGAGTGGAAATTTGAGAAACTGCGACAAATCGCCATACAGCAGAGCGTGTTTGATGAACAGAAAATCGACGCAGACCTTTGGCCCATAGCGCTGGAGTACCTTTCCGGCACCAAGGGCGCAGCAAAGGATAAAATATGCAAACTGGCCGAAGAAGTTATCGACAAGTTGGACAAGGATTGCGAAGGCAAGAGTGAAGAGGAACAGCAGCAAATTGTCAACTCCGCAAAGTACCAGCGTTCGCGCGATCTACTGCAGAACTTCGATTAAGGAGGGAATGGAATTTTTGTATATGCTTGTTGTAATTCGAAAATGTAACTTTGTACATAACTAACATAAACCACATTTATTCAAGTTATAAATCTACATAGGCTAAAAGATTGTCTGCAAAGTTGACGCGCTTTCGCAGCAGCACCAATTGCTCTTCGGTCAAGTCAAGCTTGCCGTCTTCCTGTTGCAGCAGAAAGTGTTGCATGAAGAGGCGTATGCTATTTTTGAATTGCTGCAGCTTATTGTTCTTGGCGACGCGTTCAAACACCTGATATACTTCAGTTTCTTTCTCTGCCAGCAGCAGCGCCAACATGGCCTCCTTCATCAGCAGCAAACTTGACTTGTTCAGCTGCAGGAAGTCGACAACTTTTAGCACAGACAACTGCAGGCCACCGTTCAGTATAAGCTGTTGCAGGAATTTTCCCAAATTCTTTAGTTGTTGTGGGCTCAGTGCTGCGATCTCGTTGATGCGATCCCAAGCGGCAAATTGAAAGGCCAGCTGAAACTTGCGATTGTAGCGGCAGAACTTGAGCGCCAGGTGCGCATAGTAGGGATTCGACAGCTTCTCCTGTAGGCAGCAATGTATAATGACGTAAGCAATGCCGCGCTGATCCTTCAGCGACAAGTGCATTATCTTCTCGAAGGCATCCACATAATCCTCGGCGCTCATAATGATACAGAATATGTTGCGACGCTCCTCGGTGTTCATTTTTTGCTGACGCGCCAATGTCAAAAGTTTCTCCGAGAAACGTTGACCGGCGGCATCACTTTTTTTCTCTTTCGAGGCAGCACCCAAATCGTTCATGTTGCCACTCCACGCAGAACCCACAATCCACCACTTGCCCACCTGGTCGGCACGCAGTAGATCCTCCATCGTGATGTTAAGGGTGACGACGTACTTGTCGTGCCGCAGCATAGCCTTCAGCCGTTTGCGCAGGTTCTCCGCCAACTCCGGATCGAACTGCGGTATCTTGTTGATGTTGTTGTTCTTCACCGCATTCAAAATGTCCACCATGAACTTAAGACGCAGGTTCTCCTTCAACTCCAGTGGTGCGGCGGCGATCTGCTGCTGCACGCTCATCATCATTTGCTTAAAGGCCACCGGATCATCCTTGCGTAGCTTGAAGCCCACCGACTGGAAGATCAGCAGCAGACATTCGATAGCCTTCTCACAGAGTTTCTCTGCAAGTTTGCCAATTATCTGCAACAGCAAGCGGTGTTCGTACATCTTGAATATGTACATATAGGCCAGCAGCAGCACCACATTGTTCAAGCGCTTGTCCTCCACTTGCAAATTGTCGATATCGCGCACGAAGCCGTCGAATCGCTGCATGAACTCTTGTAGGAAGTGTGCGCCTATTTCACTGCCAATCTGCGCATGCAGAAAGGCCAGCAGAACCATGTGCTCCTGCACCATGCGCTCTTTGCATAAAGTGCGCCCAAGCAGAGCCTCACTCAACAACGCCGTAAGCGTCGCGTTCATGTTGAAACGAGAGTTTTTCATGTAGCGATCTTCGATGCCGGTGGCTATTTTGTGCAGATTCGCTTCAGACAGACGGTTCAGTAGACCCTTACAGCTCTTGCGCAGACGCTCCAGCAGCTGTGCTTGTTTGCTGTCCACTTGTGCGGTCTGCTGTGAACGCTGATGTGGCGGTATGTACTTCTGTGGCGCTTCTGCAGTAGCCGCGGAATCTGACGTGGGTTTTGGCGCAGCGGCATCCTCTTGTATTATGTTGCCCTCCTTGTCACGCTTGCGACCGTAAATATCCTCTTTGTCTGTGCAAATATGTAAAAACAAGATATCATTTCAAAATATTTCAAAATAAAGTGAATGTAAAAGAAACTTACATTTCAACTTGTCTTCTTCTTCACTTTCTGCAGTTTCGGCACCACTTTCATCTCCTTCCGCCGATTCCTCACTGTCGCTGCCATCATCCGCTCCTAGTCCAAAGTCCTCTTCATCTCCATCGCCAAACATATCTGCTCTTCCCTCCATTTCATCGTCATCCTCGTCACTCCAGCCACTATTTTGTTTTTGCTGTTCCTGTTTTCTTCGCTCCTTTAGCGCTAGCTTCTCCTGCTCCTCTGCGTCGTCCAAGCACATTTCCAACGCATAGTCCAAGCCGTCATTGAACATCTTGCGCACCAGACGGTTCTTATCCTTAGTTTTATTCAATTTAAGTTTCTTTTCCAGACGCGATATTACTTTGTCCTCCTCCTCATTCTCCAGCTGCATCTGCTTAACACGTTGCCTCCGGGACGCTCTTTCCAATTCCTTCTGCTGCTGCAACTCACGGCGGCGCGTTACTGCTGCGTCCGGTCGTGTTGCCGTTTGCAATTTGGCTTTCTTCTGCGCTGGCTCACTTTGCGTAGATTTCTTAACAACCTTTGCCGGCAAGCGCGCATCCACCTCTTCGTCTGAGAAATCCGATGGAATGGACTCGTCCGCATCCGAGCCTACATCACCGGACAACAATTTTTCAACCGGCATGTCATCGGGCGCGATTTTTGGTTTCTTCTTGCTCGGAACTTTTTTCTTTACGGTCTTGCTCTTCTTTTGCTTCTCCTGCTGCTCCTTTGCTTTGGCTGCCGCTACTATTTGCTTGCCCATCGTCTTGCTGGAAAAGAACAAGCGCTTCTTTTCCATCTTCTTTCCATGCTTTTCCTTCCGCAACTCTTTGCGAG
The DNA here is from genome assembly GCA_963457695.1 of Neria commutata. Lineage (NCBI taxonomy): Eukaryota > Metazoa > Arthropoda > Insecta > Diptera > Micropezidae > Neria > Neria commutata. Next base: position 7,047,445 of record OY735248.1, read on the forward strand.
TTTGCTGTTTGGCTGGCGCATTTTTTGTTTTCACTCTTTTCTTGCTCATTTTTTTACGATCAAATTTCATTTACATATTTTAGCATTTAGATTTCCATTTCTCCATTCGCACGTGGTGCTCGTAAACAAAAACAAAACAATGTTGAAGTTCTGTTCGGTTTTGTGAGACTTTATTGGCACTTGGCACTTTTCCAGAAGCAATTGTTTATGAAGTCTGACAGCCGGTCAGCTGTTTTTCCCGATTGGCTGCGCGTGTTTACAATTTCCTCCAAGTTCGAATTGGTAAAATTGCATTGATATCATTTAAACATCAATCGCACAATAAAATGTCCACACGCTGGTATCCCATCTATCAACGCGGCAATCCACAGTTGCGCATATTTCTGCCCAATTTCTGGATGAAACTTATACGACCCACAGAAGAGCAACCCAAAAATGTAGCCACTTTTTCAGTGTCCATTCAAATGACAAAATATGATGTGAGAAACTATTTGGAGAAGATCTACCAGGTGCCGGTGGTAGATGTGCGCACTCGCGTTGAAATGGGTGCTACTAAACGGGATCAGACTTATGGTTATGTTACCAAAGAAGATGAAGTCAAGATTGCTTATGTAACTCTGGTAAGTACTGCTTGCCAAGATTTCCGGTATGCGTGTAGAGAGACTAACAGTATCTTACAATTTTAGCCCAAAAGCGCGGAATTTACGTTTCCAGACTTGTTCGCCAAAAAGGACGATGCCAAACAAAAAGACGAGAAGGCGTTGGACGAAAGCAAACAAGGTTTCAAAAAGTTCTTAGAGCGTAACAAAAAACGTCCTGGCACGCCGGGCTGGTATTCTATTTAGAAGTCGTCGCTGCCTATTCTTTAGGGAAACTGTATCGATGTCCATTTTAGTTCTAAATAAAAAGCCAACCAAATAATTATCGGAAATTTATTGAAATTCTAAACCGACGGAATTCCAAGTAAGTGTTCATCCATGCAATTCATAATGAAATTAAAGCTCTTGCACATTTCAAGGTCCAGTTGAGCGAAACTACTTCGTGTCCTCCACAGCCTTCTCAACCCAAGCGCGCAATTTGTCGGTGTCCTGCAGACCCACCATGCGATTCAGCACCTTGCCGCCCTTCATTACCATTAGCACAGGCACGGCGCCCACATCGTAATCCAGTGCCAGCTCACTGTGCTCATCTATATCGACTTTGGCCAACGTAACGGTGCCCGCCTTCTCACCGATAATCGTTTCGATGCGTGGTGTGAGCATTTTGCATGGATTGCACCAGCTGCACAGCCAAAAATTAAACATATCAAATGCATTAACATCAACATAGTTATATAACGCTGGAGTGGGATGCCGGGATGCCAGTACTCACGTTGCGAAAAAATCCACCACCACCAGCTTGTCGCTTTTCTTGACCTTCTGCTCGAAATCCTCGGCGCTTTGTACCTTGAAGATTTCGCATTGCACTGCAGTTTTCGTAAGCCCACGCCGGAGCAATTGGTGCGAATCCTTTATTACTCGGCGTCCAGCGGAATTCAAGGTGGTGCGCAGTTGTGGAAGGAACATTTCGTTCAATTTATTCGGCTTAAAAATTCCGCTTTTTGAATTTTGCTGCAATCGAAAATGACACAGTTTAAAAAAGAGAATTCAATTTCATATATAAGCTTACTGCGTTTTCCTTTTCACGAAAACTTGTCGGGAAACTTTTAGTTTTCCAGCGGTCAGCTGTTCCGTCTTGTTTTCAGCGAACGGGAATGTGAACGGTTGCAGTTTTTCGCACTAAAAAAACTACTGTTCCCCATATTAGTACATACTATTTACCTTGTAAAATTTGCATATTAGTACCAATTTTTACATTTAGGTTGTTACATGTGCTTAAAGTTCAAGTCAACAGGAACCAGCGACCAGCGATCTCGAGTACTCCTCTCGATACTCGATGCTTTTATTCAAGTACGAGTACGAGTATCGAGCACTTTAGGTAGGTATCGGATCGGAGTAAGCGTTGACAAAACTTTTTGCTAAAGCGTTGCAATGTTGCCTTGCCAAAAAATTTCTTTTACTTACCTTAAGTTTTGCCTCCCTTTACTATTAAAGAAAAATTGTACGATGTTGCCAATCATGCACATATTTTTTATTGCTAGGTATTTTCATTATGTTTAGCATTCACGGCGCCGCCGTGGCTCAATTGGTTCAAATCCCAGCGAGTGTGCGACAAAAAGGTTTATGCTAGACGTAAGAACGCGTTGGAATTCTACTTTTTATATGTTGGAACTTCCTCGAAGCTGCTTTTGCGTCGTGGCATCGTCTGTGCTCTGCGAGCGGTTGTTTTTTAAAGCGGGAGCTATAGTTTCTCAAAAGAAAAATCGTCTTTCACCGGCTCATATCGACAAACTTCTCCTCATGAGTGATATTTCAGAATCTGAATTTCAATTAAACGCTCTACTTTTTGTATGCTACATGTACCTATATATTTATTCATATAAATAAAATATAAATACATTTTCTGTTTAATAAAATTAATGAGTACGATATCGATATTTTCTTGGCATCGATACTTTTTAACGATACTTATTAGTACTCTCTTTAATACCATTCCGTTGTAAAACCATTTGCGTTATTAGTACCAATGTTTACAATTAGGTTATTACATGTGGTCAAAGTTCAGTTACAACAGGCAACAGGAACCAAAATATATATATTACCAAAAAGTTCTTTGAAACCCTTGTTCCACTTATGATTATATAATGTAATTTGCTAGTTAAATTTATTATTTATTTATACAAATAAATTTATTTCAATTGTTTTAATAAATTTCAACAATGTTATCAACCGAGTGCACTGCACTTGTTTTATTTTTTGGTATTTGGTTGTTGAGTTTTCTTTCATACCACATTGCCGAGTACAGGGCTGCAAGAAACTCATAAACTGCAAGAAATCCACGGAGAAGAAATTCAACACTGGGTTCCGAAAGAACTGTTATGATTTTTTAAGATTGGTAGCACTGGAAAAATCAGCAGCTGCTTAATTATTTTACGTTCCCCAGAAGAAATTAGTGAAAAACTTGGTAAAAATATATAATTTTTTCGGGAAAATTTTTAAAAATTATGCAAACATTTACAACGAACTCAAAAGAATTGAATGCAATTAAGCTAAGCTAGACGAAACACAGGCAAATGCATTAAAACGTGCAACTAACGAAACCACGCAAAAAAATTGGAAAGAGGGTCAACAGGAAAATTGGTTGAAGTGTCCAAAACAGAAAAAATTCGAAGCACGATATACAAGAAAAGTCACACTGACGTGTGCAAGCCCAAACAGCTTGCTATTTCGCTAGTTGAGAGCGTATTGTAATGGAATAGAATCTACGCGTGGGCATCCGTGGGCAATTGCAACAAAAATGGATGATACCCAGGGCGACATTTGTCGCGTGTGCCGTTGTGAGGCGCAGTCGGATCGGCCGCTCTTCTATCCGTGCATATGTACGGGCAGCATAAAGTACATACACCAGGACTGCCTGATGCAGTGGATGCGCTACTCGCATAAGGAGTACTGTGAGCTGTGTGGGCATCGTTTCAGTTTTCAGCCAATCTACTCGCCGGACATGCCGCGAGTGCTGCCGTTTCGCGATGTTGCGGGAGGTTTGCTGACTGCCGTTGCGAAAGCAGCCAAATCTTGGATACACTATTCGCTCGTGGGATTGGCTTGGTTTGGCATTGTACCGCTGTCTGCGTACCGTACCTATCGCTACCTCTTCCGTGCATCCACGTTCGATATGATACTGTCCTTACCGTTTGATGTATTTTCCACGGAAAATTTGGCCTCAGATGCCTTCCGGGGCTGTTTCGTGGTCACGTGTACCTTGCTCTCGTTCATCGGACTTGTTTGGTTGCGAGAGCAAATTCTGCACGGAGGTGGCCCTGATTGGCTTGAAAGAGATGATGTACCGGCGGCGGTGAATGATGCAGAAGACCCGCCAATTGTAGGGGGAAATGATGTGGCAGCAGCAGAAGGAGCTGGGGAAGAAGTCGTCGATGCAGCTGCAGCGGTCGCGGGCATAGCTGCACTTGCTAATGATGGCAACAACAATGCCGAGGCGCCCTTGGATGTGCCGATGAACAATGCCGCGCCAGCGCCAGCTAATCCCGCTGAACAAGAGGGTGAACCGGCTTTAGAATTTGGACCACATCTGCCAGCTGTTGGCGGCGCTGAAAATAATAACAACAATGCAGCCGCACCCGCTGCACGGGTGCCTGCTGCCGCCGCTGTTGCTATTGAAAACGACAATGACAACGATGAGCCGAACTGGAATCCAATGGAGTGGGATCGCGCCGCTGAGGAGCTGACCTGGGAACGTCTGCTCGGCCTCGACGGTTCGCTGGTGTTCCTGGAGCACGTTTTTTGGATAATTTCACTGAATACGATGTTCATCTTTACCTTCGCCTTCTGTCCCTACTGCATCGGTAACTTCATAATGAGCTCTTTGGATCTGTTGCAACCGGAGAAACCACTGCTGCATTTCCATGGGCTCATAACGACGCTCTGTGGCTACTGCTTCATCGGGCTGACGCTGGTGGTGTTGCACTTTTTTGCGCGCGTATTTCGAATGCGCCGCGTTCGTTGGCTCATAGGCCTCTGCTACATTGTGGTGAAGGTGTCCCTGTTGTCTGTAGTTGAAATTGGTGTGTTGCCGCTCGTCTGCGGCTGGTGGCTCGACATTTGCTCGCTGCCGCTTTTCGACGCCAGCATCAAGGACCGCAAGGTGAGCTTCAAGGCTGCGCCGGGCACTTCGTTGTTCGTACATTGGATGTTTGGCATGGTATATGTGTACTATTTTGCGGCCTTCATCTCGCTTCTGCGCGAAGTACTACGTCCAGGCGTGCTCTGGTTTTTGCGGAACCTCAACGATCCCGATTTCAGTCCCATACAAGTGAGTGCTGGACATATGGCTTGCGGCGTGACACAAATTAATCTTTTGATCTGTCTTAATTCAGGAAATGATTCATCTGCCCATTCTGCGTCACGTGCGTCGCCTAATCGCATCGGCCATGATTTTCGGCTCAGCTGTTTTGCTTATGCTTTGGCTACCGATACGCATACTGAAAACGATCTGGCCCTCATTTTTACCATATACGCTTTCGGGAGATTCCGAAGTCAATGAACTGAGTTTGCAGTTGCTGCTTTTGCAGGTACGTACGCAGCTCTGCTTTGCATAGAAACTTTTTTATATACACTTTTCCTGCATTTTAGATTATACTGCCGGGCTTCTTTGAGCAATCCCATACTCGCATTTGGTTGAAGGGTCTGCTGCGCATTTGGTGTGTTTGTGTGTCCTGGACCCTGGGCATTCGCAGTTACTTGTTAGGCTCTGAGCAAGCTGCAAATGCAGATGGTGCGGAGGCTGCAGCACGTGCTGAAAATGTCGCACAGCAGGACGGTGCAGTACCAGCAGCAGCAGCAGCGGAAGCCGAAGGCGACGATCAGCAACAAGAGCAGCAGCCAGAAGTCGCCGCGCCAGCTGCAGAACGGGCTGCTGCGCCACCACCGCCTCCTCTGCCGCCTGCACCTCCGCAAGCTGTGCTCAATTTGGCTGCAGTGCACCAGGCTATCATGCAGCGCGATGTGCCCGTCGGTTTCCAGCCCTACGACAGACCAACCTTTTTCCCATTGCGGCTGTGCGGCCTGCTATTCTTCATGTGCGTTTCGATGGTGATTGCTTCGCTAGTCACGCTCACCGTACCCGTCTGGATTGGGCGACAAGTGATGGCTCTGTGGTCGGTGGGCGGACACATTACAAATCAGGTCGCACAAAGTCCCGAAATTTCTCCGCGTCCACACGAGTTGTACACCGCCGCGCTCGGCACATACCTTTGCTGGATTATATCACGCGGTGTAGCCATCGCTGTGAATCTACTGCCGCAAGGTCGTGCCGCTGTGATGAACACACTGAAGCAGTGGATGCGCGTGGGCGCCTCGTACGCATTGCCCGTGCTCATCTTTGTGTTAATGCTTGGCGTAATACCGCTGCTCTTTGGACTGCTGCTGGAGTTGGTGGTGGTCATACCGCTGCGCGTGCCCTTCTACCAAACACCAATACACTTCCTGTGGCAAGATTGGGCACTCGGCGTGCTGTATACGAAAATCGCCGTGGCACTGACGCTAATGGGCCCCGACTGGCATCTGAAACGCTCGCTAGAGCGCGCCTACCGCGACGGCTTGCGCGATATTGACCTGAAATTTCTCATACGCGAATTGGCCACGCCAGTGATAACATGCTTCGGCCTCGCGCTGGCAATACCATATGTGCTAGCACACTCCATTCTGCCGATGTTCTTCAAAAACCCAGTGACTCGTTTAGAGATCTCACGTGTTATATATCCCGTTTTTTTCATCATTGTGGGCGTGTTGGCATACGTCTACTTCGAGATCAAGCAGTTCAAGAAGCTGTACGTAGCTATCAAGGTGGACAAGTACTTGGTGGGACAGCGCTTGGTGAACTACGAGCATCGCAAGCGCAAGCTGGAGACGGAGGCGGCAGAGGAGGCTGCTGCTGCTGCCGCTGCAGAAGTGGCTGTAGAGGCGCTGAGGGAGGACGAGCTGCCGCTAATTGCGGCTGAGGTGGTAGAGCCTGATGAATTGGAGCGCCGTCGTCGCGAGGCGATTAATGAGGCATTTGTGCAGGATTTGCTGCGAGATGATTTGTTATAATGAAACTTTATTGCTAGAGAAAACGACAATTGAACAGAAAACAAGATTTAACTTAAAAACCAATATGACGCCTGTGTGGACGTGGAACTGCCCGATAGTGGAGCTGATCGTTTCACATACGGTGAACAGAAAAGCGAAATTCTAGTAGGTCCCTATCTTTGCTTATTGTTGAGTTTGAACCTTTATTTATCCTCTACCCTTTACTTTTCTTTTTTACGCTAAGGTATTTTTTAAAGAAGTTACATTTTTACTCGTGTTTAAAAACTGAAACAAGCAAATTACCAAAACAAAAAAAGAAGAAAACGTCGAAAAACAAGGAGAAATTCCCATATTTCTGTTCCCGGTTAATTTGCTAAATTTCAAAACTGTATGTATAAATTATTATAAAATGGAGCGAGGCAAAATCTTAAATATACTTGCATTATTATTATTACAAAAAACGTAAATATAGAAATATAAACATTATGTTTACTTGAGGATTTACTAGCTTTACTAAATTGTACACTTTACACGATAAAAGCATAATAAAATATGAAATTAACTTGTGAATGGCATACACAATGGCACAAAACAAGCAACTTCGTTATGTCTGATTCAGAAAATGCAAAAATTATTTATTTGGAAGATTTGATAAGATGCACAATCGACATCTATTCTCGATATTTTCTGTGTAAATTAAATTGCTTCCCAAACAAGAAGTTGTATAAAGCAAATGCAACCCTGCATGTAATTGCCACTGACGTGGTTATCAACACTGACAGCTGTCACTTTACGCTTGCATTTTGGCTACGTTGATAATTTTCGTTTTTCACAGCGGCCGACAGTAAGTAAACGATTTTCAGTAAAATGTTCGATATACAAACACATATGGTGAGTACAATTTAGTGCAGCAATGGAAATTAAATTTTAAATAAATTGTTCCCTCCCATACTCTTACACGAACAGGACTTTGTCGGCCAGCACAAAGCTGAGAACCTGTCGCGCTTCATCATCACACTCTTCGGCATTGTTGGTATCATCTGGGGCGCAATCATACAGCAATTCTCACAAACGGTCTACATACTAGGCGCCGGTTTCCTCTTGGCTTCACTGGTGAGCAGCTCAAGTTACAAAACGATTTCAGCCAAAAATAGGCACGATTTATTTTCCCTTGCAGCTGACAATTCCACCTTGGCCCATATACAGACGCAACTCTCTGAACTGGCAAAAAGTCCGTCCGGAACACGTTCCCGCCAGCGGCGGAGATGAGGGCAAGAAGAAAAAGAAATGAACATCTGCAAACAAGTAGCATTTAATTACAGCCTGGCTGCAAAATTATTATTTTTAAATATCAATTAAAATTTCGACAAACTAAAGACAAAGTAATTGTAATTTTCATTTTTCGCAACCGATTCAAATCGGTCGTCGATAGGACTTCAGCTCGTTATGGTTATAGTATTTATGTATTAAATCGTACATATTAGCAAAGAAAAACATTAGATTATCGTAGTGCCCATTGTAGGGTGCCTCGCGATCCAAACAGTCGGCGTCTGCCTCCGCCAGCTGCGTTGTGTCGTAGAAGCTCTGCGCAATCTCTAGATTGTCCAAGCCCCGATAGTGGGGATTTAGGCCCCAGGCATTTACATGCAGCTCCAGCAGGAACTGGTGTATGGCTTCTACTGTAGCCAGATACCAGCGTGGACTGCCTCGTTGATGGCGCCAAAACTGTGAGAATCTGTTTTGCAGCACCACCGTGGGCAAACAGCGTATGCGTGCATCCTTGAAGATGCCGCGACTCTGATTCCACGTGCTATCGATAAAGACCGCACGTCGCACAGGCAGCGTATCATAAGTATATCCCCGCCGCGATACATGCTCCACGCCATTGTCTTCTCCATCACTTTCAACCACTTCCTCAACGCGCCGTAGCAACAAGTTGCCACGGTTTATGCCCTTCGGCAGCTCCGCCAACTTCAAGCGCACCTTGCGACCGAACAATTGCGGCACGGTTAGACTGTTTGTACCCGGAAATATAAGCACCACGCTGCCCTTCTCTTCCTGCGTGTAGTCCGGTATATCAGGGTATGTGTAGATGCGCACACGCTGCTTTGCCAGTACGGCTGCATGCACGGCAGTGCTCTTGCCGTCAATCTCCTTCTTGTGTTTGATGATGTCGATCTGCACGGGAAGCGTCACATGGGGTATGAGCTCCACCATTGGACCCACTGGTACGAGGCAGTTGTAACAGAAGAACTTGCGCGACCGGTTGCATTCAACGCAGGTGTATCGTCCCTCGATTGTGTCCAGCACGCTGTGGTCAGCGATACGCATGTCCACAAAAGGATATTTGCGCGGCGCCAAAACCAGCTGCTTGGCGTGCGACAATCTAAAATTGTGGTTTGGCGAGACTTGCGCCAGGTGAGCGTCGTCAGCATCGTCCATTAGTCAGCCGAATGATTCCACGCGCTACACACAAGTTTTTAAGGAAAGTCGCCAATAGTTATTTCGCTTTCCCGGATTTTAAATAAATACTAAATACTTTTAGCAGCTGCGGGCAAAACAGAAGCACAAAATTTTTAAAATCAGCTGTTGGTTTAAGAACACTGACATTTACGCATAGAGGCGAACGAGACGAACCATTGAAACTGCAAATCAAATAACCGTTAAATTTAAGATATGTTTTGAACTTTCTTTAAAAGAACATACGTGAACCTCCCAAAAGCAATTTAGTAGATGTACATATGTTAATTAACCGCACTTCAAAAGTAAGCTTTAAATATATTTACGGAAAATATTTGGGAAATATTTATTTTATTTATTTATTTATTTACAATACTTTATAAATGAATTTATAAAATATTCACAAGAGGTGCTGGGCTGAGCCATTTGCACCGTCATAAAAATTATATGTTTATGAATGTTTTTGTGGATTGAATTATGTTTTATACTTGTTGGTCAACTCCGTGTTTCTCCAGTGTTATGTTAAGCAGTGCTAAGTTTCCTTCTTTGCTGCAGTCTAGGGCCGCGCTGATTGAATTGTTAGTTTTAGTCATTGGGCACTGGCATAGCATGTGTTTTATGGTCAGCGGAATCCTGCAGTGATTACAGTCCAATGGGTTTTCGTGGGTGTATAAATGTTTTGAGCTAAATAGCGTTGAGCCTACACGTATTCTAGCAAACTTAATGCAATCGCTTCTGGAAAGGTTGCTGTTGTATTTAGGTCTGGTGATTAAATGATTGTGAAAGCGGAGGAAGGTGCTGGATTCGTTCCAGAGGGACCGCTCGGCTTGTGTCTGTATCTCCTTTTCGTAGTTCGTTATGATGGATTGTAAGCGCGGAATTTTTGCTACCAGGGGTGAGTTTGTGGCTGTTTTTGCGCAAAGGTCTGCTTCTTCGTTCCCTTTGATTCCGATGTGTCCTGGTATCCAGAGGATTTTTATGTCTTTGCTTACGTTCTCTAGGTGTTCAAAAAAGTATTGTGATGAGTCGTCTTTTTTCTTTTGCAAGGCTTTTAGGACACTCAAGCTGTCTGAGCAGACCAATGCTTTCTTGTTGTTTTCCATTGCGTATTGTGTGGCACGTTTGACTCCTACTAGCTCTGCGTTAAATATCCCAGAATAAGGTGGTAAAAGCCCCTCTTCTATGTGATTGAAGTTATTGTTGGCCGTTTGTTCAACCACAGCGTATGCCGCTATATCGTCGATGCGAGACCCGTCGGTAAATATAACTATTTCTGGATCAAATTTTTCCCGGCATTCTTGGTACATTTGCTTGAAGACAACACTGTTACATTTATTTTTATTATAGATGCTTAAGCTGGTGTCGAATGTGATTTTTGAGGTGCATCTGGTCTGACTATTTTGGCATTTCATCGGTATAGGCGTGTGTATGCTCTTCACGTAGTTTATGATGTGTTGACTGCCGCAGACAGCATGGTGCTTTGCACAGATAGAGTTCGATTCGAGCAATTTCCAAAATAACGCGTGCAAGCCGTGCAGTGGGGATGTGACTCCTCTGGCGAAGAGCTTTGTCGACCTTTTTTTGAGCAAGAAGGAGAAGTCGTGATAACCTGCTTCAATTCGAAGTGCTTCTATCGGTGTTGCTTTTAGTAGGCCTGAAGCGGTTCTGAAACAGGTGTTTATTGCAGCATTGATTTTCCTTTTATTTGCCTCCGATGTCCAGCCGTAAATGGTGATACAGTGTTGGATTGTGCCTTCTACCAAGGTCCGACAGATTGCTAGCGCCGTTTCAATATGGGGTCCTTTTTTCCTTGAGCAGATAACTTTTAGTAGATTATTAATTTTTTTTAATTTGTCAATTGTGTTTTTACAATGTTCATTCCACAACATATTCTTACAAAACAGTAGACCAAGGATCCTCATCTTATTGCTGATGGGGACGGCAAAGCTCCTTATTCTTAAGTCGGAGGTATCACACTTGTATTTTCTGCAGACGTGTATCGCTTCAGCTTTGTTTATAGGAACCACCGCTCCGGTAGCAACTGCCCATCTATTGATTTCTTCATCGACTGAGTTCAGCTTGTTGGTTATTTCCTGCTGCGTTCCGGACGCGAGCGCGAAGATGTTGTCAGCATAGATTCCGACAAGATCTATGCCGCGCAAATTAGTTAAACGCTTAGCGAGTGAGTTGGCGTAGGTGGCGTAGAGAAGGACAGACAGAGGTGATCCCTGTGGGAGACCATTGTCAAGTTTGGACGCTTTGGAAGTGAAACCATCTACTCGTACAGTGATCCTGCGGTGGGATAAAAAGGATTGAATTAGTTTGAGAAAATTTTGTGGGATACCCCATGTATGTAATTCTCTGATGACGTAGGTTGCTATCACGCGGTCAAATGCTTTTTCTAGGTCTTCTGATAGTATTACACTATGCTTGTTTTGTTGGATGTTGTGTCTTATTTGCGATTCTAGATTGTGGCATAGTGAGAAAACACCACAGTTGGGCCTGAAGGCGTGTTGCATGTCCAGTATGTTGTTAGAAGCGTGGTTCCAAATCCTTTTTGTAATTATTTTGTCCAACAGTTTCGAGAGAACGGGAAGAAGCGAGATGGGGCGATATCCCTCGGTGCTATTGGGATTTTTTCCTGGTTTTGGGATTGGGCTTAGAATTGCGTGTTTCCAGTCATGCGGATAAATGCCTGTAGAGATGATTTGACTGTAAAGTCTGCATAAGCGCTGTTTTAGTCGCAACGATGAGTTATTAATCATTGAGTAGGTTATTTTGTCAAGGCTCGGAGTGGTTCCTTTAGAACTGTTAATAGCCGTTTCTAGCTCGGACAACAAAACTTCACTTCTTAGGCTGTCATATTCGTGAGTCGTGCACTGCAACCTATCGATATTAAAATCTTTTTTTTGCTGAATGATGTTTGCGTCAAAGGAGGAGTCTGCACCAATTAAAGTCCATGTGTCGCAAAAGGAGTCTGCTATGTCTTTGGGATGTGTTTTAATAGTATCCCGTTGAAATATTGGGGGAAAATTGGTAAACCGCTTACTTCGTATATTTTTGACTTTGCTCCAAAGAGTTCTAATGTCCAAGGTTGGGTTCAGAGAGTTGACAAAGTTTCTCCATGTTGTTTGTTTAGCATGGATGCATGCAATTTTAACTTGCGCACTTATGCTTTTATAAAATGTAATGTTCGTGTGAGATCTTACCCTTTTAAACTGCTTCCATGCTTTATTCTTTTTTTGCACCAATTTCCCAATTTCTGAGTTGAACCACACCGGACTATTTTTTTGTTTTGATTTATGGCTAATAGGAATTGATTCGTTTGCGGCAGTCCTGAGTAATCTTTTTATTTGGGCGGCCTCCTTGTTGATGTTAAGTGTCTCCGGAAATCTTGTATCTAAATTGTCAGTTTTGCGGTTAAATAAAGGCCAGTCAGCTTTTGTTTCTATATACCTTGGAACGTGCATTTTTTGGAAAACCGGTTTATTGTTGTATATTAGAATAGGAAAATGGTCGCAATTTTCAGGTTGGGGAAAACAAGACCAGGTGAGCATAGGGGCTAGATCCGCACTAGCCATCGACACGTCCACTGCGGTCAGGGTGTTTCTTGTGCTTAGTAGTGTAGGGGAGCCATCGTTCAAAATGGATAAGTTCCTGGTGTTTGCAAAATCTTCCCATATGACACCGCTATTAGATGTTGTTCTTGAGCCCCATAGTGTATTCTGTGCATTCAGATCTCCGACAAGAAGGTGGTGTCCTGAATTATAATGGTGTATGTCGTTAACATGCTGTTGTGTAAGGTAAACTTCACCTTCTTTATAAATGTTGGTTATGTGTAGGTTTGTTAGTCCATGTATTGTTATTGAATGATGTAAAAGATTGTTGGAGGAGATTTTGTGGTTGGATACATGCATGTTATCTTTGATCAAAAAGGCTACTCCGGATTTCGCGTAGGAGTAGTCTTTATTATGATGGTATACATTGTAGTGTGGGAGGTGCAGGAGATGCATATTCTTGTCAACTATGTGAGTTTCTTGGAGTATTATGACGTCTGGTTTATGTTTTGCGACTATGCTCTCTAAAGCGTATTTATTATTCAAAAAGCCTTGAATGTTCCATTGTATAATTTTTATGTTTATTCCTATTTCCATTTTATTTATTTATTTATCTATTTTATTGGCAGTTATTTATTTTCTTTCAAATGGTGTAGATAGTGCATATCTCTAGGCGTTTTTGTTATTTGTGTTATTGTTTTGTGATCTTATTTCTGTAACTAAGTTTGTGTACATTACTCCTGAGTTAGGAGATAGGGTTAAAATTTGGGAAGGGTCTATATTTGTTGGTGTGTCGTGGATTGAATCATTGTCTTGGGTTGGGGAATTTTGTTGGTTTGTTTTTGTTGTTTTTTCTATTATGTTTGGATTGTTGCGGACTTGAATTGTATTGGTATGGTCGGTTGCCGATGTTGAACTGCTTTTTAAATTTGTTGTTGTTGGGTTATTTTGAATAGTTGTTGTTGATGGGTTACTTTGAGTAGTTGTTGTTGTTGGGTTGGTTTTTTTTGTAATTTGAGAAAAAGTTGGTTTGTTTTTTGTTTTGTTGTATGGTTCAATAGTGTAAGCAGACGGGTTTGCATTGTACACTTTCCACGCTTCGCGTGTATCACAGCGTCGTTCCTGTTTTACTTTGTTAACGGATTTGTATTTTAGGAACGTGGGGCATGCCGAATCGTATGACGTGTGTGAGCTGTTGTCACAGTTTACGCAGTATTTACCGGTGCAAGTTTCGTGTGGTGTGGGGACTCCGCATTCTTTGCATAAATCAATTTTTCTGCAATTATTTTTTGTATGTCCAAGTCTTTGGCATTTGACACACCGCATTGGATTTGGGATGTATTCGTCCACTCTTACCCTCTCCCAGCCGATTTTTAGGAAATTTGGACGTCTGATTAAATCGAAAGTGATTATTGCCGAGCCGGTAGGAACCAGGGCGCCTTCCACTTTCTTCATTATTTTCCTTACTTCAACAACTTTTTCGTCGCACAGGCCTTCTCGTAGTTCTTGCTCAGTGAGATCAATTATTTTTTTGGAATAAACTCTTCCTTGAGTGAAGTTTAGGGTCCTGTGAAGCGTAATTTTAACGGGAATGGCGTTGATGTGCGTGGCTTTTAAAAATTTGTCCGCTGCTTTTACGTTTTTTGCTTTGATAAGCAAGTCCCCGGATTTTAGCTCCACTACTTCTGTGTATTCGCGGCTTATAAAATTGATTCCTTTTTCGATTTGAAACACATTGTATGATGCCAATGTGCGCGCTTCCTCGTCGGTTTTTTGGCATGTGGCGGATATAATTAAGAATCTTGGAAGTAGGTCGTCGTTTTGTGGCAGTGCAGGCCAGGATGTGGTTTCGGCATGGCGCTTTTTCTTCTTCGGATGAGGTGTTGCTTGGTCCCCAGAATCAAGGCTTTTAAACCTGTTTCTGTAGGACGGGTCATCGTCGTCCATCTTGGGGCACTCTCCCCTGTGATTTTATATTTTTTTATTTTTTCTTATTGATGATAAAAGGCTTTTGTTGTTTGTTCCGGATGGGAAAAAAGTTCGGAAAACAAAAATTTTCTAATGCTTGACAGCTGCACAAAATTGAATTGAACAATACAGGCACTGGAAAAAAACACAACCGTACTCGGCGAATGCCCGAATGTGAATGATTTGGGAAATATTTCTTAGCAAAACTTTTAAAAAAATGTTGATTCAAGAAAAACGTAAACTTTTTTCCAACATCCAATTCCGCTTTTTCGAAATGAAATTTCTAACATTTCGCAAATGAATTTCAAGATTTTTCAAAGGAAGAGTTGCAAGCTGCAAAAAACATTATTTCCAAACAAAATTGTTTGTTGGGCATCTCCTTGTGAACAATATGTACATAAGCAGAATAATACAATTTTGTCACCTCTATTGTGTGTTGAAAAATTCAACTCGAGCTTTCGACATTTTTCAGAACTATTAAAATACCAGCTTCGTAGTTACGTTTTGAAAAATAGTAGGTATGGCTCTTTCAGCGCTTTCTCGTTGGTCATATTTGATACGATTTGTAGCACGAATAAATTTTCTTTATTAGCAAAATTATTTGTAAATTAATTGAAAATATAAAATTTCTCTTCTAAAATGCCATAGTTCTAATTTTGGTGCAACTCGTGGAAATATTCTATTTGGGAGAACCTTAGTAAAAATTTGATATCGTTCAAATTTAAAGAAAATGGCAATTTCGCTTTAACATGACTCACAAAATTAAAACGAAACGTATATTTTGCTTCTGCTTTTGCTTTCATTCTTGCATACAATTTACAAATTTCATGCATTTTTGCCAAACTCTCTGCTTTGTTGCAAGACTAGAGCAAAAACTAAGCCTGCTTTCAGTTGCGCAAGAATTAAACTCGAATTACTGCGAAATTGAAAAAGTTTCTTTTGTTCAGCGGAAAACTTGACAAAATCTCGAATGCTTTTATTGCTGCTATTGGCTTTAAGTGCGAATGCATGTATGTATGTGTGTACCTGGATGGGTGATTGTGTGCGCGCATTCGTGACATTGTGCTGATGCTTTGCGCTTCTAACTGCACTGCAGCATTTTATAAAGTTTACAAGATGTGTTCCCGTTTGCGTGTTTCTGCATGCGAGTATGTGTAAGTGTGTGTGTGTGTGTTTGCTTTACGATTAGATTGTTCAATTAGATTTATAATTAATTTTGCACTGCTGCTTGAATCATGTAAAAGTTTCAAGCTTCTTAAATAATTTGTAAAACTAGCAAAAGTTTTTCTTATAAGTGTAGTAAAAGGAAGTCCATAACTTTTCCAATGGATGGTTTAAGTGATTTATAGCCGATGTATAAGGGCAATTGATTTACTGTAAATAGTGTTTGAAAGATAACATTTCGTACTAAAAAAACTTGTCGAACCGTTTTGCGATTGCTTGACCCAGTTTTGCTTGAGCGCGCATCAAATATGGACACCAGCAAAGAGAAAATATGCCATATTTAAGAGGTTTTATTCGATAAAGGCGAAAACGCTAGCCAGGCAGCTGAAAATGTGAATAGGCAATCACGCACAATTTTGGTTTCGACGATTCTGTTCAGGTCATTTCGATGTCAAAGATGGAAGATCAATTGTACAAAATATCGATAATATCAGGGAAATGCTCGAGTCCGACCGTTACGTAAGCACTGTTTCGATTGCTCAGGAGTACCTAAATAGGATCATTCTAACTTTACTAAATAAAGCCTTTACTTTCATGCAAAAATAATGGATTTCTTTTTACTACACTTAATATATAAAATTAAATGGCATCCCTGATTTGAATTAAGTTTGTGTGTTTATTCTCATTTTCCGCTTGAAAGTTGCTGCACAATGAGCAACTCAATTAATTATTTTACTTGTTTTATTTTTCGAAATGTTGGAAAAAGTGGAAAAATGTTGCTGTCCAACAAAAACGCGCTTCAATCACAGTAAATCCGTTTTTTGCCTGCAATCGTTTGAAATCACAAACTGACGTAACTATGTGTGGCGTGACTAGCTGTTACAATAACAACAATAAACAAACAACACCCCACTTGTGTCTCACTTGCTTGCCATTGGCCCTACTGTCGCTTTTTGCCGCTGCTCCGAGATTTGGCGCCATTCCCGCATAAATTCCACTTGAGTTGAGCATTTAATTGCATGCTTTAAATTAAACTCTACTCTTATTAAATTCCGAAAAACCGATTTAAAATAAATACCACAAGATTTAAATGCCGAAAAACAGTTTCAAATAAAATAATGATTGATTGCTGTCCATCAGACGTTGCGGCAGCAGTTTCCGCTTGAATGGAAAATACTCCCCGCTGGCATGTCAGCGCCTTACATTCCCCAACTCACATATTTCTTGCTCCTGCCTGCGTCCTCTCGCCATGTCACGTGCACTCAATGCGGGTTATTTGCCACATTCGCATACATTTTTCCATTTCGATCACAAAAGCTTCAAAAATCCTGCATAAACTCGCCCAGCTTTAGTCTAAGCTATTTGGTTCTTTTTTGTGTGTTTGTGTGCTATTTATGGCTTTGGTAGATTCCAACGTTTGTTGTCGTTGTTGTTTCGCTTTTGTTATATGCTATGTGAAATAGTTACAATTCTCATTTGATGCTGTTAGCTCAGTTAGTAGACAGCAGAGACGGAGGCTCGGAACTGAAGATGAAAATTCAAACAAAAAAAACAATAAAAAAATTAAAATGATTTTAATTATTTTTTCATTAAGTCGTAAACGGTCGAACAATTGAATCTAACTGGTCATGTAGTACTTGTCTACAGTGTTGCCTTTATGAATTTAAAAAAAGTTTAGAAAGAAAAATGTTTACAATATCAAAATGGTCAACACTTTCTTTAGCGTGGATTTGTAATTTTTCAAAAGTGGTAATAATTCCAAAATTTTCAAAAAGTAGGCTTCTGCAATCCGAGAGAAGAAAGCGGTGAAAAAGGCAACACTGCTTGTTAGACTGACTGCTGCCATACTACTGCAACACTTTTGGACTGCGCAGTTCATAGCAATTTAAAGTGTGGAGCAGCATTTCCAACACTCAAAAGGGTCTGCTTGCAACTTCAACTTATTTTTTTAATGCAAACTGCGTACCTTCAAGCCTGCAGTCCTTAAGTCGATGCAGACATTCTTGCAATGATTGTCAAATGATGGCTTTAAGCGTTTTCTTGCCATTGGGCACTTTCAGAGCAGTTAAATAAATGAATTCAAGCGCATTGCGCCTGAAGGTATGCAACAATTGCCTGCGACAATTTCATTGATTGCTATTTTAATTGCGGGCATTAACGTGCAGCAATTGTTGAAAGCAATTACAATTAAGACATTCTACCCCGGCTTGCCGTCTCCGCAACATGCATACACCATTACACCTTCCCGCACCTACACGCATTTCATGACTCTGCTGCTGCTGTCATCGTGAAGTTCCGCTTTTAAATGTATGTAAGCTGTTGTTCGTACACACTGCTAGACTCGTAATAGCAACAACGGCAACAACAACAACATTTACAGCAACATTTTTTGAGCAATAATTTACTTCCGTTGCTGTTACGCTATTTCCGCTTCCGCTTTGGCAAACAGCGCTGCTGCCACGTTAATTGACGGCGTCCCTCCCATACGACGGCACACTGTAATTGTGAAAATTAATTTGATATTTCTAATTGACTTGGCAAATGTGCTGGCAAATATTTATAAAAATGTTAAATTTAATTATTACGTGAAAATATCAATAAATATCGCACGCGATGGCGAAATAAATAAATTCCAATAAAGTCGGCAAATTCTTAGACAAATTGGTTCCGGTCGCAGTGTGTAAGAGCAGAATAAGCAGTCTGTTTGCTGAATTTAATTAAAATTGAAATAATTTATGAGCACTGTACACTAGATGGAGCATGAGCATGAGGCAGTTAAATGAATCCTTGTGTGGACGCGCATGTTCATATAAGATTTCGCCATGTTTTTCATAGAGCCTTAAGTACTTTTATTAACATCAGTAATTGCTTGATCATTGAGAACCAAATCAAAGCATTCATCGATTTGGAGCGTCAGAGCACAACACGTTAAATGGCAGAGAAGCTTCATCAAAATCTTGGCTAGGTATCGAAACACGATATATGGATTCCTCATGATGTAACATACAAAAAAATTAACTATTTTTTAAACGATTTATAACTGGTGATGAAAAATGGTTTGTTTATAGGAATGTCAATTGAAAAAGATCATGAAGCAAGCAAGGTGAGCCAGCTCAAACAACATCAAAACCGTATATTCAACAAAAGAAGGTTATGTTTTACCTTTGATGGGACTACAAAGGAATAGTCTACTTTGAATTTTTTTCCACGTAATATTCGTTGCATACAATTTTTTTCTTTTTTTTTAAAAAAAAAGCCGCAATTGCTTAGTTGCCAGCCCATAAGTTATAGCAACTACATGCTTCAGCTTAACTTGAACTAAACAACGAAGCTAACGCTCGATTCCTTGCATACCTCACACGGCGTCAGCATATTCTTTAAAGATATTCGTGGCATAACGTATATAGTTGAGCTCAGCATGCTTGTCATGACTATCTCAACAGTGAACAGCAATCCATAAGGCTTTCAGAATACTTGCTAAATTTCCTAAACTCAACATTTAATTGAGAAATTGATATGTATGTATGTTTGATAGCAGCGAGCGCAAGGGAAGAAAGGTAATTTGTTAGCAGGTTCCTAAAATAAGTTGTTTACATTGAATTTACAAGCACATTTATTTCGGCACATGTACACATAAAGAAACAAGCACACACACACACACACACACACACAAACATGGTGGGCGAGCGCATTGAAAGTCACTCAAGCGAGCACAGGCAAAATCGAAAAATAAATTGCATATTCTTGGCCTGTTGTGAGCAGCTGCTGCCTTCCTTCCTTAAATACGAGCACATGTAAATTTTACATCAAAATGTGAGTCATGTCAATGCACTGGAAATAAAGCATTTTACTCGCCGCTCGAGTCGTTAACAATCAAGACATATTAGGTCAATATAGCCTTTATATATGTATGTAACCTTTCTGCAGAAAGGTCGCTTGCGCTTGCTCAGAGTCAATGTTTAATGAACTTTAAAGGAGCTGCAAAAAGGTAGCACAAAAATTGGAAAAACAACAAGCTGACTTTTTGAGTTGCAAAGTGAATGCGAAAGTGTTGTTGTAGTGGTGGCATGTGGCAAGCAGTAGTGCTTAACATTAGGACAAGTTGTGCTTTTGCTGGTTTTTTGGGAGGGTTCACTAAAGTTGATTACATTTGATTGATTTTATTAGCTGAGGTCGCCAAATGACAAACAAATATTAAGCAAAGTCGACAAGTCTATTGATTTGCTCTTCAACATCAATCATTCTAACAGCACAACGTAAATAAAAGCATGAAAGGATTTTTCACTTTTTCACGCTTGAAATATTTTTAATTTTTCAAATATGTTTCAGCCTTTTTTTTAAAAAGGCTGCCACTCACTGGCAACGCTTTTTATTTACTGACGTTTAATTGAAATTACTTCAGGCCGCTGCTGTTTGAAGTGTGCGCCTTTAATTTTGCTAAGTACTTCAGTTAATTGCATTCAGCTCAAGTTTTTATTTGTTCCCAAGGCAATTCCTTAGATGTTTGTCAAAAGCAACTCGTTCGTCTCGGTTTGTTTGTCGGCGTTGCGAACGTGGGCTCTGGAGTGTATACGCAACAATCAATTATCATCTAGCAAATGCGCCGTTGATTTAATTGCGTTTTAATAATTGAGAATTTAATTTGAACAAATTTGAAAGATTTTTATTGTGTTTTGCATGCAAAAAGCCACTTGACACTTTTCATCTCTTTTGAGCAGCTGCTTCAACAATTAAAAAATTTTAACTTTTCCCATGAAGAAAAATAAAGTTCATAATTTGATCAACATACATACATACATAGGTACTTACCTTTCTTGAAAAGTGAGGCGTCAACACTAGCGCTTTTTAGGAAGAATCATTTATGGTGCTGTAGCATATTTTTAGGCTTATAGTATTTTTGCCAATGCAGCTGCATCAAAAGCGATTTGAACTTTTAAACAAAAATTTAAGCATCAAAGATTTGAGCATGCGAATTTAATACATTTCAAATAAGGACAAATAAAATTAAAGTTTGTGCGAAACTTTCGCAACTCAGCGTAGCAAGCCAAAGGGTCAGCAAATTGTTTCGCACTGTGAAATTAAATGACAAACTTAGTCTTTTGATTTGAACTATTACAACATTTTTCTGCGCTATCTTCTGTTGCTTCGGTGAGCTTGGCAAAACTTTTCGAAAGTGCTTGAGGTGATGATTTGACTCTTAGTTCCAAGCTCTACACAAAGGCTTCAAAGGCTGCGTTGACTATTTTTAATTTCGAATTTCTGCAATTGGCAGCCGCTCGGATGGCTTGAAAGTTTCGCAATGAAATAATCTATTGCCAAGTTAAAGCTAACTTAGAAGCGCTCAGGGGCATAGGAATTTTGAATTTAATGAGCTAAGCACTGTTGAGTCGTAACTGATGTATGTATATACAAACATATACATTCAGGCACTAGGTCGAGTACCTATTGTATGTTATAGATATACAATCAAAAATACATACGAATACCCAGTGCCTGAATGTATGTAATTGCATATTATACATATAGAGTTACTCTATGGCAGAGCTAATTCAAGTGGCGGAAGTGCTTCAGTTGCAATCTTGGCCAAACGGAAGCAAGTGGGAACATGCACGCGATTATATGCAAGCATCGAAGTAAGCTGGCATCAGGCTTATGCTACTCTAATATCAAGCAGCGTAGCGCTCATTTGCTAATATCAGATATCTGTTGATTTTAATTTTCCGCTTGGCTAGCATCGAATTTCTTCAGCTCATATCAAGTCTAAATGCTACTGTAGAATTTTGCGTGGTATTTTATGCAGTTCAGCTGTAAAATGACTTTTTTATGTGGGTTGCCAGCTGCGTCACTGAAATTGGCGAATGCCTTGTGTGCGCGCTCAACAACAATCAATATTAGAAATCAAAAATTCCAATTACTAAATCATTAAATCAAAATATTTGACTTTGATGTTGTGCAATGGCACTCTGGGCGTGCTTTGTTTGTACTTTCTCTTCTGAATTTATAAATTCAGTGCTTATAAATTTCTAATTTATAAAAAAAGCAATGCAGTTATGAAACAACAAAACGACACAGTCTGTGCACACAAAGAAAAGAGCATGTGTAACTGAATTTTATGTGCCAACGCGATATTTTGTCCCTTACCTTTGTTCCGCACATTTGGGAATTTTCAAGTGCTACCAAGAAATTTGTTTCCCACATTTTTCAAAACTTTCAGAAGGTTTCCCGCAAGCTGTGCTGTGCAATGTTTTTTGCATGTACATATTTGGGTTGCGATTGGGTATGCCTGGCGGCGCAACTGAATTCCAAAGGATCTGCATATTAAAGCGCTTTGTTCTAAAGCAGCATTTTTCACTGAAATATTAAAATACCGAACTTAGCATACTTATGAAGGATATTACTTATTTCGATATAAAAACACACTGACATAAACTTTATAGCTACATCAAACAAATTAATGACATGCTTTAATTTCAACTTATATTCATATCAGATAAAAGCCTTTGAAATTTAAAACCCATCTCAAATTTCTGCTTAATTACGCAGTAATTACATGTATTTTGATATATACTACATCGAAATACTCTCAAAATTAGAAACTGCTCTGAAGTTTTACTAACTCTGCAAAGGGTCTGATATTCATTGAACCCCCTTTAATTTCGCCTATGAAAACATTAACGATACGCTGAACGGCATGGCGAGATGGCACTCCCACAAATGTGCCCCCTGTGTTGGCTTTAAACAGTTCAAATGAAAGCCTAAAAATCCGTAATATGTCCTGAAATACTTTTACAAAGTACAACAATATTTTAGAAGTGCTCTTTGAGCATTCATTGTCAGTCAACACTCACACACTCACACACTGGCACACATGCAACAGTCGCCCTTGATGAATGTAGATATGCTGATGAAATTATTTTTGTTGTCATTATGAAATATGCTGCTTGTTGTTGCTGTGTGCAGACGTGAGAGCTGCTGGCGTTAAGAATATTCAGAGCAAATGTTGCCATAAATCAGCAGAAGTGATGCATGTTCTGAGCGTCAGTCAGTCAGTCTCTTTGGAGCTGTGCTGTCAGCTCTTTATGGCAACAAAGCAAAAACAACTACAATGAGGATTGCAATAATGAGAGGTAGGGTATTCCAGTGAGTATATCACTGACGCCAACATATGACATAATAAAATGATATATTTAAATATATTAAATGTGCCATCAAGCCAAATAGTAATGCATAAACGTCGAAACGATGCTTCTTAGCTGACAACTTTTCAATTCAAGAAGTAGATTTTAGATTAGAGAGTAGTTAGAGTAGAGTATAATCTCCTAGCCTATAGAAATCTATACTTTCAGCATCAATTTTGCATTTTTCAATATGCCAAATTGAAAAGACAAAAGCAAACACTTTGCTTTAATTTTCTGTAATTTTTTAAAGAATCGGCAATTGAACGTCTCTGAAACAATCTTTGCCACGAGATTTAGCTACTCAATTACGTTCGAAAATTAAAGTGCGTTTGGAAAAATGCTGCATTTCCAATAAACGATATCAAAGATTCTTTGCTCTGGTTAAATATTTTTGTATACAAACTTTTTTTATTATAATTGCTTAATAACTTTTTAAGAAATTCTGCTTTTTAAACAGATTTCCGAAAATCGTTGTTTTTAATTCCTCCTCACATAAAGTGCCATTATATTTCTACTCGTGTAATAAAGCTCCTTTGCTTTATGTAGCGTCGTTGATGTCTTATGAGTAATTAAGTTTTGACAAGATAAATACCTGTGCTCTGCACACACACTGACACACTCACACACACGCACAAACCGATTAATCCTTGCTCGCCTTCAGCTCATTGCAAGTAGGCGCACATTTTCAAGGATGTATGTACGCGTGTGTGGATTCGCGTCACGTAAGAGCGTTAAATGCACTGATGTATGAGCGTCAGCCGTGATGTGTGTATTTACACGCAATTAATATACCAATTACTCCCACACATACACATGTGCATTGCGAGCTTGCGAAAGAGATTCGTGAGTGAATGAGTCTTTTGTGCAGCTCAATCAAGCACAAATAATGAGGCGCGCAGGCGCAGTTTGGAATCACTTAATCAGTTACTAAAAATAAAATTTAAAATTAGACAAAGAGGTAGCGAAACTAGACGCCATTTATGTTAAGCAAGCTACTTTTATTTATTTATTATACATATGTACATATCTATTTATTCGAGATATGCTAGTACAATAAGATAGTTTATACATATAGCCTTTAGCAAAAAATCGCAGGACGCTTCAGAAGAAAATCACGAAACTAGCTTGGAAATGAGAAACGGCGTGCTAGCTTTAGTCTGCGTGAAAAAGAAAGGATTAGGATTAGATCATACAAGTACAAGAAAAAGCGTCAATTTGAGCATACATTTTATGCTGGACAACAAAATCGGTCACAACCTAAGCAATGGCAATCAAACCAAAATAAACCGGCTTTTATCTTAGTAAACCTAACCCAATCTAACTATAGCCTCTATAGAACATTCAAAATACAAATATTTGAAAAACAGAAAGTTAACGTAAAACTTAGCTGAGATTTCTTTCGTTTTTATTTTATTATGAAACAGTTTGTGGAGTCAGACATGGTGAGAACTGAGCAATCATGTTCTCTGTCAAAATCCTCTGTTTTAATCAGATCAGAAAGCTTTCAGTGAAAGGGAATTTTCTCATCAGTACAATGGACAAATGCCTGACTCTCTTTCTTAATCAGCTACATCCGGCAATTTAATTTTAGGAACGCGCATGTCTGCAGCTTGCTATCTCTTTATGCAGTTTTCGCACTAATTAGCCTCTGCCTAGACTTCGGCTGGCACCGGGAATTTTTAGACAATTCCTCAAGTGGTTTTTCAACAAATTGCGCTAGAGCTTCAATTTAAAATCTTTGTCGATCATTGGTCCCATTCAGACTCATTGATGTTCCTCCTTAAAGAATATTTCTGCAATGAGTGAGTATAACTTTTCAATTTACATTTTAATTACTTTTGCAACTAAGCAACGTGTGCACCCCCAGTGGCATGCTGTCGATTCTACGCTCCGTTCGCTTGCAGACTAATTTCATCACCCTGTGCTCATGCTTATTAAACTGACATCGCCGGTGATGGTGATGTCTTCTTGCGGCAATGCCAGTCACCGGGTGACTTCTGCAGGGCAGCTTAAATTTCAATTAAAATATTAAATAATACTCAGTCTCTTCAAACTGCTACTCGACTCAATTAATACATATTTCCTCAGCTCACTTGGCAACGTAATTGAATGCACTTGGCTGAAAGCATCAAAGCTGAGTTTCGCTTCTTCTTGTTAATATTCAAAAGGGGTAGATACATACTTTAAAAGGCATGATACACTTTCATTTCAATTTAACTGTTGAAAATTGTTTTCACTTTTATTTAGTGCGTTTCTTAAATTAATATGTGCCTTGCCTTTGTCTTGTCAACACGCAACGTATAAGCAGCACCTTATTGCGCGTTAAACGCTTGAAGCGTTGGCCAGCACATAGCTGCAGATGCGTATTATTTTTCAATAAAGGCTGAATATTTATTGTTTTAAGCTGTGCTGCTTTTAATTAATTCAACTGCATAATTTTTCAACTGCGCAGCAAAATTAAATTAAATGCAAAACCCTTACATTTCTTTGGATGTGTAATATTTCTGTGAATTGCCCAGCATGTGTATGTATGAGTGTTCAGATGCATGCAAGCATTTTACAATATGCAAATGCATAATTTATAAAGCAAGCATGGAAATGAGCGCTAAATTGTTGTGTGTTCGATCTTCATATTACTTTGGCAGTGTTATCTGTAAGGACTCATTTATTGAAAATTTTGGAAAAAGGTTAGCAACAAAAATAAATACCTTTTTCATTTCAGTTCATTAACGACAGTTTAAATTTGAATGCAAACATATTTTCAAATCGATTGATCGAATAGTTAACTTTTGTATTGTATCCATGTTTTCACTTTCAATCATGACAGAGCAATATTTTTTGAAAGCAAAATGCTAAGTTTATATACTGGGTCATATAAAAAGTGATCGCGGTTTTTCGTTATAAGATAAATTTGGTACCCACAAATCTGGCAGCTCTAGTTCTACTATATCAAAAGACAACATGTTTGAGAAGTGGAATGTCAGGCTACATTTTGTGCGAAGGCAGTTTTGTAATTCGTCACTAGAGTAAACTTTGACTTGAAAATGAGTGAAAAGCGTATTAATAATAAAGAACAAGATATATTTGATTAAAATTGATTTTGAATAAAGATCATTTTTGTTCAAAAATGTAGTAACAAACCGCGTATATGACCACTATATACCGTAAACGAGGCTTAGGCTTAGCTTTCTTGCATTAACTTGTGCGTGCTCATTCTATTTTTAGGGCAACTAAAAGTTTATGCTATAAGAAGTCGCTATATAACAGCATTCAGCAGCTTTATTTTCATGACAACGAACACTACCGAAGAGTTGCATTTAGTTTGTAGTAAGATTCACGTTGCACTTTTAGATTTTGACAATAGAAAATTGCCTCAAATTTCTGTAAGTCTGTTTAAATTGTTATTTAATTCTAGGTTTTTCATAAATAAATAAATGAAAAGATAGCCGCTGAATGCATTTTCCTGGCCGCAGGCTACCAAAGCTGTAGTTGTTAGCTAAATCTATTGTTGGCCATTAGTTAACACTGAATCACAACATTTTCTTTAAGCAATTTTTGAAGAAATTTTTGCATTTGCTACTTCGTATGCAGCTGCTACCAAGCGCAATATAAATTGCACACACACACACATGCACACGCGCATATTACGACGAAAATTGCGCCATTTGTCAGCGCAGAGCGCAAGTGATTTATTTGGACAGGATTAAGTTCATTTGTTTTCCGCTGCCGCTGCACAATTCGCAGACCTCACAAAAATGCAAGGCAAATTGATTTCAGCAACTCGGAGACACTGCCTGCCATTGTTAGATGGCCTCGAAGCCGTTCCTTTAATCCGGCGCTACACTCTGCGCCGCGCCGCGCCACGCCACGCCGCAACACTTCACACTGGCAAACTGTCGGCACAATTTTGTACATTGTCAACGCGACAACAGGAACGAAAACTGCCACTTTGCAACGCCGCTTGCAACACCTTGCCATGGCATACAAAAGGGGTGCTGTTGTTGTTGTTGCCGTCCGTTGTGTTTTGCTCTGTTGTTAGCAATTTCCGGCATAGAAAAATTTGAAACTAACTCTTGTCAACGTGGCGTTAAATTTAAATTATTGCGCATTGGAATTCAATTGGAAATTTTTTAGAGAAACAAATGCAATGCGACATGCGCACTCACACATGTCCATATTCACACACCATAAAACTCATATGTATATGTAACAGGTCAGCATTGTTAATTTATTGAACTGTGCTCGAGTTGTAAAGCAATTATTTGAAAATTACAGAAAAATAAATTGAATAGCATAGGGAAAAATTATTCAGTGCACAAATTGATAAACTCCATAAAACAAAAAGAGTTGACAAATACTTTGAAATAATATACATTTAAAAATTCCCTCTGAAATATGCACATACATTACTTATTATTCAAGGGGCAGAAACATTTTTTCGTTTAATGGTTTTAATCTTTATTATTCAAGAAAGTTATTATTATTTATTCATAAATTCAGTCTATGGTAGGGACCTATTATAAATATAGAAGGTTCTGACTATATCAAGTACTTTGACACTTAAATTTAAGATTTTTCAATAGTTGAGTAATCGAATTGTGCACTGAGCGACTCATATCTGGGTAAAAGGAAATCCATTATTTTTCGAATATGTCAATTTAAAGATTTGAATTTCGAGTTGTATAAGAGCAAAATAAGTGCTATGGTGTTTGAAAGATAAGATTTTGTGCTAAAACACTTCTTAGAGAGTTATTTTCGATTGCTCGGGAGTCCCTAAATCGGATTGTAATGGATTTCTTTTTACAAAAACTAATTTATAATATTGTATATTGCTCTTATGATGAATTAGAATTTCTCAGATTTTTGTTGTCTCGTGTAAGCGATGTATCTCTCTCTTAAATACCTACTGAGTACATAGTAGTAGCATTCTTTGAATACTTAATATAAGTACTAGTATTACTAAATTTATTTTCGATTGCATATACCGCTTGACTTCACAAGTCAGAAAAGTGCAAGGGCGGCAGAAATATTTTTTTGCTGTGTTGCATAAGGATGTGGGCACACTTGTACAAAATATTTTGTTCAGCTTCAAGCAAAAAAATGGCCGCTTAATTAAGCAACACACACGCGCACATAGACGCATGCAATCTTTTAATCAACTTTGCTTTGTTTACGCAATCTCACTTGTTTCCTTATTCGCAACTGCACAGCATATTAATTGGTTTATCCTTTTACAGCGAACACGAAAAAACTGTTTAATAACAACAGCGCCGAAAGCACTTTATAAGCGGATGGACGCTGTGAGCGGTCATTACCTGTGACCGAAGACACAAAAGGCTTAAGCAGCAGCGGGGCAGCTGCCACGTGCAACTAAATTCATCAGAGAGAATGGCGCCTTCTGCACGCGAATGCCGGCTTAGCAGAGGCTTACACAACGCATACATAGAGCAAGCGTGTAGGCCGACAGCGGGCTAAGGCGATAGAGCGGGGCGGTATAAATAAGAAAGGCGCCTGACATAGGTTTAATTGAGTGTGTGTGTGTGTGTGTGTATGTGAGGCCGTGTTAATAAATTACGCCATCTGCGTAATTCGCAAGCTGAAGTGTCAAAGTCGAAAGTCGTTGGGCAGCGGCAGCTTCCAGCTCATCCCACGATTGCCTTGGCGATGAGATTTGCTTGCGCGCTACGTCAGATTACCGGAAGGTGGTAAGTAATTACCATGAGACGCCAACAACAAGTTCAACAAATAATGTTAACAAAATTAAGATAAGGTAGCGCGTTAGACACAGGATATTATTGTCTAGGCGTCGTCTTAGGCCATCACATTAAAAAGCACATACATACATCACAAGCTTAGTGACCTCTAGACTAATAAGAAAATTATTTTTAAAATTTTTCTTATTAGTCTAGAGGTAATTAATTAAAGTAATTTTGCAGCATTAAGTCGACGCCAGACATTTTTCCAGCTTGCTCCAGCTGGTTGCTTGCAGTTGAGCTTGAAGCCAGCTTGTGTGCTGTCTTCAATCACGATTAATACAGTCAAAGGTCACTGAGCGTGTAGCTTTCTGACCTTGGAATAGATAAACGCTTATGTGGGCAGTAGAGAGCACTGGGGCCATTGATTCAAAAACTACACCGTTTAGATCTATAATAAATTTCATAAATTTGTTCGCCTAAAATCAACGATTCGTGATTTTTCAGCAAATTTTGTATTGCATATCGAAAACTAAAGATGAAAGTTAGTCAGAAAACGATTGATTTTTGCAAATTTTTTTCTCTAAAATTTTGTTCACTAACTCAGTTCGTTAAACTGCAGGAATCAGACAACTTTCTGATTTCTCTGACTTTTAGCACTTCTTTTAAACAATCTCACAAAACACACTCCGATTCCATAATAAAACAAGTAAGGAAGCAATCAGTCGGGTTTCACCGACAGAGTAATACCCTACACCATGTTCCCAAGTGGGGTGATAATTCACTGAAATTGTGGGCGTATTTGATTTACAACCTACGTAGTGGGCGGACCACGCCCATTTTTGGCTGACTACAAGATATACCTAATAGAACTATACATGCCAAATATTGATGCTCTGACAGGTGTACACCAGATGTTATCGGCATATTTATTTTACTGCCCCCATGGTGGGCGGACCACGCCCATTTCTGGAGAATTAAAAGATATTCCTATCAGGAACGAAGTAACCAAATCTGGACTCTCTGGTGTATATATTATGGAAGTTAAGAGGATTTTTTGTTTATCGCCTATATAGTGGGCGGACCACGCCCATTTTCTTGTATGGCATCTAAGACCTATATATCAACTTGGAAACCGAATTTCATTCATTTATATTCGTAACTAGTCAATTGGGAGCCATTTTACCGAAAAAATTTTTCCGGCTATATAGTGGGCGGACCACGCCCATTTTTTCCTGAGATATAGAAGACATACCTCTTAACTTGAATACCAAGTATTATTCTTTTCCATGAGTAATTACACAAATTATAGCCATTTTACCGAAAAAAATCCGAGGTAGTGGGACTTAAAGACCCGTTGTGGGCGTGTCCTTCGGGTAATTTGAATAATTTTAACACTTTACCTAACCCGAGGTTCACTGTAACTGTGTACCAAATTTGGTCCAAATCGGACAACTCCTTCTTTCTTTTTTTTGCATACACGCAGACAGACAGACAGACGGACAGACGGACAGACGGACAACCGGAAATGAAAAGAGAAAGTGTTTCTGATCATTTCTATATACTTATGTCTATACCTAGGAAGGCTCCTTTAATGCGTTACAATTTTGGCACAAAGTTATTATACCCTATTACCATAGGTGTAGGGTATAAAAAGAGGTTCAGAATTTCGTGTTATCTTTTCGAAAACTAATAAAATCGCATTAACACTCAAATGAAAAGAGGCAGCAAAACAAAATTACATTTCTTTGATGTAATATACTACATAACCACATGCACGGTATCTACATATGTACATACATATACAGTTGCAAGTGCAGACGTAATTTAATTTGGAATAATTTTACACGCGCTTGAGCAAACATGCCCCAGCGTGCCCATAACCAAACGCTTATATAATGAAATAAAAGCGAAATGCGGCGAGGGCGAATCAGTGCCGAAAAGAAGCTCGCAGTTTTGTACACTCTGCATTTTGTGTGCTGCTAATGTCCTAAGGGCCCACGAATACATATGGAAAAACAAACATGTGCACATATATTACGCATACACACATACATACATACAGACGTACAAATGCGTATGTTTACATGAGCATGCTTGACTTGAACTTCAGATCGTAGAGCGTGCACGGAAACATGGCGGAAACGGCATCTTTCGGTATAATTAATGGCATAAGTCCCAGTGGCCAGGTCAAGACATGCTCCTTGGTTGTTCTTTCGAATGCCTTGCCATGGAAAATTCTTTCTTTTGTGTTGCCTCATTTCGTTGAGATAGTATGTCTTCTTGCAAAATAACAAAAACAATTTTTTCTATTAAATAGTCTAAAAAAACTTAAAGATTACGCTGTTGCGCGCCTTGTTTGCCACGAATAATCCCAAGCACGTTTTGCCATTGTCACGAAATTCAAATTTAAGCAGTTTAATTTTTGCAGTTTTGCGGCTTTTCAACGAAGACAAACAAAAACAAGTCTTTTTCTTTCGCTCACTCTTAGAGCGACGAAGTGGCAGCAAACGAAAATGCCATAAAAGCGCAACTGCAGCAAAGCTGCTTGTGTGTCTGCTGTTAATGTCGTAGTGTAGAGGCAATGGAGCGAGCTCAGCCAGCGTCATTTCTGACGCAGTTTTTCGTTGGCAGTTCATTGCAGAAATGTGCAAAGAGCAGACATTTTATAGGAAATGCATCGACCTCTTGAAATGCTGGAAATGAAGAAACTTCGGTGTGACATGGCTGCCTTTTGTGTGTGCGTGTGTTTGAATGTGTGCACTTGCTGTTCAAAGAATGACTGAAATCTATCTGAACTATTTCAGCCTTTCATTGCCTTTTCATCGTTTTTCATATGCACAGTGAATAAACATATTTTTCCGCTGAAGAGATGTTTCGTTATGCTCGGAAAAAAGTCACAGACATTAAGAATTGCCAACTTTTCCGTTTTTTATATGCACAGCATTGAAAATATGCCATTACTCTAAGTTCTTTGGATATTAAATAAAAGTTTATATGTTTATTTTCCTTTTAACTAATAAAATTTTGCATTCAGGTTATCAACTAATTTTGCAAAGAACTACTAAGGCAAAAATTCGCAAATTAAATTCGACTATAACAGCATATTTTTCACAGTTGCACTGTTGAGAATTGAAAGCCAAATCAATCTGAAATAAATATTTAAAAAATAATTGTTTTCCTATTCAGAAAGTTGGCTACTCCGCAGATATTTTGTTATACGGAAGGTTAAATACACAGGAAATTACTTTTTAAACTTCATATTTCAATCATCAATTTATTTAAGCTGAATGCATGCGAGCATGGCATTGCGTGTTGCTCATACGGCCCACCGCATTCAATAAACCTTTCGGTTTCATATTACCAGTACACGCTGAAGAACGGCAACTGCACTTAAAAGTGAAGCAAGAAATTTCTGTTGAAAAACATAGGCAAGTAAAGTATATATTAATCGAAAGTATTATTTGCTAATGCATATTATTCAATCTGCCTTTGAAGCGATATTCCATCTGTACACCGTCTGTGTGTGTGCATGTGTGGAATGAATCACTTTTTGATTGTTTGGTATTTTTTGTGTAAAAAAAATTCATAAAAAAGCATTAAAAACCACACTTAACAATGAAATTTAAGCGAAAATTTCCAATTGAATTGAAATTGTTTCATTGGGATTTTTGCCAATGCGGTTATTTTGGAAACCTGATAATGGCTCCTTTTTAATGCCATTCTTCATGACTTTTCTTTTGATAACAAAATGAGATATAAAGAAATTCAAGGATGCCTTCAACGAAGTACTCATATTTCAGCATTTCTTTGAAATGTTGCCAAACTCTTCTGAATTAATGTTCCACAGCTTATATTACTCCCCAAATGAGGTTAATTATTTAAGAACTCATTTCATGCCTTACACTTTACACAAATCCCGAATGTTTTCAGCTCAATTTGTGCTTGCATAAATCTCCCTTTCTGCAGCTGTTCATCGTAAGTACGCATTTTCACAGCTGGCAAGCTAAAATCCTTTTTAATCCCTTAAGTGACAAGCAGACATGTTGCTGCGCACGGTCCTAGCTGCTTAAGCAGCACAGGCACACATACACATGTAAACACATATACGCAACACAAATACTAATAACAATGCAGGTAATGCATATGCATTGTAATTTTTACGTTATTCTGCAACAAAGTGCTGCTGCAGCAACGGAAATAAAACACAGTTGCTACGCACCGCAATTGCAGTCAGAGTTGCCACACGGCAGAACGTGGCGGCCATGAATTTTGAAGTGTACGAATTTTAGCTCGAACTTTTTTGTGATGGGATAAAGTGACAAAAGTGAAATCAAAAATCATGTTCATTTAAAGTCGCCTGCCACTTAGCTTGCTCTTTATTTATATAAAAAAAGTAACAATTGATTCATTTCGTATTGAATTTTTGCTTTTGAATAAGATCTTCAAGCTTTCATACATGAAATTTCAAAAATCTCAAGTAAAATCTGATTTTTATAAAATTCGTTTTGAAAATTAAACACAATTTTTGCATTTCATCAAACAAATTTGTTAAATTCATGCTTCAACCAATTTTACATTCATTTACAGTTTCAGAAAAGTATGCAGACTCCTGTTTCCGAAACGTGTTTTGAAAATTGAGACAAAAAAACGAAGATGTCTATGAAATACCATAAATTCAAAAGAACACTTTTGATTTAAAATTTTAGGAGTTGTAGCTCAAAGTGCTTGATATTATGTATAATATATATTTTATTATTTAGATACCTGTAATACTCCGGTACAAATGAAACCACGACACGATTTATGCTGTAGATTTAGTTCTTTTTATTTTCCATTTAGCAAGGCACTAAAGCGCACTACTTTGTGCAATCACTGCAGCCAACATAATAATCAAAACAATATTCTTTCTTGCCACGTTGCCACCTGTCCTCGATCTCTCGACGTAGATCAGTGCTGCCACAATACCCATTGATCTCAATTTGAAATTAGATAAAGAAGGCATTGTTTAACCCACTTGCATTTTCTTTTTCCAGCAACATAATTTGAAAATATTGCTATAAATAATTTGTTTTTTCTGCAATTATGGCAAACAATTTTATGCTAAAATGATTAAAGAAGGCAATAATAATTCAAATAAATACAAGTAAAAGATATTGGCGCTGTACCCGCTGGCGTATGCGTATTATTTCGAAAAATATTGCCCATACGACCTGAAGCGAACATATAAGAATTTATAAAATTTAAATTTAAATTGCCATTAAAATCAGTTTAATGCTTTGCACTTCTTTGGCAATCGAAATATGCACATTCAACACATACTCACGCGCTATTTTTTAAACTTGTTCTTTGTTATATTATAATAAGAAATAAACGACATTATTGCAGCGCTTGAATAAATTGCGTGCTTTTCTGCACGTTTCGAGTCGGCAGCGTGCACTCTAATATTTTAAGGCGATTTATTTAATGCGCGCAAATACACACACACACACACACGCACATTTATAGAGTGTATGTGCAAATCGACTTGGCTCAATTTGCGCACATTTCAAAAGCTGCTGACTATGCAGACTACAAATTCGATAATTTTCGCTTGCGCTGCTGTTGAGCAAGCGGTGAATGAATTTGCATTTGAATGCGAAATTTGTTTACTACCTGATATATGTACATACATATATATTTTGCTATTGCCGTCTAATCTTTTTGTTTGTGTTTGGTTGGTAGTGTGAAAAATACTCACAATTGCAATCTTCGCATTGCGGGTATATCGACTTCGTGAAGAGCTTGAGATAAATGGCTGCAAAAATTTGAATAAAATGGCTTCAACCCCTCAAAGCGACGCAGAGTGGGGTACTTATTTGACTCGGATTTCGTGAATTAATTCAAAAAGTTAAATATAGATATCTCAATAGTGTTTGGTATCATGGAAAAGTAGATAAAATTGTGCATCACTGGGTGAAAAAATAACTGTTCTATGTTTACTTGAATAATCGCTTTTTTCGGTCTCCTAACTGCACAAAAAATTCAACAAAATTACAACAAAAACAACAATTTATTTTCTTTCTCTTATATTCTTGCCTTCTATATAAAAAAATACTCAACATTAATTCTTCTAGCTCAGGTGAATTGATGGCCATTTTCAAGGTTCACCCCACTGTGCGACGGTAGCAAAAAGGATTCCGAAGCACTGGAATTATGTGTTACGACTCTCTTGCGGCAGGCAGCACATTAACTTCTGCCTTTCCACAGCTACGCAAATGTGCCGTTAATCAAGCGCCATATATAAAAATGATTTGCGGTTGTTTTGTGGCATGCGCCTGTGGCATAAATAAAGCTAACGTAGGCAGCTTGACTACTCGCACTCCATTTCCATTTCCAAATTCACTCACTCACTCAGCTTTCACTTAGCTAAGGACTACTTGACAGGATACAATTTGAAGAAATTCAAGTTGTCAGTTGCAGCTATTCGTGCGTTCTGCTACGAATTTGAGAAGCAAAGGGAAACAAAACTGTCAACATCTTGAATGTTACTCGACAGCGTAAATTGTTTCAGCAACATTTTACGCACTATTTTCCAGCATACGTTTAAAAAGCTGACAGTGTGTATTATGCGTGTATATGTGTGTGCTCATATGACTTAAAAAATGTTTAAAATCATAATCACAAAAGAAAACACAATCTTCAAAACTTTAGACGAAACAAAGGAAAACTGATAGACCACGAGTAAAGAAGCCAAAGGCGAAGTGCGAAAGCACGAAAAGCAATAGAACGCGAGCTGAGCAAGAGACTTTATAGTGTGAAAGTAGAAATTGTTATATCAAAAATAGTGCTGTTGATTATTTAGAAAAATTTGATACCGAGTGCTTGAATAACAAAGCGAACAAAAAGTAAGCGAATTACTTTTGAAATCAAATCTGTCAAAATTTGAATCCTTCATCAATTGCAATAAACTACGTTTTGCTTGATTGAAAATTTAAAGCAAAATAATTTTGTGTCCTTTGATGTAAAAAAACTTCTCTACTTGGTCCATCAGAGGCACTGCCTCTCGCGACGTCTTCGTCCTTCAACTGCCAACTCAAATACCTTCTCTTGGACGATGATGCGACTGGCTAGTATGTCAATGTCGGCATAGAGCTCGTACAGTTCGGGATTCATTCAAATGAGGTAGTCATACCCCAAGCGGATCGGGCCGAAGATCTTGCTTAGCACTTTTGAGGAGAGGTGGTATAAGTCGCCATAAAATAATGCGGTTATGATGAGCATCTTGTAGAGCGTCAGTTTTGTTAGAGAATGCTACATGTCAATTGCTTTTCGAGTTCGTAGTAACAACTATTGACAAGAGTTATTCTTTGCTTGATCTCCAAGTGGACATCGTTTTCGTTGGTAATGGCGGAGTCAAGTTTTGTGAACTCCTCGGCATCTTCGGTTTACTTTCCCGTTGCCAAATTGAAGTCTGCCTGCTTGTAGAAAATATATAAACTTCGTCTTTCACTCTTTGACCACTGAATCATCTCAGCACTATGAAGAAAATATGTATAATGAAACTTGCATCGGATATGACAACACTGAAGCAACCATTCGCCATGCGCGTCAGATGAGTCTCATTTCCATATCTCCCTCATATAAAAGCAATTTATCTTTTTTTTATCAGCTGCCACTGTCGCTGTGATGCGAGCGGTAATTTCAGTAACTTCAGTTGCTTGCTTATTTTTTTTACGAACAATTTTAGTTTTTTTAGCTGAAAACACATAAAAGTTTCAATTTTACTGAACGGCGCCTGGGCGCCTGAAACGAAATAAAATGAAATTGCCGCTAAATGTCTTATCTTATCAGACGGTCTTATTCCACCGTGTGGCTGCTGTGGGCTTGAGTTGCTTGCTCTGCACTGGCAACAAGCCCGCTTAGCGCTTTATGCCTGTATGTGCTGGTGTAAGTGCTTGAGCGCATTGAAAACAAAACCGCGCTTTTAATAGTTTTTGAATGAGGAAAATACTAAAGTATCTGATGTTGGTAACCTTTTGGAAAAAGGTGGAAAATGTCTTACAACTCCTTTAGCTATGCAGCTTTATGCCTTGTGCTTTGAGTTTATTTTAATATTTAAACAAAAAACGTGTGATTACAGAAAAGAAGTGCAACTAAAAGTTTAATTAACTGAGATTCATTACAGACATTCAATTGAAAATTACATGCCTTTGATACTTTAGCACAAAGTATT
Source organism: Neria commutata (assembly GCA_963457695.1). Taxonomy (NCBI): domain Eukaryota; kingdom Metazoa; phylum Arthropoda; class Insecta; order Diptera; family Micropezidae; genus Neria; species Neria commutata. The sequence continues at coordinate 7,084,363 of OY735248.1, forward strand.
GTAAATTAGTTAATTAAGTTGAGTGCATTTTAGCACTGGCAGCTAATTTCCAATGTTCTTAGATTAAATATGCGTTTGAAATGGTTTTATGTGTGGGCTTGTTATACTCTCAGAACGGTCACTCATAACCCAGCCAGCGCTTACATTTGATATGGTTGGTTGGTTGGTATAAGTGGCTAGTCAGCCCGACTATCAAGTAGTATTGAGTGCTGCCTTGCTGCCACGCCTCCGTCAAACTAAAGCCTTCTTGTTCATTCTGCGAAGGGTAAGTGTTTTTGCGATGTCATACGTGCACCAGATATCCTTGGTGATCCTGCATGTCACCGAATGTCTCCAATTTCGTTTTGCTTTGAAAAGGTAGTGTTCTATGATTCTGCCTTTAATCTCCCTCATCGAAGCACCCACGTCTGCCGCGTTTGAATCGTCAAGCGTAGAGCCTTGCTTCGCCAGTTCGTCAGCAGTTTTATTACCTAATATATTTCTGTGGGCTGGCACCCATACCAGAGTAACTATTAATTTTCTAGACAGGATAAACATTTCTATGCTACATTCCTCAACCTTTGATATATTGTACATCGGAGAATAATTTGAAATCAAATACTATTCGCAAAGTTTAAATATTCGATTTCATTTTTATGCCGATTTGAGAAGCAGTTTAATCAATTTGAGAACTATTTCAAGTGTCGAATAGATTTTATTCTCAAATGCATTTCAAATCAAACGGAGTTTTACTACGGTAAAATCGCAAAATTTCCTGTCGAGCATCTTTATGTTTGGTTATCTAATTTAAAACTTTCAGGGTACTTTCTAAAATATAAAATTTTTGGAGTAACGTCATTTTGACAAGTCCATCTAGACGCGCTTGCATTGCAGCGCAGCGGCACTTCATCGGGGATTTCGCTCCCAATGGTTCTAAATGTGAGTAAGAATTTAAGTGTGTGATGAAATCAAGAATTTTAGCCCGAGCCAGCAGCACCGCAATGTTCTACTAACAAATTCAGGCATGGACTATTTAGTGCCGCTCTTCTGAAAAATAAAACTATATACTTAACTTTATTGGAGTGGGGAATCGCTCGCCTGCTTTTGGTAAACAAACAAAAGTGCTGCTTGAAAAGCAGCGGAAATGGCAGTGCCATCTAGTCAGCCAGCTGCGCCTTCACCTCGTGCCAATTCAAAAGTTCCAACTTGAGAGCAGGTGGCTTTTCGGCGCGATAGTCGCTACGCATGTTGACACCTTATCACTTCAAGCGGTAAATCGTGGAGGGATTTGATTTTTTGCTGTTGTTGTGCTAGCCTTTAAAAACATTTTTGGGATGCCACATGCGCAAAGGTGTGAAGTATCTGCACGTTGTAAGGGTTCGAAAAAGTTTTAAATTATTCAACCGCCATTAAAAGTTGCCGCTGCAAAACATGCAAGCCGTAATTCGATGCTGTCACAGCAAAAGGCCAACCAACCAGCCACCCTGCAAACTTTTGTGGTTATGGTTGCCGCAGCAGTGACTGCCAACTGCCGCCTGCCGGCTGCGGGTCGACTTCCTTGCTGCCGTGCAGTGTAAAATAATAAATTGTCGTAAAGTAGGCGCAGGTTTTTCGGCTCTGGAGGGCAATTTTGGGCTGAGTCACGGCAGCTGCTGTTAAGGTAGAATATAAAAACTAATGCCGAACTTAGAGTACAAATTACATTGCGCATTATTAAGCAATAAAAGCAATAAATTCGGATTAAGGTTCGCAGGCAAAACAAACATTTTTGCATGTTAAAGGATTCAAAGTGCTGCCATTCATCAATATCAAGAGCAAACGCTTAAGCGTTCACATTGCCAGCTGTTTACACTTAAATAAATACTAAATTATAGCATTATGATTTCGAAGCTAAGCTGCTCTGTATTTTGCTTTTGCCCTTGGCAAATATTGCAAATCGAATTTCTTACGAGGCTGCGCAATCAGTGTGTCTGATTTCAGTTAAATGCAAATTTTCACGGCACATCTTCCAACATTTCAAAAGCCATTGCAGCTGAGTAGCTAAACCGATTACGTGCATCTGCTTATTGCAGCAGCTCTGCAACGACTCCGAAGAAACTTAATGCAATTTTAAGTGATCAAAGGAAATCTTGATGTTTTGCATGTTATTCATGGCAGGCATTAAGCAAACATTGCAACTGATTTGAACAAATTTAAATAATATTATTTAAATAAAATAATGGAAATGTTTGAATTTCTTTATCAGGGAGCCTAAGTTCTTCGAAACAGTTGTTGGAAAAAGTTGGAACAAGCAAAAACTAGCTAGATATATAAATTTGACTTCCATACTTATTCTCACTTATGTATGTATATCGAACCCATTTGAATTGAACTTTTAGTTTCAAGAAGGCAATTGAAAACAGCGCAATTAAGTCTGAGCTGAATTTATATTATTTAAATATTTTAAGAACTTCGATTTCAACGAAAATTTTTTATAAGGATTCTTAGATAGGTTTAAAGAAATTCTACGAGAATTGTCTTTGCCATGAAAATCTTCTCAAGCCGTTCGCATTAGTTTAATGTAGGTCCCATTTATTTGAGCAAAATATAATAAGCACACGCAAGTTAATGCGCGAAAGCTAGGTCTAAGCCCACACGGGATATTGCACCAATCAATTGCGGAAAGAAATTGAAAAATTCAGAAATTGTTCGATTTAAAAAAATTTCGACTTTTTGAAATTTTTTTCATCATTTTCTAAATAAAAGTGTGCTTTCTTTTGATTATTTACTGATAAATTACTTGAAGCCATGTATGGGAGCCACTTTGTGGCTCTGGTATATTTGTCGATATGTCCTGGTGGCGTTTTTTCAAAGTCTGCTAGACGCTCAGGAAGTAATGTCCCAGGAATCGAAAACGCGTTCTTGCTAGCGCTGGGCATTTGCAAAGGAGGTGTTCAACAGATTCCTCGCAGTCTTCGTCTCTGCAGCTTCTGCAGAAGTCATTGTACAGCAGTCCCAGTCTGTTGGCATGTTGACCAATGAGGCAGTGCTCGGTTATGATTATAAGCAACAATAAAAAAAAAAAAAAGCTTGCATTTGATATGAGAATGGATTGTAGATGCTTGGAAGGTAGCCCAATAGACCTTTACTTTGCAGTGAAAAACTGCTCCAATGAATAATTATTAAGATCATATTCATCAGCTGACAGAAATTCAATTAATAATATCAACTTTTTCGTCATTTGCATAATACATTAACGAGGAAAACTTGGATAGGAAATTTTAAGTAGATAGCATGAAAAAGAAGGACTCATTGGTTGCTCGCTAGAAGATGCCGTGATCGAACACTAGCATAAAATCTTTAACATTTCGCAATATTTATTTTGTGCGCTGTTCTCTTAAATTCTAAAGAAAGCAGCATTTCAGTGCACTCCTTTCAAAGGCAGCCATTTCAAGGACCTGAAAAAGCAGCTACGCTAAATCAGCAAATAAAGTGCAAGCGTAAGTTGCTAAGAAATTCACACTCAATTTAGTTGATACATTTTCGCCAATGCCAACCCCACATGTCCTTTGATTTGTTGTCTACAAAGTGATGGCAAATTAATTGGAACCGCGTTTTTGTTGTTGCTGCAAGTCAAATGCGCCTTTTTCAGCAAAGCAAAGGTTGTGCTCAAACGCTGCTGAGATTTTTTTTGTGCAACGTGCAATTTCAATCGATTCCCTTTAGTCGCTTTAAGTCGATTGCCGGCTTTTTATGCTGCCTTGCCATGTCGATAGAAATTATTTGCGACAGAACTCCACTTGTGGTGCCTTGTTGAGCATGTCTGCCCATAAATTGTCAAAATCAGCTATCATGGCAATAAATCGTAGCCGCACAACAAAGCAAACCGCAATGCGGATTTCCTGTAAAACGAGCTGGTGGATTGCACGGCTTGATGCAGCTTATGAAAGTTGCATCGGTTTTGGCGGATGCAGGTGCGGAAGCAACGAATATCATGGAAGTGTAGTACGAGCGCGCGGATCAGAGAGTAGTGCAGGGAAGTACTCAGAAATGCAACGTATTATTCTGTTGGAAAAGAGTAGAAAAATAATGGAAACAAGAGAATTTCTAAATGCCATAAATTCAATGGTTTTGAAATGAGTTATGGAGCAACTGATTGTGAGAGTAGTAAAAAAAACCACTTGATAGTGACATTAAAATGCATTAATTCTGCTTTTACTATCTTCTTTTACTGGAGCTATCAGCTGCAGGAAATGCAAAGAAGCGGATAGCAGCAAGACCTTGGAACACATACCTACTAAGCTCCTGCCCCGCCATCGCACTAGAACTCGTCTGACTTGTTTACGAGCGCCTGTCTTTTCAGAAACTAGGTATCAATCCGCTTTGGAAATTTGTAAAACACACCAAAATTCTGACACATCATTCCTAAATGGAACTCTAACTGGCATCACCAAGGACCTAACAGGATCTACGGGTGGCATTTTTAGGCAGCCAGCTTAAGCTTACCTAACCTTCTTTTAGTATTTATGTTCCTTTTACTCTCACTTTGTCTGCTTCACCTTTTAATCTTTTCACTGGTACGTCTTCCTCTAGCAGTAGTTTAGATTATATTGAAGTTGAAGCGGAGATCTAGGTCGCCTAGGCAGCATAAAAGTCTTTGCATGTCCCCATGGGTATGATGGGTCTGATGTTTTAAGAGCTTTTTTACACACTTAAAATTTTTCGCCCGATTTTCTTCATATCGCTCTGACTTTACAATTGTTAACGCCTATTTTAGTGAACTAAGTCCGGCAATTTGGTTGTCTTGCATCAGCAGAAATAACTGCAATGACCTATCTCAGTTAGTGAAAAGGCAACAAAGGCCTTTCTATTTAGATATATGACAATTGCGAACGACAATGGCGCTGTGCAATTTTCTCACCCACACTCAATTACGGCAAAAGCAAACAAATTGCTCTACCGCCTACTCCGCCGCTGAGCAGCAGGCCAGAGTTGCAAATATGCGCAGCCGCTATGATGTAAGCCGCTTAAGGGATTTGCTCAGCTGCAACTGCGACGGCTGCAAATGCTTTCAGTCAGCTGCAAGGCTTTTTACGATGGCCAACTTCATGGAAATGGTCATTTCCGTGTCGCCGCTTTTGCATGTGTGTATGTATGAGTGTGTGTATGTGTGCGTGCTAATTACACTTTCATGCTGCTTTGTTCACACGCTAAATGCGCTTAATTCGTGTTGTGTTGGTTGCTTCTGATTAATGGCTTTGCCGCCTTACATTGGCACGTCATTTGCTCAGCTTTCATTCGAATAATGTTGGAATTTAAATGTAGAATTTTGTAAAAGCGCAAATTAACTACAAACATTATACAAATCACATTTGAATGACTTGTTGTATTTTGCTTGATTCATACGAAAAGTTTTTTTTTAATGAGCATAAGCTTGAAGAAACTTCAGGCCGTTGCGTTGTGCATTCAATAGCACCTTCATTGCCATTCCTTTAATAGTTTGGAGCAACTTTCGCTGGACCATGAACATTTCAGCAATGGCTGAATGTAAAAGTTTTGCAGCCTTTGGCATTAACTCGCTAACTTATACACAACGCTTTAGAACTGAAGCATTTTTAAACGTTTCTTCGTGCAGCCGTCGGCAAGGATGTGCCTTTTTCGCAGTTAAGAAAACAGAAATTAAATTATGTTCAAAGTTGGCCAACACAAAATGCGAAAAGTTTTGTCAGGCCTTCCGGCTGAACGATAGTCGACAGTTGTTAAGCATGAATTCGTTAATAGTTTTCAAATAGGCATTCTATTTTCAATAGTTGTAAAATTTGCTTGAAGGACTGCTTCTTCTTCTTCTTATGCATAATTTCCGCAAATACATCAAAAAGGTAAGCCAGTTTTAATTGCTGAAACATCTGCATAAGCTGAGTGCAACACTTACGCGCACATATGCATGTCTACATATATGTCTGTGCTGTGTGTGTATGTGCTCAAGGACCTTTCGAATGATTGCACATGGCACATATTCACAGTCGACAATTTTGTATTGTTCATGGCAAAAGCGAGAGCCTTCTATTGTTAGTGTTTGCTTAGTATTTACGTGGCATTTATAAGCATGTCTATGCCTGCATACCCAAGCATTCTTACATGCCCGAAATCCTGTGATTAAAGTGGTAAAAAAATATTAGGAATTTGTAAATGTTTTTAGAAGAACATTTTTATATTTATTGCTATATTACAATTAGAGTATGCACTCTTTTCAATTGGTTTTCTGCAATATTTTCATGGTATTTATATAAAAATGGAAATGTGTATACTTTTTTCTCATATTGGTTTACGATTTAATCTTCAGTTCAGTACATGTGAACAACTTTTGTTCATGGCATGCGTATTAATTTCATTAAATTATTAAGAATAATAACAATTTAATGGAAAAGATCTTGAGAACTGTGAAAATTGTTGAATATTGCTCATGGGCAACAATTCAGAATTTCTGTATTTAAATTGTGGCAGGCATAGTTCACAATTCAGATTCTTTTAAAATATAAAATTTTTCGTTTTACTGAAAATTCTTAATTGCACACTTCTATAAAAATGTTGAAACATTACTAGGTATGTAATTCGTAGTTGCTTTCTTTACACCATTATAGACGGACATACCTTTTCCATATGTTTGGCTTTATACTACAAAAAAGTTGATTTTGTAATCATATTTTAACACAGAAAGCAAGCGCTTAAAATATTTCGATTTCAATGAAAAGTTGCCGAGATTGACAGCCCTAGCACACACACACAGGGAAATACTTAAGTATGGAGATATTCCCTGCATGCGCAACAGATATTGTTGAAGCGCGTTAACTGCAAGCAGCGCGGGTTTCACGTTTTTCTCAATTTAAGTGTGCATGTGTGTGTGTGCTCTTTTTTGCATGTAAGTATGTAACCCTACACTGCATAGGTGTATATGTGTTAGTGTGCGTTGAGTTATCACAGAGCATCCTTGCATTTGCTGCGCTCATTTGCTTAAAGCAGTTAGTTTAATGACGTGTTGCCGGGAATTACTGAACTTTAGTGCACAATTTTTGCATGTCCTTGTTTGTCCTTGATGCGCCAAAGTTGTAGCTTAAGCACGTAAGTTAGACGCATGCCATGCCTTGCGCTACGCACCACACGTCGTATGAGTGCTTTCTGTTATTTTTTTTTCCCTTAAGACAATTCATCGTTTGCATCAAGTTGATGCATAAAATGCAATGGCTGGAGTTAAGAGCAATGCAAGAGCAAGAGAAAGTTGCGATTATGCAATGTCAATGAAAAGAAATTTCATGTTAAATTTTTCGTCAAGCAAATGTGGCTATAAAAAAATTCTGTGGGGTTGAAGTAAATGTTAGCTGGTAAGCATTACTTTTATGGTTTTGAGTAAATTGCTTTTAGAGGCTTATCTTCAGATATTACTTATCTTGCCAAGCATGCATTTTTCTCAAAAGTGGTATTAAAGCGATTTTCTCGTTCCCAATTCATGCTTATTTTGATACCCTTCTTTGAAAAACACAGGGAGAGAGGGAGAGAACGAGACTCTGCCTGAGTATGTGTGTGGAAGAGAGAAAGTGAGTGAGAGAGAGAGAGAGAGAGAGAGAGAGAGATAGGGAAGCTGTGAGTGTGTTAAAGAGAGCTAAATTCAGTAGCAGCTGCCACAAAACAAAAATATTTCCAATCCAAAATAGTTTCAATTGAAAGTAAATATAAATTGTACAAAAAAAAACCACAAAATATAAAAAACTTATGAAAATATCTCTTTAAAGATTTGTTTTATGATATTTCATTGCAGTATTTTATTAGAAAATATTTGAAAGAAAATCTTGCATACTAAAATTTTATTTCAGTTAAAAACTAAATTGTGTGCAATGTTGTTGTACGGTAGCAGGGAGCGAAGGTGGAGGAAGCAGCAAGCATAGTTACAGTTACAGTTCATGTTGCGAGAGGGGAGGTGGCATGAAGTGAAATGTAAATGCAGAGCATTGAGTCAACAAGAGTCAGCAGATATGTTGCTGCTGTGCAAGAAGCACACATACATATACACACCCTGTGAGTGTGAAAGTGCTTGTTAAAGTGCAGCTGTGTGTGGCATGCAGCGCTCGATATTTGGCAAATGCCTGCAGCTGTCTGCTGTGGCATGAATGCCAAATGTTGCCAGTGCAGCGCAATCGAGAAGAGTCGAATGTTTGCGAATTAGTGCCATGAATTTTGGCCACTTGTCAAACACACACACACACAGCAAATTGCTGGGATGAAGCTATCCACGCTGTTTGTGTTGCTGTTACTTACAGCATTTGCATGTTTGGCTAGCAATTTCCCGCTCGCAATTGGCAAGTACAGCAGCAATGGCCCTTGAGTGCTCTAACTAATGCGCTAATTAAGCTCAATTGTTTTGGTTATTTGCATTTAAAATTTTGCTGCTGTTTAAACGCGTGCGGATGTAAACAGTTTTTATTTTGGAAAAAAAAACAAAAGAAAGCAATATCGGTTTTGAAATTACAAATTTATTGATTGGAAAACCACAGAGGTGTGATGTTGCCGGCGCAGCGCTTTCTTGTAGAGTGAGTACGGCCACTTTGCAGAAGAGCAGGAAACCCATTCACTGTGGTTGGGACCTGCACAGTGGGCAGATCTGACTTAATCAGCTGCCATCTCGCAAAATTTCCTATCGGAATTAGTTATCGAAAAAAATCAATATACTTAATGTTTGGAGATATAAAAAATTTGGCATGACATCGATTTCAAAAGAGATAGGCACTAGAAAACTGACTATATGAGAAAAAAACATTGTAGCTTTTGTCCTACTAATTCCAAATAAACACATTGAAATTTAATTTCCGATCTCTTTAGATTGACACCGAATGCAAGCAATAACAAACGAGAATAGTTGCAAAAATATTTAGAGCACATTTTGGTTAAAATTTTATAAATATCAACCATTTGTGCTTAATTAAATTCATTATTAAATATGCACTTACTATTTAATATATAAGACAATTGAGTTAAAAACCGCTGCACCCTATTTTTTGCATAAAATGTACAAATACATAATTTTTATTGTTTAATACTATGTATTATAATACGAATATCCCCAATATCAATATCAATAAAGTTTTCAAATGAGTTTTCCCTCAAATTTTATGAATGCATTAAAAATCAATTTCCACTCAAAATCAATAAATTTCATTTGACATTGAAATCGATGTGAATGACCGATTTAGGAAATTCAAATCCTAAAGCGTTCGAATTGAAGCAGCACATTTTGGGCTCCGACTCAGACTCCAAAGAGCAAGGGGGCAGACGCTGGAATTGCTAAATTCGCATTTGCCAGACGCGTCGTGTGAACTGTCAAAAACGGCAAATAAACTTTGATGAAAAGTTGCTAAAGGTCGGCAAGCCACACAAAAAACATTTAAGTATCACCCACGTGTGGGTATGCGGTGAGCTTAGCGTAGACGCACACACATACACTCTCGCACAAAGTAGACACAGACACAATGATGACATGGCTTGTAATTGAAACAAGTTGGCAGCCACAAGCACTCACACACATTAACGCGCACGTGTGCAAAGGTCTGAAAACGAAATTTTAACACTTATTAAGCGTGAAGCTGCTAGTAGGGAGGGGGTTGGGGTGGAGTGGCAGGTGGTTGGAATGTCAAGCCTTTGTTTTTGTAGCTGCTAATATAAAATTGTACATCGATTTTTAGCATTTATTGTAGGGCACCTCTCAAACTCAACATGCATTTAAGGGTTCCAAGGGGTTGAAAGGGAGTAAGTGTCAGTCAAGCAGTCAATTGTTTACATACCCACGATATTTCAAAAGGCGTCACTTGCAGAAGTGCTGCTGCCCACGAGGCTACCAGCCGAACGTAAGCAAATCTTACTATAAAAACGACATGACAGCTGCAGCTGCCAGAGAAAGGAAGAGCTGCAGAGACTTGGTGCATGATTTCGGCTACTGCAACAGAATATGGTTATAGTGGATGTCTAAGACATAGCTGAGCTACCGGAAAGACAAACTTAGGCGCTCTGTGATATCGCGGCATGGATTTAGCAAACTGCTTTCAAAGCAAAGTTTGGCTCAAGCCATTTAAATAATTTTAATCTCAATTGTTTAAGAATGAGAGCAATGACAGATTGCAATCACACTTAGTATTTATTACTAAAAGAGCCATAGAGTATCTACTATTCCGACAAAATTTAAAGATATGCGCATTTATTGCAACTCAACTTTATCATTTTATCTCATATATATTTTGAAAACTAATTTTGCTTTCGAAAATTGATTATTCGAGGGGGGTATGCTTCCAAGAGCTGCAAGCACAAAGGCTTTATCACATTTTCTAAGTATTCTTTCGAAAGTCCATATCAGATTTTCTTTCCTCTGAATGAACACATGACATTCTATTTTCATATGAAATTTTTAGAAATCATTTGTGTATCTGTAGGGTGAATAAGCAATCTGCACAATGAATTATCACGCACTTATATAGTGGCAAAGTCCAGAGGCAACAGCCGGAAATTTGAATTTTATTTGAAACTGTTCGTAATGAGTTGCCCCTGGTGAGTGCCTGTGGCGTGCGGCGTGCTTTGTGCAACACGATGCATAAATCAAAGTGGTTTGCGAGTTACCTGCCATTTTTGAGCACAGAGAGTGCTTCAGCATGGAAGCACATGAAACGGGCATTTTAAATTGATGTGCGCTCTTGTATGCCTTCATGCTGTCGTTGTCGTTGTCTAACTTTTACACAAAAAATGTGTAATTCCATTCTTTGTGCTTCTCACACACAGTTTTAATTGTTTGAAATAAGCCACATTTTCAGAAAATGTTCACACAAAAAGTTTATAAAATTTATAAAAAAAAATTTCAGCACAAATGCACTTGCTGAATTTTATATGAGCGGCACGTACAAAGGCCATATTTCGCAGAAGTTTGTTGGAGTTAATAAAAGCGCATATGAAACCATATAAATGCATGCAATTTCCAAAAGTTTTTTCATTTCAAGGTTTTCACTTTGGTCTGCAGAGTTTTGCATTTAAAATTAAATTTGAGAAAAAAACGAATTTTACTTATTTTATGATTTGTCTAAATGGAACTTTTTCGCAATTCTTTTAAGTGAAAGCGAAGTTGCTACTTTTTTGACACACACGCTTTCATGGCCTTTTGCTAGATACCCAGCCGGAAGTGGCGCTTTAATGACAGCGCCAAGCATGACATCCCTCATGATTTAGGTGTGCTTCCTGTCAGCAGTTTCAGCTTACATTTACGACGCTTCATTACTTTTTATTTGATAGTGAACTTTCGATTGCATAAATTGACAATTATTTAAATGTCAACACAGATTTCTGATTCGTCCTGCTTGCAACATCGATGCTGGTTGCTGGTTGCATATAATTTCCAACTGGGTAATTGCCTTATTGCTCTAACTTAGTATCAACATTCGTGTGTACTTAGCCTACAGCCATCGAAATACCAAACACTTCGCTCAGAGTGAGAAGAGTCCAAAACCTGCCCCTTTCCAATGTGACTGATAATAGCAGTCGCTGCTCACAGCCTTAGTCAACTTGTTGTTGTTATTAGAGCCAGCGTAAGTTATTAATGCCCATGGGTACCAACAACGATCTACCGCAGTAAATTAATGGGGCTTCATGCGGCCATGAACCGTATTGATGGCGTATCAGTCCATTTATGGCCCTATATAAGCAACAACAGCTGCAAATATTTGCTGAACCGCAAGCGATGCAGCTACATTCGAGTGCTGATTAGCGCGCATAATTAGCGTGAAGGACATGCATTTGTGTGTGTTTGTGTATGCATACATGTACATATCTATGTGCATATGTAGATGTGGGTAAATTACTCGCAGCGAAATGACTGATGTGTAAACATATTCTGACGTAATACAGCAACTTCAGAGCAGTTACCAAAATATACGCACACATGCATGCAAGTAATTATAACATAAAATGCACACGCACACACACACACACATAAACTGTAGCAGAGACAAACAGTTAAAGCCAAAATTAATGGGAATAGTAGCGTTTACGTTTGGGCGTGACATTAATCTTCGCACCTGAAGCGGAACTCAACACAAATTTCAAATGTAAACTTGATGATATGCATTAATAATTAATTAATAAGGGCAGTATCGCACTGTCAAATAATAGTCTTGATTATATAAACGAAAATCAAAATTATGTTTAGAACAGGCTGTTGCAGTTCTACGCTTCACGCTCTCTTCAGGCGCCCCTGCTTTGCACGCGCCTTCTCTAGCCTCAGGTTTAAAGCTAAGCTAGAGCTTTTCCACTCGGTCGCTCCAGCGGAGATTCGGTCTTCCTCTTTTGCGATGGCCATTAACAATCGCATTGAATACCTTTTTTCCTTGACTCAGCGGAGTCGCTTTATTTGCACTCATGTCTGTCTACAGCTCTTGGTTAATTTCGATAATATTGTCAACGCCAACGCGAGCTGAGCCATTTATAGCTTGCGAATCCTAAGAGCAGCTTCCTTTACTTTTATCAGTTCACATGCTTAGGCGGCATACAGAAGAAGAGACAGTCGTCGGCCGAGAAAGCGCACTACTTCTGCCTACTGAGCCCAAAGTAGCAGAGGTTATTTCTCGCTTGATCTCAAGTCTGACTTTGTTGGTGTTGTTGCTGGCGCTGCCAAGTTGGACGAAATCCTTGACTACGACGTAGGCCTAGTTGCCAACAGTAACGTGATGTCTAAGATGCCGCAACTCTTCGATGCCCGATGATCACTGAATTTTTTAAAGAATTGCTCTACACTTCGAAGAGACTAAATATTTGCAAAAATATTTATGGGAAAAAAATTTTAGGTTATTAATTGATATATTTAGTTGATGAAAAAATTTATAAAATTAGCTATAATTTTCTCATAAAAAAGTCGATATTCCGATAGAGCTTCCGGGTTGAAAATGCCAGCACTTGAAGTGGTTGCTCGTTACTGCAAGATAATAATATTTCCAATAAAAATTTGATATTATTTCTTTACAAGTTTGCACAATTTAATAACAGATATTTTATTTATTTTATTGAGGTTTAAAAAAAATTGCATCATTTACCTATGCTTAACTGCAACTTTTCAAATGTTAATGAGCGGCATAGTATATTTTCTTCTGCCAGAATATTGACAGTTCGCTGAAGGCGACGCAATGTACGTGCATATGTGCCAGCCCTTAGGAGCAGAGCAGAGCAGTTGGCTGTGGGCAATAAGATTTCGTTGCCGGTGTTTATGTAGCAGCAGAAAGTACATTGACATCTGCTGTCAATGGGCCACAAAATGTTGGCACGGCAAACAAATATCAGCTTATAAACAAGGCTGCAAGGCGGCAGGATATGCCATCGAAATCAGGCTGCTTAAATAAGGCAGCAAAGTGCTTATATTATGTGATAACGAGAAATATGTTGACTTGTGTGTGTATGTGTGTGTGCTCGTCCTTTATACGGCTATAATATCACAGCACGTTTGCAGCAAATATGAAAATCACGTTAGCAACCTTTTTTTATAGCCACGTGACCTCGTTTAATTGCCGGTTGCCAGTTTCCGGTTGGCTTTTGATAACTACCACGCTAAATCGGCTAATTGCAAGTTTCCTCATTTAGCAAATTCGATTGTAATATTTTGTGGCGTTGGCTTTTTTTGTGAATTTTAAATAAAAAAGAACTACAAAAAATTTCTGTTTTTCATGCAAATTTGAAAGTCGAGCCTTTTATTGTTTTGCTTTGCTTTTTGCGAATTTTTAAAGCATTTGATACTTGCTAAATTTGATTGCAAAAATTATATTCCATAAATTTTTAGGCAACGATAACTTTTAGCAGCAAAATTTTTTCCCGAAAAGTAGTAAGCAGTTTTAAAAGATAAGCAGTAAGATAAGTTAAAAGTTCAAAAATTTATTCAAAATTTCAAAGTTTTTATAGAAATGTAATAATTTAAAATAAGTGAAATCTGACCAAGAAAACTTTGGCAACTCTGCCGCTTATTAGGGTGCAACCCTGTGCAGCTGGTTGTAAACTAAAGATATAGCAAGAGAAACGCACTCCCTCCTCTTCCGTCGTTTCTCTAAATTTGTTTGCACAAAACACTTTGGGAATCATTGCAATATAGCAATTCAATTAAGCGGAAACTAATTAAAATTGTGTTTAATTTACATTTTAACACTGCAATTTTAGTTTTTAATAAATAGTTTTTCTGATAAATTTCAACCAATTTTTCCATGCAAATATTATGCACTTTTCAACTGATATGCAAATCTATTTACACCTACACACTAAACAGAAAATTGCTTATCTTATTTAAAAAGCGATTTGGTTTTAATCAAATTTTGCCCGAGTAAATATTAATATTTAATTTCGAATAGTTTGTACTAATTTGTTAGCTTTTCAATAGAAATAAAAGCGGAATAATTGATATTTACATACAGTTGTTGCTGCAATATAGTACAAAATAAATAGCAACAGCAACCAACTTTTTTGATTGGCTCAAAATTAAAATTAAAATTCTTCAAATGAACGAATTTGTATAAAATTTGCACTAAAATGCAATGCATAAAATGTTTTGCATAAATAGAAATTAAATGACAATTGGTGAGTTTTAAGTTTGCCGGTAAGGATAATCCAGCATAGGAACATTAAATGTGCATTTTTCCTATCTGCTGCTGGCACTACCTAAATTTTTCTTTTTTTCTTAGAAAAAGGTTCTTTTACATGGGTCCCAAACCTAAAGCTGTCTCCAAGAAATTCTTTGTTCCTGCCAATATGCATAAATCAAGAGCAGACACGTGTTTACAATGGATTTTGATGTTTATACCGCTAATTCTATGAGAGAAAAATAGACTAAACAAAATTTCACACGATAATCGAGTGTGCCTTATGAATAAGCTATGAATAGTTACAATGAAAAAAAATTCTTATATCCTCAAAGTAGAAAATATCTATGATTTTAGCAATTGTTTGACTAATCCTCAATCTGGAACTTTTGCAATTTCGCCCATCTCTCAGCGAGGATTCGGAACCATTAGGCAATTCAATCAGAGCTCAAATCAGGAATTTAACTTTAAATTGGCAGACGCAGTGCTATTTCCCTGCTGTCATTATTTTACAACCTGTTATATTAAGCTTTCAGTTTGCTAAGAAATTCCATAGAAATATTTCATTCGAGTGTGGGACGGATTAGTCTAAGGGAAACGCGGTCGCCCGTCTTTCAGAAACTAGCTACAAATCTCAGCGATCAGCGAATTTAATGCTTACAAATGGCAGAGTGCCTGTGGAAGGAGTGCTTTTGTGAATTGCATTATAAGAAAGGACAACATTTTGCGGTTGCGGAATGTTAACGAGCACATTAATTTGAGTGTGGCTGAAGCCGAAGCTGGAAATGCAATTAAGACAACACTTAAGCCATTAGGGCAAGTGCGGGTGGGTAATTTCTTTTGTCAATTTGGCTGTTATTTGTCAGGCTTGAGTGCCGAAGCGGCAAGCCATTTAACAGCCTTGGCTTGCGCAGACGTAACATATAAAATGTAGATGTAGTGGAAATTCAAAGCAATCTTCGCTGACATTTGAAGAAATGCTGTGACTGCGAGAGGGAATGAAATGAAAGTTGCTAAAAGCAAACCAAACTTGTTTGCATATTAAATGGAACTGTAATATTGGTTTTGAAAAATGCAAACAATTTGGTTCTACTTTATTGGACAAATTTATGTTTGCATTTTTTAAGCTTGGGAAAATAAAATTGCTTGTAGCAATGGAAGCAAAAAAATTGACTAAAAATCGTCTTAATTTGCAGACATTTTGCAATTACAGCAGAATTTACGAAATGCGATAAGGCAGTAACTAGTTAGAGAGAGAGAGAGAGCAAGACATCAGACATCAAGCCGCAACAACAACAAAACGATTATTTAATGCCACTTCATGACAGTGAAAAAGCTTATAAGAATTGTTCGATCGAGCATGAAATGTAAACAATTTGCTGTAAAAGCGCCACTGACAGTCAGAGCATTTACACATACTATGATAGAATGGCGCACGTGTATTAGTGTAAACTGCTGAATGACCTTAAGCGTTGAGCAACAAAGCGGCAAATACGAGTCGAATTTGACATGTTTGTTTTGTGCGCTTGAGTGGATATGAATATTGTGCGTGTGTGTGTGTGTGTGTGAGTGTTAGGCTGAAAGAAGTTGCCAAGCGAATTTCCTCTGGTGACGTTGGTTGATGTCAAATAGCACGTCATTAACACTTGGCCATCAGCAATCTTCTTTGTTAACACCGGCGGCCTTGAGTGATGTCAATTTTGGTTTGAATTAGGAAAGAACAATCCCAAAGTACCTAATTCGCCCTATCGACCAAGAGAGGAAGTGGGAGAAGTACTATCAGAATTTAAATGCTTTGTATATTTTGGTGTACAAATGCATTAATTTTGCATGAAATTGAAGGCTTTATTTAGCCTATTTAGTTGGAATGATCCGATTTAGGTTCATGTGGGCAATCGAAACAGTGCTTACATGATAGTCGGACTCGACAAGTTACATGATTTTATCCGCATCTATAAGATCAATCTCGCCAATGTGAAAATTCCTTCCACATTAATACCAGAATTTATGCCATTTAAAGCGTTCAGCAAGCATCGTGCCCTACCTCAGTATTTCCGATGCCAGCTATTTTAGGACAACTGCCTATAAATTATATTTAAATCTACTGTAAATGCAAAATCATTTTATTTAAAGGAATTAATTGCAGAATTTTATTCTGAACTTGCAATTTAACCAACAAAAAAAGCGAAATGATTAATTGTTGATTGCAGCCCGTTTGTATGCAAGCGAGAGTATGATAATAGCCCATATAAAAAAGAACAACATCATCATCCATGATGCAGCTGACGATGTAATAATTTTACAAGTTGAATTTGCTTGCACCCAATAAGCATTGAAACAAGCGCTTGACATATTTCAGCTGACAAAGTTGCATATTAAGCATGCTATTCTGAATTTTTTTTGTATGTGAATTAAGCAATCGTTCCGCTTATTTCCAATCTGTTTTTGTTATTTTTGATTTAAGTTCTCCCAAAGGTTTTTATTTCAAATATGCTTAAAAATACTACCATGTATTGTAGACTTCAAACTGATATTCAGCTATCAAACACACTTGATTTTAGTATTATTCACAATCCAAATTAAATAAGATATTAAATCTTATTATTAAACTTGCTTATGGAATGGCTTTTCAATTGGTATCAAATAAAAATTAAGGCTTGCTATCAAGTTTAATAAAAAACAATTTCTTTCCAAACTGTGTTTCAAGCATAAGAAGAAGAAGATTCAAGCTTGTTTCTAGCTCAATTCAAACGATGTTTCCAAACTTGTTCTGACTTTGCTTTCAATTTGATTTCAAGTTAAATATTAGTTTAAACTTTTGAAACTTGTTTGTTTTATGTTTACCATAGAAAATTCTTTTCTTAACTTCTCAAGCAACTCGACTACAAGCAATTATGAGTATGTCTCCAACACATATTTTTGCCAGAAGCATGCATTCGAAAGCCTCAAGCATATTGTAGATTAAATTTAAAATTTTTAAAAGAATAATTTGAAACATTTTCGTGCTAATTAGTCAAATAAAAATTTTTTTTGTAAATGAACCGATTCTTATCCTTCGATTGATGCAAATATTTTCATCTAAAATTTCCTAATCGTATTTTTTTAAACCTTTATATACTTTGATATTTGAAATTCTTTAAAAAGGAAATCAAAGCAGAACATTTATAACTAAGTGCGCAATTTCAGTTTATATAGTCTCTAGTTTGATATCAAAACTGGTTTGAAATCAATGACAAATGCTTATTGGGTGGCATTTGTTGTTCATAGTACGTGCATAAATGAATGTATTCAAATGTGTATGCATATGTGCGTTTGCTCATGAAGTGCACAGTATTTACATATATGTATGTGGTTTTATACAACGTATACACTTCACATACAGAAAAGTGCAATAAAATGTTAAATGCATTTTTTTTGTCGCACACTCAACTTTTTTCAATTTGATGTCGTTTTTAAGCATGTTTGTAATTGCAAATGCATCAAATTGTAGCACACACAACAACAACAACAGCACCAGAGATTCTTCTTTATATGTATGTATCTATAGAAATTAAGCGTCACACTGACTCGTGCTTAGTGCCGAAAAATGTTAGCTCTCAATTAATATCACTCATACGCCCCGCGGGCACGGAGCACAACCATCCAATACGCTGTGGAATACGAGAGTAGCAATACCCTGAACTTTGCGCAACTTCAGTGCTGTGCGTTGATGTGGCCATTTTGCGGCTGTCATACGCAGGAGCAGGCACAGACAAGCCTTATTTAATTTTGTTGCCTTTGACGCAGAACGTTTGCTAGGCATTAGATTACAAATTAGCAGTTAATTACATGCCTTTACATGCATGCGCGGGCATACTCACACATGCTCATACCGGAAGATGCGACTCTCTGCGGGCGCTCAACCCAGACCAAAAAGCTATCAATTACTCAACTCGGTGCGTCAATTAAGTGCCTGCGCTTGTGTGTGTGTGTGTGTCTGCGGGCATGCGGTTTTCTTTAGCAATTATGACTTGAAAGAACAAAATTGAAAGCATGTACGAGCGTCAAGTCAGAAGGCGCTTAATAATTAGCAATATCTTTTGATATGCATAGCCTTTGGTTTTAATAAAGATCACGTCGAAAGAAATACAATACAATAAACACATACTGCGGCAAGCAGAAGCCACAACAAGAAATTCGGTTGCCTTTAGCGCTGAATAATTTGGCATTTTGCCGGCGAGACGCTAATGAGCATTGCGTTGCCAAAAATTTCACAATATTGCAAATATTTGGCAAAGTCGCAGAAGCAATTATTACAAATTTATAATGAATTTTATTTTCAAAAGTAAAATTTTGAACTGCCAAATTTAAGCCATATTTATCGTTTTCATTAAACAGTTGAATATTTTGGCTAATGCTGATCTTTCATAGAGAAATATGAGCACTTTGATACAAATTTTGGCAAACTTTCAAGCCAAATTTGCATGTGCTTATTATTTAATTTGGAAATAAATCAAAATTTTCTTAAAGAAACGCTCGTTTAAATGCGCAATGAATTATTGTCTCTTTTTTAATCGGTATTAAAATATGCGCTGCAATGGCTCAGTGAAGAAATACTCGGTATCTGATGCGAGAAATCGCTGATTCGAAAGCAGACTCATATCATTTTAAAAAAGATCCATTCATATAGGAATATATAATATGTAATACATTTTCTGCATGAGCTACTTTTGCCTTTGACCCTGCTGTGATGTGCTTTGAGCAAAGGCTCTTGGCTTTCAATCCACTTGAATTCGAGTTTGCCATGTCTATGAGCTACAAGCTCATTAAAAACCCTTAACTGGCGAACTGGGACTCATTAAAATCCCAAATTGATGTACAGGGATCAGCTGATTTATTGCTAAAGCCATTTTAAGGGTCAATAAATTAATTCTTATTTTTTACTGAGGAGCCGCACTACATTCTCACCTGCAATTGACACGCACGCATGCCGTGTGCACCTATATGTGTGTATGTGTGTGATGCTGACTTTTATAGCTCATGCTCGAACGCATTGACATATTCTTGCTGTTGAAATGTTTCCTGCTCTGCCATTTCCGTTTGCGCTCGTGTGCGCATTTATGGTAGTATGCGCGTATGTGAGTGCGACTACTTGTGGACCACACGGCATACTTCTTGCGTGACTGGTAACACACATGCACAGCAGCGTGTGTATGAGCTTTTGAGATTTGCCCCCCTCATTGTTAGCAGCAACCTTGCTGACATTCCAGCCACTCTGCGCCTTTCGCAAATGATGCTCACGCTCGCTCATTTGCATGCTTGATGTCTTCTGGTTGAGTGAAAATCTATGCCAAGGGAGATACGAATTCAAGTGTCACTCGATAATGATGAAGCTATTTAATCACATTTTAGGCTGTGCCTGTGAAGGCATTAAAAGAACGATAAATAAATTCCTTGAGTTTGAAGAACTGCCTGAAAAATGCTTTTAATGAGCGAACATTTTTAAAGCTAAAATAAATATAATGATTGAAAAAATTATTCATAATATGGAATCTGCTAAAAGCTCATAATTGCAAGTTCAGTAGGGTCTGTCTGGAGGACTTTAAGTTTTATTACGAATAAAAGAATATTTTCGAAAGTTGACATTATGATAAAATATCGTCTGCATATGGAAGAAGATTTTCTTGATTTGATTTGTATGATCGATTGGTTATTTGGTTTATCCTGTTTTTTTCCGTTATTTTTCATATAAAAATGCTTGATATTTGGTATCACGAAAATGTAAGTGAGAGTGGGGAACACGTTCCTGCTCCCCCCGCTCCGTTTTACTTGCGAACATGCATGCTTCATTGCTTTGCTACTACGCAATTAGCTTTACACTTCACAATTTCACTTCCATGGCAATACGGATATATGGGAAACATGCCGTGACGTAAACGCATGTCGTAGCCACGACCGTCAGCGATACCACACACGCGCAGCATGTTAAGTTTAGGCGGCAACCGCAGCGATTCTAAACAGTTTTAATTACCATTTCCCATTTAGGGGTGGAGTCCTGCGGAAAGCCCACGTGTATTGCCACTGAGATGAAAACCATTATCAAAATGATCCCATAGGATGTGAAAAGGAATGGGCAATGGAATGCTGCGTTGTGTGGCTGAGTGTTCGGTTGCTGCTACATCAAAGCGCCAGTATGTACATATGTATGTATGCATATGTGTGAACATGAGTGTGGCTGCGTAAATAACAATTTGCAATAATTTGAGGGCTTTTTTCTTCTCTGCCGCAAAAATTGCAAGCTCAACTTATGAAAAAATTTACTGCTCTGACGTTGTTAGAAGCTAATGAAAACGTGTTCAGCAAGCATGTCAAAATAGCGGAGGTTTCGGTTCAAGCTCGAGTTTTAAAGCTCATATTCTTAAGATCTAAATTTGCATATAGCGTAACTGCAATGATAAATTATATGTATATTTTGTCATTGGTGCACAGCTGTAAATGCAACTGTCTTTTGTTATGGTGTAGAACAGGAATGACTAACCCAAATGACCTCGCGGGCCGCAAATATGGAAAATTTTCGGAAATGTCCATTAGATTGGCAGGACTAAATGTTCAAGGCGAGTCCCGGGTTCGCCGCTTCTGGTGTATAACTTTAAACGCACCTTTCTTTTTTTGCTATAGTCTATACACATATGAGCAGGAAGTGGAAGTAGCACTAGCTCAGCTTCTAACCAGGGTCTGAAGAAGCAAGGTCGCCTGGAGAGAGCTGTTACAGCTGTTAATGGTCTCATAAGTGAGTTAGTACTATATACGAGCATATATTTGTGTGAAACGCTGTCCTAGAACTGCCAGTTTATTCGAACGAAATACTCGTTCTAAACACTGAAGCACGCTTTCAGCAGCCAACTTCTGCCATGGCGTATTGTGGCTGCAATTAAATTACGTGCAAGATCTTTTGCAGCTACCAAATACGTACTGTTACACTAAGTGCCAAAGTTAATGTCAATTACGTGGAAGCAGTGTAAGAGGCAAAGTGCCAAGAAGCTGCGCATACTCTGCGAAGTATTAAGGTGCAGCGAGCGGCGAAACTCCAACTCAAGTTGCTGGTTCGCTTTTGTGAAGGAGTTAAGAAATTTGCTTGGCAAGACAATTTGGCGAATTTAATTAGAACAAATCGAAAATTAATTGCTGTTTTTTGAAGTGCACTAGTATTAATTGAGAATTTTGTATCATTATATTCTAATTTCTTTGACATTGATGGCGAATTCGTTTGAAAAGTATACCTTCAAGGGCACCGTTTAAAGCAAGATTTTGCCAGACAATGGAGAAAGCGAGAACGCCGTAGCAGATCTGGTGCATGAGCTCGAAGCCGATAATAGGAAAGCAAGTAGCTAAGTAATATTTGCGAGAAATTTTGCTAGTAGCAATATTTTTCTTCAATAGCAAGTAAAACAATAGGTGGCTCAGTGGACAAGTGCTTGGTTGCTAATGCCGCAGGCCTGGGTTCGAATCTCAGCCGGCTCCTCAACACATCTCATTAAAAGAGAATCCTCGTGATGAATTGACAATTCTCCGAGAGTATTCTTTGCCATGAATACTTCTCAACCCATTCGGTTTCAGTTATTTGTAGGTCCCGTTAAATTATGCAGAAATATAACAAGCACATGCTAGTTAATGCGAGAAAACCAGACCTGAGCCATAAATAATTTATAAAATTAAATTATATTTATAAAATTAAATTATTTATTATTCTAGTATATTTTACAGTTACAAATCAGCAGTTAAATACGGAAGTGTGAACTGTCGAACGCAACCAACCAAATGTAAATCTTAATAACTGTTATTGTTATTGTTTTTTCTGCGAAATAATTCAATTAACAGCGCCACAAAAGACAACAACAGAAGAGCGCCGTCACTGCTGATGACTTTGGCAGCAAATTGAATGAGGCGAGCAGGCATATTTTTGGGCGCACGAGCTGACGTTTTACTTATGTTCGTGAATCTCTACATATTCATGCTTGCTTATGTTAGATACATTTTTCCAGTCAGCAGTGAAGCAAGTGAGCAGGCAAAAAAGAAGCAAAGCACACAATTGAATTCAAAGTGATTGTTGTTGTTTTTTGTTATTATTGTGGAGATGGGCAGCGATGATGTTTACGCTGATGATGATGATGATGATGGGGCATAACAAGGCGAAAGCCAAACGGATGCATACATATACAAACCACCACTACAGACAGATGGACAAAGCGCCACACACCGAAATGACATTTACCAGTGAAATGAAAGAAATTTAGAAACCGGCAGCGGTGGCAGCGTTAAAGCGCACATCAACATAATTTGATTGCATTGCTGTGCGCGAACAATGGCGCGCGACAAGAACAACAAGGCACAACAACAACAAACCAAGCAGCGACACGTACAACAGCAACAGCAGCGAACGCAGCCAAAAAGTTGAGCTATTCGTGTTTTTTAGGACTTGTCGATAGGAAGTATTGTCAAAATATCGAAATTTGTGAAATAAATATAACAAATTTTATGATTTTAATGTTTTTTTTATGCTTGGGCTGAAGCTATTGATATTTTGTCAAATTAGAAAACGTATTGTATTATTTTGTTTACTTAGATAGAAGGATGCTTTTGATGCTGATATTTAAAACGGCAATGCATAAAATGCATTAAATTTTAGCAAAATGAAACAAATAGCAGCCACACATCAATATCGCACATCAATATCATTGTATCGCAAAAATTTTCCTATGCAACAGAGCATGTAGTCAAATACAGTGTCATGCAGAAAAAGTGTATGCATTTTTTTTTTTAAATTTACTGACTTAAAGTTGATTATAATATAATAGAATTTTTGTAAGAACGTTGATTTTTCGAATTCTTGTACTCATAAGCTGTATATTTAATTTCATACTCGAGCATTTCACAACGTTTATCGATATATCGGTTATTGATTGCATATTTCTCAAGAAACATAAACTATAGTAACTATTCAAATCTTACAAATTTTTTTTATTAATATACCTTATCTAATATTGTCTACATAGTCTACAAATTGAGCATTTTGTTCATGTCAGAAACAGCATACTCTACATGTGTATGCAGACAATTTGACACAACACTGTGCAACATAGCTTTAAGGCGCACACGATGACAACTCACAATGGAGGGAGCGCAATGGGATGAGCATGGGGTTGGACATAAGCTTGTTGCTTCTTGTATGTTGTTGTTGTTTTTCGTGCTCTATAGCATGCTGCTGGATAACGTTGCTAAGCATATTTCTATTGTTTTTGTTATTATGTATTGTTGTTGCTGTTACTGAAATCCGGGAAAGTACGCTCCTTTCACATTCCATCTTTGTGTATGTTTTTCTTATGGTTGCTGTGTTTTTGCTACTGTTACAGTTAAAAGCATATTACAGTAGTTTGTTGTTATGGCGTAAAGAAGGAAGGAATCGAGATTACGGTCTGGAAGGAGACAGCTTGCTGCTTACTGCAACAACTTCTTTAACAGTTCCTTTATGCACACATAATTAATGCACAACACGTGTGAATAACTTGAAGGGATGAAGAAGATTGTAGTAGAGTATGAAGAAGTTTCCTTCGCGTATTGTCGACAGCCAATTCGGATTCTTGTATATAAATGCATACATGGTTCTTCTGGAATTTCTAAACAGCAGGCGTCAAATATGCTTTTATCATATAATTATCATGCCAGTTTTAATAACAACAACGATTTCATTAGGTTTCATTTAACAGTCACTGTGATGCGCTGGTATCGACAATACATCCGCTGGATATAGTGCCCAGACATCTAAAGGAAATTACTTCATACCGTTTGAAGCTGCGTATTCATGAGCAGCTGTAAATGCATGCAGAACTACTATCACAATTGATCTTTCAGGCCGCAATGACTAGGAGATTGATTGAACGATACAAATTCAATCGAAATCGATTCAACAGCCGATTCCTGTAAGCCGAAACGAGCGAACGAACGAGCTATGCTTTTTTGCCTCAAACTATATAAAACGAAGCTCATTTCTTGCAAAATTATGTCATACGATTATATCGAATTTAAATAGAATTGAAATAAAGAATCCGGATAAATGTTAGACAAGAGCATTTCATTTCTCCAAAGTTTTAGGCTTACAATATGGTAAATTTTTTTTTAACAATTGTTCAAGACTGTAAGAACTCAATCATGCATGAATAAGAACAATTGTAATTTCAATATCTTAATATATCTTCAATACCTTCAATATCTTTAATATTTGCAATATATATATCAGAAAAGGGTTGTCTTCAGCGCCTTATTTTGAAGGCTTTGCTCATGGCAAATCATTCTCTGAAAGTGTTAATCTTTAAAATGAGAGTTTGCATTCTTTTTCTCTCTCTTCTCTCTCATTACTTTCACTATATTTCAGAATTGGTCTTCTACGAAATTTCCGATTTTGTCGAGCTTCAATAACAATAAAGTGATCAATTGTTTAACATGGAGTCTGCCAAAAACTTAATATCGCCCAAGTCGACTTAGTATACTCTTGCACAGTGGCACTGGAAATGAGTTCTCATTGAAATGTAGTTGAGTTTTGTTTAGAATTACACAAAAATTTGCTAATTTAGATCGAAAACTTTTTAAGACGCCTAAAGGCAGGCAATTAAATTACCAAGGCATGACCTTAATGGCAACGGCGAGGGCGTGACGCAATTAAATGCGGCTGTGCTGTTATTGAGCCATCAAAAGTGTCACACGTGCCCGTGACATTTTGTCAGAAAATGGCTCTTTGTGTTTATTTAATATATGTATTTTTTTGCCAAGTAAACACAACTAGTTACTACATATTACGGGCACTTAGTAACATGTTGTCAAGCATATACATATGTATGCACATATTTTTTTCTTTTATATGGCCTCATATACATGCATATGTATATTCATTTCGTGTGTGCAAATCTGTTGAGCCTGACACTTGTTGACAATTGTGTTATTTCTGGTGCTACGTAATTGTTTTTTTTTTTTTTTGGTGTTTGTTGTTTTCGTTAAACACAAAGCTTTTGAGTATACGAGTGGTTGACAGTTGAAGCACTTATTGCTCTGACATGTTTTCCGATTCAGCGAAGAGGATTAACGTAAATCTCGATTGTTGTATTATATAAGTGAAATTTTGCTATTTAGCAGTTTTATGCTAACGTGGGAAGAAGACGTATTAGCTGACATGAGCGTGTGCGTGTATGCTGTTGCTCTGACAGTTGCTATCAGAGTTGCTATCAGAGCTGCTTTTTGTTAATTTGTTATTGCTTCAAAGTTTCGAGAAGAGGCTATGAAATTTATTTTCACACATACATTTTCATAATTACTTTAGCTTTTATTTGCATTTTTGATTTACATTTCAGTGGAAGCGTGCAATAAATTTCAAACACTCAAGCCTTTCTAAGTGAAATAATTGCTCACAAATAATTTAATGAAATTGAACCAGAACAAGCAAAAATATAATATTCAGAGAAAAAAAAATGATATGCAGTAGTACACTAAGAAAATTTGTCAGCGGGGGGTTATGTCATTTCCGATAAGAATTTATCAATTGATAAGTGGGGCCACCTGTCGTGAGTGCCTGTATACACGACAGCTAGTAAAACAATTAGCAACAATAAAATGCAAAGCAAAGTAAAAAATAAAAAAAAAATTTTTTTTTAATTTGTGGGATTCGAACCCATGACCTGCCGAGTTCAAGCGCGCGGCTCTACCCACTGGGCTACACAGGGCACTCATTGCGTTCGTCTAAAGTCGTAGAAGAAAGAAAGTGGACAGTCTGCAGGCTGAAGGCTGCAGGCTTCAGCAGGCTGCAGGCTGCAGACGCTTTTTAGTCACTCTGCGTTTTATATATAAGATATTGGAAATATTGTATTCAAAATTCGTTGCGAATTAAAACCATTTGGTGCTGATAATGCAAAATTTATGCATTACAAAGAAGTTATTTTTGACAACAACACAGTCAGAATTAAGTTAAGTTTCCATATATTATATTAATAATCAGCGACAATATGCTTCTCGGGCCGCGTTGGCTATGAGACTAGTTCCATACTACGAATACAATCTGCAATCATATTAATAAATATAAAATAAATGCATATTTTTATTTTGGATTCTGCCTGTAATTAATTCTCTTTAAATGCAGCAGGAACGAACCATTAATAAGAGCATAAAGAACAAAAAGTGTACTACGCCTCAAATGCTTTCCTTTGCGTGCTTAAAATTAGCTGATGGCAAATTGTTCATTAATATTTGTTACTTTTCCAGTATAAGGAAAACTTGAGGCGCTTAAGATCCTATACATATACCCTAAAATTTATGTATGTAAGTATGTATTGCATACACAATTTAATATCGCAAACACTGAATGTTTTCATTAATTCAATAAATTGCCATGCTGCGGTTAATAATATTGGCTGGCGCTAACATTTTCCTAACTCAGCTCGAAAACCCTTTTAATTTTGCGTCGTGATTGCTTTGATATGGAAATGAATTGGTGGCAAATTGCTTTTACGAATTTCTACACTCTGCAAAAAATGTCTTATTTTTAATTAGAAATTACATTCAATTTGAAATCTTTAATATCGATTAATCGATTATGTTTTTGAGCATATCATTAAAATATTTCTAGTTTACGTTTCCATTTTATAGTATTTTATTTCAAAGTAGCTATGTTTTATTGGTAAATATAGTTGAAATAGATCGAGTATCTTCCAAGCTCTTAGGCAATCGAAAATGTGTTGGATAATACTCTAAGAAATAATAACATCAAATAATTCTTATGTAATTTAAATAATATCTGGAAACTTGAAAACATATGGGAAATCGCTTTGGTTATTGCGTCATCTCTTCGTAGTTATGATGTCAGCTCGTTCAACTACTTCCAGACAAAAATTTCAAGAGCTTTTAATTTCATAGAAAAACCAATGCCAATAAAAAAAAAGAGCATAGTATTTACAGCGGCAACTGCAAAATATTCAGAATTCGAATTTTAATGAAATTTAAATAATTAATTGCTGCAGTATAGTTTTGTAGTAGCGGCAGAAATTAGATAGAAGTATTTTTATAAGCTTTTACTTTTTTTATTCAGACTATTCAAATAATTAATATTAACAATTGTCAAATATGCATAATTTTATAGTAATGAGACTGAACTGTTCAAGCTATTTGCTTAGCCATACAAAATGAGGCGTTATTGAAATCTTTCTCTTGGTGTATTGCCCAAGGACTAAGCCTACGAAATAGTTGCTTGCTTCGAGCACGTTATGTGAATTCCAAAATATTGCGTACTCTGAGCAATTTAATTAAAAGCAAACGTATCGACTACACACACACACACACAGAGTCACACGTCAACCAAATATGCAATGGCAGCCAAAGACAGGCATACCATTTGCGACGGTCCCAAAACACACGCACATACTAACACAAGCATAATAAATGAATGTGCGTATTATTCATGTAGCTCGTATGTGAGGGTCGCATTTCGTGCGCTGCCGCCGTGATATCACAGCCAGTTGGTAAAATAGCATGACAAGCTCGGCGAGCTAAGACGTAGCTGCTTCTCATGGCTCGACATTGTTGAGGAACATCGCAGTGCGCTAGTCTGAAGCGATTTCGGCTGCCTTGAAGAGGTTAACTGCAGCTAATTTAATGCCTTAATTATTAATCGCAATGCTGAACTTTACTAATCAGTCAATATGAAGGCATGGCCAGCTTCGTCTCAGGCAAGCAGCCGAAACAGCGAGGACACTCATCAGGGCTGCAAACCATTTCTGAACTCACAATCGATCATTCGAAGTTTTAGCGGCATGGAACTGAGCATGAACCGAACGAATCTGATTTTAATTTGTTTCTGCATCAAACTATTTTTTACAAAATTTTTCTTAAAAAAAAACGCATTTGACAAACGAACTTCATTGTGCCTAATCGATTCATTAACCGAACCAATGGAAACTTTTAGGGTGAACCGATTAGAAATGAATTTCTTTTTATTTTGTCGAACCGAATTGAAATCAGAAAAGAATCTTTTTTCTTTTCCTCTGCTCAACAGAATTATTTATTCCTTTTCAGTCTTCAGCTAATAGTTTTCCATTTTCCGAACCACCTTTAAGCCGACTCATCTGAAGTATACTGTTGAACTGTCAAGGAAGGCATTTTTTCTACTACTTCGAATCGATGAAGCTTTTTAACTAAATTATTTTCTTTTTGTGCTTTTTTGATGCAAAAATTTAGTTCGATGTGACAAACCTCAATAAATTGAAAAGTGAGTTTTAAGTTACTTTAAGCTTTTCCCTTTTTACAAAACTTCTTTTAATCTCATTTACACCACATTAACATCAACATAAATTTGAAAAACACTTCATAAAATGTAAGAATAACTTTTTTGAGACAATCGAGTTGTGTGGTAAGCGGCTCTTAAATTGAACCACTACCAAAATCACGCCAACATTTTTCATATGCCTTTAGCCCTGGTCACATGAGTAGCAGCCTTTGTGTGCGTGTCCTTAATACAAAGAGTGTAAAAAGAAGTCGAATAAGTGAATTGTTCCAATGCAATACAATTGGCAATGAAATTATCCATAAAGGCGGAGAAAAGACAAGATGGCATTTCCGTTTTCGTGCTGTCGCCCAAGTCGAAAAATCGATTTTGATTCATGAAGATGAAGATTGAGTTGGCGATTGTGCTTGTGCTTGTGATGGTGATGGCGATGATGATTGTTATAGCTGCACATGTATATGTATATGTATATGTGTGTGTGCCCTGTTGCGTGTTGATGTCTAAAGCCATTTAGTCGCATTGCGTGTCCATGCGAATTAATTACTAATTGGAAAAATCCTTTTTTTGACATCGCAATCGGATTCGCCTAAGCTTTTTGACACTTAAAATGTGTACTCTAAGCTTAGATAACATCAATTTTTTATTCAATTCTTTATTTCGCTAGCTTTCTACATAATCATTTCGCTCTCTATATATTTGCGTTCAATAAATAGTTGGCCTCTTAATAGTTTAAATTTCTTGATTAACAATTCGTTTATTGAACTCATTTCTAATAAAAACCACTCAACACACTCTCAACTACAAGAAAATAAAATAGAAAAGTTTCTTCAATATGGCTTCCATTTCTATATTTCTTTTGCTATGGCAGCACTACACGTCCCTCAATTTATATTGTTCCTGTTCCAATTACGTCAAAATTTGAATTGACGTTAGTTTTTACTCAGCTAAAAGAAACTAAGCGTTCGCTTTCTTTGCAGCTACAATCTATTTTATGTATCGCTACAACTTGTTTCATCGTCCCAATTTCTTGTTGAGTTGCCATTCAACAACATGCTCCAGTCGGCCAGCCCCCCGCCCTGGCATGTCATGCTACCATATATGATGTGTCAAAGTGTACGTAAGACTAGAGCAACTTCAACACTTGAATAGGAAATGGCATGCTCCGCGCCACAGTTCCCGCTCCCTGCGGCATGCTTTGTACACAAATTGATTGCTTGTAAATTTCTTGTTTATTTCATACAAAACGTCTGTTCTACAATTTGTTGTTGTGTTGTGGTGTGGGTTATGGTATCTTGTCTGTAGTTTGCTATTGTATCTGCAACTTTTAAATCTTTGGCATTTTATAGCACACAAATTTTCCACTTTGGAATAGTTTGGCAAACGATTTTGCTTTGTGGTTTCAATGCAAGGCAGCAATTTTAGCATTTGCAAATTTCTTGCACTGCGAGAAAATATGAAAACAGCAAATTTTTGAAAACCACAAATATAAATCTACAACTTATGTGAAATACAGCTGCAATAGCCATATTTTAGAAAGCAAATAGTTTTGCTTGCATTTCGCATGTAGAGACCACATATATCACATATATCATATTTTATTCAAAAAGGCACTTGAGAAAATAAACGTTCATTTTCGTGCAAATGTTGCTTTTAAAGAAGAAGCTTCCATCTAAAATTATGAAATTTAAAAATAAACAGCGAGACATAAAAAGCACAAATTAAAATGATAAGAAACTGTAAAACATAATGCTTTAAAATTTCAACATATAATTTCAATGATTAACAGAAAACTTCCAGCACAGTCGAAAAATGTTATGTCATCGAAATTCTAGCCCTGGTCATCATGATCATCAATTGCTCAAAGTAAGCTTTAACTTTATGAGCAATTCTACTTAAAATTGCTGAATTTAGAGCCTGTGTTGTTCTACAAAGAGAATTAAGTTTTTGCTTATTATTAAAGTGAAATCATGAAGCCAATATTTAACTTGGATTAAGTGTTCATTATATGTAGTATAGTTAGAACATTAAGACTTTAGAATAGTTACTTGTTATGTGGCCAATATAGGCCACTACTCTTGCAGGTTTCTGCTTAACGTAACAGCTCTCTTCAGCTAAGGCTTCTTACACTTGGTCTCTACACCGGCGATTCGGTCTTCCTCTTCTGAATCGACCCTCAATGCTCGCTCGAAGTACTCGCTCGAAGTGCGCGCTTGATGTGGACGCACTTGGTAATGCTCATATAAGAAAATACGACCAGAAAAATTATCTAAGAAGCATGTAAATAAAAGCGTTTTCATTGTGCTTACATTATTTTATGCTTATGGAATTATGTATTTCTTTGGCATGTTGTATTTATTTATTGTCTAAATTTATGTTTTCATTCAATGTTACATTTTCGCAAACCTTTTAAGATTTGGTGCCCTCATCTTAATTGAAAAGATAAGCGAAATGGGTTCAACCTAATTTTAATAAATTACTTAAAATGTCGGCTTCATTACTCTCTTCTACAATCTGCTTGCCACAATCTGAACGTAGTTAATAATGCTTAACACTGATACTCGTAATATAAAAGTCGCGAATTTGTGGTAGTCATCCGAACGCACATTAAACAGGATTAGCAGCGACTTTGCATGTCAGGCGCAATAATAAATTCCGCTTTCAGCGCGCTCATCAAAGATGTGCTTTCATCTGAGATATTCGCATTTCGCAAATAAAGGCGAATGCAAATACAAATGCAAATACGTATACGTATACAGCCGCCGTAACAGAGCCTGCTGAAATATTTAAATGGCAAATTAAGTTAACGACGAGGTACTCAGCAATAAACGTGGGCACTGCTGTGCTTTGTCTACAACAAACACACGCACACACACACACACACACACACATTTGCACAAAATCAACATAAATATAATTTTTGTATTTTTCGAAAATATAGCAAAATGGGGCTGGAGTTCACATATTTTGCACACTTCAAGTTGAAACACTTCATACATGCAACATCTAGGAGGCGTGCCTCAGGGCGTATAAGTGGCAAATGTGTTAAGTAAAATATGAGAAATCTGAAGCGGAGTTGCCATGCCAAGCCGCAAACATGCATACATTTTAAATTCACACACATTTGTAAACACATGCACATGCAAATTTGATGTGTTTCAGCGCCGGGAAACGCAAAGTGTTTGCCTTTTAACAAGGTACCTACATACCTAAATATGTATGCATATATGCCTTTTTGAAGATAAAGGATGTTTGCGCAGAAAAATGGAGAACACAGCACGACAGCAGACAAATATCTGAAATTTCATATGTTGAACGCCTGTGGGTAGGCAAAGCAAAATGTAAGATAAGAAAGTATCACAAAAGGCAGTGCCTTTTATGTCGGCCCACACAAAAAAATAGCAAACATATTAAAATTAAATGATGTGCCGTCTTCGAGTGATTTGAGCTGTTGGGCCCAATTTATATAGACATGATTTTTTTCATAACACAATTATGTCATACAGCTTTTTTTGAAGTGCCTATGAGTTTTTGATATGAAAATGGGTAATCGGCAAATTGCACAGTCTTAGAAAGGAAGCGTACGCTCAGATCCAGAAACATATATTTTTCATCAGGAAATATTTTTCCAACGAGAAAATTGCAAATTTAAGTGCACTTTTTGGCAAGTTTTTTTTTAATGAAAAAGACACATCAGCCATCAATAGCGCCAAAACTTTTGAGTATTTCGTTTGCTTGCAAAAATAATATTCTACTGAACTTTCGAAGTTTTCACTGTTTCACTGTAAGAAAGTTGTAGCAACTAATATAAGTTGCTTTTAAACAGAGATTGGTGAAAACAGAAGCGCCCGTAGAGGCCTTATAGGTGAGGCCGATAGCAGCGAAATTAGTACAAGGCTGAATAATGTCACTATGAAGGTCTGTCAAGAAGCATCTTAAACTAGATAAAATATAGATACAACTGCAGAATATTGCAAACAGGTTTCTAAAAGGAATTGCTTCGTATCTCTAGAAGCTGCGCATCGATGAGCATCTATAAATAGATGGAGATGATCAGTTATGCCGCGATGACTAGGAAACTAGATTCCTACTTCAAATTCAATCTAATCTTTAATCTAAACTAGACTTAGAACTTTTGGCGCCGAAGTGAATGTTAAGCTAGTAGTATAATTATAGCGGCAATAACATTTTTGTTCACAAATTTATGCAGTTACTGTTTTCTAACGCCAAATTATTCACAAAGTTAATAAGATTCGTGGGAATGGCTCGTTTTTCTTACCAAGAATTCTATCTGTTCCTTCCTGGCTGTGGCAACATTTGGCCTAGTAGATAAGTAAAACGGCACTGGCAGAAGACGCAGTGCAACATAACGGAATTTATAAAAATGCCATGGTTACCTCGTTTGGTGGCCTCTCGCAGCCTGCGCCTAGCTGCCAGCGCAACTTTGCTACTGCCTGCTTTCGTTGCATACATCAAGGCGCACACAGACGCCTCGACTTGCGGCAAGTTTAGACAATGCAGTATGTGTGATAGTTTAAATATTTACATAAGTTTCCTGGCATATGCCGAGCACACAAATTTTATGTTAATTATATGCATTGAAATGGCAACAGGTGGCCGCTGTGCAAGGGAAATTGTTTACATTAAATTTTATTGGCAATTAAATATTGGAAAGGGGCACTAATGCAATATATTTTTGCACCGCAAGAGCGAATTTATAGAGCGAAGTAGTTCAGGCCAGGGTTATGATAGAGTGCAAGGGGATACACAGAGCTGTTTTGGCATTATCATGCCAAGAGTTATTAATTGCTGTCAAAAGAGACTTTTTCAAGTGCGGCTTATAAATATTTCAAGCCATACAAAAGAATGATTACCTTTTGCCAAACAAAAGAATTAAAATAAAAGGACAGGGCAAAAACAATAGCATATTAAGTAAGGTTCAGCTGGCTGCCTAAAAATACCATGCATACACCCTGTTGGATGCTTAGTGATGCCAGTTAGGATTCCGTTTAGGAATGGTCAAAGTAGTGATCTGTCAGAATTTTGGGTGTTTTTCACAAAATTCCAAAAGGGCTTGATACCTATTTTCGAGATCTGTTCGAACACTGAAAAAACAGCCGCTCCTAAACAAGTCTGACTAGTTCTAGCGATGGCGGGGCAGGAGCACAGTATATGTTCCAAGGTCTGCCTGCTACCCGCAATGGCATATTAATTGGACTGCAAAAAATCGCCTACACCTACAGACATGCTACCACTTGCATAAACGTATGAGGCTGCCATGCCGAAGCTTTTAAACATTTTTTCAATTAAAGCTAAAATGTACTTTTTAATGCAACAAGCTCAAAATCCAAGAGATTAACCGAAGGCCGCAGCAAGACAGCAGCAGAGCTAAGCTACTCAAAAAGTAGAGGCAGCTGCTGCTCAAGAGTACAGCCGGAGCATGGCCTAAACAACACTTTTACTAACAAAAAGAAGCACAGTTGGCCGCTGCTTTTAATTGTTATTCCCCAACGCGTGCTCGGAAGGATTTTCTTTTGCGCACAGCATCGTTAGTCCCACGTCAAACCATGTTCCGAGCACGCTCTTCTGGCCCTCTGGCACGGTCGTTTAGTTTAATCACTCGTCTGCTTTGCTGTGTCTAGCTAAACAGATGGGCTTTGTTTGATAACTTTTATTATATATATTAGAAATTTGGTCTAAATTAGGCATAATTTTTTCACTCTGATTTTCTAGTAACAAAAACAGGATGCGCATCGCATGCTTATAACTGCAAAAAAGCTCTACTTATTTCGATGCTTTTATGCTTTAATTCACAAGAGACCAATGACGCTCATCTTTGCAATCTTAAACGTTTATCCTGTAGGCAATTAATTATTATTATCCTGTTGGCATATTTTGTATAGTTCTTTTGCGTAATGAGTAATTTCCGTCATAAATGCATATTATTCATAAGTACGTATACACATATATGTTTTATATATGTGCATATATGCGTATATGTATTTGTTTATCCTTTAATCAATATTAAATGATGCGCCTTCATATCCTTGTCGAAAACAAGAAAATTAACAAATTTGTGCTAAAGATTTTTTTACTATTTTTATTGCCAATATTTATATATACACCTTTGCTTTACTTTCTAATAAAATGCGAAAAAACATTACTTTTTGATCGGCGCTATATATCAAAAGTTATGTACTGAATTCAGAAAAATGTGTGTTTGTAATTTTGAACTTTTATTTAAAATATGTTCACGGTCACTAAAGCAGTTGATCGGTAACAGAAGGAAGCTTCTTCCGTAGAGAAATTTTGGAATGGCCGAGAGTCAGTCCAATACAAAAATTTCCAAATTCAACTTATTAAGTGGTTCTTTTTTTGGAATGCGCTGCTCTAAGCCGTAAATATTCTCAATGAAATAAATATTCGCGTTTAATGAATTCGATGCATACCAGTTTGAAAGTATATAAAAGTACTGACGGTTGTTTATTGTATGTATTTTTCTTGAAGCTAAAAATTTGCAAGTCCACATCCTTTCATATTTAAATCTGTGTTAAAAATGCACATGCTCAATTTCAAAATTTTCTTATTTAAATCTGTGTTAAATATGAGCGTATTTAGTAAACAGAGAACTTTAAATTCCGCTTTCATTTGAACTGACAACGATTTCATTTGATTTTCAGATGCACTCTGCTCACTATACTATAAAATTTAAGTTTCTGAATTTGTGGGTTGACCCCCATGTGCTCCACACACTGTGCTTAGGGTTAATATCTAATTTTCTTTATGATGCAAAACTAGCTAACTGCTTTTAAAGCTTTCCCTTTACGTGCGTGCGTGTGTATGTATGTCATCTTATTGTAAGCACATGCTTTTGAAACGAGGCCATGGGTGCACACAATGCTTTTGTCACTTGGCTGCTTGTTTTGTTCGAAAATTCAAAAGGGATTTAGCAGTCGCAGCACGTTCGCATGTCAGTGCCACCCACTTCCGAACACACATCGGCACATATACACATACATATGCATGCCCACTTTGCTGCAAGGAAGCTCGCTGTTGCATCCTCAGAACGTAGTCAACAGTGTCAAGTGTAATTAGGGGTTGTGAAGCCCCTCACCAAACAAACAAAAAAAACGCTGCAGCAACATTTTCCAATTGCTTTTCAATATAAGTATCAAAATTGAATTGTCAGCTGACTTCTGGCCACTTTCGCCGTCTGTGACTGCTTTGAAGTTATTCAATATTTCATGTCGACAATTCCGAGCAGTTAACTCAACTTGTACTGCAAATTCGTGTGTGTGTGTGTGTTTGTGATTTATGCTACCAGCCATAGTCTCATAGCCTATGACCAGCAACTCAACTCTCAACTCAAAGTAATTCCACTCAACTTTAAGATTTGTCGCAGCAAACTTTTCAAATTCAACTAAGAATGGTTCCGGACCATGTGTTTTTATTGGCACGCAAACTTTTCAACAACAAACTTTCTACCGTGCTCACACTGCACGCACTTGGAACAGGGAGCACCACAAAGTTGTACGAAAGTTATGAACTCGATATGAAAAGTAAGTAAGTGACTGTTGTGATATTATAAGTACTCTTTACTAGTGCTGCAGAATATCGACAGTTTTGAGCATGCGATACTTGGCAGTGTTTCCTAGTCGAGTATTTGAAACCAACTCTATGCAATTTTTGTTTAAAGAAATTCAAGTATTTTCATGTTATAGATTATACAGGCTTTTTGCTATTCTGGCGATTACTTGGCATCGTTAGATTATGATTAGTTTGATTAGATAAACAGATTGAAATAAGTCCAGCAGAGACCTGGATGCTGTGCTCCTTGACGAATGAGTTCAAACTTATTTTCAGGCAGCTGACGGCATCATTTGTGCTCGGCATGATGTGAAAGCTTTAAGGTTCAATGCCTGACAGACTCTATACAATTACATAACAGAAGAGGGTTTTAAGGTTCGTAAGGATTGTAAGCACTTCTTTGATTTCGATGTTACAGATACCGTAAGCATGTGTAGGTTACACTCAGCAGTGTAATACAATAATAGCTCGAGTTAGGTCGTAATTGATTACGTAAATCGAAACGGAGTAAATCGAATTACATTTTACATCAAATCAAATCGAAACATTTTCGTATCTGACTTATGCTCTGCACTTGTATCGGCATCATTTGCCGTAGAGTAGTAAACATTTGCTCTAAATAAGAAAGGATCAGCATATCCAATATACAAATCAACAAGAATTAGAATGCTAAAAAATGTAATATTCAAAACAAATAATAATATCAGCAGCATGTATCCCATGTGCTAAGTATTCAATACTTTAATTTACTAGCTCCATCTTCAGCCTTGCTAAGCTGCTCCTTGTCAATACTAAATACATGCATTCTGAGTACTCCTCACTTCAGATATACTAGAAACTACTACTTACTTTCAACCAACCTTCTTTCATCAAAAGTGAAGACAATGTTGTTTCGTGTTTGATTCGTTAATGCTGCAAATGCTCAAGTTTTACGCCTCACACTCTTACTTCTTACAACAACACATCGACCTGGCCACTCAACGAAAAATGCTCGCCCCCCCATTCCCTCCCCCCACACCACAATAACTCGCAAAAATAAAATACCAACAGACATTTTATGAGCACATATTATTCTTCTGCGCCTTCCTTTCAGTTTTCTTCCTTTCGTTTCGTTTCGTTTTATTTCATTTTGTATTTTTATAATTTATTTTCGCCTCTTATGTTGCTTACTACGACACGCAGGAGTGGGCAGCAGAAGGAATCGCCACACTTAAAGGATTGTAGCTGGGCCTATGGCCTAGTTTACGCTGTGCTTGAGTGTGCGTGTAATAGCCGCTTACATGCGTTTGTGTGCGTATGCGTTTTTCTTTTGTAGCAATTTCTTACTTTCTTTTGGTCTGGTTTATTAAATTCATGCCTCAT
Organism: Neria commutata; assembly: GCA_963457695.1. Lineage (NCBI taxonomy): Eukaryota > Metazoa > Arthropoda > Insecta > Diptera > Micropezidae > Neria > Neria commutata. The sequence continues at coordinate 7,122,199 of OY735248.1, forward strand.
AATTGGCAAGGTCCTTTGAGTTGCCTGCAAATGGCACTACCTGCTTTGCACAGCTGTGAACTTTAGTCCTAAGTACTTAACATTTATCATGCCGCATGCTGTTCGGGCGCCCCGCCGCTCGCTCCATCAATTCGGCAGGGATTTGTTGAAATATTTAATACGCTTCATTGAATTCCGTTTTGTGTGGCCTGACAGAAATCATGTCACGCGTGGCTCATTTTTGAGCACATTTATTGACTGCTCGAAATCGATCGTTCAGCTAATTGAAGGAGTTTTCGCCAAGGGAGCGCGGGAGCGGGGGAGGGTGAAGCAAATGCTGCTCATTTCTTATTCCTGATTTATGCTCTTACGAATTGATAAAGCTTGACAAATTGTGTGTAACTTTGACAAAGTTTCTGCCATCATTGGCCAATTTGTTGGGAAATTTGCATAAAGAGTGCCTTAAGCATGCACTTTGATACTTTATGTCAATGAACATTGTAAGTGAATTTCTTAAATCCTGCCAGACAGTGATTTTCTGATGTGGCTTGTAGACTATAAAGTGCGCATATTCGATGTTGTAACAAAGCTCGTAAGTGTTTTTTTGCAGAAAGCAGAAGAAATTGTAGAACATGAAGTTGAACTATAAGCGCTACTAAAGATAATGCCGAATACGTATACAAAACATGTTGAAATAGCATACAAATCAAATCAAGCTTGATATTTACTAGCTACTTAAACAACTAATCAAAATAGCGTTTAATCGGAATTGTGACTAATCATAGCATGTGCCAGCGGCTTTGAAAATATCTTTAACAAATTTAATAAATTTAATAAATTAATATAATTTTTCGCAGCGGGAGTACAAGTCAGTGTCGAATTGTAAAATTTGTGTGGCCCACAAGAAATTGTTCTCATAGCTCTCGGAGAAGGCAGAAAGTTGTAGAGAAACAATGGCTTCTTACGAAAATACGGTACTATTGGCATATACACTTCGCCGATTGATTATTCAGAATTCTGATTAATCGAATAATTGCAATTTTGAATAATTAGTTATATGAAATTATTGATTAATCGATTAATCAGAAAACCGTTCAATCAGCATTTTTGTTGAGCGATTAAAATGCCATCCGCTCTAAGCCGTTCAGACTGTTTTTATTGCAAGCGTGTGAAAGAAGCTAAAAAAATCGAGCATCAAGCAAAACTAGAGCCCGACCGAACGCTCGGTCTCGGTTACCGAACAGTTCGACCAAAAGGTTCGGGTTCGGTCTCGGTTCGGTCTCGGCTACAAAAGGCCGAGTATTTAGCCGAACAGTTGAGGAACAAATTGTATAGTTTTAAACAAAATTTAAATTATTTAATAATACTTTTTATTGATTTTTCATACATCAGATTCTTAATGTAGGTATTTATACCTCAAAAGAATTGTTTTTTATAATAAAACGTATTTTTTCCTAAAAATGTATAAATTTTTTTCCATTAAAATTCTTCTTCTTATTTTGCATATGTATTCGAAAGGTTCGGTCTCGGTCTCGGTCTCGGCCGAAAATTAAAAAAAGGCCGAACGCTCGGTCGCGGTCCCGGTCTCGGCCAAAATTTCGGGTTCGGTCGGGCTCTAAGCAAAACCCCTTTGTGTAGTTTTAGAAAATGCTATTGAAAGAAAAAATTTTCAAGCGAACTAAGGGCTGAAAGAAAGTGTCACATATAAGTAAAAGAACTTCGATACACCATCGCCGAATCATCATGCTATAACGGAACGATTTGTATGAAGTGTTCAACGAGGCGATAGCACTTCCGCCTCAGCTCCAACTGACCAGAGCACAACAACTTGGGTGCAAATGGCTTTCACAAGGTCCACAGCATGTGGCATGTAATTTACATACTTTGAATTTGTGTGTGTGTGTGTGTGGGTGGGTGCTTTGACGCGCGCAGCCGTTGAAAGTGTGAAATTACGTGGGCACTTGCGCCCACAAGCTTTCATTTTCTGCTCTTAGTTTGGCTCTTTCATGCTACAAAGCGCATGTCCTACTCTTCTTCGCTCTCCGCTATGACAAGTGCTCACAGTGGCGGCGGCGGCAAGGATATCGAAATGCAACATTTGCACAATATTATCGCTTTTGTGCACGTGCTGCTGCTCATTTATTTTGCAGACTTTTTCGCTTCGCGGTTTTGTGCTTTTGCTTTGTGCCGAATTTTGTGCTTTGCTTTTGTTGTATCGCTGCTGTTTTGCCGTGTGCTTTGTAGCATCTTTTGTATTCATGAATGGGATTTCCACTTTGTTTTTTGGAAATTTAAATTTTGTTCTTGTCACTTCTTTGTGTGCCGTTTATTTTGTTGTTGTTGGCTTATATAAAGAACTTTTGTTGTTGCTGCATATTGACAAATGTATGGAATCGACCTTTCTGCATTGAATTTAAAGGCAATGTCATTTAAATTTGCTTGAAATTATTTTAGAAAAAGGATATCATCACAAATTTAAATTTGCTTGCATTTTAAATGTTTTTCTCTGAAATACTTTATTTACTCTTTCAGCAAATACACAAGCAATGATTTCAATGCCAATCAGCATATTAAATCCAGCCACATTTGGCATGCATTCACATGAAATTCCGCCAAAATCAAATTTCCATTTGGTTCGTGGCAGCATTCTCTGTTGACCAGGCCCTTAGGGTGCCGCAGTTCGCCCACACAAAATTGAATTTCCAGCTGCGTTCTAGCAGAAACATAAACAAGGCATACCATAATAAAAGTTCAATATTCTCAATATTCGCTGCCAACAACAATGCAGCTGTGCCGCAACGTTGAGTGTTCCGCTGTATGCAAAAACAAAAAAAATAAGCGCTAAAATCTACAAAATAAACCCTTTTAAGTGGCGAAAGCGCTTTGGAGTGTTTTAACCTTTCTGGCGAGCTTGCGCAATGCGCGCGACAATGCCGCGGTGGCGGTTGCGGGGCAAGCATGAAATACAATTTCAATATAAGCGTGTATATGCGCACTTACAGGGCCGTCTTCGTAAAGGCGGGCGCCTCAAGACTCAATCGCTTTCGCAACATTCTAGGAACTATTCATATTCAGACAAATTTTCTCTAATGCATTTTTTTGTTTTGGCTCAATCTTATAAAATAATCAATTAAAATTAGGAAATGGTGATAGCGCCACTTTTTGCTGATCAGAGCACTTGTCATTTAAAAATTATAAGCAACTGTCATGGTACAATAAAATTTTTTATTTTTTTTATTATAAAACAAATTTAATTTTTCGATTTTCTGTATGCCGGATATGGGAAGGCGAAGAGCTAGATTACATCCGGCTCACGTTCCGTTCGTTCATAATTAAAGACGGCACTGTATTTGCATATTTTTTGTATGTGTGAAATTCCATATTTTGCTGCTGTCCGTTTGTATTTCTATATTGCTTAACACTACAAAAGCTCACAGCTGATTGTATGCATTTGCGCTATGTAAGTGGTTTTGGTATAAGTATGTGTTTTGGCTTTTGCGTGTGTGTGTGTGTATTATGCACACAGCTGCAGTGTACATTTCAATGGATATTTTGCATTCTCGCGCATTCATTTCATTGCATTTTCATTTACAAACAAAGCAATCCAAATTTTCTGGATATATGTGTATGTATGTGTGTGTGTGTGCTTTTTGTGCTACTCCTGGCAACTTGTTGACATCCTAGTGGCACCATTGAAGTGCCATAAAATCCATATTAAGTTGTGGCCGTATTTAATTGTTTTTGCTGTTATCTTTGTAGAATATAAAAAATTCGATAGGGAAGGGGGCGTTAAATAACCAAACAGATATTGCCGCAGAATCTCTAAATTTTCATTTGCACCATAAACCTTATACCTAATAAAAATATTTAGTGTCGAGGAAATTTGAATAAAAGAAGCGCTTGAGATAGAAATATTCAGGAAAATATCAATTAAGCGATTTCCACGCCAATATTTGATGATATCTGCTTTGTGTCTGCCAACGATTATCCAAGCTATATCTGCTCTCGTTTTCTAGCAAATAATTTGGCAATTTTTCTTCATATAACCACCAAATAATTATCTGACGATATTTTATTTTTTTGTTTAAATAAGTAGTTGTCATATTAGCTGATTGTAGAAACTTTTTCGATATGAAAATAGGTGTCGCCTCAAATGAACTCGACCATGAAGAGGAATAGCGAGTGAATCATTTTCTTGCCAGGCTATTTTTTGTTAAATTTATTTTAAACAAATATCAATTAATTCACTGTGAGATATTAAAATTTAATTTTCTGAATTCAATACATTTTGCGTTTATTTCTAAAAAAGACTTGCGCGAATATTAATAAAAAAATTTTACATTTTTACTCTGTCTCTCGTTTGCATTTAACATTAATGCTAAACGTTGAATTTTCCTATTTGCAGAAGCGTGCAACACTGTTGTTGTTGTTGCACGTTTTTTCATTTCACGCTTGCATTGTCGTTTTCATATTTTGCAGTTGGCTGCATGGACGCAGCTTGTAGCTTAAAGTTGTAGCAACGATCGAGTGTTCGGATTATATGTTGCTGCCACAGTTTGTCTCTCTGTCTATGTGATGGACTGAGCGGTACGTGCCATACAACGAAATTTGTGCCAGCCACTGCTGAATGCTGGCATTACTTCAAGGCAAGCCACAACTCAAGAGTGTGCTGCTAGCGACACGTGTTTCCCACGGCTGTGCATCATCCAAAGAGCGCTAAATGAAAAATTGCCAAAGCAAGATGTCGAGTGAGTGCGTTTGTGTGTGTTTTGAGGGAATACCTTCTGAGTGTGTGGCATACTCCTGGGAGACTTTAACATCTTTAGCCTACACTTGCGCAAGTTCTTTATGGCGACTTGAGCTCGTAATAACCCTTTCCTTCAGAGTGCCTGCAATATTCTGATGTGATGTGTGTAAATCCATCCAATTTCACGGCACCTTTAACTCTGCATTAACAACATGAAATTGTCTCTGGTGTCCTGCGACGGCCCAGTTGCTCCGCAGCCTAGTTTTGCTTTAAATAAATAATCAGAGGAAGGAAGGAAGGAAGAAAGTTTCTTTATGGCTGTTTGTTGTGATAATTTGTTGTACATTTGCTATGCCCACTTCTTTTATTGGGTTTCCCTTTGTGTGCACAACTCAATGCACAATTCATAAAATATACTTTTTTATCATCATCTTTTTTCGCTTGCTAGAAATCCATAATCTTGACCCACATTCTGTCACTTTGGCCATCTTTGTAAATGTTAAACTTTTCCTTGGCATTTCTTGATTTGACTTTTCTTTTCGTTTTCGGAACGCTACCTTTAAGCGTGAACTATATTTCTTTATGTGCTTGAATTTTTTATGGCAAACACGTCGTTTGCGCCTTGAAGTATGCTCTAATTTATGCGCACATTCGTTCGATTCAATTTATACGGCTTAAATACATTTAATTGGCGTATTTCATTCGCAGCGCAGACCTACCCAGTTGGAAATTTTCGCTGCAGCAACGAAATATCGCTGCCGATAAGGTGAATCTGGTGCTTTGTTTACTCCAAAAAATATCGTCTTTCAAGTCATATGCATGCGCCATGCATGACATGCCATATTTAAACAGCTGGCAAGCCCATACATTTCAATTGAATATCTTTTGAACAAATTTTATGTCTATCATCGATATGAAGTACTTTTAATTCGATTGTGTATTTAGAATTCTGACTGACTGAGCAAATTAGCAATACAATTTTTCTTCTAAGCACGACTTTTATGTTTGAATTAAGCTGGCAAAAAAAAACTATTAGCAAAAAGTATGAGAAGGAATTTATATTATAAAATGCACTTTTTTGGGCGACAACTTAATCTGAGCAAATTTTTCTAATAATCTGCATAACAGCGCGTATTACCAAAGCTCTGGCCTAGCTCTTTCGCATTAACTTGTGTGTGTTCGTTCTGTTTTAGCGCAAGTTAACGGAACTTACAAAGTTTTTCGATAGTCCTTTCCGAAGTTTTATTTTTTTAATGACAAAGAATACTCTTGCAGAGTTGCAGATTCCTCACGAGAGATGGCGCCACGCAAGAAACAATTTGAAAATAAATACTCTTGCCTTTTGGTGGTATCTGTTGGGTTGATATGTCTTTGGCTTTGATGGAGTCTGCTGGGTTTCAAATCAGCGATCTCTTACATCAAATACCGAGCGATCTGATTTAACTGTGCAAAAAAATTGCATATAAAAAATATTAGCACTTGTAAATTCCGCAAAAGTGAAGAAGTTTTGGTAGCGAAAAATTCTACAAAAATCCATTCCATTGATGAAAGTAGCATCAACTTTATACATATTTTCCGAATGGGATGCTTTTCTCAATGTCGGCCTTCGCTTGGTTATCAGCGCTAACACAAACGCAGTTACACAAACGCAAATATGTCGACAGCCTGATGCGTGCTTAAGAATAACAATAGCAACAAGTGTAGTTGTGTGTGTGTTCGTCGGCTTGTATGCACATTGAATAATAATTTATTTGCTCCCTTTTCACAATAAATATTTTGATGCGTGCCGTTGTCGCGGCAATTTCGCAACAGCCTCCGACATGCCGTAGCATATTTTAATTACTCACATTCCCTTTTCACCTCTCACACATACACACACATACTACCGGCGAAAATACAGACTTATTGGCTGCCTTTGGCAGAGTCATTTTGCTGGCAGTTGTTGTTGTGCATTGGCAGTCAGGCAAAAATCAGGAAACATGTAAAAAAGACCATTCAGCGCCTTCTTTCTACAACAGCAGTATTTATATGTATTGTATATGTATGTATATATGTATGTATGCGAAAAATAAATTCGAACAATTGTTGTAATTAAAAGTGTCCTCTCACTTTGTTGCCATAAGCGCTGAAATTGAAAAGACAAATAATAAAAGTTTAAATAAATAAAAAGCTTTGCCAACGGAAAAGCGAGTCCCAGCATTTCTAGGAAATATATTGTTCGATATTGATCTGTGAGCTATACTACAGTGTCAAAGGTCAATCGAGCTGAACTGTAAGTTGCTGAAGCAGCTAAGCATTTTATAAGTACATATATTTAAATTATGGCAGGTAAGGAAAATTAATGCTGGAGCATTTTCAATTTAAATGCATAAAAATACGTAACACGGAAAGTTAGTTCTTTTCATAAGAGATAACAATAATAATTGATTGGCGCAACAGCCCGTGTGGGATTAGGCCTAGCTTTCTCGCATTAACTTGTGCAACATTTAGAGCAAAACAAATTTACATGCATAGTCTTCAGCAAAAATGTGCAGAAGGTGTAAGCAAAATAGCTTGGTAAATTTGTAATGTGTTGGTAATGTGGCAAGGGTTAAGGCTGGTTGCATGAAAAAAGGACAAAAGTTGTGTTAATCTGCCTCCTTTGAGTTTGTGTATGAACGAATGTTTTCGCCTCTTGAATACCTGCTAAATATTAAATCAAAAACGCTTTTCTGCCACTGACAACCGACCGCTCCTTTAGCTTCGAGCCCCAGCCACTCCAACCTCGCTAGATGTCACTCCAGTTCCGATTTATTCTCTACCCGCTTACACACAAATACATCCACATTCGCACTTTGTTGGCAAACAGTGCTAATGTCGGTTTGTCCTTTTGCTGGCCTGGCAAAACAGCTGTTTGAAAGTAGGGTCAACATTTAACTTACACATAAGTTAATTAGCGGAACATTGCGCATCTCATTTGCCTTTGGCGGCAGCACGGCAGCATCAAACCAATTTCGTTCATAAAAAGGACCTTGGACCTTTTGGTATTTTTTCCCGCTCCCCAAAGCCAGAGATATAACGTGCAGAGCTGCTTGGCATTTTGTCACTACATGGCCAATTAACTTGTAAATTTACTGCTGCTCTTTAAATTGAGTTTAATTTCTTAACTTTGGCAATTTTTTCAAGCATTTGTATTTCGCAGAAATTTGCACAAATTATAACTTCTTTAATTTTAAATGGTAAATATTTAAATTGAAAATTTGCCAACTGTTCGTAGAATGTGGCACATTCTTTTGATCATGTTGCAGAATATACAGTGACTCATTTAAAACTTCAATTTCAATTGGAATCCGTATTTGATTATGTTACATGATATGGCATTTGATAGAGAAAAGGAAATAATTTTATTGTACGATAAACATGTACTTTATACGATTGTGTGCGTAGCTGTGTATGTGTGTGTGTGCGTCCCTCTTTTTGTATGTGTCGAATGAGCAGAGAACTTTTCTGTTTGACCAGAAATTTTTGGTTAGTGGTTTCACTTCCCAAAAAGAAAACGAAAAACATGAGGAAAAATGCGAAGAGAGAGAAAATATATTTGATGCCTTCCAGCAACCACAATGGCAGGCGTGCAAGTACGGTTGCATAGTGAGAGGGGAGGGGGAGGGGGGCGTTTGTCTACGCTGCAAGCTATTGAAACATAACTTAAAGCACATTTTGGGAAACCAAAAATCTCGCTTATATAGCAAAAGTTTTGTACAATTTTCTCTCCAAATTCCTAGTAAATTAGTTTAAATTAGTTTAGTTCAAACTAATTAACATAGTTTAAAATAAGCGTGTTTTGTAATCCGCTTACGCTTTTCAACTTTTTTAAAAGAAGTATAATTATAGCAAAACTCCAATTAGCTTAAGCGAATAACATAAACTAGTTTCGACTAAACGACCAAAGTTTTTCGAGTCGTTTCAATATTTCAGTTCTTTTGAGCAAAAGTTTAATGATTAAAAAGGCATAGTTTACATTTGACAGATTGTCACAGTTATTATGGAAAAATCAACTGTTAGTTTGATGTCTGGAATTTCTTTCACAAAAATATGCTGAATATTTCTTGACTACGCCCCTGCACAAAGCAATTGCCAACGTGCCGCTGTATTTGCCTCTGTAAAAGTTTTCAATTTGTATAATGGCTGAAATATTGCCACAAATTTAGTAGAAATAACTTTAACAGCAACAAAAACAATAAACAGCAACAACATGAAAGCTACATCAAACATCGCACCATCATGGCAACACAATCTGGTCATGCCTTTAAGAGCCTTTCTTTTGGGATAGCGGTAAGAAATGTATTTTTCGCTTAAAGCGCATGCAAGCTTTGACAGTTTAAATTGAATTACGACAGTAAACAATTATTAACATTGAAAATATTTACATGCACAGGCATGCCCATACGCACAGACACATGGACGCAGCGACCCCACAGACACACAGACATGCTCTCAGGGGAAATTTGTGAGCATTTTTTCAGAATACTTGGCATTTTTCGGACAGCAACAAGACGTGGCAGGCAGCAACTGCACCTTGGAGCTGTGCAAAGGTGTCTACAATAAACGAACTACTTCACTCCGCAAGGTGTTGGGCTGTTGGGCTTGTGTAAATTGTGCAGGCTTTTAAAATACCTGCACAGAAAAATCTCAACCGAAATTTCAGCATTATTTGCTAAACGATTTTCAGCGGACTGTTTTCCTCACAAATAATTGGAGTATTAACTATGCAAACCTTAATTTTTTTGTTTACATTTACCCTTTTTCGACTCCTAAACACTCCATGCATCTTTAACAACTTTCTTTTCAATAAAAAAACCGAATTTGATCACTGAATGAACTTCTACGCTGCCGTAGTGCTTAAAAGGGTTACGCTTACATTAATATTATAATGCGTACTTCTAATTGAGCCAAAATGAATGCTTTAACATCACGAATGTAAATTTTATCTAACTTAAATTATTATCATGCATATACAAAAAATACGTGTACCAAGCAAATGAATAACTGAAACTAATCGCTTTTGTCATAGGAGGATCAGTAAAAACTGTTATATCAGATGCCAAAAATATGTTCTCTACATAATTTTTATTAAACATCTTCAGAAAAATTAGGAAATATATAAGTTTATATGCCGTGCCTTTTTGATCTAAATGACGATTAGCATAAAGACTTGCAAGCGCAGAAAAAAATATTATTACAAGGATACTTAAAAAACGTGATCCAAAAAAGTTCTGCAATAAATTTCGAAATTCCAGACGTTTTTTTTAAGATTTTACACAAATCCCCCGAAAATTTGGTTTTCACAAAGAATCTTCTCAGATTGAACTTAAAATGAATTCTAAGAGTTTTAAGAGTTAAATTTTTTCTTTAGTGCCACGAAAACATAAAAGAGCTAAAATCTTGTTAAATACATACTAAGAATTTTTATTTGTATCGTGTGGGAATACAATTTGAAAGCCTAACCTTCAAGTATTAAACAAAATTTGTTTCCAAACTTTTGGGGTATTTGTTAGAAGATATTGAAGAGAGTATGGGCGTACGCAGGTAAAAGCTGGGTCGGGCTGGGGAGTTGCGCCGCCCAGCCCAAAGCTTCGAACTCATGAAAGCCTTTTAGCTTCAATTAACACACACCGACTTCGAAATGATTTCCAATGCTTTTGTTTGTATTACTGCCAGCATTTCATGCAAATCACAATGAATAAATGTTCAATTTCAAGGTCCCAGAGATAGCCAACACATAGCAACCTTTTGTAAACGCTTGAATTGCTGGCAAAGTTGATGAGCGTATAATTTGCATGTCATTTTGCGCCTTTGCAATGTCGAACTCATAATCAACTCGAACAAGGATGCGCTCCTTCCATTGTATTGATTGGAGATTGCGTACTCGACTACAGGCAAGCGTAGTTACGCTTAGCATTTGTGACGCAGTCATGTTTTTATACCCTACACCTATGGTAATAGGATATAATAACTGTGTTCGAAAATTGTAACGCACCAAAGGAGCCGTCCTAGATATAGATACAAGTATATAGTAGAAATGAACAGAACAACTTTTTGTGTTGATTTCTGGTTGTCTGTCTGACTGTCTTTGGCCGTAGTAGAGAAAGAAGCGGTTGCCCGATTTAAATCAAATTTGGTACACAATGACAGTGAAACTTAACTAAGTTCTAAGATTATCCAAATTGGTTAGAGGACACGCCCACAATGGGCCAATAAGGCCACCCAACTCAGAATTTTTTCGTTAAAATGGCTTAAATTAGTTTAATTACTCATACAAAAGAATAATACTTGGTAGTTAAGTTAAGCGGTCATACGTAAAATGGGCGTGGTCTGCCCACTATATGGGCGGCAAAATTTTTTTGTTATGTCTCTCAATTAATTATTTATGAACGAATGAAATTTGTTTCAATATCAACATTAAATACCATACAAAAAAATGGGAGTAGTCCGCCCATTTTACAGACGGTAAACGGAAAATCCTCATGACTTCCATAATATACATATATCAGAGCGTCCATATTTGGTCAATACTTCAATGCTGCCACGAAGATGGTAAATTAAATAAAATTATATAAAAAAAAACTTTTTAAAAATAAGCTTTAATTTATTTAATGTACTAAAAAGTAGAAAATAAATGGTTTTTAAGTCACCTGTATCTTACTATCCATAAAAGCTTGGGGCGCTCATGTGTTCAATATTTGTCAAACAGTTACCACAATATTTTATTTAAATAATTTTTTGCAAATAGATTCTAGTAATGAAAGATATTTTGAATATGGATATTGAGCGCACAAGCTTTTATTGATAGTAAGATACAGGTGACTTAAAAACAATTTATTTTCTACTTTTTAGTACATTAAATAAATTAAAGCTTATTTTTAAAAAGTTTTTTTTTATATAATTTTATTTTCTACTTTTTAGTCTTCCATAAATTCAATTTTAGAGCTCTGAAATTTTTCACAAAAAGAATTTAAAACTTGCAGAGCAGTACACAATATTTAGGGTATTCACAGTGTCTCCTATCGTCATATCCTCAATTTAACAAATAATACGGCTGTGATCGACCCTAATATTCGTGGCATATTTGTGACGCGGTGAGTTGTTGCTATTTTGCCAGCAGGGCGCGGCAAGTAAGTTCCTATCGTTTTTCATTGATGTGTGGTGTACCTATAATTATAAACTGAAGCCCAAGTGTGTAGTTGCTTGAAAAGTGCCACGCCCCTTGTCCTACGCCCATAAATTTTTCCAGTGGAACGACACATCCAAGAGGCGACTGCATACGAAATTTCAATGCTGCACGACCTTTAGTTCCAAAGCTATTCTATATAAACGATTTTGTTTGTATGGGCGGTGCCACGCCCCCTTATCCAGTGCCCGCCTTATTTTCTCAGTAGAAGGATATGGATATGTAGTAAGTTCCTACCGAGTTTCATTGATGTGTGATTTGTAGTTCTAAAGTTATACACACGCCCCTTATCCTACGCCCATAAAATTTTACCAGTGGGACGACACATCCAAGAGGCGACTGCATACGAAATTTCAATGCTGCACGACCTTTAGTTCCAAAGCTAATCGAGATCAAAAATTTTGTTTGTATGGGGGTGCCACGCCCCCTTATCCTACGCCCATAAAATTTTACCAGTGGGACAACACATCCAAGAGGCGACTGCATACGAAATTTCAATACTGCACGACCTTTAGTTCCAAAGCTAATCGAGATCAAAAATTTTGTTTGTATGGGGGGTGCCACGCCCCCTTATCCAGTGCCCCCTTATTTTCTCAGTAGAAGGATATGGATATGTAGTAAGTTCCTACCGAGTTTCATTGATGTGTGATTTTTAGTTCCAAAGCTAATCGAGATCAAAAATTTTGTTTGTATGGGGGGTGCCACGCCCCCTCATCCTACGCCCATAAAATTTTACCAGTGGGACAACACATCCAAGAGGCGACTGCATACGAAATTTCAATGCTGCACGACCTTTAGTTCCAAAGCTAATCGAGATCAAAAATTTTGTTTGTATGGGGGGTGCCACGCCCCCTCATCCTACGCCCATAAAATTTTACCAGTGGGACAACACATCCAAGAGGCGACTGCATACGAAATTTCAATGCTGCACGACATTTAGTTCCAAAGCTAATCGAGATCAAAAATTTTGTTTGTATGGGGGGTGCCACGCCCCCTTATCCAGTGCTCCCCTTATTTTCTCAGTAGAAGGATAGGGATATGTAGTAAGTTCCTACCGAGTTTCATTGATGTGTGATGTGTAGTTCTAAAGTTATACACAAATCTGGAGTTTATAAAAAAGTGCCACGCCCCTTATCCTACGCCCATAAAATTTATTGATTCATGTATTGGGCTCTAGATTAGGCATGTATGCAAAGTTTCAGATCTCTAAGTAGTCGGGAAGTGGGTGAAAAATTGATTACTAGATTTGACGACATACATACCGGATGTGAACCTAATATAAAGCTTATAAAATACCAATAATTTTTGTCATAAATCCAGCAAAATATAAATATTTGGCATATACATATAGTGCTATAAGGAATATCTTATAGTGTGTCGAAATTGAGCGTTGTCCGCCCACTATGTAGGCGGTAAACTTAATACAGCCACAATTTGATTTCTGCCAGTGGATCATCAGCCCACTCGGTTACTTGGTGCAGGGTATTACTCTGTCGGTGAAACCCGACTGCTTGCTTACTTGTTTCACGTTGTTGTTGTGCTGCTGCTTGCTTTCATATTACACTTTGCCTTTTACTATGTGCGCTTTTACGTCGGAGTGACAACACTTCAAAGTTATAAAGGCCTGATGGCAGACATGTTCCGCTCGAGCGGCAATTGACGTTGATGAATTCAGCTGGGCTGCTCAGCTGCTGAGACGTGTTTAAGTAATTTGCAGAATGTACATTTAATTTTTGGCTATTTTAGTGGCAAACAAATGCAAGTTGTCATGTTGAACAGATTGTCTGAGACTACTACAAACATGCATGTCCGCTGTGGCTCTTACAAAAGCGTACCCTCGCAGCAGACGGCAGACGAGGCACTATATCAGTCTTCTGGGATTCTAGCGCTTTAATATAAATCAGAAATTAGATTATTGCGTGCCTTTGTCTGTTGCTCGTAAATGAAAAGAGAACCCTTAGACAGAGTTGCAGTCAGCCATCTCAGGCCTCAGCAACTGCACATACACACGCACAAACGCATTACTTATCAGCAAATCTTAATTGCCATACTTTTTCGTGGCACTCACAAACTCAAATTCAGTTGCTCCTGTTGTAATGTGAGCCTTTAAAAGCCTTTCCAAACGTAACGTTTGAATTTTCTTTTGTGTGTTACATTGCGGTGGTTGGCGGGAAGGGGTGGATCCCTTTATTTGCAAATACTCTTCACGCGCTTTGTCTATCTCGTGTTCATATGTTGGGTGTGGCTCCATTGAAAAGCAATTCCACCAGTGTCTAATAGAATTCCTATGGGCGTGCTGTTGCCGCCTCGAAAGCGCCGTTGCCATTTCAGCTGCTTTCACGTTAGCTTAAGTAGTTTTTCGTCCTTATTTTATAACCATTTTCTAAGGCTCTTTTATATGCGCTGCCATGAAAATGTTTAGTTCGTTCGTTGGCAGTGCTGCTCTTTGTTGTTCTGTCGTGCCGTGGCGTTCTTGAAAAGGCTTACAAGCTTGCACACGCACATTTTCGCTCAGCTTTGTATCAACATATATGTAGTCGAAATGTTGCAGGAAAAAACAACAATTACAACTTTAAGCGTTCTATTAAATTTTCGGCATTCTTTTTTCTTGCATTTTGCTAATGTAAGTATGTTTAATTTGCGTTCACAATACTACTACAAACACACACATTGGCGCAAAATTTGCTCCTATAGTTATTTTTTAGTGCACTTGTTCATCGCTGCTAACTGGTTTGTATGCCTCTATATTTCTGTATTTATATTTTTGAAAATAATAGCTATGATGTTTAAGTTTTTGAACATTATAAAGTCAAATGGAAAATTTTATCTAGTAGATATATGTACATATACATATATGTATTAGTGCTCTTCATTTCATGGCATTAAATAAAATTAATAATGGCTGAGAGCAGCGTACTCTTGACATTTAAGTTGTGCATACTTTCAGTTAGACTGTAATAAGCCGCATCGGAATACCTCGAAAAACCTTCAGGAGCGTACACAGTTGGTAACAGAGCAGAGCAACTCCCTCCCCACCACTTTAGAGCTTCAAAACTATTAATACACAAAAAATATAAATCTGACTCGCCAAAAATTTAGCTAAATTAACAAATATTCAGACACTTTTTCGTCGGCGATTACAAATTTCAAATGAACAAAACCAAGAAGAATTCAATGTAAGGAAAATTTCATGTTCAATTGTGAATATATTTTTGAAATTGCACTTGTTTCTAATAGAAAGATTCACCTTTCATTGTAATATGAAAAATATGCAACAACATGAACGCTAAAAATGTTCGAAACTTTATTAAAATAGAGCTGTGCAACTCACTTATCTTTAGTTTGAATGTATATAAAAACTGGCCATTGTATTCGTCAATCAAACTAAACAAAAATCAAGCAGAAGAATCATTACATAACTTGATTGACTTGAGTGACTGAACAAAAAGACTGCAACTGAAAGGTTGTCAATTTCAATAGATACAAGTATAACAACAATTTCAGCAGTTTTTTTTATTAAAGTAGCCTGTTTCGAGTACCTTAGCCTCTCTGTCAACAGCCGAACTCTGTGTCAGCCAACCTTAAATTGTAATAATCGAAAGGCGCTGCACTTGTGCCGTGACTGACGAAGCCAACGCTTTAAAATGCATTTGCGAATTCCTCGCTTTGGAACGTAATTTCGACAATTGTGGCTCACTCTGCCACGTGCACACACACACACACACAGCCAATGCGACATGTCAACCTCACGGATGCAATCCGAGCTGGCAAAACAAATGGCTGCCCAATGTAAGCAGCAAAGTAGCATAACGAAGAGCAACATGCAAAATGCATTTGTTTGTATGTGTGTGTGTGTGTGTTGGTTTGCCAATTGGTTTATATGGATTTACGTTATTTTGTAACGCACACCACAATTCAAATTGAAAATAACAATGTGTGCTCTATCTGTGTGTGTGTGAGTGCGTGCGTGCGTTTGTGTGTATCAACTGAATTTTAAGTGCATTTGCATGTGTGCGCATTGGCAAATAAGCACTTGCAATGACAATGAGTGAGTGTGTGTGTGTACGTGAGGCAGGCAGCTTCCGGCCGCAGGCACATGCCGCATACTTGTCACTGTCGCTGCAAATATTTTTGGCCATGTAATGAGCTCACGTAATTTTAAAGTCATTGAAACATTCGGGACCCCATCCCGCCCCGCAGCGGCCCACGGAAGCCGCACTGCAGTGCGTTTGAAATTGGAGCGCGTGCGGCGTGTCACGCAATGCGCATAATTCAGCGGATATTGATAAAACAAATATGTATAGAACATTTTTGCACAGCCGGGGTTAAATCGTAAAGAATGTGGGATTTATATTAAAATTAAAGCAGCAGAGTTGTTTACACCGCGCACATTTTATATGGCATACTTTTATGTACAGATCACACAATGAATTGGAGCACACACATTTTACACAACACTGATTTACCGCACAGTGAAATTACACATTTAAGGCATTTTCAACAATTTTATCTTTTAAGGTTGAAGCTCGCTTAATAGAGCTGCTCCTGTTTTAATCAGATAACTTCGAAAATGGATTCTTGACTACGAATGGTTCAATTTAAGTATGAAAGAATGAAATATTTATGTATTTAAAAAACTAAATGCTTTTGCCTAAAAGAAAATGTTTCGCTTTGATTGAATGGCTCGCTGTACTATGTCGATTTTAGATTATATTTATATTATTCATTACATTTACGTAGATCTCCAAAGGGAATTTGCGGCATATCTCTTGAAGTTAAGCCTTCATAAATAGCTGTAAATACATGAATAACAATCAGAATGCATCTTTCAGGCTGCGTTGAATAGGAAATTGTATACCAACTGAAAATTCAATTGGAATCTTACATTTACGCATAGAAATTTCCTACAGAATAATACAATTCAAACTAAACAATTGAAATAAATCTAGACTAAAACGATATGAATCTTTGTTCTCAAACGGTCAAATGGTTTGACTGAGAGCATTGAACCAACTGTTCAGCACTGAACATACAATTTGACCAGACAGAACTTTGTGTAAGATTTATAAGTAAAGAATTAGTTCTTCTGCCATGCAGTGACTGCAATCTAAGCATCTTACGTCTGATGTAAGGCATGCAGAGCGGAGTATCTTGCAAAGAGCGCATCTTGTACAAGTTCTCTGAAAAGAAATTCTGATACCGGGGAGCTATTTTTTGAAGCAACAAGTTTCTGTTTTTGGAAACACTTTTTATTTAAATGCTTGCCTTTTGGCAAGCCTGCTACAAAAGAGACAATTCCAAACCAAATCTATGTTGATTGAAGAGAAGATGTGTTCAAGCAGTTGCCATTTAAATATATTCCAGAACTAATAAAAGACAACGAGGTCGGAGCGGAAATCCGACTCTCTTTTTGGCGCATCTAAAATTAAAGTAATCTGATTCGATATGTGCAAATAAGGGTAGGTTTTAGTTGGAAAATGCTGTAGAAGTTGGACTGAAGTACCTTTCCTTTTCATGAACCCCCTTCCCCCCTCACGCTCAACTTAATTTAAAAAATTCTAGGTAATTCACTACTCGCAACTATACGCACAGAAAGAGCAAACCATAATGAAACGTCACACATTCTTAGATTATTAAAATACCAGCTCTTTTACAAATACTTGCATCTTATTTACCAAAATTCGCAGACAAAATTTAAGTGTATGTTTGTAAGAACAAGAAAAAAAACCAAATGACCAAAAACAAAAATAAAAAATATAAAGAATGTGCTTTTTTAAACATGGTCTTTACGCCTACCGCTCTTAAAGCTCGGCGCTTTCGCCTTTGCACGTTATTATGTTTTATTTGTTTGCGGATTTACGATTCATTTAGAAGTGCATATCATAAACAACACATTTACGCAGGAGTAATTTAAGATAGTGTCGTAAGGCAGCGTGCGTGCGTGCGTGCGTGTATGTGTGTGTGTGCTCTTCCGTTTGCTGCCAACAGAGACTCCTCCAGTCATAAATTTATCATGTAGACTTTATGAGCTGTACAACAATAAAGCGAAAACTTGCAAATTCGTACATTCCATAGGGGGTGGCTCGTTTATTCCAGGGCTTTATGATGAGATTCATAAGTACTTGGCTTTGTCGATGATAACAGTGTAATGACGTACAAAGTATTTCTATGTCCATGTAGAAGGATGAGAGGTGTTGCGGAAATTCATCAGCAAGTTAACTAATGGCAATGTCAACAATAAAGATAAAACAACAAGCATGTATGAAATAGTTGAAAGGAAGCGTAGTCGGGAATGCAAATCGGATTTGAATCGAAACACTTTTGAGCCAGACTAAACGCAATTTGAATGGATTTGAAACGAACCACGAACCGCAGCATTTTTCGACTACTCTGTTAAATCGAAAATGGAAACTACGCTTGCTAAATTTCTTTGCCCAACCAATCCATTTATGTGGTTTTTATTACTAAACCTTTTAGTGTAATAAATGCGCACTGCCATGTAGCTCCATTTGGCATAAACCTCTGGCTAAAAGAAAACGCTTCACATTACTGAAAGAAAATGAACTGGAATAGATAGACCAAACAATTATGATAGCAACTTTTCAGAAGAAAATTCCAGAAAAATAGTACATTCGAATGGTCATACATATGCCTACTATGGTTTTAGTACAGGATAACATGTGTAAAATTTGTAACGAAAGACATCCTGTTTCACTATGTTGGGCTAGTGACGAAAATACTTTGTTACCTTGGCATAATACATACGCGGAATATTGCGAACAGATGCCCAAAGAATATTGCTCCATAACTGTTGAAACTACGCATCCATCAGATCTGTCACAAAAGACCTTTCACGCCGCGGTGACTTGGAGATTGGAATACTACTACTACAAAGTCAGTCGAATATAATTTACCAAATTCAACCGAGTACGAAGCCAATGTTTCTGTCACTGGAATTGCAAAGCAAAATGACGAAGTACAAATGCTGCTATCTCTTTGCAATTGAATTGCTGTATCGAAAATACATAATCTCTTTGCCTGACATTCCGTTGAGCTATTCCCAAATGGCATGACCTTGTAGAATATTGTGTGGAAGACTGGCATTCAGTCATTAGCATTCTGTATGTCACAGCTAATTGAACTGTGATGGCAGCTCCGACAAAAACTTTGCCCATGCAAATATTTTACGTTTCACTTGTAGTGCATTGGCACACACATACATATACATACATACATATATGCATATGTTAATAGCACATAGTTTTGTGTTCTCATGTTGTGGATGGTGTGGGTGGTGTATACCAACACATGTGCCACCGCTATTGTGCTCGTTTCTGTGACATGAGGTGACAAGTCAAAAGTTCCAAGTTGAAAGGCTGTCAACTTTTGAGTACTTACGTGCCTGCGTGTTTTCGCAGCACTAAATGCTTTACATTGCTTAAGTGCACAGTACATATGCACATATACAATCATATATGTTTATATGCATATGCATGTGTAAATTTGGGTTAAAAAGTTTATGTAAAATATTGTATTCAATACTGTGTTGTAATTTTTTATTTTATTAAGCTACTGGCTTAAGTTTGATTATATGCATCCCAAGCAGCACAGAAATCCGGCTCGAAGACGATCACGATTAATATCTGTGATAAATTGGTAGGAACATCGCATATGTAAAGACTTTCAAAATATTTGGAATATTCAGTATTGGCTTACATTTACGTCGAAACATACAACTTTATACGTTATTATGCAAAAGTAGCGGGAGGTAATATCAAAATTTCCTGATAAATTTAATTCGCGAGATTCGACATATCTGTCAATTCCACGTTTTGTTGTGCCGACAAGACCTGGAGGATTCTGAGTTAGCTGGCTGAAGCTGAAGCTTAACAAAGTTGCTCAGAAGATTCAGTTTGGGGTTATGGTTTATCTTTGTTTCTTCTTTACTTACAACTACTATGTCCGCTATGTTCGGGGACCACACAGCACTTAATAAGGCATGAAATATAAAAAGTCAGGCCAGTTGACAGCTAAATTCTTGTCAGAAAAGTCAAAACAAAAAGTTCAATTTGGCCCGGGTTGCCAGCTGCATTCAAATTCATTGCAACTATGCTGTTGCTAAGAGCTTGAACAAATTTTATAAAGAACGCCAAATTTATATCATTCATGCAAAGCATTTGAAATTGTTACGAAAAAGTTTATATTATTTCGTTTTTTAGCACAAATCAATATCTTCTATAATGAAACTAAGCAAAAACGTGAAATAATGTTAAAGTTTAACAAAACCAAAATTGTGCATTCAAGATGGCTCATGTGTTATTCTCTGACTTAACCAAGTGAATCAAATTAAATGCAACTAATACAAAGAGCCACAAATTTAGTGCAATGCCATAAATTAAGCAGGGTATGTGCATACATTGGCGCAATTGCTACGGCATTGAAGAAGCTCATAAATGTCACAACAACAAAGATAAGTAACTTCCGTATGAAATATAAATCAATTATTTATATGTGAATTTATAGTGCGTGAGTGTGCGTGTGTGCTTTTGTGTGTGTTTGCTAAGAACGGCAGGTGTTATAAATCGATCGAGAAGTCTCTGAACTTACAATGAAATGGAAATGCAGTGCCTAAGAAAATCGAAGAGTCTCAATTTAAATTAGTTGGCATCGATTTGGGATTTACTTAAAGAATTCAGTTACGTTCGTAATTCAATTATTTTCGGAGTATTTTATAAATATTTGTTCTTAAAAAATATTTAAAGTGTACCAGGTAAATTTAATAGGTATTTGAGAAGTAGCAATTGGAGAACGAAGACTGCGCGAGAGGCCGTGCCACCAATGAAAACGCCAAGTAGAGAAGGCACGCTTTTAGCAGGACCGCTGGGAGAGAAGTCAAATGTCAGTTAGGAACCCGGGTAGCGGATTGGTATTGAACAATCAACAAACAGCAACAACAGGTTAATTTAGCTTTAAAACCTTATGCCATAGCCACAAGGAAAGGGTCTGAGAAGCGCCTTTAGCAACACAAAGAATACTCTCGGAGAAATAACCAACTATTGCAAGAGCTGGCGGCACCGCGCAAAGACTTTTCTGATCATAGCTAGAAACTGCCACTCCTGGCAACAAGGACTGAGCACTTATACACGTGCCATGGGAAAGCTGTTCCCTTGATTTATCTGACTTCGTATTTCACTTGTCGGAATCAACTGCAAAAAATAGTTTAAGCAAAGCAAACTAAGTCAATTTAGCCTGTTTGAGAATGGCTCTATATTTGCATGGCTTCTTTTAAAAGAAAAATTGCTGAAATGTGATTAGTTAAATTTAATATATACAGAGCAGCAGTGATTCACCTGAAGCCATGTAGTCGTTGCTTAACCCAAAAAGAGCTATGGCATTTAGCTGAAAAGTGCTACCTACTCGCAATGTGTAAGTGCAACAAAGTGCAAAAGCTCGTTTTAGTGAAAATGTCACACCTCTGACATATATGTATATATCTCCCCCCTCTTCCACTAAACCTCCGCGATAAGAATATGTGCACTGGTCAGCTGAAGCGGAAGTGAGCTTTTATGAAAGGCGCACAGCGTGCATTCGGAGCGAAGCGTATCTGCATCTATGACAGCAGTTATCCACATATACACACGCATACCCGCACTCACACACTGACTGCAATGACCTTTTCGTCGCTTTAACAAAAACTGTCAACACCTGCAGTCCACGTTGTTGTTGTTGTCTCCCTCTTTTCGGCACTGCTTTGTTAGTGTTGATTTCTAACTTCCTGCAAGTGATTAATTTGCACAACAGCTGCTTATGACATGTAACCGTTGCATATAACAATTTGTAGCTGCCTCAAGTGTTACAGCAACTTATGCCAGCATTATTGCCAGAGTTCTATATTCAGAAAATCTATATTCAGAACACTACCTCGCGCAGGCGATAAAGAAATTTCAATGATAATATTATAGAAAAATATATGTTTTTATAAATCGTTCTGCATCACAAGCAACAAATCACAAAAATTTATTTGTGATATTCACAAACATAAGCAGCTGAACTGGCAGATGGCTCAAAGAGCAGATTCGTTCCGAACAACTATTAAATTCATAAAGAGCTAGCCAAATTTTTGTTCAGTGTAATCTGCTCTTTTAACCTTCTGCCAGACCAGTTGTGCCCTTCTTCGTGGATATGTATTTAATGTTCTTTAGCTTTATTAATGAGTCGGGTGGTTTCGATTCAAGGGACATAATTCAGCTGACAACTGATCTAAATTCTCTAGACACTTAACGAATGTGCATTCCATCTTGACACTTGACAAACATTTTCTACAAATTTCAAGGCATTTTTGAGATATATAAATCAAGTTTGTGGAAGCTTGATTTCAAATTTTCTTAAAAGGATCGTCTTGTCATTTCTTTTAATCTGAGTAATGGCCTTCATAGGTTTCTCTTGAATACACTTCCAGAAGCCAGTAAGGGAATAACTATGCTTCATTCGGAATGAATTAAATATTAGCATGTAAGCAACAGAAAGTCAGTCTTGTTTACTCTTGAAACCAATCTTCATTATATATATATATTGTATATACACCCAGTCATGCTTTCTGAATAAACGCCGATGGCGCAAATTACTTTACAAACTTTGTGCCGCCGGCCTTTCATAAAGTTGCCAACGAAGTGACATAGCCTAATCTGTTGTAGAGAAGTGAGCAATAAATAAAACAATCTGCTTAATTCCAAGGCGTCGAGTTCAGCGCATATATTCAGTAATTTCGTACAAAAACTTTGCTTGGACGACGAAAGCTCACAATGACGAGCGCCAATGACGCAGCAACATAAAATTCAAATAAAACACTTCATTATGGCGTCCCGACGCCCCGACCCCGTTCGGCTCATGCCAGCTAGAGGCGAGTAAACTAATCCATTTTACGCGAGGATGCATAAATTTTACGAGGCATTAACTTGCATGAAAAAGATTGCTTTTGCTACTTCATTGCTTCGGCCTTTTATTCGGCGTGTCATGCCAAGAAGTTGGCCACAAAGTGGAAAGGCGAGCGAATGTGGCGGAAAAATGGATGTAACAAATATTTCAAGGGTTAATTCATTAACTGGAAGAATATGTGCACAAATTTTATGGCATGCCGTTAATTGCAATCAAATGAAATAAGTTCTATTATTGAAAGTTTTGGCATGCTTTCAAAATAGCCAATTTACTATTTGTATAAAGGCAACTTATTCATAGGCATAGAAATTCGACTATGCTCTGCCGTAGGACGGACAGCATGGCGTGACATTGTAAATGTCTTCTTTGTTTTCTTGCCTTACAACAACAATGGAACTAGCACTAATGTGCTCGCAATTATTTTGCTGTCACGTTGGCATGTGGCAGCACAAAGACAAACGTATGGCAACATTATACTAATGAAATTTTTGTGATTCACGAATCTTTATTCAAGAGTTTGCCTGCGACAAACTTGCTGCATATACTTGCGAAACTTTTGTGGCGTGCAATTTTTTTTCGTTTTTGACAGAAAGTTTTCCAATTTGTTCATTCGTAGTAAACAATTTACATGCCACTAGCTTAGAGAAATTCCTTTTTTCAGAGTTGCCCAAATTTCATTGTAGTTTTCAAATTTTGGCAGGGGTTGGAACCCTCACGAACGGCCCCTGTTGTCGTCTGTGCACATGTGTAACAAATGTGCATATAAATAGTAGATATGTGTGTGTGTGTGTCGTCTGGCATGTTAGCATCAGCTGTTTCATCAATTAACAAAATCAGTGGTTGTTGCTATTGCGCATTTCAAGCAAAAAGAATGGTAGACTTTGTTGCAGGAGAAAATCTTAAATAATTTACTTAGAAGTTGGAACCACGTCAACAAAAGGAAAAAGTTACTTCTTTTCTTTTCTATGACATTTTGTAATTTACCTTACTCTGTTTAATTGGACAGAATGTGGTGCAATAGTTGTCCTTCTATTGTTGCTAATGCGCATCACAGGCACTCACAGTATGTAGATACTTTCGCATATTCGGGGTACAATATTTGCAAGGCTCTACTTTGTAAGCGCCATTTTGACTACATATTTATTTCTGCTTTATTTCTATATTTACACAGTTAAGTGCTGCCCATTGGCGATGTAAATTTGCTTGGCCAGCTACCGAAATTTGTATGCAACCGCTGAGCACAAAATGCTCTTTATAAGTCCATATGTGCTCATAGATACATATGTAAAACGTAGTGTCCATTTACTCGCACCGTTTTAACCTTGGTAGCATAATCTTCGTTCATCGGACGAACAATTTTTGCGTTTTTCAAAAAATGTGCTTTTTAATGTAAAAGTTTTTGTTGAAAATTATACACTAAACAAAGAAAAATAATTATCTATCTATCTATGTATATAAAATTCAAATTATGTATGTTTGTATGTATGTTCGGAGTTGCGTCCTAAGCCGCTTGATCGATCATAACCCAATTTAGTACATAATCTTTATATGTTCCATATTATATGGTCATAGGCTATAAAAAATTTCGATACATTAAGAGGGCGTGGCACCTCCCACACAACTTAAATACTTGATTTGGTATATCTTTGAAACCACAAGCCATATAACATTAAAACTCTGTATTCTGTTAGTAATAACAGACTGAAAGATATTGTGAAAGTCATCTTCTAATACTTCTTGAAACGCCTGCAATATGCAATTTAAATGGTTTTTTTCACCTTTTCACTTTAAATTGTAGCTGTGCAAATACCAACATTCCCAAGCTTGTTAATTCTAGTTTGCAACAACTGCAATAGAAATTGTTGCTTGCCACTAAAACACAAAAGTGGAACCTCTTGCAATTTGTTGCGAGCGCACGTACGACAAAGTGGACGAAACAGCTAAAAAGGTGTGCGTGTGCCGTGAATAGGCAAGTTCCTGGCGGCAGCTAAGCCCACTTAGAAGCAGGGGCTTCCTGCAACACTGCTGCTTTTAATGACCCTGACCAGCAGCTATTGTGTAAAGTTAAAAGAGAAAATGGCGCGCAAAATTGCTGAATGCTGCAACTTGGCAACAAATTGCAAGCGGAGCGGAGGCGCATGCTGTAGCAGGTGACGAAGGTAGTGCCAACAGAAGCGCAAAATGTCATTTGGGTTATTGCAGTTGCATGCCACACGCTTCTTTCCATTTCTCGCTGCGGCGCAATAAGAATTTGCATTTTTTGTTTGGCTTCGTGCAGCTGAAAGTGGCTTACAAGTGTCCTGCACCAGCATAATTTTGCAAATTAACAGAATTCATGTTTCAACTCGCATGATCCTAAAAGCACAGACTTCGGCAGACTATTTATTACTTACATCGTTTCATTTTCACTCATAATCATGAAGAAATTTGTGTTACTAGCACAGCCTAGGTTTCTTCCATGCTAACCTGGTTTTAAATATTATTAGGGATGCACTCATATAAGCCACAAGCTTTCTTTATTGACTACTTCTCTGGAACTTTATAATTTTGCTTATAAATCAAAATAATTTAAATTATCAAGAAACAGAAAGCTGTAAAAAGGTGTAACACAACAAATGCGCCTATTTTATTGAAATGGCATAAAAGACATTTAATACTCTTTTACTCTTTTATAATAAATTGTCCGCATCATGTATTTTATTAGAGTTTCAATAGGAGTTTCATCTTTTGTTCTATTAGTTACATATACATAAATACTATGTATGTACATATGTATGTACAAATCTGAATATATTTTCATGCATTTCATTACATACGGCCTATACGATAGCTTTATATCTCACAAGATTTAGAGCAGCTCTTTTCCATATTCCATAGCATGCCATTCTCGATATGCAAATTTTCTTTTTGTCATAAATGTCGTGTCTATTGCTTGCTACAAGCTCAAATTCTATTTTTGCAGAATATACCTTTTTTGTAAAAGATCTATCATTTCCCAGTCAAATGTCAATTCAATCAATCAATTTCAAATTATGTTTTCAAGGCACCGCAGAGTGTGCATTACAATATTGGTTCTGTCATGAGTTCAAATCCAGGCAATCAAAATTTGATTGGCTGATTCTCCTTCCATTTTTTGCTAGAAGTAGAATTTTATATCAGTCGAAGTTGTTGACGCAATGCAAAAAAAGTACAGCTTGTATAACGTTCGATTTTTTTCGATCTGTTAACCCTTGAGACGCGCGCGTAAGACTTCTAATAGCCAATTAAAAATATAATTGACATTATTTAATTGAAAATTGCATTTCTTTATTGCCATTTACAGACAGTAATGAGCAAAAGAGAGGCATGAAATGAATCATTCAAAAGATACTCAATTGCAATTGCGCGCGCGTGGCTTCAATCAACACCCTCACACTTATGTGCAGTTCCTTGACAGACGACGCGTCGCGACGGCTCTGAACTCTTTCCTCTCGCAACTTGATATATTACCGAATCGCGAGCTGCCAAATATTGCCAAAATATCGACATAAATCCGAACCTTAAGTTCAATCAAGCTTGAAACTTAGTAGCATAATTAATTCCTTAAATTTGACCTTCTCGCAGGCGCCCTACAACCGACACAAGCATACAGAAAGGGGGCGTCTTAATGAACTCGATTGAGCGCGGGTCAAAAATTACGCGTAAACAACATTTTAGCTAGCAAGGTACGCCTCGGCATTGTCACGGCAATAAAATAGATACATTTTTTTCTGCTCACAAGTGATTGAGCTGATGTGTGTGTGCGTTCACTTTGTCGGCGGGCGGTATATCGAAAATATTGACAATATTGTCAGCAACTGAAAGAAAGGACACACTCAGAGCAAGCAAATTTGCGCACACGTGTCTGTGGGCCCTGCGCCTAACAGCATGCAGTCAAGCAAAAAATTTCTCGTCAAATATAAAATTTAATGATGTTATAATGATGATATAAAAATATAATGCCTGGTGTCAAATTAAACCCGAAAAATATTAGAAGCTATGAAGACTAAAATTATGCTGCTCATTTTAAAATACAAGCCAGCGAAGTTCTGTAAATCAGCATATTTAAGGCTCAGTTAGTCCAGACGTAACGCATGTTTTCATAATTTTAGGTAAACGTGAAAATTGCGCCGTTTACTTGAATTCGTCAAACGTACATACATATTTTAGCTGTCAGTCTTTTGCATATTTGTATTTTTGTTAGTGCTGCCGTACAGTTTCGCATGCTGTTGATTTCGCTTTTGAGGTTAAATTTTACATTCTTCATAAAATCTATGACACTAATTTAAATGGCCATTGTATAGTATATAGGTCTCGAGCTCACGTGCTCACGGTCTGCGCACATTTCTCAGTCTCTGGTTGCACTCCCTTCTTGGGAAATCAACTTATTGAAATTATTTATATTGTTGACACTAAATCGCTTTATTAATAAACAAGCACATGTTAGACTTAACCAGTGTTACAAAGTGGCTAAAAAAAACAACAAATCACTTGTGCATATATCGTATAAGCAAACCTTTTTTGTAGTGTTGCTAGCACAAATCACTTTCACTGATTGTACAACAGTTTATGGCACAAATTAAATCAAATTGTATAGCCGACTGCTTAAATACAATACATGAATCCTTTGTTCGGTGTACTGTGTGCCAGATCGACGCGATAATTTACGTAATACAAGTAACATATGTATATGTATGTATGTTGTCGCGTGTCAAATTATAACTTTACCTACCAAGGACATTGGCGATGGCTTTAGCATTGACATTGGCATTGACATTGACATTGAATGTGGCCATAAACGTGTCCCAACAACACACACATTCCTGGCTAACATTCATTTAACATGTATGTACATACACTGATGTGCACACAGCTAGACATGCATTCGGTGAGCAGTAATTACACGGACAGTGGGTATGATGGCTTGCATATCTTCGGACCATACAAATTACAAGTCACACCAAATAAACAGGAAATTATTATGTGTCGAAAACAAAATGTGTAATAAGTTATTCTTTCCAAGCAAATATGCGCATAAGTTTAATGTTATTGTTGCTCAATGAAGTTATTCAAAAAACGCTAGTCCTAAACTGAACAACATTTTTTTAAATAACATCGGCATAATTTATAATATGATGTTTTTCTGTAGGTGTATAATATTTTCTTATTGAATATGAACCACTTTGTGATCATTTGATTCGATTGTATTTTAAGTAGAGATGTAGGATTCCAGCCACCGTTTCCTGCAAGGCCTATTGCGGCTGTTCTCCGTCTATTTCCAGATCCTCATGAATACGCATTTGCAAGAGATAAGAAGCATTTTTCTTTTTGGATTCTGTGCGCAATATTCTGCGATTGTAGTTGCATTGTACCTAGCTAACCAAGTATGGTCCTTACTAGCCCATCACAGTGTCACTAGGAAGGTTCTGCTATTTATTTATTAATGTTACAAATTAGATTTACGTGGTAAATTACAAAAACCAGACAATTCTTCTAAGCATAAATACCAAAAGTAGCATCCCTTTTTACAACAATAGTATATTTGATCCCCTAAGAATTTGCAATGTCATTCGACCCCTTTTTAGCTGTTAATAGAAAAGCAAATCAAATTTTTGTGCACAAATATTCACTCATCTTTACCAAACACTCGCCATTTAATTAATGTTCTTTAACTTTTAAGCTTCTAATTACAACTTGATTATATCGCCATAACTATAAAACCTTCCCAAATCTTTAATTACTGTTAAACCACTCTGCTCCAGCGCCTACTTTCACCGTGAATTTCATAAGCAAGAGCACCAACTAATAACAGCGTTTGTCTAAGATGTCACAGCGTAGATTTTAACGTGGTAAATTTACAATATTTCTTATGTGAAGTATATGCTAAGGGCGATTGAATAATAAAGAGTTGTTTGATAGCAGTCTTCAGAAAATATTTTAGAAACAGTACACAGTCAACAGTCTTCAAACATATATATGTACATATGTAGTTGCATTGCTCATCGCTCGTTAGGGCATTATAAAGCCCCTATATATTCATACTTTGAGCAACTTTATCAACTCTTTACAGTTAAGTCCCTGCTGCCCACTGTCACTTTGATGCAATTGTGCACGTATCGTCGAGACTATTGCACAGCGCCCATTCCAGTCGCTCCTTTTGGCTCTTAAATGGTTTTTGTACGTGATTGCATGATTGTCATTCTTATTGACTAAATTGGCAATTTAAATTTAATGTTCGAATTAAATTGTTTAATGTATGACTGTACGCTGTAAATGGCTTTAATGCACGCAGGTGCTATTGAATTCGCGTTTTTTTATTATTATGAATCCTGCACAATCGTAGTTTAAGTTCAAAGGTCAAAGAGTTCATTCGTCTGTTCAATGATGGCATTTAAGCCAATTCCAGACAATTTGAAAGTATTATAGCGCACTCAAATTTTTTATGCGAATTGATGGCTCGATTTGTAGCTGGAGTAAGAACTTAAACTGAATTCTTACAATTAAGTTGTAAACTAAGGAAACTTAATGTCTTGATTGGTTTTTGTTCAAATCAATATGAAGCTTTTAGTCTTTTAATTGGAATTAACTACATATGTAATATATGTAGTTAGCAAAATTTTTTGTATTCTATTTTACTCTGCCATCTTTATTTGTCAGTATCTATTATCATAAAGAAGAATTATGAGCATATTTATCATTGGCTGTATAATATAGTAGCTGCAGAAACAAATAAATTTGAGCAACTGTGGAATTAATAATAAATATTACTGCTAATTTCTGCATATATTTCGCTGTATTTCTTCGTAACACTGTGCAACAAATCGACATTTTTCAGTCTTAAGATCAACTGTACTCTTTTTAAATACGTGCAGTTTTTCTGTATTTTTTTAGCAGCTTTCAATTTAGAGAAGATTTCTTTCTCATTTCTACTAGGATAAAACCTTGGCATGTATGAGTAAATGCTACGTTAGACAGTCATCTTAGAAAACGTTCTATACATTCCCGCATATCTTTTAATTCTAAAGGATTTAGCTTTGAAGACTCAAGAGCTTGCAAGTTTGTTGATTATAGTTAACAGACTCTTGTAAAAGACTTAAATTCTATAATATTTGTTGTTGTTGAAATGAAAAAAAATTGCTGTTTACATAAAACTAATATAATGATGCCTTTACTAATTACGACTGCAACTCAGAAGTGCTGGCCTCTTGAGCAACTGAAGTGGCTGGATCATAGTGCAATAACTACTCATCCACTATATTCGCAGCGTTGCACTACTTGAGTGCATTTAGCATTGATAGCCGCGCTGAGGCCGCTCACATAAAGCGCTTAAACAGTTGCAGTGCACGCACATCACGCGGCAACCGCTCAGGGGCGTAGTGGATGGAACAGATCGGGCTGTATGCTTTAAACAAATTTAAAGGAATTACTATATTGCTGAACTGTAGCAGGCCGAAAAGCTGGGAGTCAGCTCTTGACTAAAGTGCACAAGAAAATTGCATATTCAATCACCTCATTTATTATTGAATTTCTAAGCAAAAGTGGTGCTAGAATACGAGAAAGCAGCAAAAACTATAGTATAGTGATCCCAAAAACCGAAAAGTGCTAGTGAATTCACATGGTATTTTTCAGAATGTTATGTTCAAAAAAAAGGTTCGAGAATTAAGCCAATGCCCATCAACGCAATGTTGGCCGCTTCATTACTTGAGTCAGGTTATTACACTCGTAAAAAAGGCTCAACACACAATGGCTCTGGGGGGGGGGGGGGGGGGGGGGGGGGGGTTGTGTGGGAAAAGTGTGCCAGAAACTCGCTGTTGTGCACATTAGCACATGTCATATCCAGCAAGTACGATTTCAACGTTTGAGGAAGACTCCAAAATATTGGAGATGTAATCGGAAAGTGAATGTACAACTTTTTAAAGGTTGCCTTCGTACTCGGTTTGGAGGAAGGGGCTCTGTAGATGAAAAAGAATACAGGATGTGCGACGCAATCAGGAACTTAAACCACAAGGAATTGGTGCCCAACATTACTGTATGCACATAGTAGAATTCTTGCTACGCCCATGTGAGTGCACTTAAGCACTTAAGTTTCTCTTGCCCTCACCTGTCTTCCGGCAACGAATTTTGGCTTGTGAATATTTTCCATCGCAATTTTGGCGTTTGAGAAATTATGCATAGCGCGTTGTTAACTGGAAGCTTTACGCTTTGCATTAAAATTACATACATGCATGCGCACAAATACAAACACACACACGCGCACAAACAGATCCTAACACTAACAGTGTCATTCATAACACTTGCTGCTGCGCTGGCAAGCTTGAATGAAGTAGCTTAGCGCTCTTGTATACACATGTACATTTGTGTTTGTTTATGTGTGATGTGTATGTGTGTGTATGTGTGTGTGTGTGTGTGTGTGTATGCTTTTGTACAAAAGTAGTTCTAAGTTGGCCCCGAGGAGCAGCAAACACTTATGCACTCTATCACCTCGGCGCTGCTGCGCGAAATAGATGCGAGCCAACTCGTCTGCTTTTCACATAAACGCAAATCATTAAATCACCCTTTTCAATCTGCCGGTATCACTGCAAGGCAGTTTCTGAAAATGAGCCCGGCGGGTGTTACGCGGTTTTAGTGTTGCTACAATTTCTCGTTGCTCTGGCGGCAAGCCGCCATGCAAACCTGCACGCTGACTCCCCTCGCTGCTGGCGCCCACTGCTCTGCGCTGCTCGAAAATATTAAGCAGTGTAATGTGAAAATTGAGTTTGGCTTGCATGAAGGAACACTTCACACTGCAGCACTGCCCTCAACACTTTTCAACTGAAATACGATTAAGCACGTGTGGTTTTTTATGCTCGATTGCGGCAATTTGCAACGAATTTCGGCAATTACTTTCACGCTTAATTATAAATTAATTATTATCTCAAAATCATTTGAATGCACGCAGTCAGATACATTTAACGAAGTTGTGGCTGGATGTATCCAAATAATAGTGCTGAAAAGTATGCGTAATCGATTTAAATGGTTTTTCATTCAACTACTACTTCAACAACTATTCAAAATCGACTAGTTACTAAAAAACCGATTGAGAAATTTTTTTGTGCAAAATTGTATCATTCTAAGGTCAAACTTCTATAAGACGAGATACAGATTACTAAAGCCATCTATTGGAAAAATAATGTATTTCTCTTGCTTCACCGTATATTTGAAGTATTCATGGCTTGTAACACCACCGCATGGAATACGTGCGCGGTCTTAGATTTGTCTCCTCTCAAATCGTTTCTCGCAGCAATTTAATAACGAAATGTATTTCTTTGTTTAAGA
This sequence comes from Neria commutata, assembly GCA_963457695.1. Taxonomy (NCBI): domain Eukaryota; kingdom Metazoa; phylum Arthropoda; class Insecta; order Diptera; family Micropezidae; genus Neria; species Neria commutata. The sequence goes on from OY735248.1 coordinate 7,154,400, forward strand.
ATTTTGCATGCGTGCATATGTGTGCTCTCACATACAGGCATCGCATACAAATTAAAACATATCGCCAGGTAAAGTGACAGACAGCAGACAATAAAATCAGACTACATATCAACTGGCACTGATTGCACAATGCATTCACTTTGCAATGAATACAAGCAGAACAAATTGTCTATTGCACGATCTGCACTGGAGGCTTTCAACAATCACTGTCGTATTGTTCACATTGTCTGCGGAGCCACAGCCATAATCTTTGCTATTTTGATTGCCAGCAGAGCAGCTATTCGTAGCACTTCATCCAACGAGACGCAATTCTTGTGGCAATTTTGGGGTAAATGTGTGTGCAGACAGAGACAATAAACAGCTGCTCAGACCACAGGCCACAGGCAAGGACTCTGACCGCAGACACTCTAAATTGGAAATAATTATTGTTATTGTTTGTTTGCCCATGGTTAATTGTGTGTAAAAGTGTGATAATTAAGACAAGATTTTGCTATTTAGGCAAACTATCGTTCTTACTTTTGCATGGCACTGTCTATTATCAGAATAATTCTTAAAATCGTATATACCGCAGCAATAGAACGCGTTTTTTTTTCTTCTTTTTTTAACGAGCTGAAAAGCAGTCGAAATCCTCTGTCAGTGCGAGACTTCAACCCGCTAAAACCACCTCATGCCCATACGGATAACCGCTACGTGCGAGCATTGCTTCTCAAGCGTCTATTAAATGCCATAGTAATATTCAGTTGGGTATGGTATTTTATGCAATCTCTTCGTGATTGCATGGATCGCTGTTCAGGCGAGGCGGACTGAGTGGCTTGCTCTAGGGGGGCTCTCAGAACGGTCGATATCTTAAATTTTAGCTATGCCTGTAGTCGGCCTTATGCTCCATTCGGCTTTTCGCAGCTACTATACAATAACTGCTGCTGCCTCCGGCACTATGGCGAGGGAGGGAATTGAACACGTAACAAATCTACTATGCACATAACATGCTGAAAATATCTTTATATACAGCTTATATATAACTTTATATATTGAGCCTAACGAGTTTTCAGCCTTATTTTAGAACTGAAACTGTCTTCAGAACTGTCATTCATAAAAAATCTGAGAAGTATTGGCAAAGAAAGTTAGCAGACGCCACCGACGATTTTATCAAAAATTTTTCACATAAATTTTTTTTTTCATTTGCATTTATTTATTTACTTAATAATCATGTTCACATATAAGAAATAATCTTTTAAATGTAGTACGAAGGCAAAGAATAACAACAAATTATAACCAACAAATAAATATGCGAAAATTAAAAATAACTTTGTCATAAATTAAAAGATTTTAAACAACTTCTATATTTAACAGCATGCCATTAGAAAATAAACATTTGAACGCTCTTTCAATCTTCATAATTTTTATAATTCAAAAAATGTTCAAGCAACTTTTGTATAGCGATATGTGTGTGTGTGTCAGACCTGTAAAAGATTCAATCCAAAATCGATTTATAAATCAACAAGACTTGATTTGCAATCCCAATCAAGATTGGTAAATCATGATTGGAATTTGCTGATTTAAAATCAAGTGATTGGAAAATCAGATTGTCACTTTTGATTGGTGCCTTTTGATTTTAAATCCCAATCAACTTTTTTGATTGGTGATTTGAATCAGAAAAAGATGAATCGATTGGCTATGCTTGATTGGAAAATCAGCTTTTTAAATCAAATAGGGTAAAATCAGTGATTCAAATCAAATCTGATTCAACTCTTCACCACTCTGGTGTGTGTGTGTCAATCATGTGTTGTGTATAATCTGCATTTTATTTTAGGAAGCACACACTATCAAACATGCACTAGCACAAAATCTAATTTATGCACTCAATTATTGTCACACCTGAAACCGTTGCTGTTGCACATATTCACACACATACACACACAAGGGATTCAAAATGGCTGCCACTGTTGCTGCCAATGCGCTTAGCCAGCGCATGCACTAAGCGTGTGTGAGCATGCATGTGTATGTGTATATTGAGCATATACGTGAAAGTGCAAAATCTAATTGGTTTATCTATGCAAGCGTCCGAAATTGCATTGACGTTGTCGTCCGTCGGTTTCCGGCACGCCGCAGCGTCGACACTACCACTCAGCGGATAATTCCAAAGTTTCAAATCCCAGCTGACGTCTACTCGCATTAAAGCAAACGAAATTGTTGCTTAAGCGGGTAAAGCGTTGCTGAAATTTGACACCCAAGTCCTGTGGAAAAAAAATATAAATTGGAATGAATGGCTGCTGCGTTTATGCACAGAAATTCATCTTAAATATCATTTTCTTTTTACAAATCTGCGAAACTGAAATCAAAGTGTTTTACTTACGCTATCAGCATCGAACATTTCAAAATATCTCATGAATACAAATCAACTCTCAACATTTTTACCAGCTCTTACTGCTGACATGAGTCTGACTTCTCGGCGCTGCTCAACTTTTGCGAACGATCGACTTTATCGACTCCGAGCTCTACACAGCATTAGTTCATTTTATAGCAACTGCAGACTTCGCGCTCTGCCATTACAGAATTTAAAAAATTTCGTAACTGCAGCAACTGTTTTGTACAGCTAAAGTGAAAAACATAAGTCGTAATTAAAAATTTTTACATCAGCACTGGATCTATAATTACAAAAAAGTCAGGATCATTTTAGTATTGTTACTCATATGGCAAGGCATCGGCTGACGTTGAAAACCATAATATGTATCTAATTTCAAATTAATATTTATTTCATATTCTATTAGAAAAATAGCGTATAACAAATATTTTATTAAATTCTTCAGCCGATTCCGACACTCGATTTCCATAAATCAATGCCTATCATTTTATCAACATTTGAGTATTCTATTATCCTCTGCCTGCATACAGTTGCTCACAGCAAAAATCTGACAGATGTTCCTCACTGATTTAAAAAATCTTAATTAAGCCATAATAATTAATGTGCATATATGAAGGTGATTACTGAAATTCTATGCTGCTACAAATCGAGCTTACTTGCCGGCGTTCAGTGGTGCCAATTTCAAGAATTGTGACCCGTTTGCCCACAACGCTTCAAATTTCACATTTCCGCCACAACAATTAATATGCGCTTATTTTCCGTTCGGAATGTTTTGATACCCATCACACTCACTTCACACTTCGTACTGTGCCATGGGTCCTGTGAGCAAATTCGGCTTGGCATTGATTACAACAGCAACAACAGACGCCGGCGCGTGTTGATCAAAAACGGAAGCGCCCGCTGGCAAAAGTTCCCTGCCATTATTTAAGACTGTTGGCGCGAGTGTTATGTGTATGTGTATGTGCGTGTTTGTGTGTATGGCTCGTTGTCCTTGTGAATTAATAATTTGGTTGCCCTGAAGGAAAATTATAAAGGCTATCTACAAATAATCAGATATGCATTCAGCGCCAGTTTATAAGATGCCTATAAAATCTTCAAGAAGTGCTGAAGTCAGTTTTGAGCCAATTGTTTAGGTCTGTAAAAAAGGAATAGAGATTATAATGGAGGATTTTATTCAGTTAGGCGTTGCTCTGCGTTGCTGTCTATGCCTCCAAAGCAAGAAAGCTTAAAGAGAAGCTCTATGGAGGATTCAGCTTCCATTTTTGTTGGGCTACATTCATTATGCCCTCTAGTCGATTTTGCTCGGGCAGACAAATTTACCATATTGAAAATTTTTCTTCCAAAAAATAGCAAAAATGGCAAACTTTCTAAGGGATATTTATGCTAGTTATGGGTTAGTTTTTACTAATAAACAGTTATGCCCGATAACTCCTTCATACCGAAATCGCCTTTGACGAATGTGCCCCAAGGACGAAGGTACCTCCCTCTCCCCTATTTACGGTTTTTTTTAATACACTGGACATTTTTGTTTAAACAACTTTTCTTGCTCTTTGTCGTCCTTTTCGTGGTATCGTCAACTAATTTTTCCAACAGGGTCACGTCTGGCACAGTTACAAAGAGCTACGGATATACAATTTGTTTACTTTTGAAGGCATATTTCTTTACGTCCTTTCTTATACATATAGATATGTATGCATCTCTTGTGTGTTATTGTTGTTTTAAGCGTTTCCGTGGGTTTTCATTTAGATACTCCATCGGCGTTTGTGGCATATCTGCCACATATCTGCTTACATTCGCTTAAGCTTTAAGCATTACCGCACGAACCAAACTCACATGCCAATGTCACACCCACACAAACGCAATGATCCGCATTAAAAACAAATCACGTTTTAATTCCACTCTCAACAAATGTTGGGAGAAAAAACAATTTTGCAATTTTATACTAAAACTGACAGCTTTGAGAACTTTGACAGCATTAATGAAAAGCACACTTACACCAGCAAAGCGTCAAAGCAAAATGAAGATTGTAATTGCTTTTCAGATTAAAACGAATGAACTGAGCAGTTTTGTTAACGGCAGCAAGAGGAAGCGCGAACCTGCCAGCTGAGTCCCAAAAATGCTCTAACAACATACATACATATGTATCTGTGTGTCTGTGAATCTTGGCTGGTATGTGTTGCCGCAGAAAACTTAAGTGAATAATATATGTATGTGTGTGCATTGCTGTACCTAGGGTGGGTTTCAGAGGCTTTCAGACTCGCGCGATTAATAGCAAAATTTTGATATATGTGAACCATTTTGAGTAATTCTAAAATTAAATTAGCTTGTGTTCATGGTTGTTAAAATATATATATATTTATATATATTGCGCTTAGTACAAATATTAGAAAGAAGAAAAGCCCAAATCTAGGAAAATGACTTTCATGAAACAGGTCGAAATTTTCTTCAACCGAGCTGGTAGTTGCGTTCAGTGCGCATTGAACTCTAGCGTGAAATACACCACGCTCGTTCAGCCAGAGTTGCAGAGAAAAAGCTCAAGGGACTCACTTACGCCAACCACTGCGAAACGGAGCTACGCCCGGTTCGGTTCAAGTTGCTCGGAGCTTCCAGAATAGAAGCAAATATGCAAACAACTACAAAAACAAAGAGTAGCCACCTCCTCCCGCCACTCAAAATAGTTATGCTACGCTTGATTGCTGCTTTCGCGGAGGTAAAACTTGAGTAGGTCCTCGCGGCAGATGGGTTTTGTACGTTGGCGCATAGAAATGAAAACAACAAAACATTTACCTACTTGGATCCGTGTTGGCTTAGCGCTTAATTGAAATGATTTGGTAATGCGCACACTTACACACACACACATTCAACAGCGCAGGCTTACTACCACACATTGACTCACACACAGACAAACCAAATTTTAGGCACAAACGTAAACATCGTCAAGATTAATGCAAATGCGGCTGTTGTCAACACAAAAATATGCTTCAAATATTTTTGTAAAGAAAACACAGCCAAAATTGCATAAGGGAACAGATGAAGAAGAGATGAAGAACAGCAGTACTTAGCTTAAGGAAAATTCTGCAAAAAAAGGAGAATTAATGCAAAAATTTGCATGGCGCTCACGTAAAATTAAATAAACAAACAACACCTCAAATTCTTCTTTGCTGCAATGCCGCCGTCATGCTTCGGCCAACAGCAACACAAACAACAACAGCAACACTAAAACGAGGCATAGAAAAATTGTCAACGAAATTACGTCGGCGGCAGGCACAGGACCTGCACTTGTACGGCACACGTAAATACATTTTAATTTGCTACGCCAAATTCAAAATTTGCATAACTGATTTGATTGCGTAGTTTTGTGAAGGGGCGGAGGGAAGGGGAAGCAAGTGTCGCAATGAATTCGAAATTATTTGGCTGTGCGCGACTAGGATTCCAAAAAGCGTTTAATGCTTCCGATGGACGTGCCACAATGCAGCGATTTTTCCTTTTTTGCAACAGTCCATTTAAATTTGGCACTTCTCATTTTTGTATACACTGAATTTGTCAGCTTTTCTTACAACTTTTTGCAGCTCTCTTTATTCTCCTTTTTATTTTAATTCCCATTTGGCTTTGTACCGCCCTAATACATTTTCACATTTATATTTCTACCAGCAGGATCGTGCCGCGTTGCGGCAACTCTCCCACTTTATATTACTTAGATAGATTTTTTAATACCGAATATTTTTTTATTGACTGTTTTATGAAAATATGATATATTTATACAAAAATATATAGACATCTAATAGGCAACATGTAAGAACTATCTTGTTATTAAATAATATATATATATACATATTTTGAAATTGGAAAACATTAGTTTACATACATATATAAACATACATTACTAATGAAGAACTTCAGTAAAAACAACATTTTTTGCTAAACCGTTGGGTGTTTCTATCTTAACACCTTGTCGCCTACGTGCTCTCGACAAAGCAACGTATAGTTGTCCATGTGAAAAAATTTGATCTTTTAAAGATATTCCTATTTTTTCAAATGTTTGACCCTGTGACTTATTAATGGTCATTGCAAAGCTTAGTCTTATAGGAAACTGTCTTCGACGCAACTTAAATGGCATGTTCTGGCTGTAGTAACAATCTATACGCGGAATGAAAGTAGAGAAACCTTTACGTATCCCAGATACATGCGTGCAAGAAATGATTCTGTTTCCTATAACATCCACAATTAACCTTGTACCATTGCAAAGGCCTTCTTGAGGGTTCAGGTTTCGAAGAAGCATTACAATGCAACCTTTTTTGAGATGCAGTGAATGTGGAGGCATTCCAGTAGGAGTCATTTTGTTCAGAAATTCGGGAGGAAAATTCAAGGCATCACTGGGAGTTTCTACGATAGCTTCGTCTTCACTGAGAAATGTTTTTAGGTCTCCCGATAATTTTTCGAGGACAAAATTGTTTATTCGGAGCGCCTCAACATTTTTGGGTGTTAGAATGGCTACTTCTGAAAGATTTGTAGCTTGCCCTTCAAAAAGATCTGAGAAAACTTCATCCTTAATATCATGTCGGCATAGAAGGTCAGAAGGCACCTCAATATTTCCGTAAGAATCTGTTGGAAGATCGCCGTTTCCAACCTGAATGAGCCACTCTTTCCAGTTTTCGTCACTGTCCTGTACACGCATATTTTGCTTCAGGCTATGTTGCTGAAAATGAGACCATAATGCGGATGTTTTGATGCATGCATCTACTATTTCTGCCCGAGTCCCTTTTTCTACTACAGGTAGAACTTGTCTAAAGTCTCCTCCTAGCAACACTATCTTGCCTCCAAAAGGTTGATCGTTCTGAGTTATGTCTTTGAGTAGAGCATCAACGGCTTCTAGAGCGTGTTTTGGAGCCATCGGTGCCTCATCCCAAATTATGATGTCTGTTTCGCTCAAAATTTTTGCTTCTTTTGATTGTCTCTTCATATTTGATGCACGATTTTGTTGAGGAACAATTAAGCGGAAAGCTGAGGTAACAGTACGCCCATGTGGCAATAAATTAGCGGCGATTCCAGTCCAAGCCACGTTTAAAACTTGTTTTCTCTGCCCAAGCGCCATGTGATAAATTGTAATGTAAACAAATGTCTTACCGCTGCCACCTGGACCATCTAGAAAAAAACATTGTCCGTTGAAATTTTCAATCGCGCGAAGAACATCGTCAACAACTGTTTTTTGCTCTGAATTCAGCAATCCGTAGTTTGAAGCACCTTTTTCTTGATGGTATTCGTAGTCAACTGGAGCATCATTAATATCAAATCGAGAAATTTCAACTTTGATATAATTTTGAATATCTTGTCCCATAGTCGCTAAGGTATCCGCAATGCTGTAAAAAGCTTTTGATTCAGCTATCAATGGAGGCAAACCGGATTTCAAAAAATCATCCATGAAATCGGTTTTATATGTCTCCCAAAGTTGCGTGGGTACTGGATCTTGGAGTTCTCCGAACAATAAGAGGGACACGAAAAACGCTCTTAGTTGACTTGGCATATGAAAGCCCGCAGCTTCTTCCATAGATTGCTCGAAAAGGGTGTTATCCTTCAAAAAGCCTTTAGCCCGAGCAGCGGCAACAAACGAAGGATGAAGTATGTTATTAACAGTGCGTACATCTTCAAATGAAGTGTAGCCCTTTCCATATAACAATAGCAATCGTAAGGCAAATCGCTCCTGTTCTTGTGGTCCAACATAGTGCATTCGCCCTATGATACGCGTGAATTTTTTCCTAGGTTTCCATCCTTTTTGAAAAATAAAATGATCTGGCATTTCAAAGTAAAATAGATTTCGAGAATCTGTGAAATTAGCAGGTAGTAGACCCGTTTGTCTCTCGAGATCATTACATTCTTTATTTTTAAAAAAAAACCCAGTAAGTGTGGAGATCCGGCTCGCAGCTAATGTCACGGATTGAGCTTCATTGCCTGGTTGAAAGACAATGGACTCAAATCCCGGCAGATGTACTTGGAGGCGTTCAACAGCATCGCTTCGGTCTTGCATTTTGAAGCCAAATATGCGATGTACTGCTTCCGGAGCGCACACATAACGTGTGTCTATATATTCGTCAATTTCATCAAGTGTCTTTACTTTTTCTCTGTTTTGATAAACATGTAGTCTAGCCCGATCTGGTCCTTTGTACACATACTTAAATAAGTATTTTACAGCAGTTATCATTGCACAAACTTCCACATTTATATGCGCATTGAACATTCGTATTAAATATGGACAGTATGGTACTACGTGAGAGTTATTAAGCTCAACTCCCTGACAGTTGACCGTTCTACCTTGGTCACGTCTCTTGTATTCCGGGTAGCCATTTACATCTATCGATGTTTCATTACGGAAACCTTTAGGGAATCGCTTACTGCATTTTCCATCTCTCATACATGGCGAGCATGGATTTAAAGCTCCGCATGGCCTGTGCATCATTGTTTTCGATATGATTTCATAAAGTACAGGGTCAGTTATTGGATCTGGTAGTTCCGCACATATAATTTCGTCTACGTCTTGTGCAGTACGTACTTTAAATTGTTCCTTTAGTGTAAGCAGCATATGCATGTGCGGCAAACCACGCTTTTGAAATTCAATAACCAAGATATATGCCGCCAACTCACCCAACACGTTTCTTTTAACTACCTGATTGATCAATTCTTTAAGTTTTAGATTGAAAACTCGTGTCACTAAATCCGGTCTATCGGATGCTGTCTGGCCGGGAAATAAATTTTCAGTGATTTCTCTCCAGTTTGGATTGCACGTAAAAGTAAGAAATATATCAGGTTTTCCGTATTTAGAAACAATTGACATTGCATCTTGGTAGCTAGCGATCATATGACGTGGACCACCTGAGAAACTGGATGCAAGAATTATGCGCTTTCCTGGTGGACCATCCTGTACATCGTTAATCATGTAATCTTGAAGGCCTTTAAGAGTATCTAATCGCAGCTCTCGTTGATGTTTCCGAATGAAATTTAATCGATTCATTTCAATTTTAAGCCAACTGTCTACAACATATTGTTGGAACAGTTTTCCAGCGTAAAGTAGAGGATTAAATTCGCCAGTTCTTTGAAAGAGGTGAAAGCAATAGAATTGTTTTTGAGTTACCCGTGTGTACCTTCCAGTAGTGTTGGATTTAGCCATGTCAGGATGCCAACCAAACTCGCCTTTGGGAAAGAGCATTGGGTAAGTGAGAGGGTCGCAACGTGGATCAATGTAGCTTATAGTTGTTAAGTTTCCTTCACGTTCGTGAATAACCAAGTTCCGTTCGCCAGGAATATTTTCCTCATTTCCCACATAAACAACGGCTACTTCGTTAGCTGTGGGTACATTATATCGTCGGTTGTCATGCCCAAGATGCTGGTCAAAAACCATTAACACTGGCTTTTGAAGACGATTCTCGGCAATTGCTCTCTGTTGCTCCTCCCTCGAAACTTCGTCCATTAACTTTAAAGCCCGGACAAATGGATTTACCGTCTGCAATAATCGGTGCAAAGAAACGAATAAGCTTCTTTCACATTTACGGTTGACTGTACGGTCGGCTAACTCATTTGCAGCGTCTTCAGTGTCAAGGATTAATACTTGAGCAAATTGTGCATGACCTTGTGCTGAAAGTGTATGTAAGAATATATAGTAAGTATACTTTGAAAGTATTAACTTTGAGCTCTTGGATTTAAATTCGTTGGAACAAAATTCAAAAAGTCCTGTTATGAAGTAACACAAAGAGTTTCAAAAGCTTGTAGCTACAGGAATAATAGAATTAATAAACATTTTGCTTGTATAGAAATCAATCAAAGTAACGTTTATCGAAGTAATGCATTCTTTTACTCTATAAGCCAACGTACCTTCAGCTGGCCGCAGCGCACCAATTCGATGATAGACTTGACCATGCAATTTAAAACAATATGGCCCACCGCCTTTTGGTGTCTCCAATTGAGCCGTCATAGAAGCCATTGCAAGGCTGCTATTATAATTCCTTATGTTTTTAAGGAACTCGCAGCTGCTTTGGCTGGTGCGAGTATAAAGTTGCTGCAAAAATGGAGGAAAGTCATCAAAAAGGCGCAAAGAGACTTTTCCCAAATTGCAGCACATATTGTACACAGTGACATTTCCTGCCTTTTCGTCGCGGAAATGTTGTGCACGACAATTAGTACACATTTCATTTGCTGGGCCCAAATAATTTAATTCCGGCAATGCATTAGCAACGCGAGCTATTGCAATTGAGCCATGCCTTGAAATTCGATTATTTCTTCGATATTGCGAAAGTGTAAGGCGCTGTTGAGAAGTCTGCATTGCTCGAAATCTACGAAATCTAGCATTTTCATTTTGTCTTCTATCCATATCATTGGATTGGCTTGGCCTTGTTAAAGTAAGTCTGCGTCGTTTGGCAATTGCTATTCTTTCATTTTCTCTTCTTTGTTCCCTCAACTCACGGTTCCTCAACAAACGAAATTCATTTTGCACATCGCGTCCATTTTCAGAGTGATCGCTCTCTTCTAAGTTGGGCTCCATATTTTCCATTTAATTCAACCTTTGAAATATTTAAATTGCTTTTATATAAACCGTTATAAAAAATGCCCGCGATCAGGCCAATCTTTGATCAACGTTACAAACGTTACACCAATATAGATTTTATATAATTACCAATTTTAAAGAAAGTGAAATTTTAAATCTTAGTTTCAGTTTTCGATTTTTTAACGATGCACTTTTGAGCTCCATAAACCAACTGCAACTGAAGTCAATGAAACAATAGCAAAAGCAAAAACGAAAAAAACTCAGTGCTCCTTACACCTGCAAACATTCATTCGTTTTAAATAACAAACGATAACATTGCAAGTCTATGGTAACGAACTCTTTCACTCTAATCACATGTTGCCCAACACAATTACTGTTGCTGTGCAGAGAACAACACGACAACATTGCAAGTCTATGCTAACATACTCCCTCACTCTCATCAAATGTTGCCCAAAACAGTGCTGTGCAAAAACAATGCTACATTGAATGTTAAATTAACAGAGTAACGGCAACTTAACCATAACATTGCGTGCGCAATAGCGTTTTATTTAATAGTATGATATTTCCTTCTGCCTATGGTCTCATGCTCTTTTATTAATGCTCGTTATCAGCTCTTTTACCTTTGAGATGGGTTATTCTTACTATCTTATTAAAGTATAAATCTTTATAAAGTAGCAAAGCAAAATTTGCATTCATAAATAACTAAATTTTCAACGCTATGAGCATAATTTGTACATGGCCTGCAGAGCAAGTCCTTCTTTTTTAGTGCTTTTATTATATTTTGATAAGCTGCAATTTAAAAGACACTGTGACTATGAGCTTTCTTTTAATCAAGTTTGAATAAGTAAATAGTTGTTAAGTTGTTGTTGCAAAAAGAGTCTATTTAAAGTGTTAAGAAGACATGATTTTTTTAAATGATGCAGCAAAATTTAATGAGAAGTTCCGAATCATAAAAATTTAACCTTTATTGAATCAATTGACCATCAAATCGAAAAGACGTCAGAGAAATCGTCAAAAAATGTATTCAAATATTTTCAAAAATTTTTTTTAACAATTTAACATTTATAATTTATAATAATTCATTATTTTATTGATCTACTTTCTTGGTGTTCCAGCAAGTATTGAAAAACTTGTTAACATTTCAGTTTGTTTATTTTTTTGCTATGCTGCTGCTCTTCACATCCCACTCCCATATCATGCTCTAATCCAGTCAAGGAATTTGGGCAAAATGCCATTTTTCCCTCGTCTCTCGCTGCTCTTCTTCGGTTGTCGCGCTTCATTAATGCGCTTGTTAATTCCGCAAGTTGTACTGAAGCGATGAACTGTTGCTCACAGCATTCTAATGAAAATATAGTTGGCAGAACTGGCACAGCTGGTGACGTAGACCGAATAATAAAAGCGGCTGAGCACGCTTGAGTGGAACTTGTACTCGGACTTCCGCTGGCACAGAAAAAGTTCTGCGTACGCGCTGCTGCTGCAGAATTCATGCTGTTTTTTTGAATATTCAAGCTGCTAAACATGTTCCAGGTCAGCAGGTCTTTTAGCTCACTGAACTTGCCTGTTGCCGCAAGCCAAAAACGAGGAATCGAACTATGCTATTCTATATGCAATTCCCGCATTTTATGCGATTTGAAATTTGTGAGCGATTTTCCGCTTGATGGCACGATTTTGATGTTATTGTTGGGGTGTGTGTATGTGTGTGTGTGTGTGTGGGGTGGGGGGGGGAGAGAGAAGATTGCATTGTGAGTGTGTTTGATGGTCAGTTGCGTAGGTATGTGTGCATTAGGAATATGCAATATTTCGCCATAGTTGCACGGCAAGCGTTTGTGCATTGTAAATTAATATATTGCATTAAAATATTTATGCAGCAGAAGCAGAAGTGCAAAGAAAGCTGGCAAAATGGAACAACTGTCAAGAATAAATTGCTGAGCTCTGCATCATTGAAGCTTTTTTCCGACTGGCAAAATGGTGGCTTTCACAATTGACCCATTTGCAACAGGTACTACAGTACGTGCAAAAATTTAAGGCAATATGAAAAATTGCGCACTAGCCTATTTTCTTGATAATATAATTCGAAGGACTTTTTCAGTTACTTTAGTAAGCCATAAAAAATTTATAAATCTGTTCATTTTCTCTACATAACTTTTTTTTTGAATTTTGTAATTAATACTCTAGTGGCACAATTTCGTATTGGACTCAGAAAGTCCAACAAATATATTCATACGCTGTTTATTATATCGATCATTTGAAAGCCGATATTAAAGAAAAGCAATATTTACAAATTCATAAAAATTTTGATTTGTAGAAAAGCTGTTAATGTAAATTCCAATAAGAATGCTTACAAAAACTTGGCAATTTTGTTCGCCATACTGCGTCAGTCCACGTTAAGGCGGGGTCTATACACCAAGAGCTACAGACCACGTAGAAAACTTTTTAGGAAATAGTCTCAACTCTTAAAACCGCAATACCAGAGCCGCTTTTCGCCTGCCTCTTTTCACAATGACACTTTTTTTTAATACATGCTCATATTTGTGCATTTTACCATTTGCTCTTACCTTCGATTTTTGTCTAAAAACTAAGCCGCAATAAAACCTCACACTTTTGATTTTATCAATGTTTTATTATTAGCAAATTTCAATAAATTCTTTATGTTTTATATTTAACTTTTAGTTTGCTTTATATAAAAATAAATTACTTAAAATATGCCAAAAAGTTTACATTTTGTACAATCAGCTTATAGATTTTTTCAAACTTTATTTCAGAGGAAATCGCTTATAAATATATACCAGCAGTATCGCGCCACTTCGTGGCGACTCTCCTACTTTTCCTTCGCCGATATGGAGAAGTCGTCTTAATTTTTTTGTAATTTTAAAACCAAAATTTTATAAATCCGTAATACCTACTATATTTTAAAATGTTAAAATATTAACTATGTATCTGTTCCTCGAAATTAAGAGCTCTGCTTTGACACCTTTAACCAAAACTTTAATTAAAGGAAGTAAGCTCATTTTGCTGATTGATAACGTACATACTGCGTTACCTTATTCAATCCGGATAAATAATGAAAGGAGGTAGTAGTAGTGATCCGGGAGGCAATAAATAAAGGAGCAAATATATAATTGTTACTATCAGTATCACAAAATTCGGTGTTTAGTGGAAAATAATAAGTAAAAATTGTGTGAGGTTGGTTTTCCAAAAAGATTTTAATCCAATCTATTTCCCTCCAGATTTTTCGAAAGCTACAATTTTCATGACACATGTGTAATTCCTATACATATTCTTAGTATTCCACCTTCTCGAATTTCAACTTTTACTCTGACCCACTGTGCGGCTAAATCAAAGTGTCCTACTCTTCCTCTCGTTGATTTATATGTTTTTATTCTGCCCTTTATTATTACCCTTTTACAATATCTTTCTAAAAATATTAATGCTACGTCAGTCCCACCTACTCTTGCTACATACATACATATATACAAATGAGGCGTATTTTTATTGTTTTGTAGTTAAGTCACCTATGTGGAAATATATGTACCATATGTATATGTCATTAACATTTTGTTTGATTCCCTATCCAAAGTTAGAAAGAAAAATTAATTTCACTTACAAACCAAATACCAACCAAATAACTTTAACCCGTCTTGTGATAAAATTTTTTTCCCAGAATTAATCTACTCTTGAAAAGTGTGTCTACATTTACTTATGTACGTATATATATACATATGTACATACATAGGTTGATCTGGCTGCCTAAGAAAGGCCACGCATAGACCCTGTTGCGTCCCTAGCGATACATACATACATACATATGTATGCAATGTTGACTGCAATTAAAAAGTTTCTTACATAATTTAACTTCTTTTAATTTCAACCGAAATCTAACCGAACACTGAAAATCTTCTGCCATTTACATTGTCTAATATTCAGTAGCACGGCTCCTATTCACATCTGCCAATGTGGCTATTTTTATTAGTTTTGTTTTTTACCCCTGTAATCTTAAATTTTTTACAATCTTCTCTTTCGCTGAAAAAAATAATAATTAGTTGACTAACCATTGCCATTACCGCAAGAAGTGTAAGCTGTAAGCCAAAATATGATACCTTTCATGTACATGAAAGTGAAATGTAAAGCATTACTCTTGCTGTGCAGAGAAGAACACGACAACATTGCAAGTCTATGCTAACATACTCCCTCACTCTCATCAAATGTTTCCCAAAACAGTGCTGTGGAAAAACAATGCTACATTCAATGTTAAATTAACAGAGTAACGGTAACTGAACCATAACATTGCGTGCGCAATAGCGTTTTATTTAATAGTATGATAGTGAAACAGTTTTTTTTTTAAATATACATATATATGCTAGAAATACTATGCATAGCACTACCCGTACAAGTAACGTCAATATATCTATATAAATTTTTCTTTAAAAACTTATTTGCTATGCTTAAACTTAATGCTAATATATTACGTAATAAATTTGCTACGGGAAAATGAAATTACTCTAGAACTATTTAATTTTAAATTTTGAAATTAATTGCATTTCAACCAAAAAAGTTAAACCAAAATTTTGGTTTTTACGTTTTTGGTATTTCGTGGCCATTATTTTCTGGCTTGTGTGTGTTGCAGCTGCTGCGGTCTCTGTGCACAGTGGGCTGCAATGCACAAAGCTGAAGCCGAATTGAATTAAATTCTGTCTGTTTCTTTTCTTTAGTTATGTATTTTTGTGTATATGCTAAATAATGAAGAACATGCACCAATACATATGCATGCATATATTTGCAATTACAAAGGCATTACAGCAGCAAGGCTCAACGAAATGCTTGAAATTATTCGAAGGGCTCATTAACAAATATTTCAAACATTTCATTTCTTTTCGTTGCTATGCTTGCTAATGCCTTTGCCACTTGTTGTTGTAAATAAATTTTTTTTTGTAAACGTTCGTTACTTTTTTGGCTTAATTTAAAACTAAAACAAAGCTTTTATACGAACTCTCGCCGTACTTTTTGTTTAGCAGCTAATTGCAAAATTTTCAATTTAGCTTTACACATGCACGGGGTTGCCAGGTTGCCAGGTAGCCAGCGTTGCCATATGTTTGCAATGCATTTGTTTGCTTTGTCTGAAACCACGTACACTCCGGCATCCAAGCAATTAAGTGCAACAACTAAAATGTGCGCTCACTGCTGCCAGCCGGGCGAGGGCGAGGGCAAGGGCGTAGTCAGGTTGCTGTTCGAGCTGGGTTCCTGCCTTGCTTCGTTCACTGCGTATTTACAGAGTTCCTCTTGCATGTTCCTACTTGAAGTTTAAGTATCTTTCTCTTAGCTTCTTGTGCAGGTTCTCAGAATTTTAGTATTCTCCAAACAGTCCTTCTCTTACTACTGGAAGACTTCTGGCAGACTTCTGGCAGAGCTTTGAATATTTGAAATTTGTTATGCACCAGCAGATCTTTCAGTTTTATATATGCGCAAATTTATGATTTTGAGTGCAAAATTTCATCAAATAACCCCCTGCCTACACCTTACATACACTTCTTGCTCCAATATAGTACTAAGCCTATGCAAATTACTCACTTTCGCATGGCTACATGTCCATAATTAATTGCTAGCCATGCCGCATGCAAACTCAAATCATTTGGGAACTTTCACATGAGTTGGGTCTATAATTTGTCAGCCAAACATACTCTGCTACGTACATATGTATGTACATACACATAGTATATGCGCACTATCTAGCGAACAATGCCTACTCCTCTGCGCGTTTTAGCCGCATGTCCTAAAAAGGGTTACCCGCAGTGTTGGCAGTTAAGCTAACAATATTATACTGGTATTTGCATTCAACTAAATTACACTTTGCACTTTCATCTAAATTTGAATACAATCGCAACAAAATTGAAGTTGTATAGATATAGATTTCGTTCGTAAGTGAAATGTAAAACGTGCAACACGGCAGATTTTTACAGAAAGATTACTACTTTAAGCCATTGACTTGAGCAGAAGTATCTTGCTGATTTCTGCTAATTAAGAAAGAACTGTTTTCCATATGAAGTTGCTTAAATGCGCGCCAAAACTTTTCTTTCTGTCGGATTCAAGCTTTCAAGTTTACATGCGTTTAAGCTAAAAATTTAGAATGCTGAAATTTACCAGAAGTTCGATTGCAACCTTTTTAGTATAAGAATTAGTTGTCTGCTTTGTTTGCTTGTACATTTCTGGCAGCTGTTCGATATGTACCACAAATTTGTACAACTATTATTTTGCGCTGTGCCAACACTGTTCAAATTTAACATGAACTGCTGCCCACTATTGTCGCAATTTATAGCAATTTTCTCAGCGCTCATATCGCGCACATTTGATAAAATTTGTTCTACAGCAAAAACATTGTAGAGCGTAAAAAGGCAAAAAGGGGCTTGCAAATTCCCAGCAGCTGTTGAATTGCACTCGTTCAGAAAGCAGCAAAAAAAAAACACAACACAATAATGTAGATAATCTAATTGCATGTTTTTGTACGGAGCATATCAAATTGGCTTATCAGTTTACAACTGGGTCAAAAATGGCACACAATTGCTTTCTCTCTCTCTCTCTCTCTTTCTATGTGCTGCACTACATTGGCCATTCAGGTAATACCTTAGCTGGCATCCTTTGCTGTTGCAATGATTGTGGCAATTTATCTAGCCTGCTGCCCAGAGTGCGCGCCAGCGACAAATGAAATATGCTGTTGCTCTTTTAATTGCCAAATGCCGAAAACGAAAAAGGGTCACAGTTGTTTGTGCAAATTAAAATGCTTGCCAGCAAATTGGCCAAAACATGCCAGACATTGAAGCAAAAGGCAGAGCGTAAGTGTATTTGTATGCACATCTGAGTACATGAGACTGGAGCGCAGTGACAGCGTCGAGGCTGAGCTGCTGAGCTTAGTTCGCATGAGTGCTGCCACATATTCTTACTCAGAGGAAGGATTGAACGAACGCTTGCAAAAGAGATGTTTGTCGTCTGAGACTGTCAGAATTTTCTGCTAAATAATATATGCAGATATATCGATGCCTTGCAGAAAAATATGCTAAACATTTCTTTCTTCTTGTATGTTTAAAATGCGATTCTAGTATCTCAAGTTGCTGTCAAACTATTTTCTTTCATTTACGCTCGACTGTAAGAAAATTTAAATATTTTTTGATATAATGGGTGTGGATTTTTAGCATCATCCAAAAAATTCCTTTTAAGCACATTTTCGTTCAAAAAAGAACTTTACCAGCTTCTTTTTTATCTGTTTTTTTAAATTTTGGCGGTGATGCCTTTTAATGAAAATTTCATTATCTGAAAAAAAGCACTCCATAGCAGCAATAGCAGAATAGCTCGAACCAGCGTCCACTTGCGCAGACGTTACATTGGACTATGCTCTTGCCTTGGGTTAGCCACTTGCATATCTAGAAGCTTAACTTAAGCACTTAAAGCAACTTCTTAAAACTAGTAGGAAATTCAAGAATTAAGAATTAATTAATTAATTAATTACTTTTCGTAGCAACCGTAGCAAAAACTTGCCAAAATTAACGTAGGTGAATGTGCATATTATATATACACATGCACATAGTATATAGTATCTACAAACACATATACAAAGTATGAGCTAATGCATTACATCAGTTGATAATATATCAAATGATATCTTTAGCATGCCTCCAAACCAAAAATCATTGAACATAGCACCAATTTTGAAAGAAAAAACAGAAACGCCTACATTATTGAATTTATTCTTCTAGCCAAATTAACTTATACATGCCTATACTTGTATAAAGTGCGACTAGAAAAGCTTAACTACACACGAAGCAACGCCTTAACCGATTCCTAAACTCGTATTTGTATGTACTCGTATATAAAAATGTGTGTGCGTTCAGCGTGTTCCGACGAAACGTTTGCGTTCTCACTCACAGCCTCGTTCCCCGGCAGCCGGATTACAGCAGAAAACACGGCACCCCCGCCGTGCTGACACTGGCAGCCGTTATCACGCTGCCGCTGGTAGTGGCGCTCACGTCCGCATACGGCGCCTGCAAATGATGGTCGATTGTTTCGCCCACCACGACAGCGATTGCATTCTGGTATTGCTGCTGTTGATCCAGTGATAGCTGTTGTTGTTGTTGTTGCTGTTGTGCCTGCTGTTGCTGATGCCGCGACCGGCGCTTCAGATTGCACAGTATGCAATTCAGCAAACCGTAACCGCCATCCCAATCCCGGCCACGTCTTGCGCGCAACCCAAACTCCTGCCGATTGTTGTTGGAAGCGTTGCTACCCTCCGATGCCTTGCCAGCAGCGCAGCCGCACAGGCCGGTGCCACCGACCACGGTCAGGCTGCCGGAGCTGGACTCCTCTGGCGTCGGATAGCAACGCTGACCCCGCTGCTACACGTTCGTCACTTGCGTTGCGCCCAGCTGCTGCTCGGCGGCCGCACTCTTGCTGGCCATGTCGCCGCGGTAGCGTTTGCTCGCCTTCGTGGTGCTCGCCTCATTCTGCGCCACCGGCAGCCACATGTCCAGGAATTTGGGACGAAAGAGCAGCGTAAATGTCGAGCGAAATTGTCGGCTCATCGAACAGTAGAGTATGAAATTGATGCTGGAATTGATGAGCGCCAAAATGTCCATCAGGTCACCTGGAAAAGGATTACGAAAAATATGCTGTGAGTTGAGTTACAATGAATACGAGTATTCTTTAGACGATTAAGGCAAGTAAGTTGTTGTACAGCTAAATGTTGCAGGTATAAGGAAGGGTGGATAAATTTAGATAGCATAAGATAAGATTAGATTAAATTGAATAGATACAAATAGATTGTATTTGAAACAGGAATGGCTCTTAATCATCGCGACCTAAAAGGCCCAATGTGAGAGTTCTCATTGTAGCTACAAATCCTTTTGCATACGTAGCTTCAAATGGTATGAAGTAAATTTCTTTGGCTATATGATCGTAAGAATAAGTAAGAGCTAGCACTGTCAGGCTGAAAATCATTTGATTATTAAGGGGGAGGGTGGAATCTATCTTGTTAGTAGGTATGCCTTTCTTAGATCTGCGAGGCAAGATAACAGATTGACTTCACAGATTTTAAGCATGCCACGCTCTTTCAATAAATTTAATTAATAAATTTCAAATATTCAAAAAAATTGCCGCTATATAGTTTTAGTGAAGGCAACATTTGCAGTTGTTGCATGTTGTTCAACGATGCAACAATTTCTGCCATAGTAGCCTATAAATGAGGGCTCGTAAATTTTCGCAAAATATCTGCACTTTTACTATTGCAAATATATTCACTGCACGAAATATCTATAATTTTTGCTCAAACCAAAGCAGAATACATTGAAGTACATACATACAAAAATTGCCATACAAAATAATAAAAAAAAAGTTGACTATCGTCTGTCGGCAGTCTATAAAAACAAAATATTGCTGCTTGCTCTTTGCTTTTATGGCCAAGGAGTGATTTAAAATGTGGCAATAGCAAGCGTGCAGAAAATTAATGGAGCATGCTGGACGGCGAAGCACGCTACAAATCGTGCTGGGTCGCATGAGTGCAAAGGCATACGCTACAAAAATTTTTATGATCTGCTTTTATGCAAAAGAATATTTGAGCATATTTGATTGATTCCAAGGAAACGTTGAAAACGCATAAAATGTAAAGAATTCTTAATACTTTTTTGTATGAGCTGCTGCACTTAGCTTTATGGCCAGGCTCAATCGCCTAAATGTATACAGTTCAGGTGCACTTTTGGCCACTTGCCCACTTTATGCGCCAAAAATCATGATTATTGCCATTGCTTGCTTCCCCTCTTAAGTGATCTATGCAGCTGAGCTTTCACTTGAATTACCAGTCAGGCGTTAAGAAGCATTCAACTGGCGTACAATTGAACGCTGGCCAAGTTGCACACAATTAGCCCACAGCGGCTGCCGTGTGGAAGAGATCAACAGCTGCCTGGCCTTGCATTTGATTTGCTACAATTGCTTTCATATTGTGCAGCAACTCTCCTCCAACATGACAAGCTCAGAACTTCTGGCTGCTGGCATGATGTACACTCGTGTGCAAAACAATGGCAATTTACTTTGTTGTTGTTTTTCATGTGCAGGCACGCGTATTAGCAAACCCTATAACAATAGTGGTATTCACGAAATAGAGCAACTGAAACTGAAGGCTGGCAGATTTGCACTGAACAACAACAAATCTTACATGGTACTTGCCAGTTCTTTATGGAATTTTTTTTATTCAGCGCAAATTGGCTTTTTTAGCGATCTGCCTGATCAGTTGCCCTACTTCGTTCATACCCTTATATATTGTTATAGATCCGAAATTCCAACTAATAATAAAATTTTTACGTACTCATTATTTGCATGAAAATATTCAATAAATATGATTTTGATAAAAAAAATTGATCAATATGATGAATTTTCTTGATTGTTATTTGAATAATGGTGTCTTTAATTTTTTTTGATAGAACACTAAGAGCTAATTTTAGAATACCCAGCTTAATTTAGAAAGCCTAATTGCCTCTAACAATTTTTATTGGAATTGTTATAAATTACGACGACACGTAAATATACGAAAAATATAATTTAGGCTCGATTATCAATACTGACATAAGGCTACCCTATCTAAACATAATAGCTCTCACACTATGATTTGTTCAACATTTCAATGAGATTAAATTAAAGCGCAATTAAATTTGATGAAAATATTAGCAAAAAATGTGGCATGGAACAACGCGCTCTTCCATTAGTCGTGGTCGTTCCGAAGAGTTCCAGCAACTGGGTTGAAACGTTTTGGTATGGCACACAACTTTTAATTGCGCTGCCACTGGAAAAGGGAAAATAAATTTGCTCTTGCGTGCAACGAAAATTGCAAACGACAGCAATGGTTGCAAAAAAGTAGCGCCCAGTCCCGCTGGGAATGCCGCCACTGGCAACAGACAGTCCACATGTTGCAGTTGAAACCTCACTGCAAAAAGCTAAAATTTCAGGAATCTCACTTCCGCCAATTATGCGGTAATTTTGCATCTTTTCAACATTTTCTATATTCAAGTTACATGCCAACTTTTTCTACAGAATTCGCTTGGCAGCACGGAAAATTTCTGCTGTCAAAGAGTTTGCTTTTGTGCGCGAGGAGGCGTATGAGTGACTGACATTTTACACTTACTCAAACGCAGATAGCACTCGATGAGGAACGCCTCGCCCAGTATCGTGTTCAGCAGTCCCATGATGCCCTGCGGAAACTCGGTGATGAGGAAGAGCAGCAGCACGGCCAGCAGCATGCGCGTCGTGCGATCCGTTTGCTTCTGCTTCTCCAGCGTCTTGCTGTTCTTGCGCGGCCGCTCCACCGCCTTGCCGTTGACCAGCGGCTTCATGCCGTTCGCCGCGTTGCTCGTCAGCATCTTGCGTCGGCGCTTGGCCTCGAGCAGCGCGGCTATCAGACGCACCGAGAGTATGGTGAGCGCGATGCAGGGTATCAGCTTGATCAGCACGCTGTAGATGAGGAAGGTGCCGTTGTAGAGCGCGCGATTGTGCAGCGCCAGTTCGCTGTGATACAGCCGATAGACCGTGATGTTGCGGTACACCTCGCTGCCGGCGTCGGGCGCCATTGTAGTGGCCATGTCAGCGATGCCGGCCGCACTGCTTAAGTTGGCCACTGTGGGCAGCGTGGGCGCCGTGGAGGCGGCCGCCGTTATATTCTGCGTCGCATGCGCCATGCGCTCCCACATCTGCTGGTTGTAGTCGATGATGTACTGGCTGATGGGCGTCGAACGCACCACCGAGCCGTTCGCCGCCAGCCCCTCCCAGAACTCGGCAATGGCGGAGATCAGATACAGCGACGGCGACACCACCAACACGCACACAATGTACGCCGTGCTGATGGTGATCATGGTGGTGCGCATGCCGCACCACACGCGGTTCTTCTGCGGGTAGCCGACGGCGATGTAGCGCCAGACGGCCAGCGTCACCGTCAGCCAGATGGAGATAGTGTGCAGCACCTGCGCGAATATCGAGTGGAACTTGATGAAGCACGCCCACGAGTAGTTGAGCAGTTGCTCGCGCGGCAGCCGATCGCTGAGTATGTAGTCGTGTATCGTGTACGGTATGTACTCGATCATGACGGCCAGATCGGCGACGGCCAGACCCGTGAGTATGGCGTTCGTGGGTGAGCGCATCTCGCGACGCGACAGCACAATGACGTTCAGCGTATTGGCAATTGTGCCCAGTATGCAGACGATTAGCGAGATGTAGCCGTGCAGATGCTTGTAACTGCAAGAAGAGAAGAGAGAAGGAGGTTATGAGAGAGCGAAGCAGAGTCAACTATTAGCTTAAGTTATGTCGTTGATGTTGGGTCTTCAAGCTGTTGCAAGTTTTTTTTATTTACTTTAAGTAAGACTCTAAAGTGATCTGGGCCATACTAAATATATCATATTTAGTATGCTGTTCAGTTCGAAGCACACAGTGACCAAAGATTGTAGTTATGAACTCAGCATATATTTATCTCTCAGTAAGCAAGAGCCGTCAATAGAACAGAAAGGAACTCACGGAAGCTAATAAATGGAATATAGCTGACATAGCAGTTGTTCTTCTAGAAATGCCCAAAGAATTCGAACAATGCGAAAGTGTGAATTGAATTGACTCAATGAAATATATTTAGTTAACTTAGAGGCAACTGGTTTTTAGTAGTATTATGTGAAATGCAGTTTTTTACATTGAACTTTCATAGAATTAAGACGTTAAAGTCTACAATCATTTTTTGTTATTTTACAAAAGTAATAGAATAGAAATTCAATTAAAATTCAAACATTGAGCCGAAGAAGATATTGTTTCAGTTTATTGTTAAATGTAATAAATTCATAAGGGCAATGAAAAAATACATTTGGGGAGTTCACAGCTCCGTGCTATCTAGTGTGCGTTCCTTGCCGCCTGCTAAATTAAACCCACTTTGCCATCTGGCAAAGTTTTTTGTTGTTGCTTTGCACGCAAACAAGAAATACCTCTAGCTGAAAAAATTGACATGCGTTGGATCGTGTTTTTCTTTCGTCATAAGCTGGCATTTCTCATCAGCTGTTTTATTCGCGAAAATGGAAACAGATTTTGGGCAAATTTTATTGAATTCTCAGAGAATAATCACACACTACTTCCATTTTGATGGAATATTGCTTTTTGCGAGAGTAATAAATCCTTAATAATCGCATTAGCAAATACTTGTAATGCGATTGTGGCAAATTAAGAATGGTCCACGAAACAGGGGCGCTCAGAGTTTTATTTTACTATCGTGCTGAAGTTGACATGTGAGAAATTTAGAAGGAAACTGTGAATACCCCAATTGTCTCAATTATTACTTTCTTTATGTTAGCTTCCTTCTTATGTTTCTGAAAAGATTTTTGAAAAGATTTGAATATTAAGAGTGATGATAGAGAAAATGCAATCGCATTAAAAATCTTTAGAAAGTGTAAATTTCTGTAGCAAATAAATCTTAAGTTCATGAAAATGCACATTCGTTGAAGAATTTCATACTCAGCTTTAAACAGACACATACCATAAGAAATCTGGTTAATGACAGCGCAATTAGCGCGTGTAATGCGATCTGCATAATAACATCAGTTTCAGCAGCAGCAAGTTGCAGCGTGCTAATTACGTGGCTGCTAATGCGCCAACACGTATTAACACTGACCGCGACACCAACCGTAAAGAGGCTTTGTGCAGTTGGCAGTGAGCAGAGCATAAATCGTGCCGCACGCTGACGCTCACAAATGGGCGAGCATTAATCTGTCTGCAAGGCTGCAACGCTTTTTATTTCTCCTTTTTTTTAGAATAACCACTTTTACTAACCACACAAAGAGCAAAAAGCTTCTCATTTGCAGCGTCTATGCAATTTAATTAAATTAATGCATGCTTCCAAGGAAATCCCTTGATTAATAACGCTTTCTCTTTGTCCTTTTTTTTCCTGCAACTCGATGTGGGCGCTCACGGTCTCATGGTTGCGTGAACATGATAGTCGCCTCAAATAGGAATACAATTTCTTGTGTCAAGGGACTGTGCTAACTCCCACATAATCTATCCCGCCAGTCAATCACTCAAACTGATTTGAATATTATAAAGAAGAAGAAACATTAGAAAATCAAAGAAATTCTATGCCTTCTTTGCATTTCCTTTCGGCGAGTTTAATGATTACGCGTTTAGTCCTTACAACTGTTCTGCATAAAATTGCATAAAAATTCTAAAAATAGTTTTCACACAAACGAAATGTACACCATATTAAAGCCTGCTTGATATACAATAGCCCGATTCACAATCTTGAGCAAATGGTCTCGGATTTTTGCAACTGACAGTTTTGTAGCAAACCTACAGTAGTTTTGAGAGTAGTTTGCTACAAAACTGTCAATTGTAAAAATCCCAGACCATTTGCACAAGATTGTGAATTGGGCTAATAACTAAATGTGACACTTTTGCAATGAAATAAAGAAAATCATAAACAATCGTAAGAAAATCGCTACAGCTTTAGCAAGTATACTGCTATTATAGGCCTGGCTAGTTACTGAAATAAGTTGAGTTAGCTGCACGTTATTTAAATTTGTCTAAAATTGCTTCAAAATTAATGTTGAATATTGAATTGAACATTGAATATTTTATTCAAGTTATGATCGCTCTTGTCTGATGAGAGTTAGAAAGAACACTTTTTGATTTTTGTATAAATTGATATTTTTCTTGTGAATAACAGCCGTATTCCGGCAAGTGTCAAACAGTCACTATGCAATACTTTATATATTTAAAAAAATTTTATATGAAAACATTTGAATTAAAAGCGTAAGTGCCAGAAGTGCTACTTTTTTTTATGATCGGCTAAAATTCGATACAGCGACGTCAAGCACCAGGCACCAAGCATTTATCCGCTATGATAAACAAAATTATTACAAATTATATTCTCATACTTTTTTTACTTAATAAAAAAAACTTATAAAATTCAACTTGAAGATACGTGAGAATTGGCTTAGTTCGGTCAACAGAATTGATAGGCTTTAAGGCATTTGAAAAGATATTATTTTCTTTTACTCACCTTGTATGAAAATTATCCACGCCCGCACCGCAATAAACCGCTTCACTGTTGTTGGCTGGCATTTTTGTCATTTGTTGTTGTTGTTGCTTTTCTTATTATGATATCTACTTGCAGATACTTCATGAATAATTTGTAATTAATTAGTCGTTAGCAAGAACGTTTATGTACTGCAATCAAAAGAGACAGAAAATGAAATTAGAATTTTTTCTACCAGTTAAACGGCGCCATAAGATAAAAAGTATATAGATAATATATTAAATACAATTAGTACATTATAGCCAACAGACGCAGTTCGTAATTGCTATAATTTATGTCAATCAAATGCACATACCTCTATCTGCCTACCTCTTTCAAAAGAAATATAGTACATACATATATTGTATGTACCTATGTCAAGATAAATTGCTGTGCCCAATGACACTGCACTAATGCATGCAGAATACAAATTAACGGTAAACATATATTTATATACCCTGCGTACCGAACATTGTATGCCCAGACATGTCAATAGCACCAGCAAACACAACGCTTGACATGACTGGCAGCCCTTGGTAGATGATGGCAGCACTTAATTGCATGTTGCTCATACGCCCGGCTTAACCATGATGCGCACTGAGCTGTATTTTGACAAATTACGCTTGAAGAGGCGTAAAATTGTATTTTGTAAAATTGCTGAAATTAAATGAATTTTAATTTATTGCAAATTTCGATGACTTGCAGTTATATGATTTTTTTCTACTAATTCTTTTGCAGTGCTGGCAGAATTTATTCAAACGAAATTTGTCATAAAAAAGATAATAGCGAAACAATAATTTTAAAGAATTTATCTTTTAGTTTTAGATGTTATTAGACTTGCAGGGATTTATGCTAGGGCCACTGGCATCAGAAACCGGTCAAATTCTCACTGAGCCACTGTGGCTCCTTTTAAAATCTGCAATAACAGCAGCATTGGAACGAAAACGGAAAGCTGAATAGTAGCATTAGTGTACATGTGAAGATGTTAGATGTTGTAATAGAGAACAGAATAGAGAAGAAATAGGACCATGAAAACTGCATAAAAGTGTGACTATCTAAGCGCTTCCGCCGAACTAATCAGTGATGGCCAAATGCCAGATGGATGGCCAGAAATTTCTGGGTGTGTCAAGGTCAAAGGAGTGTTTGTAGATCGACAACGGTAAGCTCTCAGATGTACGATGGCTGATGGCAGCTTTGAATATCATCTGAAATTGATGGATATGGAAATAGATTATACCCGTAGACTATGCATGTCGAAGGAAGAAGGAACAGCAGTGCACAGTTTTTGCCAATATGCGGCACTTGCTCAAAAGTTATAACAGGGAGCTACTGCATTGAAGAAAATTCTACAGTCAAGTCAGTGACAAACATCGTCTTGAACCAACAATAGAAATCGGGCTCAGCGAGAAGAACTGAAAGTGGCTAAAATATTTTGGCAGGCTATAGAACTTGCCGCATAATATCTTTCAGGAATTGCGCACTCCTTTACGTGTTTTTTGAAAACTTGTTTGCGCTTTTAGTTTGAAAAGAAAATTTTGAGTCAATATACAATAATTCTAGTCAACAAGCAGACTGAAAATAAAATGCACGTGGCTCT